>CM053580.1:398809047-398822466 GCA_028627135.1 Pseudochirops cupreus | reverse complement strand
CTCAACAACGCACAGCTAAAGACAACTCTACAAGCCTCAGGATGGAAGGAGATACCTAAACTCAGAGAAAGATATAGAAAGACTATAGTTTAAATGGAGACTGAAGCAAAACTCGTTATCTTTCTTTTTCATGTCTGGTTTTGCTTTTTTTTTTTTTTTCTTTTCCCAGTGATCACTCATTGGTTACAACCCTTCTATATGACCAAACTATTGTACAATGTGAAAGTATTTGCAGATCCTATACATGATTGCACGCCACCATGGGGCGGGGGGGGGGAAGGGAGGGGAGAAAATCTGAAACTCAAGTGATTGTGGAACTGAATCTTGTAAATTAGAAGTAAATGAGTAAATAAAAAAAATTAAAAAAAAAATACTTGCTGAATTATTGAAGGAATTATTTAATGCACAAGTTCTGGACTCTTTGTTATGTCATCCCACCTCATATTCTAAATCATCCCTTTCTTTTCACTTCTTTAAAAAAATTCTTCCTCTCAAACTCTTTCTACCTGTGAGATGTTGTGTGGGCCACTTAATTTCTTTGGGCCTGTTTTCTCATCTGTGAAATGAGATAGATGGACTATACCAGGTATTCTTAACCTTTTTATGTTTTGTATTGTGGTCCCCTTTGGCAGTCTGGTTAAAGCTATCGATGTTCATGTGCATAAAATGAGGTGCATAGGATTGCAAAGAAGACCAAATGTATTGAAATACAGTTATCAAAATGTAAAAAAACAAAATCATGGACTCCCTAAAGTGTATTCACCAATCACTTAAGGGTTCCTGCACTCCAAATTAAGAACCCTGGAATAAATGGACTGTTCCCTTCCAGTTATAAATCTGTGATCTTTGATCTCCCTCTTCAGTGCCCCACCTCTTAGTCCTGATGGTTATGAGGCAGAAGAGCTGTTTACTTCAATTCTTTTAAATATTAGGCCTCAAACCCTGGGTTAACATGAAAATGATTTGATAATGCTTACAGTAACAAGGTAGTTCAGAATTGGTTTTCCATTCTAGCTAGAATTCACTTAGTTCATTGTTTTACCCACAGTATTATCTTTCAATATAAATTGGATTTTAAGCCATTATAAGCATATCCTCTTTATTTTTTGAAAGAACATCTTCCAATAGACTCTCGATCCTATTTGTTTGTGACTCTGTCAAGTATGACATGAAAGAAAATGCCAGTTTTCCTCACTATTCTGATATTTCCTGATTCTTGGATTCATTTATTGACAATCTGTCAATAACCTCCATTGATGGGGATTTTCAGAAATGTCTGCATCACAACATATGCCATTCTGAGTGTTACAGACTCATTTCTTTGACCAGAATGAGAAGCAAACATTATCGAGACAGCTAGGCAATCCTCTAAAAAAGGGAGAAATTACATGCAAACTTAAATCCCAGTAGAAAGCTGTGCCCATCTCCTGGTAGTGGTTGTGGACAGAGCCCCAGGGCACTGTGCAGACAGAAAGAAATTTCTGAGATAAAAAAGAAAGAGGAGCAAATTCTGCCTTAAGATACAGACAGCAAGCTCCCATTGAAGTCTAGGGGGAGAACTGTGCCTTGGGTTTGTCATAAAAGATTTATTTTCATTTGAATTCTAAACCGTCCCTACAATAGGAGTGTGTCTGTGAATGTGTGTGTGTGTGTGTGTGTGTGTGTGTGTGTGTGTGTGTGTGTGTGTGTGTGTGTGTGTTGGTGTGTGTGTGCATGCGTGTTTCTTTATAGATAATACTTTAAGTCAAGTTCTGTCTACCAGCTACATATTTAGTTGCTTACTTGAGACATGAACTTCCGTGTAGATTTAGTCATCACTTGTGAAATTAGCCAAATTATCATTGATTGACATGATGGATAGCACCCTGTTGGTTCATTTGGGGTGTACAAATGCATCATCTCTCTCTTCTTTACAGGTCTGTTGGTATTGCTTGTAGCAAAGACTATGGACTATAGTATTTTTAAATTGCTTTGGAAATAGCATTTTCAGGTGTTTATGACATTAGAGAGAGAGAGATTAGACTAACTTATTTCATTTAAGGCCAAAGAATATGTAACATTTACAAATCACATGATAGGGTAATATTCATAAATGATTTGTGTACTCCTCAAGTGAAATTAAATTCCTATTGGCTAAAGTAGGATAAACTAAAAGCAACTGACTTGGAAGCCTTAGGGCTTGATGGCATTCACGGGATTTTGAAATTCCTTTGTTCTGCATTTCAGCTCATTGTTCTATCCTTTGTTGGGGTGAGGTAAAAAGAATATTGGATTGTCATCTAATAAATTAGAAATTTTGTGGGGCAGGAATTGGGTTGTTTTTCATCTGTAAAGGGGTATCTCTTTGAATGGATTCTATCTTTGCCTGAGATGTGTGATGGAGAAAGAGTTTTACTCACTTAGGGAAAAGGGTAATTGATAGGGAACAATTACAGTGAACTGTTGAAGGATCCATGTGAGTCTCATTTTGAGACTCTCAACCAAGAGTGGGGAACCTGTGGCCTTCTAGGTCTTTGGGTGCAGCCTTTTGACCACATCCAAGTTTTACAGAACAAATTCTTTTATGAAGGGGATTTATTCTGTGAAGTTTGGATTCAGTCGAAGGGCCACACTTGAGGACCTAGAGGATCACATGTGACCTTGAGGCCACAGGTTCACTCCTGCCAGATGACTGCCCTTAGACCAAACACAGAGCACAATGTCTATATATGAGTAATAATAACACAAATTAGAATATGTTAAGTTCATTAAAAATGTGTATAAACTATGGTCTAGCAGAAAGAACATTGAATTGAGCATTTTAAGGGTTGGTCCTAGCCTTCACTACCTGAGTGACCTGGGGTGAGTGAGTTAGCCTTTCTGGGACTTACTGATCTCATTTGTAAAACGAAATTGTTCGGTTAATTTTTAGGTACCCTCTAGCTCTGAATATGTCATCCTGTGAGGTCTTATGAAATGGAGACCCTTACCAGCTGAGGTAATCAGGGAAGACTGCACAGAAAAGGTAGCATGTAAACTGGATGTGGATGGATGGCTATGTTAAGAGCTATAAATAGGAACCAGGGAGAAAGGGAATTGTAGTTCTCAGGAATAGTGGGTGGGGCAAAGAAAGGCTTTAAGGCTTAAAAGTATGGAATGTGATGAAATAACACCACCTCAATAACACCATTAGGCTATAAGGCAGTGAGAAGTATTCAAAGATAATCTTGTAAAGGCAATTTGGACCCAGATTGAAGGAAGACTCAAATGTAAGCTAATGTATGGGTAGGTAATTCGTCTTAAGTGATTTGCTTTTGGCATTTATTAGTTGGTATATTATGATTTCTACTTCACTTGGGGTCTGACCAAGGCTAATTCACAGGCCTTGAAATTCTTCTCTAATCTCACTTTTTTTTTTTTAACATTTTACTTCATGCCAATGATCTTTATAAAACTACCAATGATTATCTGTTGTAGCCTCCCAACCATAGGACTTAGGCTAGCATCTATTATAGAAAAATGGAATTTCAGAAATACCCAGGATCTTTAGAAATTATATTGTCTCCTTGTTTTAGAGACGAGGATATGAGGAAATTTTGAACAGATCATTGACATCCCACAGTCATATAAGCTCATTAGAAATCGAGCTAGGAACAGAAGCCAGCTCTCTGAACTATTAGTCTAGGGCTCTTTTCACTGCACCAGGCTGTTTCTTTCCTCTTTGAAATGAAATTTATGATTGCCATTCTAGGGAATGACCTGTTTAAATCTCTAACAGTGCAACTGGGATGCCAAGTCCCCACCTCCATGTCTGGTACCAAATATGCTTTTACAGACCCTGCATTTGAGGCTGACCATGATCTACTGTGCTGAGATTAGTACATTCAGACTGCTCTTGACCCCAGGATTCTCCTGTGATACAGCCCCAGGCATTGCCCCAGGCGTTAACCTAGCATGTAAGGTAAAAAGGAATGTCTGAGAAGTCTCAGGGAATGAACCTTTTGAGGTACTGGATACTTTTAAGAGACATAAGGCATTATTAGTGAGGAATTATGGGACTGTATTGAAAAGAGGAGAAAAAAAAACAGGTGTTAACATTATCGGGGGAAGAGAGGAAAAACACTATGAAAGAGTATGGAGGTGGGGTGGGCCAATATGACAAATTAGGAAGGATGAGAAACTAGGTAAAAACTTTGCTTCTTTCACCTCCTGTCCTTCTCCCATATCATGTTTTGGTATCCATAGGACCCTCTAAAGTACCCCACCCAGGATGAATTCCCTGGACAGCCTCCATCTTTCTGTTTCTCCTCATGACCCATTCTTCCTTTAAGACTTATCTACCCTATGCCCTAGCCCTTTAAGACAGAGCTAGGTAGCCAGTAATACACAATGGTATATAAGTGAATCTAATGAATTAATGGGACCTTTTGTATTAACCTGTTCTGTTCTTGGTTACACAAATGTATTCCAACTGGAATTTTGAGAAACTATTCCTTTAAACTAAACAGGTTCTTCAAATGTTGGGAACTTCAGACACTTTTGTAGTGGTAGTAGACTTTGGGGGCCTTCCCAATCATACCGCCAGCTCAGACATTGAGAATTAGAAGAAACCTTACAAAATATATCTTCTAGTATCTTTATTTTACAGAAGAAGAAACAGAGTCCAAAAGCATATTATTTACAGTTACATTGTTATTAAGTGCCCAGAACTTAGATTTGAAGCCAGATTCAATATTCTTATC
Organism: Pseudochirops cupreus; assembly: GCA_028627135.1. NCBI lineage: Eukaryota > Metazoa > Chordata > Mammalia > Diprotodontia > Pseudocheiridae > Pseudochirops > Pseudochirops cupreus. The sequence goes on along the minus strand of CM053580.1, from coordinate 398,817,745 downwards.
AAAAGACCACACTGCATGCTAAAGACAGGGGCCTGTTCTGTTAATGTATATGGCTAGTCTTTGGAGTAGAACACCACAGAGGAGGCCCAGAAATGCCTCAGTCTCCCCTTCTTTCTTCATATGTGATCATAAATGTTGATATCACGTATGTTCAGTTTGTCTAGTCCAAGCTCTTCATTTTATAGAAGAGGAAACTGAGTCTGAGAGAAGTTAAGCAATTTGTTCAAAGTGACACAATTATTAAGCAGCGGAACTGGGATTCAAACTCAGCTCCTCCTCCTCCTCCTCCTCCTCCTTCTCCTCCTCCAAAACCAGTGGTATTTTTTTTCTACTTCATCACACTATCTCCCAAAAGGACACTGAGGTCTCAACTCAGCACTTTCATGTGTAAAACATATGTGATAGCCCCTTGGCTCTTAAACCAAGAAGCAATGTGACCGAGTAGATAGCAGAAAGAGGAGGGTCCCCTTCTTACCTCTAACGTTTACTAGCTGTGTGTCCATGGGCAAGTCACTTAACTTCCTGAGAGTCAATTCCTTCATGTATCAAATGAGGAGATTTGGATAACCTCAAATCAGTCATTCAGGACACCCATCTCTCAGGACAATCTCTTCTTGGTTTTCTTTCTAAGTACATGAAAGAAGTAATAACCACTTTACAAACCTCACCTAATGCTGAAGTGAGAGACCATTTAAGCAGAAGGGAACAATAAGCCTTTATATAGAATCTAATACGTGTCAGCCATTGTATTAAGTGGTTTTACAAATATTATCTCTTTCCATCCTCTCAAAAACCCTGTGAAGTAGGTGCTAATTTAAGCCAGGCGAGAGTTGGTTTTGCCATAATGGGATGACCCTTCATGAATGCAGTGCTCATCTATGCTAATACAGTTGTCTTGTTCATTTTTCAGAGGGAAAAATGTAGTGAATATCCATCCATTTATTCAAAGATTCTTGATTAAACACCTATGACATACAAGACACTGTTTTAATTTAAGGGGTAGGTGACCTGTCCTTGGTGTTTTTCTTATACACTTTCTACTAAAGAGGCTTTTAGGGTTTGCCAAACTCTTCATGGAGCTTGCTAGGTGGCACCGTAGATAGACAGAGTGCTGGGCCTGGAGTCAGGAAGACTCATCTTCCTGAATTCAAATCCAGCCTCAGACCCTTACTAGCTGTGCAACCCTGGGCAAGTCACTTAACACTGCCTTAGTTTCTTAAACTGTAAAATGAACTGGAAAGGGAAAATGTGAACCTCTCCAGTATTTTTGCCAAGAAAACTCTAATGGGGTGAAGAAGATAAAGACGTGACTGAACAATAAGCTGACTCTCACAACCGTTTAGGTAAGTCCTACTAGCATCCCAGTTTTACAGTTTGGAAAACTGGTTCAGGGAGTTTAAATGTTCATAAAGCTAGTAATAATCCAGACAGAATTAGAACCCAGGTATTCCTGACCCCCCAGTAATAGGATCAGAACTCTAGAATGCGAAAGAACCTCAGAGATCATCTAATCCAACGTCTTTGTTTAACAAATGATGAAATCGAGAATCAGGGATGTTAAGAGACCTGACCAAGAAGTAAATGTCAGTGGTGGAATTTGAACCCAGTTTCCCTACCTCCACAACACTCTTTCCACTATATCATGATGTTCTCATATTCTTTTTGCCTACATCAGGAATCAGAGTCAACTGGGAGAAGTTTTAGGATTATAGAACTCTAAACTAGAAGGAGTCTTGGAAGTCCTTTAAGATCCCAGGATCCAAATCTATGGATTTAGCTCTAAAAGGGGCCTTGGATATCAGCTAATCTACTCCCCCTACATTATAGTAGAGCAAATTAAGGACTAGTGGGAATAAGTATTTTGACCCAAATCACATCAGTAATAAGAAGCAGATGGAGGATTTCTGTTCTCTTCCAAAAGCCTTCATGGGTTGATATCAAAGGAGAAGAGGAGGAAACAAACATTTATTAAGCATCTACTAGTAATGTGCCAGAAACTATGCTAAGTGCTTTATACATATTGTCTAATTTAATTTCGTATGATTCCATTTCATATCAAAGTAGGCTAATTTAACCAAAGACAGATAATCTAATTTCATCCCAATTGTAAAGAATGCTTGTGTGCCCTCTGTCAATGAGGGAATATGATGAAATGGTAAGACCACTGGATTTAGACTCTAAGGCTGTGGGTTCAAATCACAGCTCTGTCACTTATTAGCTATGTGATCTTGGTCAGATTGATTGACCTCTCCATGCTTCATTCTCCTCAGAATAAAAAAATGTGAAGCTTAATCTAGCAAGGCTTCTTTAACTTTTTCCACTTGTCAACCCTTCAGCACTTCTTAAACTGTGAGTTGGTGTAATGCCAAGCAAAGACAACTTCCAAGGTTCGGGTTACCAGCATAGTAAGCCCCATTTATTCAGCAAACATTCACAGAACAGAGAAAATCAAAATACAATGAAACTCGTTCCTTTAGCAAGTAAATTCTCAATTCAATCCAGGTACTACTCCACCCCTAGACAGTACATTCATTTAGTCAGTCAAAAGTCTCTTCTCAAATGGAGGTTAGTATCCGACCATAAACAAAGTACATTCATTTGGTCAATCACTCAAAGGCTTCCCACCCCTGAATCTCAAAAGGTGCAAGAGAGCACAAAAGGCCATCTACCCTTAAGTTACAAGGTTAAGCTCAGCATTGAATACCCAAGGAAAGGGCCTTCTTTCATCTTCACTTGAGGCAAGCCCTCAGCAATCTCAGTTCCTGGGGAGACAAGGCTCAATAAAGCCATAGCCAGTGTCCTCATCAAGTCACTCTCTGCCTGTAGAACAGTCCCAGAACCCCTGAAAACATCAGCAAGGCCCTCTTCCAGCATTTCTGTGCAGGTACCACAAGAAAATCCTCCTTCAGGGCTTCTGAACCAACAGCCAGGTTCTAGGATCTCTACAACAGCAGCACTGTTCTTCACCATCAGGTGAATCTGGCAAAACAATGTCAAAACAGACAGAAAAAATACCAGCATCACAGCCATGCCTCCTCAGTTCTTGGCAGCTCTCAAAAGTCCTGGGCAGCTCTAGTGGGCTCTCAGCAGTCTTTCTCTCAGCAGTCTTTCTCTCAGCAACTCAGGCTCCACAATACTGGATCCTGCTGTCCCAAAGTCCTTCTGGCCTTCTTTAGGCTTGGACCTCTCTCCCAATTCATGGCTCCTCCCAGTTCTGCCCTCTCTCTTCATGTCAACAAGTCCATCCCACAGATGGAATTCACAAGCTCTGGGTTTTAACACTCAACCCCAAAACCAAGCCAATACAGGGGCATCTCCAAATTCCATTACCAATACAGTTGGGACCCCACAGTTTAAGCACTGGAGATGACTCATAAAGTTCCAGATCTATATTTCAGATCTACTTTCCTATATTTTGAGCCTCATTCTCTGACAACAAATGCAACACTATTTCCAGTCTACTAAAATGTCTACTCTTCAGTAGACATTCTCTCCTTTGACTTTTTCTTTCTCCTGTTTGGGCTCTTCCTAAAACCTTCCCTAGAATCTCAAGGCTTTGATACTACCTCAAGATGTGCAAGACCCTTACTGGAAATCTACATGCAGCACCTTATGCCCAAACTCATTCTTTCTCTCGTGGAAACTCACCTGGTTTCCCAGGTCTGTCCCTCCCAGCCTGCAAGGTCAGTTCCATGAGACAAATTAAAACTGTCAAAATGTGACCTTGAGAAATTATGAGAGATTGCTATTCCTGGTGCAATGGTGGAGTCATATCCCATTCCTAACCCCTGCCCTATTCATCAGCCATCAGCCTGAGGAAATTAGCACTATCTTCTAAGACTAACTTGGAGCCCCTGAGATGAATCCCCCCTTTTCCCTCCACAAAAGCCCTGAGACACTCAGAGTTGCTGTTAAAAGGCAACTCCAGACACCAAGCATCTGTCAGGGAACATCCTTCTGGGAATGATTTTGAGTGGTATTTTTTGCTTCAGTCTAGATACTAGCTTCCTTGCCTATTAATTTCTCAGAATGTGTCCTGGCCTGATGATAACATTCTACTTGCTTCATTTACTGGTTTTGGTTCTTGCCTCCAGCCTCTCAATCAATCCAGTCCAATATCCATTTATTATATAATTTCTATATTCAGGCCACTCTGCTAAGGAAAAACAGGTCGTGCTTTCAAAAAGCTTACATTCTACTAGGGGAATATAATATACAAACAGACAAGTTTTTACATGCCAATTTGTGATGTGATAAAAACCATTGACACCCAGGGGAATCAGGAAAGATATTTCTATCAAAGGCTCCATTTCCTTTGGAGACAGAAGTTGGGAGATAAGTATTTTTCCCAAGCAAGTGCGGCAGCTTGCGCAAAGGTAGGAATATAGGAGATGGACGTCTTTGTTCTTGTAATAGAAAGCTAGCCAAATTAACCACAATGTGAAGCATGTGATGGACAGGCGCATGAAACAAATCTGAAAAGATAGAAAGGAGACCGATCAGTGAAGTTCCTTAAAGGTTAATCATAAGGTTAGACATAATAGGGAGCTACTGAAGTTTCTTGAACAAAAGAGTAACAAGGTAAGACTTTTGCTCAAGATTATCATGGCGTCTCTCTGTGGATTAAAGAAGGAAGAACTTGTAATTTAGGATCCCAATCTGAACTTTGTTTGTGATAGTCCAAGCAAGAGATACTGACTACCTAAAGAAGTGCTATCAGTTATCCCTTGATGGAAGGAAAGTGTGCAGATTTGAACTATATCAAGGTAGGATTAATTGAACTCAGCAAATAACTAGATATAGGAAGGGAGTATGAGGTAAAGGGGAGAGCTGATAATGACTCTTATTTTCCAGTATGGTTCAGATTATATTCTGAGGTATGGGAGAACCTTTTTGACACCTGTGAAATTCTGCCACTTTGATGCATGCCTACTCCACCCAAATATGCAGCTAGTCCTGCCTGTATTCTGTTCCATTTCTCTACTAGGATCATGGCTTACTGTGTTCTCTACAGATAACATGTTTATGTAGTAACATATGGTCCTATTATATCAAGTGAATTCAACAAATATTTATTAATTATTATATTCAAGGCTCTGAGGATAAAAGGACAAGATAAAAATGAAACATGCCTTATTGTCAAGGAGCTTGCACTCTGTCAGGACAGGGTATAATAGGGACACAAAATATGTTTAAAAAAAATCACCAGCAATGTTGTAAATGTAAACAAACTAACAAATGACAATCATAAGAAAAGATTATTTTGACAATGATAATAACTAAAGAGATAAAGAAAGGCCTGTACAGGAAGTGGACCTTGGTTTCATGTTGAAGGAGTCTTGGCAAAGATGAGGAGGATGTGAGTGCCCTTATGCAAAATCACTGAAGTGGGCAATAGAAACCTGGGTATAGGAAGCAACTAATGGGCCAAATTGACTTGGGATAGTGAATATCTGGAGGGCAGTTATACTAAGTAAGGCTGAAAATATAAAGGGGAGTCAAATTGCAGGAGGTTTTAGATACCAAATATTTTGTATTTTATCCTAGAGGCAATAGGGAGCCATTGAAGATTTTTGAGTAGGTGGAGGTGACATGATTTGGGTTTTAGGAAGAGCAGTTTGGCAACTATATGAGAATGAGCTGGAGAGAGGAGAAACAGGAGACATGAAGACTCATTAGTAGTATGCCTTAATGTAAGTGTTTATGTCAGAAACTTGTATATATCTATGTGAAAAATGTTTTCATTATGATAAGGAGGTGGAGAGGTCATATGTATGCAGTCACTCTGCCTGTGTATAGCACTGTTCCTGTCAAGACAACCAAAGGAGAAAAAGGAGAAATTTCTAGAGGTGACCCTCAGAGTGACCCACAGAATTTCTGATATTGGAGGAAATTCAAAGATCACAGAATCATTAGCATGCAAAAGGATGTGAAACAGTGGGCAAGTTACAACTTCCCTGGGACTCAATTTCATCATTTATAAAATAAGAGAGAACTTGATAGTCTTTAAGGTTACTTTTGGGCAGCTAAGTGGTGCCATAGTGCATAGTGCCAGCCCTGGAGTCAAGAAGACTCCTCTTCTTGAATTCAAATCTGGCCCCAGACACTCAACTAGTCATGTGACCCTAGGCAAGTCACCTAACCCTGTTTGCCTCAGTTTCCTCATCTGTAAAATGAGCTGGAGAAGGAAATGGCAAACTGCTCCAGTATCTCTGACAAGAAAACTCCAAATGGGGTCATGAAGAATCAGACATGACCGAAACAACTGAAAAAACCAAGATCACTTTTAGCTCTAGATTTATGATCGATCTCAAGAATCTATAACCTATTCCAAACTCCTCATGAAGAATCAAGGACTCAGGGAAACTCAATGAGATCATTAAGTTTCCAAAAGTAATTGCTCACATAATTTAAGGTGGTTTATTTTTGGTCAATTTTATGACTTAGAACTTTCTAGCTTCTTTTTGTACTTGAGGGCTCGGAATTGTTTTCCGTCCCTAACCTGAAAAGGAATGCACTCCACCATACATCTGACCAGTGAAAATTCAGTCTTTATCCTTTTTTTCTATTCTACTTTGTTATGGAAATACTTGTTTTATTTCTTAAGTTCAAAGTAATTTTTTTTTTAAATCTAGTCTTTGTTTAAGGATTTCTGATACTGGGGAGCCTAGTACCTCCACAGGCAGCTCAGTCCTCTTAAGGACAGCTCTGATTGTTACTGAACTTTCCCCCAAAATTAAGCCTCCATTTGTCTCTTTGTGGCTTCTACCCATTGCTCCTGTTTCTGCCCTTAACAGCTTGGAAACCATCAAATCCTCTTATACCTGAGAATACTTGAAAAAGTCTTGTTTGTCTCAGATTCAAACTGAGGACTTTTCGTATGTCAGACAATTGTCATAACCACTACCTTGGGGAAACCAGATTAATGGCAGCTACAGCTCAGGACTTCTGACTGCCAGGAGAGTGTTCAACCCTCTGAGGACTCCAGGGAGTAACTCAGGTGGGCAGAGGTGCAGAGGTCTCTAGATATTCATTGCCATAGCTAAATCTCCTTTGACTCCCCCTCCCCATACATGTTTTCAAGCTGTTTCTATTTTTAAAATACAGCATCTCCTGAGTCCAACTCAATATCATTTTCATGACTGTTATACTCTATGGAGACTCAGGTCTAACTTTCTTAGAAGACCACAGGAAAGCAGGACCTGCTTCTTTTAGCTCAGTGGTTCTCAATCTGGGGGTCGTGACCCCTTTGGGGGTCGAACGACCCTTTCACAGAGGTCTCCTAAGACCATTGGAAAACACATAATTCCGATGGTCTTAGGAACCGAGACACCGCTCCTCTACCTGTCTCCAGGCGGGTCTGCCCACATGCAGATAAGTCCACATACGAGTATTAAAGGGTTGCTGCATTAGGAAGGTTGAGAACCACTGTTTTAGCTGTACCCACACAAGATTCATCCTTTTTTTTGGCCAACATTGTATATTGGTAGAGTAGATTTCTTTTTCTAAGGTGTACTCTTCTCCCACATCCCCTATTCCATTATTTTCTGGCAAGACAAGAAGCTACTCATGGCCATATAAATACCAAATGAAAAGGAGAATAAAATTGATTCTCAGAGGAGCAACCTATTTAATTCACCACCTCCTATGTTCAAAACCCTGTGCTAAGTGTCGTGTATACAAAGATAAAATGAAACCAAATACCCCCATTTCTGCCTTCAAAGAGCTTACAACTTCTTAGGGAGGATGGCATGTACCCAGATAAATAAAATACAAGGCAACCAGGGGTAGCAAATGATTAATCAGATGCACTACAAGACTAGATGAAAGGAATCATATCAAGAGCAGAGTGGAGAGGTTCTGTCTTCAAAAGGAGAAGGCCCACTTCATATTCTGAGACTGAAGAAAAGGAGACAAGGAGAGATGAAGGCATAGTGAGTTTCTTAGCTGTGGAGGAGGGAATTCAAACCTGTTTCTTACTCCAAATGCCAAACTGTTAGATCCAAGAGGAGGCCTTTACCCACAGAAGCATGGAAGGGACCCAACCTAGGGAGATGAAAGAAAGACTCAAACAACTTGGGGGGAGGGGCAGTGTTGTTATCCAGACCCTCCTTTCTTCTGTTCAAACACTGTACTTGGCAGAGTTGAGGGGAAGGAATATTTGGATAGCATGGCTCTTAATACCTTATACTTTCTTACTAAAGAATATTTTTTTTTCCTTAGAAAGTTCATTTATTGCTCGTTCAGTTTCTTTTTCTAAAATAGAAGTCTTTAAGTATTTTTTAAAATTCATTTTATTAAATTTTTTTTGAGTTACATATTTTCTCCCCATCTTTCCCCCGCCCACCACCCCAAAACAGCCATCCCAGTGTTTTCCCCCTCCCCCAGTCTATTCTCTCCTATGTCACTTTTTGGTAGGGCAGAATGGATCTCCCAACTGCAGTGCCTGTGTATCTCAAGTTCCAGTTGGATGTAGTCAATAATAATAATAATAATTGCATATATATATATATATATATATGTATATATATACACAAAGATAGATAGATAGATACACATTCATAACATTTGATTATGGAACTCCAGATTCCAGATTCTTTCTCCTCCTCCCTCACCACCCATCCCCACTGGAAGGACAAGCAATCAAATACAGGCTGAACATGTGAAATTACGCAGAACCTCTCCATAGTGAGCACAC
>CM053580.1:398741258-398808547 GCA_028627135.1 Pseudochirops cupreus | reverse complement strand
GGGGAAATACTGGGATGGCTGTTTTGGGGTGGTGGGCGGGGGAAAGACGGGGAGAAAAGATGTAACTCAAAAAAATTTAATAAAGAATCTCATATAAAAAAAAAAAGTGACTTACCCAGAATCACACAGCTAGTAACTGAAGCCAGATTGGAATTTGGGAAGATGAGTCTTCCCAACTCCAAGCCTAACACTCTAGCCACCATTAGGGAAACAGTAATAAATACTAAGAATAAAAATAGGTTTATGTACCCTATTTAATATACTAGTGTTTTCCTCATAAATAGAGAATGATGGTAAATAGTTACTGTCTAAGAGGAGTTTTGATTCAGTCCAAGTCAACAAATATTTATTGGTCATCATACTATACAAAGCAGATGCTGTGGAGAGATTTAAAGATGAATTAGGGGGCAGCTACGTGGCGCAGTGAATAGAGCACCGGCCCTGGAGTCAGGAGGACCTGAGTTCAAATCCAGCCTCAGACAATTAATACAAAACTAGCCTGTGTGACCTTGGGCAAGTCACTTAACCCCAATTGCCCTACCTTCCCCCCCTCCAAAAACAACAACAAAAAAGATGAATAAGATCTAATATCTCTTCCCTCAAGGAGGTTATGATCTAGTAAGAGGGATAAAACAAATATAAAAATACCTGCAGTATAAGAAAGAAGAAAATGATTGCCACAAGAGGGATACAAACAATGTGCTGAGGTATTAGAGAAGTCCAGAGTACCAGGGAAGGTTTCATGAAGGAGACAGCATTTGAATTAGGTTGGGAAGGACTGAAAGGATTTTAAGAGGTGTTGCTGGAATAGGGAGAGAGGGGAACAAAGGACATGGGAAACTTCTAGAAAGGGTATATAAGGTCATAGCTTCTGAACATCTAGAAAGGGATAAGGTGACTACAAAGAGGCAGCATGGCTTCATCAAGAATGTATCATATCAGACTAAACTTACTTCTTTTTTTCTGAACAGATTACTGAACTGGTATACGAGGAAAATGTGTATTATTCTTACAAAGATGATGAAGAGATGTGAAGTAGATGGTAACAGGATTAAATGATTCAAAACTCATTAGATGGCCAGATTTTAGTGGAACTGGAGAGGTCTGAGTTAAAACCCTCACTCCCACAACATCATTCAGGGGTGCTGTAAAGCCAAAATGCTGTGGGGTCCATGACACAAGAAAAGGAGTAAAAACGCCTCAGGTTAGGTGATCTCTAAGGTTTCTTCAAGTTATGTGGTTTTATCATCTATGCTCTATGGTTTTCTGTGTGTGTCCGTAGTACACAAAGGTGCTCAAATTAGTAAACAAATTACTAATTGATTGATAATGCTATAAATGTCACCTAGCTGGCACAGTGGATAAAGGCCCAGGCCTGGAGTCAGGAAGATGAGTTCGAATCTAGCCTTAGACACTTCTTAGCTGCATGACCCTGGGTAAATCACTTAATCCTGTTTGCCCCAATTTCCTCATCTGTAAAATAAGTCAGGGAAGAAAATGGCAAACCAGTCCAGTATCTTTACCAAAGAAAACCCAAAAATTGGGGTCATAGAGAATGGGACATAACTAAAATAACTGAACAATGCTAAAAATATATTAAGAACCAACAATGAGCTCTTCCAAGAAAATTATTATTTCTTGTTTGATTTTTGTTACACATATTAAAAATTTCCTAAACATCTCAACAGTCAGATTCATGCCCTTCCTTACTTTGAAGCAGCCAGCAAGCGGCCTGTACACAAATACAGTAAGACAGAATCATCTTGTCTTAATTCTTGAGTTTCAGAAAAACTTTCTTCTTTTCCTCATCTCTGTCCAGAACATGTACTTGCCCCGTTCCCTTACAAAGAACAACTAAACCTGAAAAGCCCAGTGTCTAGGGCAGGGGTGGGGAACCCGTGGTCATGAGGCCACATGTGGCCTTCTAGGTCCTTGGGTGTGGTCTTTTGATTGAGTCCAAATTTTCTAGAACAAATCCTTTTATTAAGGGGATTTGTTCTGTGAAGTGTGGATTTAGTCAAAGGGTTGCGCTTGAGGACCTAGAGGGCCACATGTGGCCTCAAGGCCACAGGTTCAGGGGTTAGGGTGGGAAGGCTACAGGAAGAACCTAGTCCCCTCAGCAAAAAGAAATCAAGGTACTTCACCCCATCAATGAGATAATATTTATAAAGTGCTTAGTACAGCATAGAATGCATATCAGAGGCTATACCTATGCTTCTTCCCTTATCTCCTTCCCTTCCTCAAACCCCATCTCTGAACAGACTTGGGATCATGGGGTCAGGAGGTCAGCAAACATTACGATGTGTCAGGCTTCATGCCAAGTGCTGGGGACACAAAGAGGCAAAAGCAGCCCCGGCCTGAAGCAGGCTTGAAGAAAACTTCTTGTTATGAATACTTAACTATATCTATGTAAAAGAAATTATTTGTGGAGGGGAGAAGAAACCTTGAATTAGATGGTGTAAATAAATATGCAAGCTGTTGATAAGAAGACACAACTCCAGGATAATTATTTGTGTTCTGTGTTTAAAAAAAAAGCTACAGTTGAAACTCTACAGAAACCTGATGGCAGTAAAAATGAGCTTTCTGTGTCTCCATGGAAGTTCAGGGGGAAAAAAAGCAATTGCTCTCAGGAAAAGAAATTGCTGCTTCTCTCTTCACCATGTTTTCCAAAGAAAACATGTAAAAAGAAGCTTGTCTTTTTTTTTTCCTCCCGTAAGAACCCAACCTGAACCTCATTCTAAGTGCTGCTGTTTGGTGCAAATAGAGTGGTCTGTTTAGAGTCAGTGGAGTTCAAAGCTGACTGCACCTCTGAAACTGACCCTCTCTCTACTAAGCCTTTGTGGAACTTTAAAAATTATTTGATGTGATTCTAACGGTTGATAACTTAAGAACTTCCTTTTTTCCCTTCCTGATCCAATCAAACCAGCTAGGTGAACTAAGCAGAATTCAGGCAACGTACTGTTAATCTGTTTTTTTCTTTCCATATAAAAGGGCATCTTCTTTAAGTCTGAGTCTCAATCCTGTCTGTAACTCAATAAAAGTAAAAACTATGCTCAGTTTGTACATAGATGAAAATGGAGAGGAAGGAGAATGACTGGCATTTAGAAAATTCTTTAAAGTCTGCTCAGTGCTTGCTTTCTCTCTCTGCCACTCGTCAACTCCTAAGGAGAGGTTATGAACACTGAGTAATGCTGAACCAAGATCCTCTGAGGAAAGAGACAGGGGTACAAAGCAGGAGCCAACAAACAGAATCAAAGGCAGTGGTCCACAGGTACGAGACTCTGGGGCTACATTTGTCCCTAGTACTAAAAAGAAGGATCACATGATCACTGTGTGCCTTGAAAATGTAATATTCTAATTCCTCATCAAAAGTCTTGCTTAGTTGCTGATCACATCTAAGAGTTCTCCAAGCAGTAGGCATAATGGTGTATTTTTGTTTCTATCCGCTTCTACTTAGGCACCAAGGCTCAATCTTGGGCTTTCTTTTCTCCCTACAATTTTCTCTTTGGTCTTCTCACCAGTTCCCACTAGTTTAATGACCATATCTAACACACATAAATCCTGTTATCTATTTATCTAGTGCTAATCTCTCTCCTGAATTCCAGTCTTGCATTACCAATTGCCTGTTGGACATATCCATCTAGATGTCTGTAGACCTCTCAAGTCCATGTATTCAAAACAGAACCCCACTGTATTTTCCCCCTCACTCATCCTTTTACCAAACCTTTCTATTTCTACTGAGGATACCAGCATCTTTTCAGTCTTTCAGGTTCACAGCCTTGGATCCACACTAACTATTTCTTTCTCCCTTCCCTCTTCTTCTACCATCAGTTGCCAAGTCTCATCTTTTCGACCTCTATGAGATTGTGGTCTTCTGTTCACTTATAGAGTATTAGTGTTAGGACCTCATCACCTCTCACTTGGACTACTTCAGTAGCCTCTTAAATGGTCTCCTTGCTTCTGATCTCTCCCTTTTGCTGATCCATCCTCCATGCAGTTGCTAAATTGATGTTTGTAGAACAAAGAACTCTCCATGTTAACACCTATATCAAAAAATCTTCATTGGTTCCCTGCTATTTCCAGGACAAAACACAGACAGACACAGACTTAAGCACGGCATTTAAAGTCCTTTAGAAAAGGGCTCCTGCCTATTATTTCATATCACTCTCTTTAGTGCATGGGTCAAGCTGGCTGGCTAGCTGTCTCCCATATGTGATTTTTCATCTCCTGACTTTGCAGAGGTAGTATCCCATGGCTGGGATGTATTTCCTCTGACTCTTAAAATCCCTAGCTTTCTTCAAAGCACAGTTCCAGAGCTTCCTCTTATGGTGCTCACTTTAAGAAAATTGTTTCAAGTTTTTATTTTTTTGTTGTATTGATGACTATTATTTTCAGATTATATTACTTCTGGATATATGCCTTCCCCAACCCCATCAACTATTATTTAGTATAATTCTGCACATTTACAACAAATACATGTTGCACTTACCTCAAGTAAAATGAAAGTTCCTTAGGGCAGGGGCTGTTTTATTTTTGTCTTTGTATCCCTAGTGACTAGAACATAGCAGTTTAATCAATTACTGCTTTTGAGTTTCAAGATCTAATGTTGATGGGACAATTCTTTCGTCTCATTCCAAACCCAAATATCTATGAAGTATGATTTAAAGACAGCCCCCAGTCGCTACCCTCAGATGACTCCCCCACTGTTCTGAAATTTCCATCATTAAGGTACTCCACTGGTACCAAAACAAACATAAGGGCACTAATGAAATGTATTTGTCACAGGGAATGAAGGGAGAGAGGTGATGTGCTTCTCTTTCCATATATAGAGGATAGATACAAGAGTTAATCTGAATAGATATGAAAATTAACCCAATTGGAGATGATAATATGATCAAGGAGAGAGTGCAATAATCAGTAGCCAGAGTGAATAAATAGTTTATCACATCAACTATTTGTCATAATAGAAGACCAGAGGAATGAGAGATGATTAAGTTTCAATGGACAGGGAAGAAGGTGAAGTCTAGCAGACACCAGTCTTGTGGCGCTAGCTAAGAAGCTAGTACAATGACTAGTGGGGAATATGGCAGGGATAGATTAGATGTCTTAGGTGGGAAGAGGGATTGTTGGACAAAGAGGGCAGAGAATATGGGTACTAGGTCAAAGCAGGGGGCAATGTAATGCCTGACTCAGATACTAAAGACCAACTTAGCCTACTTTTATAATTTTGGCTTAGAATCTGTTTTAGGAAGTATTTACTTTCCATCAAGTACTTCCTGATGTGTATATGGAAGTTAAAATACCTGTGGGTAAACAACACAGGACACAACACTAATAAATCTTTTGAATTTAAATAAGGTTCCAAGAGTGGAACCAATGGCCTTTTAATTGGAAACATTCCTTCTCTTGCCCTGGGGTCTCTTAGAAGACTAAAATCCAGAGAAGAATATGTATCATAGTTACAAAGCATCACTTTCCCAAGCCTACAATGCACTTTTCCCGAAACACACAGAGTTGTTGGACACAAAGAGTGGGCACAAACTTAAAGGCACAACAATACTGAGGCCGGCACATAGGGAACATGTTGAGCAAGGGCAGCAACGGTAACAACAAAAGAACATGTATAAAGGAAACTGACCAGGTGAAGAATATATGAAGAAAGACAGGCTTATATCTTTTTTTTTTAACTAATTGTATTTTGTAAACTCAGAAAGTAAGCTTGAAATTACAATGAAAATGTAATCTTTGAAACTGGGAAATAAACTCCAATCCCAAATATAGCACTGACAAGTTCTGAAAATATTAATTTTGTTTTCTACAATTCCTGGTTCAAGTCCCAAAGATGTAAAATAACCTGATGGTCCTCTCTCCCACCCCTCACCACACACAATATAAGGTATATATCACAAATTAAATCTTTATCTTTACATCTAAAAAAGGATTCCTATTAGTTTTAGTTATTTTTTCCCCTCAGAGAAAACAGAGGACAAGGATACTTGGGGGCAGGGAAAGGTGAAAGGGAAAGACTGAGGTAAAGTGGACAGTGAAGGAAGGTGTTAATGGAGCTGTCCTAACTGAGAAATGAAAAGATCTGCCTTCACTAGCATGCTGAAATTCTATGGCCAGTGTTTCAATCTCCCCATTCTAGTTCCCCCGACTCATACACCTCATCCTATTAGTTCCACTCTCTGCCTGCTCTAGTAATGAGCTCATTGGTTCACGACACATGTGTCTTGTGAATTTAGTTGAGTGCACTTGATTTATTTTGTCCAGAAAGAAGTAAACAAGATAGAACAAAATTAAGTTGGGAATATGTAAAGTAGATAGTTCATCAAAGTCTTATTAATCTGATCTTTCCTCCTATATGTCCTTAGATAGAGTTTTAAATTTAATTTCATGGCTACTAATGTTACTTTAATTTTCCAAACAAAAACAGAAGTCTTAAATTCTTGCTAAGACTTTAAAAAGTATTGATACAAAAAAAAATTACCTTTCAAAACTCTTAATGTAAAATCTTTTAAAGTCATTAGAAATAATGGAATATTGTTTCTCCAAAATAATCATCAAATATGTATTAAATGCTACATGTATAGAACAAATAGATAATATTTTAGACCAATTAGAAAATGTGGATCATATTTCATCTACCTATTGGACTGAGTTTAAGATAAATGTTAAAGATACAATGACAATGTAAACTCTTAAGAAAGATAAAAGGTTGCCAGGAACCATGGAAAATACTTTATAGCTATGTCTTACCTTAAATAAAGTGATACAGTAGCTAAAAACAACAATTTCTACAAAAGGTAGATTGGTGGTAACTCACTTTACAATAAAATTCTGCACTGTGTTTGAAAAGGACACACTTGGAGCTATTTTAAGTAGCAAGCTCCCAGCAGGGCTCCTCTAACTACAGTTACAATTTGATTTGTATCTAAGAATAATAGGCAACATTTGTATAGTGATGATGATGTGCTAGGTAGACACTGTGCTAAGCTCCTTGCAATTATTACCTGCTATGGTCATCACAACCATCCTGGGAATTAGTTAGGTGCTATAATGTTATCTCTCCATTTTACCCATGAAGAAACTGGGGCAGACAGAGGCTAAGTGACTTGCCCAGGGTCACACAGCTGCTAAATGCCCGAGGTTGAATTTGAACTCCAGGGCTGTTTGTTCTATCCATCTCACCACTTAGCTGCCTATGCCTATCTTCTCAGTGTATTTTATTGTCTAAAACGAGATGCACCTGCCCTATAATAGCATTGGGCCTGACCACTCAGCAGTAAAACATTGGCAAAGTGCTCCAGGGCCTTCCTGGTATCTCCAGGCTCAAATATAAACTCCTCTGATCTATATTTAAAGCTCTCTATAACCTGAACCTTGTTAATTGGCTTTAAGGTTTATAATGCACTTTGTTCACACAACCTTGTAGTGCAAGCATTATCTTCATTTTACAGATGAAGGAACGGAGAAAACACTGAACTGAAATATCATTGTCTTTTTAAGCCTATAAGAACACCACCTTGCTTTTCCATTTGATTAGATTAGCCCATTCTATTTCCTTTTGGACACCTCTTGGACCACACAGTCCCCTTAGGCACAGAGGTCCTAACACATGGCATGACTACCAGTACACACTTCCTCAATCTCTTCAAATGGGGGAAATTCCTAGTTTTCTGCCCTTACATCTTTCTGAGGATCAGTTCTTCTTGGCTCATTTTTTTTTTGATGCTTTTCAGTGAGATGATAACCTTAAAGCTTGAACAGGGACCACCATGCAAACTTCCCTTTGGATATGCAGTTTGTATGACAAACGTTTTACTAACTTGGACTGCTTAACGTGACACTAATAAAGATGGAAGAGAGAGATATGGGAAAGGAGAACAGGCAGTGGGAAGCGTGCAGATGGATTCACAAAACTGCTGAATCCTGTGAAGAAGAATGGCAAGTGTTGACATGACTGCAAAAGCATAGTCAGCTACCCACCCCCCTTGAGGCTTTTACCCTCTAGACTAGAGGATCGTTACTGTATAGTACACTCCCTCATTTCCCAGCAACATCTTCCATTGGATGCCTATATCATGTGACTGCTCTCAGAGGGTCCACTCTATTCTCCAACCTGGGCAGAAACACCAAGGAAAAGAGGCTCCAGGACAATTTCTCTTTATCCAGTCATCATCTGACTATCCCACGGAACCAGCAGACTTAATTATGCTCATGAAGGCTTTTCCCAGCTCAAAAGATCCTAGATGGGGCTCCCTAAAATTGGTCCAGGTTTCTTTCAAGTGGCACTACTGAAAGTTACTCTATTGTTTTTTGAATGACTAGAATTATATTGCTGCTTGGGAGATGTAAGGTAAAATTTAGTTATGCCTAACTAGCCAGGATGTTATTTTATTAAACATTATTAGCTCATATATGTTACATTTTGAATATCAAAGCGTATGTGAAATACTGTCTACCATAATTTATATTTTTATTCTGTTTTACTGATCTTACCATAACTAGCTCATAAACTCTAAAAGATCGAGAAAACTACCATTTACACCTTAAAAAACTATGTCAGGGGTGCCTAGGTGGTGCAGTGAATAGAGCACCAGCCCTGGAGTCAGGAGGACCTGAGTTCAAATCCAGCCTCAGACACTTAACACTGCATTCCCTCCTCCAAAAAAAAAAGCAAAACAAAAAAACAAAAAAAAAAACCTCACAAACCCAAACTGTGTCAACCCTACAAAACCCATGCAAGGCAGAGAGTAGAAGTATATACTTTACTTAGGAAAAGAGACAAATTTAATCCCTTAGCATCTCATTCAGCTTCACTGATAAAAAGAATTACCCAGGCTTTAATTGTCCTTGGGAAAGATGAGAATCCGCTGACTAACTATGATACAATCACATCACAGAGGCTACAAAGAATCTCAAAAAGCAGTAAGAGTTGGCAACAATGGCCAGATCATTAAGGTAGGAGTCAAGAGGCATGAGTTCTAGTTCCGATTCTGCAACTGATTATACAAACGAAAGCAAGAGATTTGAAGTTAGAAGGCCTGGGTTCAAACCCTGACTCTTCTGTATCGCCTGTGCAACTTTGGGCAAATCTCTCAGCCTCTCTGGTCTCAGTTTTGTCATATGTAAATGAAAATGGAAGATCTTTCAAGTGTCTTCTAACTCTAAATCTTATGATTATAATATCACTCAGTGCTTCCATTCTCATACCCATGAAATGAGAGACTATGGACAGAGAGCTGGCCTCCAAGCCAGGAATAGTTAGCATTTACACAGCACTTTAAGGTTTGCAAAGCACTTCTTCACCTCTTAACTCATTCATTCCTCACAACAAACTGGTGAGGTAAGTGCAATTATTATTCCCATTTTACAGATGAGTAGAGAAGGCACAAAAAGGTTAAAGGATTTGTCCAGGGTCACATAGCAAGTGCCTGAGTTAGGATTTGAACTCAGGTCTTCCTGACTCCAAGTCTTGTGTCCTATCTACTGGGTGACCTAAATGCCAGGAAGATTGAGATTCAAATCTCCCTTCTGACACATACTATCTGTGTGACCACTGGTGTCCCTTACCTCAGTGTTCAAGGCAACTCTCTGAGAAAAAAAGTAGCAAAGAAGGTACTGACTGATACTGGTAGAAGCAATTTCTTCATCTTGGCTTTCCCTTATACGGATGACATCACAGTTCTAGTCCCTATCTCTATAATATGATAAAGACAGATAGTCTAGTGAATAGAAAAGAGACCTAGGAATCAGGAAAACTATGGGTTCAACACCCATCCTTCTCAAATTGTCCTATGATCTGTGATTCTGGACAAGTCACCTACCTCTCAGGGCCCTAGACAATTCTGAGTGGCAGGGGGAGAAAAGGGAAAAGGGATGTTCCTCACTATGAGTTTCTTGTACCAATGAAATGAAAGGTCCAGACCAAAATTTAGAATATATCTACTTCAATCTTATTTTGGCTATTTTGAAGATGGCATGAGAAACATAAGGGGGAAAATTCCACCTATGAAACATACAAGTATTAGAATAGCATGATTATTGGAACATCACTGAATAAGAAATACTCAATAAAGCAAAGATATTTTTATATAGATGAGAACATAATGGTTCACCTTTGGTTAGTAATGGTATTATTTATAGGACCTGCCAATGTTGGTAGTTTGGGATTTGTTTGAGCTACAGTAAATTGACAGAGCTGGAGATCTTTCTATTCTACTTATGTAAAACACACACACACACACACACACACACACACAATAGCGCAGAACTCTCCCAGAATGGACAAACAGGTCTGTTTCACCCAAGTTCACTTGTTCAATTGCAATTATTATTTTAAGATGAAGAAACATTTCTCTTTTCATTTTAATAGCCTAGCAGCTAGGTATCTAAAAATCTGGTAAAAGATTTCACATAAAGCATTGAAGTCCTGTCAAATGTAATGATTTACCTTAGTCTAATTTAGATTACTGTCAACAAAAGTCAAAAGTTTGAAAGTCCAATGATCTTTCTTTAGAGTGCTCAAGTTCAATTTATTCATTCCACTTCAAACTTATCCTTAATATTTTTCTATGTTTTAAAGGGTATTAAGTTCAACTTTTCTGTATTATTTAAACAGTTATTTAAACAACTCCATGGCACTGTCTGAGCCTACAGAAGCTGCCCAGAGGCATTTGTCAACTATATAGAGTACTTTGTTCTAAAGGATTTACATGGTTAAAAAAAAACAACAACAATAAAAAAACAGGCCCCCTGCAATATCTCTTACTTTACTTTATTGATCAGATTATAACAACAACAATAACTTTTTAAAATTCACATTTCTTGTGGAAATATGTTTAATATGACTGTATACATATAGCCTACATAAGATTGCCTGCCATCCTGGGAAGGGGAGAGGAGAGGGGAAAAAAAATTTGACACTCAAAAATCTTTTAAAAGTGAATGTTGAATACTATCATTATATGTAATTGGAAAAAACAAAATGCTATTAAGTAAGGGGGAAAAGAAAATTCACATTTCTAGTTTTAAGATTTGTAAAACACATTGCCTAAAGTGATCCTGTGAGGCACATCATAAGAATATTATCACCATCTTACAGATGAGGAGACAGGCTGACCTAGGTGACACAGCTAAGTAAGGGAAGCTGGGTTTTCCAAACGAGTCTCCTAACTCCAGGTACAGGGCTCTTTCCACTAAACTACACAAGCTCCCCTGCAATTCCTACCAATTCCTAGAGTAATGGTTTTCAATCAGATTCCTCCAGTGAGCCATTTGGGTACATTCAGTATTGAGGAGTAGGTTTCATAATCCCAAAGAGAGATTTTGTTCTGCATTGAGTAGGGATCACTCCAAGGCTGTCTGTCACTTCCTCAGTTCTGGCTATACACATGCTTCTCTCTCTCTACTTGACTCAACTCAGGACCTCCAATTACTACTTGTAGCAAGTCATTCTCATCCTGACCCATTTCCTTGGTAGTGCTCACTCCTGTTCTATAACTGTTGCTTTTATGGAAAGAAGTTGGTACTAAAATAACTGACCCAACAGCAACTAATTCCCAGTTGGAGGCAGTAACAGAGTTCTTATTTGCCTGCTCCTTCCTCTCACTTTTGGGGGGTGGGTCAATGGAGTCAATCAATCAATGACCCAAACCCACTTAAAGTATATGACAAGATATTATGCCTTCATACTTCTGTCAACAATTCATCATAAGTATGAACAAGGCTTTCAACTAAGTGGAAAAAGTCCTAATCAATTTAGATTTTTTTTTTTCAGAACCATTGGCTGAAATGGAGTGACAATTCACCTTTAGTATGTGTGAACTGCTTGAGGAAACTTGGTTAGATCACCTATAACATAAACAGTCTATAATCAGTTGGGAAGGAGAGAAGAGAGAAAACCCAAGCCAAGCCAAGCCCCAAGAAAGAACTGCTTGATAGGGTTGGCTAGGTGGCACAGTGAATAGAGCACTGGCCCCGGAGTCAGGAGGACCTGAGTTCAAATAAGGCCTCAGAAAGGTAACACTTAACTAGCCGTGTGACCTTGGGCAAGTCACTTAACCCCAATTGCCCTGCTCTTCCCCCTCACCCACCCAAAAAAGATTTGGAAAATATAGTCAGAAAGACAGGATTTTTAAAAAACCTACTGTAAAAACTATTTGCAATTCACTTTTGGTTCATTAGGACTAAGGTGGGATGGGGGCTATTTAATGAAAGTTTAAATCAACCTCAATTACAATTCTGAATTCTAGCTTTTTAAGATATCTTACTATAGCCTGAGTCCAGATTGGATTTCATTGATACATTACTTTTAAAAATTCAAACAAAAAAAATCCAAAAGGAGTGATTATACATTATTTCTTACCTATTATTAGGGAAAAAATCAGGCTTCAGTTTTGAAGAGCAAGTTGAAGGCTTTTTAAAGAAAAAGTTCATTTTGCTGAGCTATAAAGAATTCTACTCTTGTGCTTCCTTTTATTTATTTCAAAAGAATTTTTTTTTCCACAAAGATTGCTATGTTTATAATATCCTCAGGGTCAGCAGAACCAAACTTCACAGATGCTAATTAACACTAGAGTTGTTTAGGCTAGGGTGGGGCTCAGAAATTTATATTATCTTCATGACACAAAGAAATGAAATCTAGAACTTGAGGAGTAAATTATATTTTTGCATTTCAGCTAATAACATAATGCAGTAGTTTTAAGTTAGGAAACCCACAATTCATCATGACCACTCTTCCTGTACTACAAACTGCTTTTGTCTTTTGTACACCATTGTTCAACAAGCTTTCAGTGCTACTCAATCAGCATCTATTAAATGCCTATTGAACTTCTTAGAATAGTAGAATAAGTAGTGTTCACTATTAATTTTGTGCAGTTGAATTTGTCCACCACAGATTCACAACTTTGGTCAGGCCCTTGCTGCTCCTTGGCAATCCTTCTACCCATATCAATTCCTTATTTCATTTCCCTTAGTGATTGTCGTTAACTCCTTTTTTCCCCTCCTGTCATCCATTAACCATATCTCTATTCAGGGGCTGTCTCCAGTCATCCTGATCTATATTTTGCCACTGAATCCAGATGGTTCTGGAGGAGAAAGTGAGGCTGGTAACTTTGCACAGCCCTCCCTCATTTAAATCCAATTCACTTGCAAGTCATGGCATCATCTACCTGATGTTGGGGTCCTCTTCTAGAAGGAAGGACAAACAACAATCCTTACTCATATTTACAGGACATAACCCAACTTCCTGCTTCACAGAATAGACTGAAGCTATCTGATGGGCTCTCTTCTCAGCTTTCCTCCTCCACTGCTCAGCATTATCACTCATACTCTTTCCTCTTGGTTACAGAAGAGGAATCTCTACTCCTCAGTAAGTCTAATCCTTTTACTTTGTGTCTTTGAGCCCATTCCCTCCTGTCTCCTTCAGATTCTTGCTCCAGTAACTTTCATCTCATTTTCACCATGGGCTCCCTGCCATCTGCCTACAAAACATGTTCAGGTCTCTCCAATCCTAAAAATTTTAATTTGATCCATAACCACCCCTCCCCTTCTACCTACAGTCTTATTTCTCACTGCTTTGCCTCCATGACTAAACTTTTGAAAAGCATTTACACTAGCTCCTCAAAACCCTGGTAATCAGGTTCTCAAAGTTTAACAGTGATTTTCTAATCAGCAAATCAAATGGTCTTTTCTCAATCTTCACCTTCTGACCTCTCTGGAGCTTTTGACCACTCCATCCGACTGGATATTCTGATACTCTCTCCTCCACTGACTACAAAGATAACAGACTTTCCTACTCTTCTGGCTCCTGATCTTCTTGACCCTCATTTTTGGTTTTCTATTCTTGTTGCCCCACAATCTCATTCATTTCCATGGCATTCACTGTAATTTCTATGCAGATGAGTCCCAAATCTATCTGTTCAGCCCTGACCTCTCTTCCAAGTTCCAGACCTCGAATCTTCAACTGTCTACAGGTTATCTCTACCTGGATATGCCCTCAGCACCCCAAACATATGTCCAAAGACAAATTCATTATCTTTCAGTTTCAAATCACGGAGTTTCCCATGTTCATAAATTTGGGGGCATCTTTAAGTGCTTTCTCTTTCCTTACTTCTTCTCTCTAATCAGTTCCCAAGTCCTCTTGAATTCATTTTGGCAATAACTGTAGCATCCAATCCCTCTTAACTTTCTATCTCTACTCCCAGTATAAGTCCTTATAATCATGCAACTGTACTGCTGTACTACTTCCACTCTTTACTGCTCCACACTCCTTTTTCAGCAGCAGTATTGCTGCCAGAATCATCTTTTTTTACATACAAATCTGATTGTTACTTCTTTGACCAAAAATGTTTAATGGGTCCCTATTGCCTAATAAAGTTCGAACTTCCTCTGCCTGTCATTCAAAGCTCTCTACAATCTAATCCATTTTACTTTTCCAGTCTCTTATTACTCCCCTCCCTGTAAACTAACTTCCAGCAAAACTGAATACCTCTGAGCCCCACAATATAGACTGGGTTTCCCAGCTCCAAGCATTTTCTCAGTCAGTTCCCTATGGCTGAAATGATTTTCCTTCATCCTGCTGAATTCCTACCAATCCTTATAAAGCAAAACCTCTTCCTCCCTTAGTACTCTCATTGGTAACAACCTTCTTTCTGAGATCTCACATAGCACTTTGCTTTGCAAGTGGTTAATGCAATTATCATGTAACATTGTGTTGTATAGTTAGTTACCAATGTCTTATCTCTCTTCTAGATTCTTGGGCTCCTTGATAGCAATGAGGTCTCCCCTCGACTTTGAATCTCTTACAGTACCTAGCTCAGCACTCTGCAAATGGTAGGTGCTTAATATTTTTTTTGCTGTTCTTTCAAACAGATGCTTGAAGAAAACTCAACTCCATTTAAGTTATTAAACCTCTCCACTACTTTCAGTGTTCTTCCTTTTAAAATTATATTTTTGTTCCCCTAACGTTCTTGTCTTTTGTCTCCATTACAAGACCTGTATGTCTGTAGCTGCCCTTTCTCAAAGACTTCCTTGCAATTTAAACAGTATGTATGGTAGACAGAAATCAACATGATTTTAATCCATTTCATTCTACCATTCTGGGTGGGCAGGCACTCAGCGCCAACAGCAACAGAACAAGCTAAAGCCTTCTACAGGGGAGCCCTATCATCCCATGCCAAAATTTAAGCTCTCACTCTATAAAGCTTCATACCATTATTAAGCATTTTCTATTTGTAAAATGCTTTACAGTCATATTGTATTAATTATTTTACTAGTTGTAATTCTGCATCAGAATTGTGTGGATTTGAAATTTAAAAAAAATTAAGTGCTTTCTGTATGAGAAACGCTCTGGATTGACAGTCATATGGAATAAAGTTCTATGCTGCAAAGTATACAGAGAACTGATATGAAACTATATGAGGCCTCGAATATGGTCCCACTGATGTGCCCTGGCTAGTCAGAATCATGGTTAGTACTGGACTACATCCACTCAGGAAGCTACCCCTTATATAATGACAGCTCCTTGAGGGCAGGGACTGTTTTACTTTACTTTTGACTTGGTGTCCCTACAACTTAGCACAATGCCTGGCACTTGGTAGGCACTAAATAAATGCTTACTAATTGACAGATCCTGTGTTGAAATGGACAGATTTCATTGTTTAAAAAAAAAAGGCCAAAGTTAATCCAAAGGTCACCTTCTAACAACGTAAATCACTTCTTATAATTAGAATGGTCTAGATAAATTTGAATATGAAAAAAGTTTGACCAACTATATTTCTCTTTAATTCTCTGACATTTCCAAAGCTGTCCACATTTTGGGGATTCATTTAGTTTCCAAATTCATACAGATGAACCTAAAACTAAGCCCTCATTGTTATACCCTGCTTTGTTCTTTAAATAGCCTAAGACGTAGATTGAGAACTGTAAGGTACCACAGCCATCACAGTCCAGCCTCCTCACTTTACAGATGATAAAACTGAAGCACAGAATTGGTCCCTACCTGAAGTCACATGGTAATAACAACAATAATAATAAGCTTCAAACTCAGCCTTTCAATATCTGTGCCACACACTCAAAACCTGAAAGAAATTAGGCTGGGTCTGTAACAGCCACAGCTTACATTTTGCATAATGATTTAAGGTTTATAAAGCATTTTCATCACAAACATTCTATAAGTTAAGTCTGAAAATTCTCATGCAATGGGTAAGACCTTCGATAAAAAAAATAAAACTGTAGTTATTGTATTGGTTTTAGATTTCTTCAGCTACTACTCAGAACATAAGATTAAATTTTATATGATGCTAGTGAATCTAAAGTAGCCTGAATATTGAGAGAGTTTTGACTGATCCACAAGAAGTTGGAATATAGCAGTTTATAATGAAGTATATAGATTTTTCAGTTTATGTAGATGGCTATTTATCCAAAATACTGATATTTTGAAGACATACCAAAGTAATTTGTTTAAATTCAACCATGTTTAAAACCTTACTGAGAGGCACCCTGCTAGCTTGAGGGTTTGGGGGCAGGGAACCAAAGGGAGGGGAAGGGTTGTACAAAGACCAAAAACCCCCTCCAACAATCTCAGTCCTTTAAATTTTTATTTCAAAGGAAATTTACAAAGTATAAAACCCCAGCATTTATGACATTAAGTTTCCTAGAACTTTTCAAATTCTCTTAATGCATTATCTAAGTTTTATTTGATTTATTTTTCAGAATATTTCCCAATTCCACTTTAATTGAGTTGCTGCTGCACTCAAGCGTCCCTGGACCACACAGGCAGCCCCCTTGCTCAGTACCTCTGGTTCAGGTGATCTTTAAAATTTCTTCTAGCTCTAAAATCTCATGATCTTAGAAATGCTAACTTCTAATATATTTATAGAGCCCTTACAGATAGAAGTAAAGACCTGAAATAAAATTGGTAAGACTTTTGTTCATGTTTCCAAAACAATTACTTACAAGACATGCTTATGATTGCACATATATAAGCTATATCAAACTGCTTACCATTTTAGGAGGAGGGGAGGGGAGGGATGGAGGGAAGGAGAAAAATTTGGAATTCAAAATTTTGTAAAAATGAAAGCTAAAAATTGTCTTTAAATATAATTATTGCAAAAACTATTTTAAAAAATTAAAGATCTGCTTAAATTCATTTTAGTTAATTGTTTGGCTTACCCCTAGACACAAGGCATCATTTTCAATGCTACCACCTGAATACAGTCCAGAGGAAATAATGCCTTCTTCTCCGTCCTCTGCTCCCTTCCTTTTCTTTCTTGGCCTTTCTCTTTCTATTGAGAGTTCCCTATCTATATTTGCCTTGCTCATGAGCTCTCTCCTCACTTTCAAAGTCTACAAAACCTGATTGAAAAATACTTCCTTCTCCTTCGACTACTGTTTTCATTCTCATTTAGAAGCTCCGCTCATACCTAAATACAAGATGGTACTGAAGTACCATTATAGACAACAGCTACGTAAGTGTTTCTGTTGTTTTGTAGAACTTTTTAATACACTGTAGCTAATTAGGCATGGGATCAGATTATGCCAGTCATTCTTTTAATGTATAATTTTTATAAAACATCAAAAACCTTTCTGAAACTTCACTTCCCTTAGTAAAAATTACAGCAAGTTGCAGCATGTTCCTGAATTAAGTGAAATTGGCAGCTCTCAGGCTACTCTCTGCTTTGTGGAAAGCATGTTAGTAAAAAGTGAAGATAGGTAAGTTAACATATTTAGCCCTCTCACTCTAACAGCTTTTACTGAGGGTTGTAGGAGTCTTTCTCAATCCACTCAAAAAGAAATACATTATTTTATAAGTTTCTTTAAACGCAGAGTACCAATGTATGTTTAAGCCATTATAAAAACCACATTAAAACCAGCATTTTAGGAAACAAGATAAAGTTTTAGTGAGCAATATCACAAAATAGAAAACTATGTTCATAACCAAAGATCATTAGATTAAGGTAAATTATTCTAAAACTCCATAAAATGACCTTATTGTTTTTGTATACTGGTTGCCAAACACTCAGTTTAGTAGAAATATGAGCTCAACTGTAGGTAATAAATCATTATTTTAGCATATAAATTAGTTACATGACCCAAGAACTATTTGGTAAATATGTAAGAACATTTCTTTACATGCCATTAATAAAGCAGCGATGCTATACCCAATTCTTTTGACTCTAGGGTCTATATAAAATGTTAAAACTACTAAGTTGTGGTATGGTAGCAAGGTTCCTGGATCTGAAGTCATAAGACCTGCCTCTGAATCCTAGCCCTGTCATATCAAGAAGTAGCTGGCAAGTATCTGTTTCTTTCTGAGTTTGATATTCTATTACTGGTGAAGAACATCCCTAAGGTTCCTTCTATTTCTAAAATCCTATGATTCTATAAATGTTGGCTTCTAGTTCATTTATATAACATTCATAGATTTTATATATGTATATGTGTATGAACACACACTGTATATGTATATACATACATATATGTTTATGAGTGTATGTATATATACACACATATATGCATGTATACTTAATTTACTACTGAAATAAACAAACTCATTAAAACATAAGAGTTACAGTATTGGGACATGAAACAAGGAACCTGTACATGTGATTCAAGTCTGTTGTTTTATGGAAGCTGCCTATTATAGGGGCCTTAAGTGCAAGCACATCACCCACTCCTGTAATCCATGCTGGCCCTCATACTAGGGATCTTTCAACATACATATCAGTACTCCCTCAAATATCCTAACCTCCCAATTCCTCCACCCCATCACAGCTATACACACAAAGACAGTCAGACCCTCAATCTTGCCATCACCCACAAGAGTTCTATAACCATGCCCATTAACTCTAAAACTCCTTTATCTACCAGAATCTGTTACCACTGCACCTTTTGCTCTGCCTTGCAACTCCAAACTCTGTTCTTTGTCCATACCATTGATGGAATCCTAATAAAGTTGCCCCCAGCCCTAAGATTCTAACTTCATTATAAGCCTGGCCCCACTGAAGATCAGGCCCACTGTACCTACCTAACCCCTCCCCTCCAAAATCCTAACTTCTTCATATATGCCTCACTGCTCTCTGGAACAACAGGTGTGTCCCTGAGCCCTTGGTTCCCACAGAAACAGCAGGTATGCCCATGTGATGGGAACCTAGCTACTGCCTCTACCTGGTCATTGTCCCCAGACCCATTCCCACAGAAACAGGTGTGTTCTTGTATTCAATCACAATCACATCATCCATCTAGGCTAAGACAGGACCACAATACTTAATTATCTGTCTTAACCAGACAGGACCACAATAGCTAGCCAGTTGGAGGGCAGAATGACCAGAATGTTTAACCATTGAACCATAGATGGGACACCTCATCCATTACCTAATCCCTTAATAAACTCCTCCTGCTTTTTTTAATATTAATGATATTCCTCTAGTCTATGTAAATTTCTGTTCTATAATTGCATCTTTACCCCATAAAAATACATCTTGCTTTCTCTGAAGTTGCTGGTTCCTCTTGGAACTTAGCCCGCTTCATGAGAGGTGTAAATCTCAATAAATGCCTATACTTGGATTAGAGGTGGTCGGACTGAATTCTTTGAAATGGTTTCACCACAACACATCATGAAACCCCAACAGTTTTGGGGGTGGGCAGAGACCCCACCTCAACAGTTTAAACTGTAACACCATGACCTCCAGCCTCTCCATCCCTCGGTTCTTTCCCTCATCACCCACCCCCACTGGGAAGACAAACAATTCAATACAGGTCTTATATGTGTAGTTTTGCAAAACATCTCCACAATGGACATATTGTGAAAGACTGACTATATTTCCCTCCATCTATCCCACCCCCCACTTGTTCTATTCTTACTTTGTCCCTGTCCCTTTACAAAAGTGTGTGCTTCTAACAACCCTTCCCCCCAACCTGCCCTCCCCTCCATCATCTCCCCTCTCATTCCCTTCCCCCCTACTCTCCTGTAGGGTCAGGGCATGATTTCTAAAGCCTGAGTTATGAAGAGAAAAAAAAACAAGCAAAATCAAGAAAGGAAAGTAGTATGTCTACTTGTAATCAAAACCTGCTTTCCTGAGCTAGAGCAAGTGTTAGCAATATGCATCAGATTTAATATCTGCCACAAAACTGTCAGATTTCATTTGAAGGGCATCTAAGACAGGCCCTAGCCACAATATCACAATAGATAGGAGAAAGCAGATCAAATAGGAGCTAGAGAGACTTTGTATATGAAGTCTGGCCAGGATACTTTCAAGAAGAAAAGTTGTTAGTTGGAGGACTGGACATTAGCACATTTCTGCATTAACTACTCCCCCCCCCCAAAAAAACCCCAAAACAAAAAACCCGCCAATCCTGTGTTAATGCAAGTGTCCTGTGAAAAAAGTACAAATACACTCCAGATCCAGAGATGAGCATGAACACTAACTAGCTGCTATTACTGAGAACAAAATATGAACATGTTATAAATAATAGCATCATTTATCTTTTTGGTTCTGTGCATTTTTAAAATCAATTTTCTAAGATGGTGTTTTTTTCATTATCTCAATAGATAACTATATCGGTGTCAAAACAAGAAGCATTTTAAAGTACCTACTATGTGACAGGTACCGTATTAATCACTGGGGCTAAAAAGGGGGGCAAAAACAGTCATGCCTTTAGTCTTCACAAAGAAGCACCATATTCTTTTCAGTTGCCTCATACAGCAAAGACACTGAGCAAACATGAATGATAATGATGATGTACTAGGTGCATCATTTTACATTTCGTACTCTCATCCAAAGTGCTCTAAGGTCTTTAAAAGCAATAAATCATGTAATCCTTATATTCTCGTGAGAGATAACATGTACCCCTTAACTGTAGATCTGAAGTTGTCAGTGCTTCCTCTATCAGTCATCTCTTCAGAAAGTATTTAAATAATCCAAGAGATAGTTTAAATAATTAGAAATATTAACTACTAAAAATTTCATTTAAGAAGTACGGACTATAATGGATGTATACTTGCTTGTATTTAACGTAGTAGTACAGAGAGGCGGTAGGAGATTCTGAAAAGGGCGCTAGATAGGGTCAGAAGAAATGCATTCTTTGTACTGCTTCCTCTATTACAAGACCAAGGATAAGTCACAACCTATGTGATTGGGCAAAAGAAGGTATTAGCAATTTGTTTTACCTACTTCATGGAGTTGTGAAGACTGGACAAGAATATATATATGAAACCTCATAAAAATGTAAGGATTTACTTTATTCCTTAGTATTTAACACAAAAACAATCACACATTTTCAGATCATCTTTTCACCAAACCATGTCCTAAAACTACTTTTTTAAAATGTCACTGAAGAAGTAATCTACAGCAAGTTCAAAATTATAGAACTAAGTCACCTTAAGCCACAAACTCATGAAAAAATTCCCTAACATTCCCTTTTATTGAGCTCAATTAACAAAACTGAATGCAAAAAAACCTTTGCCAAACACATAGGAAGACCACATTTTAAAGCATGCATTCTAGGAGTCCAACAAATAAAGAAATTTTGTATTATACCACAATGATGATAAAGGAAGAGGGAGGAGTTAGATGAAGGAGAATATGGCCAGGGACATATACACAGGTTGTGACTCTATTTACCTTCCGAGTCCTCTCCCCTGCTCTCCAGATAACCAGTGACTATATGCTATCTAAAGTTCTTTAACTTGTCTAATACTGACATTGTTCTTAGTCAAAAATTTTACCTTTTATCAAAGCCCCAATTAAAACTAAGTATCAGTCAACAACCATTTATTAAACACCTGCTATATGCCCAGCACTGGCAACAAAGACAACAAATGGAATAATCTGCCAAAAACAAGTTTAAATTACTTCTGCTAGTCCACCATATTAGTTTATTTAAGAGATAATTCACACTGGTGGGACTGAGTCCTGAATCTCTCAATTTACATTTTAAAACAGCAAATGGTAACCTCTAGGAATCTCTACTTGATAAATCATGAAAGGGATATTTTGAGCCTGCTGAGGCATTTTTTGCTCTCTATCAGACACCCCTCTAAGGCTACCAAGGTAGTAAAACACATCAACTTCTCCAACCCACTCTTAGTCTTCACCTTTCAAAGTGACTTTAAACTCCCAATTAGGACTCAGGAAAAACAAAAAATCACCAACATAAGTGCTTAATTGCTTGTTGATTGACTTTGGGAAAACAGCATTGATGAAAAAGGAACCTGATTTCAGAAATCATACAGCTACGTCCTAAATAAAAAGGTCTCCTGTAAAAGAAAGTTCACTTTTGGGTTAGAAAATGGAGAAATTTCAGCAAAAAGGACACACTTTATACCTAACAGTATGTGAGCACCTGAAATAATCTGTAATAAAGCTTTCAACTAAGGTTCAAATACTCTTGTCACCCAATGTTACAAGATAGCTTCTATTTATAAAAATTTCTTTCACTAAAGATTTGCCCTTACATTTATTTACATGACATAAACAAAAACTAAAGGACGCGCCCAGGTTTGCTGTCAAATATAAATGTGTGCATTCGGGGACAAAGAAAGGCTACGTCTCCTTTTAAAAGCATGAGCTGCGAGGCAAAAAAGTCTAAGTGGAAAGAAAGTGATGAACAGAAGGCCTTTGACAATAACTGAACCTAAAATAGGTCTAATTAGGATCTGCCTCCTAACATAACAGTGGGTGTAGCTTGGTCTGTTATCAAGTTTATAGCTAAGGGCATTTGATAATACAACCCCACATTCAATGTAATTACAGCCCACAGGCCAGACTCTAGTGAAGCATTTCAAAGGATTTCACCATTTACTCATTTCTAGAACAAACATAATATCAGGAAGCTCGCTGTCATAAAGATCACTGTCACCAATTAGAGATCAGTTCTGATCTTTCTTTCAAAGAAGAATAACGGGTAATGTTTTAATATCGTCTCAGAAGCAAAAACGAACAAAAACGCCATAATTTAAACCATTTCTGTGTCTCAGCTCTGAGATTCACATATAAAGCACTGAAGTACTTTTGCAATTAAAAAAATCCCTAGCAGCACTTTTTGGGGAGATAGTGGGGAGGAAAGGAGGTAGTTTGATCCAGCAACTCTCCAAGTGCTGAACAACTCCCCTTCTTGATTGCATTCTGTTTTGGATCAATTAGTTTTCCTTCCGTGTTCCGTATTAAATTTTGCCCATAGAAATTGTAAAAGGCGAATTTTTACTAACTAGTACAATGTGGGTCTACGATGAACCTGGGAATAGTAAATATAGTGAAATAAAAGTCCTGCTGAATAAGGTAGGGTGAATAATCATTTGAACACTTCAACTTTTCATTTTACTGCCCACTATCCAAATATAAATGTTTATATGGATTTCTCTTTTAAAATAGAGTACTTAAGACTCTAAAGTTTAACCTGAAACATGTTTCAAATACATAGTTTTTCATTTTGTAGCCAAAGAAAAGTTTTTGAATGCTAATGGACCATAGATAAAAATCCAGTCTAAATAATCCCCCAAATTGCAGTTAAGAATGGGCTTCTCTTTGCTGGAAATTTCGTTTTGTAATTAAGCCTTTTTGACCTGGGGAGCCATACTTTAAGTTACGATGTTGCATAAGACATCAACAGAGATGAAATGGGATTGCAGTTCTTGCTTACCATTTAAATAGTACATAAGAATATAGGGGAAACTGTAAGATTTCTCATTTGGAGTTATATAAGATTTCTCATTTGGGGTTAAATAGCTTCAGAAATATACTCCTCCCCAAAAAATCCTTCCTATTCAAAATAATTTTAATCATTCAATAGTTATAAAATTGTTAATACAATAAGTTAAAATATAGATTTCTTTTCTAAGATGATTCACATAAAATACAGTACAATGATTGAGCCAATCGTGTTGAGATATTTAGAGCCAGAAGGGACCTTAGAGGATATTTAGTTCAATCCCTTCTTTGAGGAAACTGAGGCACAGATGTTAAGTAACTGAATAAATGAGAGAGGCAGGGTTAGAAGCTGGGTACTCTAACTCCATATCCAGGGTTCTTTTTCCACTTTACCTCACTGCTGCTCTACATCTTTATTCTGGTCTAACTTATATGTTCACGTAGACTAAAATCCAAAGTGTGACAAATGAGATAGAGACACCTCCTTAGCAGTGCTTCATGGCAAACTGATTAATTACAAAGATTCTTGGTATGAAAGCTTATTACCTAAGTTTCATTACCCTCCCCCTTGCTCTACCTTTCATAAAAGAAGAAAAATTTCTTTGGAGAAAAAGCTTCTACAAATATCTCAAGCTAATAATAAAACTATTTTTGTATATTTGTATTAAACAAATTCATTAACTTTTAGAGACTTCAAAAAGCAGTAAAATATATTTGACATCAATTAGCAAATCTGTTAAATACACATTATTTTATGTATCTTACAGTGTCAATAACTATCTATGAAGAAAAGGGACTTTTTAATAAAGAAAAAATTTTTTAAATTTCAACTGATCAGTAACTTCATATTTTGTTTCTGTAGTAGATTAAATGATCCTTGTACTTCCTACCACAAAACCCAAAGCCAGAGCTAGTTCCCTAACTCTGTCAGCATATGGCTTCTCTTCAAAGACTAAAGGCAATGAAAAATCATGTGCTCCAAATCAGGATGCTGGCCCTACTTTCAGCTAGAGATCTGTGGAACTCCTGCCTAGGCACAGAATTATGACAGTGAAATACAAACAACTGACTATGTTTCAGTGGATAAATTTCTTGGTCTTGGTTAGGTTTCTTGCTAATAGGATACTTAAAAGGTATCTGTCTGGAAAAAAAGCAATCAGAGTTCAAGCAAGTTAAACTGAAGAATTTACTGCAGTGAGCATATGGTTATTTCCAAGTCCATTTTCATAGGCTTCTCTGTGGACCTCTGTTTAGTACTGTGGATAGTATATAAAACTGGAAGGGTTATTTAACTGGGACAGCTAAAACAGACTTTTACTATTATCCCATCTCCCAGTGATGTGAAAGATGAGCCTGTAAAATTACGTATTTCTATCTTCAGCCTATATAGAACTACTCTTGTCAGTGGCATGGAAAGTGCTATATTTCAGTGCAACTAGGAGCTACAGTGAAGATGTGATGGGGTATGGTGCTAAATCTTTTCAAAATGGACCACACCAGAGTTCCTTCCTAGGGCTGTAAAGCTAGAGCAATGCCTGGATGATCCTAGCTCACTAACACAGTGACAAAAGAAGCAGTGAAACCACCTCTTCTTTCTTGGACCAACACCATTAACAATCCAGTACAGTGAAAAATGTTAGGACATCTCTGAATGAAGCAGTTACTTAAAAATCTATAAGATCTAGGTCCTTGAAATTTATACTTTAAATGAGTAGAACTGAAATTACAAGCTCCCATTAAACCTCAATAGAACATTTTCATTTTTTCAACTCGTCAAACTTTCTGTAGGTACCATATCCCCAAAGAGGGACAAAATGGGCATCTACATTTAACAGCAGAATTCAGGAATTCAGTTAAAATAACTTTTTTTAAAAACAGTAATGTTAGAGGGCAATAAAAGTATCAGTCTGTGATCTCTAAGTTATCAAGCAATCTGAAATACTGGTCAACATCAGAATTTGGTGTCATAGCACTTGATGAGGTCTAGTCAGTAATAAGGCTGGAAAGCCTAAGTTTATAATTAAGTAATAACGATTGAGGTTCGAGGTACAGGGCATTTCCTGGGGATTAATGACTAGCTGGAAGAGTTGATGGCCTAAGGCAATGCCTCGGGCCATTAACCCCAGCCGGCCATTAATCCCCAGGAAATGCCTAAGACCTCAATCGTTATAGCTGTTTTAATAAATACAGGAGGGAAAAAGTTTAATATCAGCTTTCCATTTAAACTGAAAAATCCATCCCATATTTATCATGCTCAGGCTTAATACACAAAGTCCCATAGGAGTTACTGTTTGAAAGGCTTCCTTTCAAGTTTTTAATTTTGCTTAAAAACGGAAAGAAAAAAAGGATGTGGAAGAATGTGATTCTAACACAAATGAAAACTTGGGTTTCATGTTTAAATGGCATTGTACTTAAAAAACAAACAACACTCCAATGGGTTTCATCTGTATTGACCAAGTTTGAACAGTTTGTATCATCAAACACAAAAATCCATATTCAGTACTAGAACCTTAAATTTAACACTGGAATTACCTTATAGTACTTCAAAGAGAAAGTGTCAGAGTTAGAACACAATTTCACAGATCCAGGATTTAATACTCAAATAAGTGGAAAGAAAACTCAGGGAGAGAAAGTATACACGCATGTTTAGTGAAACAAAATGCTACTTCCTAGTCTGACATGACCCCAAGGGATATTAAGAAAGCACGTCAAAAAGCTGTCTTGTTGGACTACTACTGTCACAAGTAAATAGAACTTTTGATAAACATGCTTAAACTTCACACTTTTATCTGTTCAGTTAACATTCTAAACCACTATATTTAAAATAAGTTACTGTTTTACCAAGGAACCAAGGGCTTACTACATCTTTTTTTTTAAGAGAACAAACTAAAGTACTTGAAAAGATTTCCCCATTCTTCTTAATAATATCACAAATGAACCGTCCACATTGGAAACACAAAAATACACACAGCCTATAGGTCATGTGTATTTTAGAGAACCTCCATGTTTATGTTACCATTCACGGCCCCCTTTCTCATTTGGCCTTGAGGCTTGCTGATTAGCTGGTAAACTGTTTGAAAGGGTCAGTTTGTCCAGAACTGGAATTTCCACTTTGGAAAGAGCACAGAGGTACCTCACATCTGTTCATTAAGTGGCCTGACTTACAGTTGAGATTCCTATTCTGAAATGTTCCTCTAATAGAGTGGGGAAGGGAAAGGAAGGAAGGAGGATAGTAATTCTAAATTCCATTATATTTTTTTAAAAGATGACTTATTCCAATCGAATGAGCAACAGGAGGATCTAGGAAGTAAATAAAATTTTAAAGTACTAAACGTTTATTTGTTTTCTCCCCACCCCACGAGGAGTAAAGAGACAGGAAGTCTTCCTTCTCTGACTATCAATGATCTCTTTCTCCCTTGCATTCCTATAGAACTTACAGTCTACTCTGCTTACTGGCCATTTATCTTTGAGTGGAGAAACTCTAGTCCTGCCACAGGCCTTGAAGATCACTTAGTCCAACTTCATCATTTTACAGCTGAATAAAGTAAGGTCCAGGTAAGTTAACTGACTCGTCTGAATTTACACTGCAAATGAATGACAGGACCAGGACTAGATTCCACTGTTTTGTTTTGTGATCACCTACACATAATGCATGCACACATGTAGTGGGTGTTTACGTCTTATTCCTCCAACTTCTCTTTATATTCTTCAAAGTGCCTGGCACAGTGCTCTACTGTAGGCACACAATAAATATTTGTTAATTAGCTTGTAACTGCAGGTCTCAACTCTTCACTTGAACAATAACTTAAACAAGTTGAGTTTAATTTACCCTAACTATAAACCAAACTTCATTTTCTATTTCATGCTAGTTCAGGGTCTCAGAATTATTTGTTGTAGTATATTTTAGCACCAGAGTCTAGCTAACAATGTAAATGCATTGCTGAAGCTAAGTTTCTTACCAAAACAAAAACAAAAGCCTCCAGGAAATGTGGTTGAAGTTTTAATGATTTATAATGATGAATATCCCCCCTCCTCCAACTTCAAAAGTGATCAAGGATATGTAATGGAATATTTTTATGGCCATTCTATTTAGAAGTATTTTTTAAAAGAGGTTCCTTTACACATCATACCCATAAACCATAGACACACAAAACTCCTCTAACTTAAATGGCTTTACATAACTCTTGAGAGGCTGCAGTAGTTCAACTAATCCTATTGTTCTTGGCACACAGAAGTTTTAAAAGCTATTGCTCAGCAGTGATTTGCCTGCTCTCATACCACTGGTTTAAAAGTAATCTTCCCTTAAATCTCCAAGAAAGCCAAACTTGTAACAGCACAGCGAAACGATTCAACGCCCTTCACTTTCTATTTTTTTTTAAATGGCCAAAAAGCACAGACCTGCATTAGCACAAAAAAGTTAGTTCCGAAGTGGCACCAGAGAAACATTTCATGCATAGAGTTTGGTTTTGGTTACCTGGGTGGGGGAAACAATAGCAGGTGAAACTACTGTGGGAGAATTGGTGCTTCGGTGCCCATTGACTTCGGGAAGAAGAGGCAGGGGGTCGTGTTTCACCGAAACCACCACCACCGCCGCCGCCGCATCTACGGGTTCCGAGGGGCGGATGCACAGTCTTTTGGGGGAAGAGGGACCGCAGACTTCACCCGGCCCGAACACGGCTTCGTACAGGGCCCGCTTGGGTGCAGCCTCTGATTTCACGTCGGCCACCACCTGGCTCTCTTTGGGAAGGATGTAAGTGTTCCCCAGCGAAGGCGGCTGGGGGCGGTGGTGATGGTGCGGGGTGTGGGGATGGTGATGGTGGTGGTGGTGGTGGTGGCGAGCTCCCCCGTTCAGAGCCTCGGCGTAGCAGCCCTGCGGGGCCGGGGGTCCCAGCTTGGTGCCTATACCTGCGATGCTGTTGAGCGTGGCGATGGAGACGGCGCCGATGCAGTGGTTGGTGTAAGTTTTGGACAGCTTTGCTGCCTTGGAGAGCATCTGCATCCTGGTGCCAAGTAAGTTCTTGCCGATGGCTTTGTTCTCATACCAGGTCACATCGCCCTCGTTGCAATGGTCCCGGGGCCTCTGGAAGAAAGCCTTGCAGAGTGGATTGCGCTTGGACAGGTACTTGACGAAACTGGCGTAGGGACAGAACTCCGTGCCCGTCTCGTACATGCGGGGCAGGTTCTCCTCGTCGCTGCTCTCCGCCCGCTTCTTGCTCCAGGACGAAGAGCGGGACTTGTGATAGGGCCCTAGGGATTTGAAGTAGACGAACTTGCGGCCGTCCTCGTCCATGGCCAGCCCGAAAGAGTCCTCCTCCAGCTCCCGCTGGTTCTCCCGACCCCGGGTGCAGAAGTACATGCACGTCTCGAACCAGACCTTGTTGAGTAGCCCGAAGGGGGTGTTGGTGCTGAAGACGCTGGAGGTGTACAATTTGCGCAGGTCGGCCCTTGTGATGGCTTGCTTCTGGACCACCGGCCCCGCGCCCTGCTCCTCCAGCTTGCGGATCACCGCGGCCAGGGTCAGGTTGGCGCTACGCAGCTCGGGGTCCTTGGTGAGGTCCAGGGTGCGGCAGTAGGGGGGCTCGTTGAGGTAGCGGTTCAGGGAGCTGCGGATGCTGATGAGCGACGACTTGCTGTAGAGCTGCCCGCTCTTGGAGCGGGCCTCGGCGTAGAAGGAGCGCAGCACCCGGCACAGCGCCCCCTTGTCCATGGTCTCGAAGTCCGGGCTCTGCGACTTCTCGCTCAGGTACTCCCGGAAGATGCGCACGGCATAGCGGGTGGCGAGGCGGGTGTTCTCGCTCAGCCGGGCCCGCTCGGGGCGCTGCAGCAGGTCCGGATCCAGCTCCGGGTCCTCGGCCGGCCCGCTGCGGGGCGGCAGCAGCAGCCGCTCCGATTCCGGGTCCAGCTCCGCACTCCGGTCCATATGGATCATATGGACCGGCTCGGGCTCCAGCTCCTCCCCGGCGGAGTATTCGGGCTCCAGGGGTTCGTCCCAGTCCAGACCCATCTCCTCCTCCTCTTCCTCCTCCTCCTCTTCTTCCTCCTCCTCCTCCAGCCCCCCACCTCCGTCCTCCTCCTCCTCCTCTTCGTCCCCCGTTATCTGCACCTCCTGGATCTCGTCGTCGTCGTCGTCCTCCTCCTCCTCGCCCGCGCTGCAGTAGTGCGGGTGGCTTGGCCGGCTACTGCCCCCGCCGCCGCCGCCGCCGCGCTCGCCCTCGCCCCGCTCCCCATTGTTCTCGGCGGCGGCGGCGGCGCTGGCGCTGGCGCTGCTGCTAGGGCTGGTGTTACAGTCCCCGCTGCCAGGCATTCTCGCCATATTGCCGTCTCTCTGCCAGTCCTCGGGCAGGGCGCATGCGCTATATTGGACCGCAGCGCTGAGAGCTTTTGTGTTTAATGACCTTCAGCTACCGGGAGGCAAAGCCGGGCTCTTAAAGGGGCCGCGCTCCAATTGTCAGCTCCAGCCGCGCCGCGGCGGGGCAGAGACAGGCGGGATGGAGGGAGGGTACAAAGTTGGGAGGGTACTTCGGCCGGAGAGAAGAGTAAAGAGGAGTAAATGCACCTTACACTCCTGGCCCGCAACACACACACCCACACACCCACACACACGCACGCACACATACACACACACCCCTAAAGGAAAAGTTTTAAGGGAAAAAATTGAGGCGGGGGGGAGAAGAGGGGGAGGCTGGTAAGGGAAAGAAACACGCCTAACTTACCCTCTGGCTGGAGAGTTGCAGTCCCGGCCCCGGGAGGACCCGGCGAGAGGGGTGGCCTCACTTTTCTAAGTAATGCCCGAGGAGCGGCGCCCCTTCCCCCGCCCCCTCATCGCCCCCCGGAGCTCGGGGTGGGGGGTGGCTGCTGCTGCTGCTGCTGCTGCGGGCGGCTGCGGCGACCCGGCTCTCGGGGGCTGCCAGGAGCTTCCCCAGCCGCCCGGAGCGGAGTAGAGCAGGTAGGTAATGAGGAGGGTGGAGGAGGGAGATGAGGAGAGCCCCGCACCCCTCCCCGCCCGCGGCCAGGGCGCAGCCGGCGAAGCTTGGGAGAGGGACAGGGCTGGCGGCGGCGGCGGCGGCTTCTCCCCCACCTACTCGCTGGCTGCGAGGCGAGGCGCGGGGGCCCGGGGCCAGCGCGCAGCTCCCTGCTCACTTTCCGACTCTCGCAAAGGAGCGAAACACGCCCAACATCAGCCTCGTCCCTTTGGACTGCTCCTACAGACACTTTTAAATTGTCGTGAAAGGCCCCGGGCGCTCCCCGAAGGTCTGGGGCAAGTCCGCGCCGGTCCAGCC
This sequence comes from Pseudochirops cupreus, assembly GCA_028627135.1. Taxonomy (NCBI): domain Eukaryota; kingdom Metazoa; phylum Chordata; class Mammalia; order Diprotodontia; family Pseudocheiridae; genus Pseudochirops; species Pseudochirops cupreus. The sequence continues at coordinate 398,777,613 of CM053580.1, read as the reverse complement.
CGAGGAAGGAACAAGAGAGAGAGAGAGAGAAAGGGAGGGGCATGAGGAGAGGTGGACGCGCTGCGGGGGGTGGGGGGGGGAGGTGTTAGAGACCCCCGGGACCCCTCCCCGCAGCCTGGTCCCCTCCCTCCCCCCCATCCTCCCTCCCGTGACAGAGAGGCTAACCGCCCACCCGAGACAAGTGGCTCCTCTGGGTCGAAGCAGTCGTCATCCCCATTCCCAAGCCGGCCAAGCGGAGAAAGTGAACAGGGAAAAGCAGCTTCCGCGCCGCGGTCCCTACGGTGTCAAGGTTCGGACTTCTCTGCAACTCGCAAGGACTCTAAATAAGCCAGGAGGGCAAAAGCTCTCTTAGACCTAGTGCAAGCCAGAGTTCTCCCACCAAGTCAAGTCAACGAATCTTTATTTAATCACTTAACTAAGTGCCAGGCCCCACTAAGTGCTGAAGATATCAAAGCAAGCCAAATTACAGCTCCTGCCCTCAAGGAGCTCACAGTCTAATTAGGAGAGACAACACGCAGACAACTATGTACAACTAAGATACGTGCAGAATAAATTGGAGGTAATCTCAGACAGAAGTCACTAGCGTTAAGTGGGGGGAAAGGGTTGGGAACGACTTCTTGCAGAAGGGTGGGATTTTAGTTGAAACTTGAAGGAAGCCGGGAAGCAGAGTGGGGAGAACACTCAGGCATTGGGGATGATAGAGGGAAAAGCCTTGAGTTGGGAAATAGCACCATTTCTACCCGAACCCATACCCCCTTACACACCCAGGCTCCTGGGGGAAGAAGAGGGTGAGGTCAAGTGGCAACAAGCCAGAGAGACTCTTTCGACCTAGCTCTCGTCCAGCACTTGGCAAGTACTCCTTAAAAGTAGTTGACCTCCAGTTTTTACTTTGGTGTACGTTCTATGGGACCATAAAAACGTGTACAATGACACACAATGTCCTTTTATTACACCAGGATTCATTACGATCTCCAGAGTCGAAAGGAGGTGGAAACTGAGTCCAAGAACGGGTTCTAGCCGCGAGGTCCGTTTGGCCAAGGTCTCTTATTTTCCCGGCCATTCAAGTTTATTGTACACTACCTAAGATTTGAGTCCATAGCAAACTCGTATCAGCAGGGAACTGCAGTCAATTCATTCGATAATTCCCATCTCCCACTCCTCTTCACCCCCAATAAAACGCTTCATATAATTTTATCCATAATATATATGTGTATACACATATATTATTTATATATACTCATGCACACGTAAAGTGTCGTTTCGATGTTTGCTATACTAGAAAGTTTACTTTTTGTCTGCTCTACCTAAACTACCTTCGTTCAGCGTTTTGCTGCAGTTTTTCTTGGTGGACTGGGGCAGAGCAGAAGGAAAAACGTTCCAGGTGGTAAGCAAGTTAAAGCAAGTCCCCTTTCTTGCCTCTCCGCCCCTTCCCCCGCCCCAATTGTCTTCAGGGTTAGTGGGAAGAACAATCCTCCCACTAAGCATTTGAGAGAGCCATCCCGGAAGGCTGTGTGTGAGTGAGCCCCTAGGGTTAGAAGGCAGTGCTGGTAGTTAGCTCCCACAGGAATCTTTACTCTAGGACTAGGTGAAGGAAGAAAGGCGGCTAGCCCAGTCTAACACAGCCGCCGCCACTCCCCCTCCCCCCTCCCCTTTGAAATATGTAGAAAGGCGTGTTAGCTTCCCAGAGCCCAGGGCAGTGTATGGCTAAATTGTGCGCGCGCGCCCACACACACACACATACACACACACACACACACACACACACACACACACACACACACACACACACACACACACACACACACACACACTGGGGAAACGAGTCATTTATAGAAGTCACTGTAGAAAGGACCCTTCTGGAGCCTAGGACTGACTAGAGATGGTCCTAAGTTGTCAGTTGTGCCAACCTCTTTCCGTGTGGTTCTAAAGGTCCTGTCCTGTCTGGGCTGGTAATCTGGACAACAGTGTGGAAAATTGAGTTTCATCTATCTGTTATGAGTTTTGATTATGACTATGTTCTACACAAGCCGAAAGTATCCACAAAAGCCGCTGACAGAACTCTGCCCAAGAGTCTTAAGGTGTGTCCCTACACTTGAGCAAGGGAATGGGCAAGTACCGAACAGAAGAAACACTTGAGTCTTGCCCAGGGAGTAGGCTGCCCACTTTTCTCTCCAGCTCAGTCGGGTGCTGCTTTGAATTCTATGCAGTTTGCCGGAGGCAGTGTGCGGGTTTGGATGCTCCGGGAAACAAAGTAACAAAAAACAGTTTCCAGTTGACGTCAACCTATTTCCAGAAACGAAAATATTTTTATGCTCCCAGTACAAAACCACCCTTAGGGCAGGTCTACACAGGCACACGCACAGGCGAACGCACACACACAAATACCCTACTAAATGAATTTAGGAAGAAAAAAAAAGTTTCAGTAAGGGCTGTCCAAACACAATTATCAGGACCCTCAATTAAATTGGATATGACACAAGCACCTTTGGAACTTCTGCCCAATCCTTTATTGTAAGGTGAAGTACAGTTAGCTTTACTAACCACATTACTTTTAAAGAGACGTGGAATTTTAGAGGACCTCAGAAATGTTCGGGCACAATCATCTTCTCTTATTTCTTAGATGCTAGCACAGCTGAATTTCTCATACAATAAGACTATACCAACATCAGTCGACTATACTCTGCGACCAAAATTGCACTTTTAGGTGTATAACAGAAAGAACCAAGCAGCTAGAGAATTGCCTTAAAACACACACACACACACACACACACACACACACACACACACACACACGAAAAAAATGTTGCTTTATTTTTTAAAGAATGAAACAAACTTGAACTCCGTAAATTAATACAATTTCCTGAATGCACGATTTTGTGCAGCATTCCTCTAGAACGTGAGAAAGGCTATCTTTGATCTAAAGAGGCAGTGCTGACTATTAGCATATTCATCGACAGACACTTTCTCCTTCCAGAACTGCTATTTGCCAAGAACAATGAACAAGATGAAGTTTCTCTACTTTACTCAGTCTAGGAGGCTACAGCTCAAATCTGCATATCAACTGCAAAGACAGCCATCGAAACAGACTGACAACTGGAGTTCGACATTATGCTTTATTTGAAATGCATAACTCATTGCTTCTTTATGATTTAAAAAAGATTTGTAGCTTTAGGTTCCAGAATTATATGGAGACTTCATTGTAAGCTATCCTACAAAAGTTCTTACAACTCCACTAACAATGTGTTTTCAATTTCAAGAAGTACAAAGTTCATTTTATGTCTTTTGCCATCGCTGTTTAAGAGTCAGCTAAATATCTGCATTTTTGCATTTATACTACACTGCAGTCCAACCCCACTGCCTTCATTGTGGTGTGGAGATGAACTGGGTTTTGGAGGGCAACGACGAAAGAGCACAAAACAGGTCAAACCAATCTGGAAAGGCTTGGAGTATAGCCCAAAGACAGACTGTGTATGGGTGGTGTGAGGAAAAGCCTAGCTAAATGGAGGAGAGAAGTTCTGCTTGTATCTGTATGCCCAGCATTTAGCACAGTGCCTGGCACATCCTAAGTGCTAATGCTTGCTGACAGTTGACTGACGGATATCACCAGAAGGCTGTCCACCAGGCAACACATTGTTTCAGTGAGGGCATCTCAGGAAGACTCTTAAAGACCATCTACTAAGGTGTGAAGTGATTGAGATATCTATCTGACGAAATCACAGATCCAATAGTAAAGAAGCATTGTATTTACCAATGTAATTTTCAACTCTTAACATGGTCTCTTGACTAACCATTTTTTCTCATTCTCTTATCTAATTTAATTTCCATTTCACAAAAGTTATTTCATGTGATGATTTAAGTAAAGGGCTTTGTGTAATCTATCTCATGTGTATTTGTTCCTGTATTTCAGAACTTAAAATTTACATTTAAAATAGACTACAAGTTAAGTTTCTTTCTAGTTAGCTATGAATAATGTAAACATTGTTTTGCCAGATATTATTGGAGGAGAGAAGGTCCCTCCCTCTCCCAGTGAAGGATATGATAAATCTGGAGATTATAACGGGGAAGTTTCAATAAGAGAGCTAGCTAGAAGGACCATTTTCCTAGTAGACAGACTAAATACTGACCTTTCAGTAACCAGATCTAGAGAAAGGGAGATCTGTTGGTTATAAAGAGAAGGCTGAGGAAGACCGACTTTAGTATGTTTGAGGGATTTTGTGTGCTGCAGATGGCAGGGTGTAGAAAAAGGATTTGGTTCCTAACTTAAAAGAAACAAAAGAAAAGTTATATCCACTTGCCTCGGTTACTGAATACTGAAGAAAGTGCTTTTGAAATGTGTTTTATAGGATTAAGTATGGAATAAAATTGAGCTCCTTTTGTTTGAAGTTTGCTTAGTTTAAAAACTATTTGTTTGCAACGGGAGATCATCTAGTGAAATGTTATGAACTCAGATTAGAATTTAACACATAAAAACACCAAGTGAAAGGATGAATACAGCCAGAGAATGGTAAGAAAATATTTGCTCAAAGGGAGCAGTTCACTACAATCACTCTAAGAGAAACTCTATTGAGGGTTTCTGAAAGCCGGAGAAGGGATACTCATTGGAAGCTCAGCGAGCCTGGGGGTGGGAGGGCAGAGCCTGAGAAGCTAGGGGGCAGGAGCTAGCCTCAGCCTCCATTCCTATTTTCTGTATACCCAGGACTCAAAACCCAGGCCTACTCTTCTAGATTGCTAAAAAGCAGCTGCAGCTGAATGGGTCAGAGCCTGGGAAGGGAGTAAGAATGAAGACTGCAGAATCTTAGAAGAGAAAGAGGGCTCCTCGGCCCATCCAGCCTTTAAAGGGGTATTCTCTATTGAAATGGAGAGGCAGTTATCTGCATAAATCCTGCAGTAGTTGGAAGGCTGTCCGTTACCTCCACTTTTGCTGCTTTACAGTTTCAAAACAAAAGGCAGCCTGAATCTAGTTTAGCAAACGACTGTAGTAACCAAAAAAGAATTCAGTTAGCAAGTGACACCAGGTAATCTTCCTGGCTCTTTGTTTGTTTTGTTTTTACCCAAGTTTTTGAGTATAGGTCTAGGATATTTTTTAGCTAGCAGGGCAAAGGAATGTAGGTTTCCCTCAGGAAATGAAGCTGTGGTGCCTAATTATGTGTATTTTTCCTTTGTTATAAAGTACTAAAGATAAAACTGGGGAAAGGGGCAACTACATTTCCCCAGGTAAAGTTAGAGGTTTCTAAAGTTAAATCTAAAGGAGACAGGTTCAAGTTCTAGCTCTTAATTTCAGTTTTTCTGTTATGTATATATAAAAGGTATACAGAGTTTAATTAGTTATCATTTCTCCTATCATACTACAATATTCACTTCCATGCCACTGCCATACGATAAGGGAAGGGAGAGACCCATGGGAGTTTATTTGTCACTGGAATATCCACGTTTTCTAAAATACTTTCAAATATTCAAATTTCCTTTTAAAAGTCAACCAAGATATTTGGTGATGAAGTCATTTTAATGGTAAATTTCATTGGCTGCCCTTCTACTGTGGAAAGCCTAAATGAGTTATGATATATAAATGTAATAAAATATTAGTGCCATAAGAAATGACAAAATAGACATTTTCAGAGGAAACTGGGAATATTTCTATGAACTGACGCAGAGCGAAGTGAGCAAAAGTAGAAATACATAGAGAAATATATGGAGAAAGAAAAACAACTTTGAATGCAATGGTAAACCATTTGTTCAGAGGAATGAAGAGCAAACATGCCACCTACCACCTGCCAGAGATGTGATGAGAGTTAAAAAACAGAATTAGAAACACATTTTTGGACATGGCTAATGCAGGAATTTGTTTTGTTGGATTATGTATATTTGTTTATGAGGGTTTTCCTTTTCTTTTTCCTTATTTTTCCCAAAGAGGAGAGGGAAGTAGGAGGAAGAGATAATAGATGCTCATAATAAATGAATAAATTAACAAACAAACAAATGAATGAATGAATAAATAAATAAATGGTAGTTTCTTTAGTGTTTGAGGTTCCTAGATTATTTAAATTTATTGAGAACTCTTGAATGTTTTATGTTGGTGAAATTTATTAGTATAATAAGTCTAACTGCTACCAGAGCTTAATCTGATGCTTCGTCGTGGAACAGAGGTGACCACTTGGGTTGCCAATGAAAATCTGGCAGATTTCTAGTAGGATTGCAGCAACAGATTGCCTGTCATGTGAACCACCCTAGCTAATCTGGAGAGGTTCATCACTAGATTGATGCATGGTCATAAGATTTTTGGCCATGGGCTTCTTACAAAGGCACAGAGGAGTGGCAATCTATATCAGCAGAGGGAAGGTTCACACTAATAAAACCACAGACTCTTGAAGTAGTGATTTTATGTCTAAATTATAGAGACAAATTATTATACAAGATTTAAAAAAGTGAACTTTGTTTCAGCTTATATTTTGCAGTTAACTCTACTGAAAGATAGGGCTTTTTACAACTCATTATCACTTTTGTCAGGCTGTGGGAAATGGAAAAATAAAGTGATAAAATACAAATCAGTAAAATTTGCTTTTATCAGCAGGGTTGGTGAGGGAGGTGATTGAATCTATTTTTTAAAGTAAAGATTCTGATTATTTGTGGACATCAATTATTCATGCTTCTTTTGTCTTCTACTACCAAAGATATTTGGTCATTTCTATAGACGGGACACTGGGAAATTTTAATTGACAATAGAATAGCTAGATATTAATATAACAACATAAACTAATAGAGTCATATGGAATAGTAGAAAGAGCTCTGGAATTAGTCTGACAACATGGATTGAATCCTGTTTGTTACTTTCTATGTGACTTTTGGGCAAGTAATTTCCTCTACCTGGGTCTCAGTTCCTTCATCTGTAAATTCAGAGAGGTTGGCTTATATGATCTTAGAGGTCCCTTCCAATGTTAAGTTCTTGATCCTATCACCAAACATATAAATTTGAGATGATATCTGGTCCATTTAAACAAGAATACTTTCTGTATATACTAATAGTGTAATCCAGAATTTTCCTGGTTCTAGATTGCCCTATAACCAGATGATGTTGTCAAAAATACAATGTTTCATCCTGAGTAGTCCCAGTTAAGACACTTCTCTATGTATTATTAAAAAAGAAAGGCGGAAGTTCGCAGGCGATCTCCCTTAGCTGTGTGCCATGGAGCCTGAGCCCATTGCATGTTTTGGACCTCGACTGAGCTTCACAGACCCCTCTGTCCTGAGGAAAGCTGAAGAGTACCTGCGACTGTCCCAAGTAAAAGTGTACTGGATTGTCTGCTCATACTACAGAAACAAGTAATGCAGTCATGTGTCTGGACCTTGCTGCCACCAATATGAGATGGCCTTTAGACAGAACTTATTTGGTTTAACTTTCTGGTTTGAACAAGAATATGTATCAAAGCTGTCTTAAGTCTTTTGAATGTTTGCTGGGCCTAAATTCAAATCTTGGAATAAAAGACTTAGCAGTACAGTTTAACTGCATGGAGGCAGTAAACATTGCTTCAAAGATACCACAGAGGTATGAAGCCAGCCTTCCCCAGATATAGAAAGTAGATCTAGATTTGTTCAAGCCTCTTTTTACAATAGCTACACGGTTTTCAGCATGCAGGGTTCTAAAGATAAAAGTGAATAAAGACAAAATGGTGGCCACATCTGGTGTAAAGAAAGCTGTTTTTGATCGACTTTGTAAACAGTTGGAAAAATTTAAACAGCAAGTTAAGGGGGAACCTAACAGTTCAGCTTCTCTACCAGCCAAAAGACAGAAGATTATAGTTGAACATTCCAAGAAAGAGAAGATGAAGCAGAGTCTCTACGTAAGCAGCAGCAACGTGAAGATTTAAAACAAGATTATGAAGAGTGGAGGAGAAGAATTTTAAAAAAGAAAGGCACTGTATCTTTTGGGTACATAGTAAATATTCATGATGATAAAAATGGTGGTGGTGGTAATAATGATTCTGGGCTAAAAATTGAAGGTCAGGATATAGGTCAGAGCACCACAGGCAAGTCCTTTGCACCTAGTAGGTACTTAAGTCTGCTGAATTTGAACTGATGACTCAGAAGTCAAAAAGTTAAAAGTGAAGGGAAAGCTAATGCTAACAGTTTGATATTCTTATGACTTTGGAGAAAGTTTATGGACCAGATTTTTAAGTTCTAGATATCTATATTAAATATTAAGTCATTCAGTTGCAATTCTGGAGGTTTCCTGAGAAGTAGTTATGTGATTGCCCTTTGGCTATGTTTCTAAATGAACTAAAAAAGAAAAAAAATCCCCCTTCAAATACCCAGAAGCACTAACCCACATTTTGAACTAATTGACTTACTTTTTTGTCAAGAAAGCTATTTTAACTCATAGGGGCACAATGGTTTACCTGAACAATTATACCATCTACCAAAAAAAAAAAAACCAAATCACTTTCTCTTGACCCTGCTTCCATCCCTTCAGTTACTGTCCTATATTTCCTCTTCCTGTCACCACCAAACTTCTTGAAAGAGTAAGTTATATACATATTACCTCTTCTTTACCACCCATTAGCTCATCAGCCCCTTTGAATCTGACTTCCATTTCCACTGCTCTACTGAGACAATGCTCTGAAGGGGAGAAATGCATCATATGGATAGAAGGATAGGTTAGACCCAGGTTATAAAGGGCTTGAAATGCCAGACAGAGTAGTTTACATTTGGTTCCAAAGGTAATAGATACTGGGATTTATTGAGTAGGACATATGATCCTTTAGGTACTTTAGTCAGACCTGTAATACTTTAGAAAAAGTCCTTTTGGCAGTTGAGTGGAGGATGAATTGGATAGGGAAGAGACTTGAGGTAAGAAAACCAATTAGGAGGATATTACAATATTCCAGGCAAGAGGTATTGAAAGCCTGAACCACTGGGCTGTGTGACTTGAAAGAAGGGAACATATTTGAGATGTTGTGGAGGTAGAATCAATGAGATAGCAACTGAGTGGAAAAAGTGGGAAGGTGAATTGAGCCATGAAATGAATTATAAATTATAGATTTTAAGAGGGAGAAATGAGAAAAGATATTCTAGGAAAGGGATAGGGAATTTGGGGTGGGGATGGGTGGGAATGGCTCATGCAAAGTCAGAGAGGCAAGAGACAGAAAGTTGGGTTCCCAGAATAGCTGTAGGTACGTCTGGCTGGAATGTAGAGTGTGTAGATGAAAGTAATGTGAAATAAACTTGGGAAGGTAACTGGCAGCCTTGACTGGATATTAGTAGCAAGGTGGGATAAGACAGAATGAGGAGGAAAAGTCTGAGTGATTTTCTAGTCCCTCAATATCAAATTAAGGCCCCAAAGATGACAGGATGGTGGGATTTAGAATGTTGAGAAAACTAAGGACTAGCAAGCTGACGTGCTCTTTTTCCTACTGTGCTGACACATTTTCACCCATTCAGACTATTGCTATAGTCTCCTAACTGTTCCTTCTTTCTTTAGACTCATCTTCCTCCACTCTGGTGCTAAATTAGTATTTCCAAAGCATAACTGATCATGACCCCAAACTTTCAATGTCTCTCCATTGCCTGTAGAATCAAGTCCTAATTTTTTAGGTTAGCATTTAAGGCATTCTATCACCTAGCCTCAAATGACTTTTTAAAAAAGCAAATCTCTCTCTTAGAATTCAGTAAGACAGTTAATACATATCCCTCCCCCCAAAAAAACAACCCACCAACCAATTGATGTTAACTTTACTGTATGGTTCTATGCTTTCTCCCTCTGCTCCTGCTCCTTGGCTCCACAGTCTCCCACCCTGCCCCTCACAAACAACAACAACAACAATGAACTAATCACAAACAAAAAAACTAACCCTAAAAAAAGCTCCTCTAAGTGAAAACAGAACTGAACATGGAAAGACCCGTCACCCTCTTCTGATTGGGGGCTTTGCTCGAGATTTCCTGCTGAGAGGGGCGACCTTTGCTCCACTCTGGCCACCCACCCAAATACCCACCACCCCTTTCCCCCCAAGTGCTCCCACACCGCGCGTCCATCCTTGGACCCCTTTGGTGCCGCCACCCTTCCTCTCCAGTCTGTGTCTGTGTCTGGCTGAGGCAGGGGTCCCTTATGGAAAGTGAGAATTGTCTGTAATTCCAGAGATTGGTTGCTTTATTACTCTGTGTACTCAATTAGCACAGTTTCCCAGCCCTTGACAACTAGGTGAATGATCTTGGAAAATGTTATGGCCCCAAACTTATCACCCTGGAAGAAGGAGAAACAGGACTATTGAACACCTGGAATGAAGAAACAGACTGGAGTCTCTGGCCAAAAAAGATGGAGCAAGAAGCCCAGAGGGAGAAGTAGTTGTCTTTCTTCTAAGGAATAATGATGATGTGCATCAGTGCGGGGAGAGGGACCACAGGAGAGTATGAATCAGAATATAGGAAGACTGGCTAAGGGGTGCTGAAGCAGCTACTTGTCTGTTTGATAATAACAACAGTGGCCTGTGGCCTATAAGAACACACCCTTTTTACTTCTTCATCCACACTTCAATTCATGCCATTCTAACTGTCTCAAGATGTGCTCCTCACTCCTTTCCACCTAACTAAATCCTACCCATTCTTTAAACCTTACTTAAATACCCTTGTCAGAAGTAACAACTCCTTCCTCACATAAACAAGTTCCAATCTCTCGGACCTTATTAGGCACTGCCTTGTCATTTCAGGTATGTCTTATCTCCCCAGCTCCTGGAAGGTAGTCACCATGTCTGATAGACTTCCATTATCACTCCCTCTCACCTCTAGCCCAAGAACAATGTTTTGAACACAGTCAGTGTTTATTTAATCTTATCAACCAGATATAATTAATATCAATGAATAATATCAGTTATTAATAACTATCAATGCTATTAACTGGATAAATTAATACAGTTTTACCATAGATCATAGGATCTAGAGCTGGAAAGGATTTAAGAGCTTTTCTGTATCCCCACCTCCTCCTACCCCAAACCCCATTTTGGAGGAAAAAAAGTGTCTTTCCCATGACCACAAAGGTAGAAAAGGAACAGGATCAGGATTTCATTTCAGGTTCTCTGAACCCATATCCTCCTAAATACCATGTCAGAACTCCAAAAATATACTAGAAGGAACAATGATAAAGAAAACCAAAGTCCAGGACAGCACAGAGATTGACAGAATTCTACAGAAATAGTGGAGAAAAGCGTGGGCGGGTAGAAGGCAAAGGTTGGTGGCAAAGTAAATAGAGCCCTGGACCTGAGGTCAGGAAGGCCTGAGTTCAAATCCAGCTTGAAATAGCTAGGTTCTACTGCAGGAAATAGTGCCAGACCAGCACTCAGCATGGGCAACCAAAGACCTTATCCATAGCAGGAGACAGGGCCAGACCATTATCCAGGCATCCTGTGACTGACCCAGTACCTAGACAGCCTGATACCCAAACCAGTATTCAGATGACCTGGGCCCAAACCACAGTAGAAGAAAAAATTGGGCAAATACATATCAATACTCAATATATATACTCTTACTAGCATAGGATCTAAATTTCAGTTAATCAAGTTGCAGGGAAAATATACATTTAAAAAAACAGACAAAACAGAAAGATAAATGAAAAAGAAGTTAAGGACCTTAATAGAACTTTAGAAAAACTAAAGATGATTGATCTGAATGAAAACAGAATGGTACCTTTATGAAAACTAACCAAAAGTTAGAGCATAAAAACCTCACAAATAGATGCTGAGAAGCAGAAATGTATCCTTTAATGACCATAATGCAATAAAATTGCATTCAGTAGAGACCTTTGAAGAAAGAATTAAGGATTAATTGGACACTAATTTTATTCCTAAAGAATTATTGAATCAAGAAATAAATCATAGAACCAATAGAAAATTTCATTTAAAATGACAAAAAGATAATGCACTAAAATGTATGGGATGTAGCTAAAGCAGTCCTTAAGGGAAAGTTTTTATCTCTAAATACTTTCATCAATGTGAAGGGGCAAATGAGTAAATTAGATGTGTAACTAAAAAAAAGCAGACAAATGAAAAGCTCCTATCTAAACACCAAAGCAGAAATTCTGAAAATCAATGTGAAATTTACAAAATTGAAAGCAAAAAAAAGTTGAACTGGTGAAAAGAACTCGAAACTTTTAAAGAAAATTGAAATAGATAAATAGCTAATATGATTTTCAAAAGAAAGGAAAATCAAACTGTTCCTGTCAGAAATTTAAAAAGGGAAATTCACAACAAATCAAGAGGAAATACAAGAAACTATTAAAAAGTGTTTTGTCCAATTACTTGTCAACAAAACTGATAGATGAAATGAATGCTTATACCTAGATTTACAGAAAAAGAAACAGATTGTTTAAATAACCCAATATCAGAAAAATAAATTTAATAAACCATAAATGAACTCCTAAGAAAAAATTTCTCCAAGACCAGATGGAATTACAAGTGAATTCTATTAAACATTCAAAGAACGATTAGTCCCAACATTATATAAACTGTTTTCAAAAACAGGCAAAACAAGACACTCTTCCAAACACTTTTTATGAGACAAATATGATCTTGATGCCTAAACCAGGAAGAAACAAAGTAAAGAAAGAAATCATAGATGAATATTCCTAATGAACATTGACATATGAATTCCAAATAGAATATTAATGAGGACACCACAACAACCTATCAGAAAGGTCATATACTATGAACAGGTTGATACATACCAGGAAGAGTTTAATATAAGAAAAATTGTAAACATAATAGACCGTATCAGTAACAAAAATAAAAACTATATCATTATAGCAATACATGTTAAAAAGGCTTTTGACAAAATTCCATTCCTATTCCTACTGAAAACACTAACAAGCATATGAATAAATGGGTTTTCCTTAACATAGTAAGTAGTTTATATCTAAAAATCTAGATCAAATATTACATTTAATGGATAAAGATTGTAGGTCTTTCCAATAAGATCAATGGTAAAGCAAAGGTGTCCATTATCACTATTATTATCTAATATAGGGATAGAAATGTTAGTTACAGAAGAGAAGACAAGAAAAAGAAATTGATGGAATGAAGTAGGAAAAGAGGAATACAAAACTCAACTCTCTCCTTGTTTCCCTAAGTCTCTGACAAAAAAGGTGTCTTCTCCTTGTCAAGTTCAACTCCTGTACAAGTATACTTGACTTTATCCTCTTCCATGTTTTCTAGTAACTCCTCTATCCCTTGAATCTTCAACTTATTTCTATCTTCTGGAGTCTTCCCTACTGCCTTCAAATATGTCCAAGTCTTTGCCATCCTTAAAAAAAAACCAAAAACTTCAATAGATCCCACCATACTCTCAAGCTATAATTCTAAATCTTTCCTTCTCACCTAAATTCCTTGCAAAGAACTGTATATAATTCCTGCTTCTTCTTACCCTGGAACCCATTGTAATCCAGCTTCCAACCTTATCATTTAACTGAAGCTACTTCTTCAAAGTTATTAATGATTTCTTAATTGCCAAGTCTGACAGCCTTTTAAAAGCCCTCATCCTTCTCAACTATCTGATACATTTCCCTTTGTTTTTTTTTGTTTTTGTTTTTTGCAAGACAGAAGGCAGGGCAATTGGGGATAAGTGACTTGCCAAAGGTCACATGGCTAGTAAGTGTTAAGTGTCTGAGGCTGGATTTGAACTCAGGTTCTCCTGACTCCAGGGCTGGTGCTCTATTCACTGTGCCACCTAGCCAGCTATGCATTTCCCATTGTTGGCCACTATATCCTTATGGATACCCCTTTCAGGGTTTTTAAGACATTACTCTATCCTGGTTCTCATTCTACCTGTATGATTGTTCCTTTTCTCTTTCTTTTTTGAAAAATTTCATACTTTTTTTTTCAAATTACATGTAAAAATAATTTTTGACATCCATTTTTTAAAATTCTGAATTCTAAATTCCCTCCCTTCCTCCCTTCTCCCCTTCTTGTGAAAGCAAGCAATCTGATATGGAATACACATGTGCAGTCATGCAAAGCATATTTCCACATTAGCCATGTTGTAAAAGACAACACAGACCAAAAACTAAACCAAACCAAAAAAAAGAAAAACCCAAGAAAAATAAAGTTAAAAAAAAGTATGCTTTGATCTGCATGAGACTCCATCAGTTCTTGCTCTGGAGGTGGAGAGCATTTTTATAAGTCCTTCAGAATTGTCTTGAATCATTATATTGTTGAGAATAAACAAGTCATGGTCATTGTACAATATTGCTGTTACTGTGTACGATGTTGTCCTGATTCAGCTTACTTTGTGTCAGTTTATTGAAGTCTTTCCAGGTTTTTCTGAAAGCATCCTGCTATCATTTCTTATAGCATGATAGTATTGCATCATGTACCACAACTTGTCCAATCATTCCCCAATTGATGGGCATCACCTCAATTTGCACTTCTTTGCCACCACAAAGAGTGCTGCTTTAAATATTTTTGTACATATAGGTGCTTTTCCTCTTTTTTTTTTTAAATCTTTTTGGGATACAGAACTAGTAGTGGTTTATTACTGGGTGAAAGGGTATGTACTGTTTTGTAGCCCTTTGGGCATAGGTCCAAATTTCTCTCCAGAAAGGTTGGATCAGTTCACAATTCCACTGACAGAGCATTAGTGTCCCAGTTTTTCCATGTCCTCTCCAACATTTGTCATTTCCCTTTTCTGTTCTATTAGCCAATCTGATAGGTATGAGATGGTACCTCAGAGTTGTTTTAAGTTGCAGCTCTCTAGTCAATAGTGACTTAAAACATTTTTTCATATGACTACAGATAGCTTTGGGTTCTTCTTCTGAAAACTGGTATATTTATTATTTGGGGAATAATTCACATTATAAATCTGACTTAGTTCTCTATATATTTGAGAAATGAAGCCTCGGGGTGGCTATGTGGCACAATGAATAGAGCATCTGCTCTGGAGTCAGGAGGTCCTGAGTTCAAATCCAACCTCAGACCACTTAACACTTACTAGCCATGTGACCTTGGGCAAGTCACTTAACCCGAATTGCCCTGCCCTTCCCTCTCCAAAAAGCAAAAAAAAAAAAAAAAAAAACAAAAGAAATGAAGCCTTTATCACCAAAATGTGCTGTAAAAATCCCCCCATCCCCAAGTTTTCTGCTTTCCTTCTACTCTTGGTTGCACTGGTTTTGTTTGTACAAAATCTTTTCAATTTCATGTAATCAGAATTATCCATTTTACATTTCATAATGCTCACTATATCTTGTTTGGTCATAAATTCTTCCATTATCCATATGATATCTCTTTTCATTTAAATCACATGCTCATTTTGGTCTTATCTTGGTATACAAAACTAGTAGCTGGTTTTAGGAAATAAACCAATAAAATAGATAAACTATTAGCTAATTTGGTTTTTTTTAAAAAAAGAGTAAAACCAAATTACCAGTATAAAAAATGAAGAGGATGAATTTACCACCAATGAAGAAGAAATTAAAGCAATTATTAGGAGCTATTTTGCCCAATTATATCCCAATAAATCTAACATCCTAAGTGAAATGAATGAATAGTTACAAAAATATAAATTGTCTAGATTAACAGAAGAGGAAATAGAATACTTAAATAACCCTATCTTAGAAAAAGAAATTGAATGAGCCATAAATGACCTCCCTAAGAAAAATCTCCAGGACCAGATGGATGCACAAGTAAATTCTACCAAACATTTAAAGAACAATTAATTCCAGTACTATATAAACTGTATGGGAAAATGGACAAAGAAGGAGTCCTACCAAATTCCTTTTACAACTGTTCTTTTTCTATCTCCTTCTTTGCGTTACTTCCATGTAGATGTATGTAGCCAGTCTTTCCTATGAGATTTACCTTCAGTTGCTCATTACCAATTGCCTTTTGGACATTTCAAATGGGGTGTTCCAGAAACATCTCAGACTTGACATGTCCAAATTTGAATTCACCATTTTCTCCCTTAAACCATCTCTTCTTCCAAACCTCACAATTTCTGTGAAAGGCATTACCATCCTTTTAATCTGCATGGTTCATAACCATGACATTATCCTTGACTCCATACTTCCCATTACACTGCATATCTGATCAATTGCCAGATCTTACCCTCTCTACCTTCAAAACATATCTTGAATATGACCACTTTAATACACACACACATACCACACACAGCTACCATCTTATATTAGACCTTTGTCACCTCCTATCTGGATAATTCCTACAGCATCCTAACTGGTGTCCTTTCCTCAAGTCTCTCTCCCTACTCCAGTCCATTATACACACTGTAAACAAAGTAATTTTCCTTAAATGCAGATCTGATCATATACACCATCTCTTGAATTTAATAAATTCTAGTAGCTGCCTATTCACTCAATGGATAAAATATAAACTGGTCTGTTTAGCTTTCAAAGCCCTGTGCAACCTGGCCCCAATCTCCTTTCTAGACTCTAGGGCAGAACTAGATACCAGTTAATCTTGTATGCTTGAATTCAATCCACCATCCCTATAACATTCCAAACCAAATACTCCTCCCAGCCCAGCATTCCCCTCCATTAGAATGTAGTCTCCTCCTATTAGAATGTTAAGTTCCTTGAGGATAGGAACTTTATCTGCTTTTGTATTTATAGGCTAAGGGCTTAACTGTGCTTGGCTAGAATAAGAACTTAATACATGTTTTTTCATTCATTCATTCACTCATTCATAAGCATGAAAATTCTTTAATACATAGAGAACAACTGGACCTAGTAGCTGATGGCATAGTGACAAAATGTTTAATTTCTAGAGTCTTTGTTTAGGGGTGAAACACCCCCCCCTCCATTTTTAGACTGAATTTCCCAGACCTGTGCAAAATTTCTGGAAAATTTGAGTAGTTGGTGCTGCTAAGCAATGATAGAAATGATATTAAATTTTTATCTCAACAAGTGTCACAAACATTACTTCTGAAGTCTCTAAGAGTGGGATCAAAATTAAAGAATTTATTTTCACAAGAATTCATTGGCTCTGCTAATATAATCCTAACCTATACCTCATGGAAGGCACTTCTGTAAACTGTTTAGGAAAAACTGGCATTGTCATCCTGGAAGCTTTAATCTGTATGAAGAACAGGGACATCTTTCTAATTATCTTCACATGGCATACATGTATGAGATATACATTTTCAGAGAAGTGTCCACTTGCAAACCCTCAGAACCCAGAGAATAAGGGTCAGATGGAAAGAATGAGGAATGAACATGGTTAATTTATGTGATTCGAAATATAGAAAAACTCCATGAGATGAAACAGATTAAACACCCAAACAGAAAAAAAACCAATTTTCCAAACCATTCCAAATGAAACTAGATTTTAAAAGTAACAGCCAACAAACCCCTGTTCTTTCTCTTTTACCTCATTATACACTAAAACTCTGCCTTCTTCCTCCTCACCCTCCTTCCCCTCCACTAAAGTGAATGTGGCAAGGAAAGTGGGGTGAGAGACCAAGGAAACACTCCTTCCCAATGTCCAAAATACCAGCACTTTTGCACTATCCCCATCCTCAAAACCAGGGAAGTTAATTTACTTCTCTGAGCCTCAGTTTCCTTATCTTTAACTGGGGATAACAATTTTTCCTATCTATCTCACAGGTTAGTCATGAGGATCAAATGAGATAATATATATGATATGTATTGTAAATCTTACAATACCATATAACTATCAGCTATTTTATTACCTTCTTCATGAGGTTGTTGACTGAAAAGCACTATGTAAACTCCGTAAAAATTATGTATTATTTATTTGGTAAACCAGTAAGCATTTATAAAGTACCTACTGTAGACTATGTTCTGGGAATTCAAAGACAAAGTGAGTATCTCTGCTTTTCAAGAGTTTACTTAAACCTTCCCCTCTTCCAAACTTCCATATTCAAGTTGAGAGCACCTGCCATTGCCATCCTCCTAGTCACCCAGGCTCCCAACCTAGATGCCATCCTCTATTCCTCATTCTCTCTCATCCCACCCATATCCAATTTGTTGCTGAGTCCTATTATTTCTACCTTCATAACATCTTTCCTAGCCACATCCTTCTGTTCTGTGATGCTGACACCCCTCTGGTGCAGGCTGTCATTACCTCAAGTCTGGTCTATTGAAATAGCCTGCAGGTGAGTCTACCTGCCTTAAGTCTCTCTCTTTCCATTATTCAGCTATCAAAATGACCTTCCTAAAGCATAGGTTGGATCATATCACCACCCCTTAGTCAATAATTCCAGTGGATTCGTATGACCTCCAAGATCAAATATAAAAATCTCTAGCCTTCAAAATCCCTCCTACCCTGGCCCCTTCCTACCTTTCCAATAGTCTTACACTTTACTCCCCTCTGTGTGCACTCGCCTCCATCTCTGGACTCTGAATTTTCACTGAATGACCCCCAAAATTACTCTCTTCTTTTGTCCCCATCTCCTGGCTTCCCAGGTTTCTTTAAGCCCATCTTTTGCAAGAAGCCTTCCCCTGTCTACATTAATGGGAGTACCTTTCTTCTAAAATCATCCGCAATTTTGTTTGTAAAAAGTTGTTTGCATGTTGCCACCCTCATTAGACTGTAAGCCCCTAGAGAACAGGGACATTTTTGCTTTTCTTCATATCCCCAGTGCTTAATACAATGCCTCACCCTAGTAAGCACTTAACAAAGACTGGTTGAGATGCCTTCTATCGAAGGAGTTAACATGTACACATATAAATATATACAAAGGAAGTCTACACAGTCTGTATAAAAATAAATACATGGTAATTATCTTTTTGTAGGAAAGAATTTAATTTAGTCCAGAGACTCGGCTTTTTGGGTGTTCATGGAGCTCTACAATGGATGGGTGAATAAGATTTTGCATTTAGAATGATCTATCATAGCAGTAGTTATTAAACTCTATAATGATCTCATGAAAGGCATAATAGGTGCCAAGTATATCCATTATTGTTGTAATTATTTGGATGCATTGCTTTTTAAAATCTTTGTTTTTGCCATGTAGTGAATTTTGTTGCAGTCACTGAATTCTGAGGAAGGGGGGAGTTGGAGGGAGAGGCACTTGCTTTTTATTTAGGACAACAAGCATTCTTCTTCGCTTTTGGCAAGAATTCTTGGTAGTGATTACAAGAAGGGCATTTCTGACCCTCATTAACCACCTACCTTATCTAATGGCTCCAGCCCATTTAGCTTGGACGGTTTCCCTTTTGAAAGGTAATGCCTAAGCAGAAAGAAGCTTGTAAGCACTAGATTGTTCTTTACCTTGCCGCCTCATAAAAATTCCCTTAAAGATGTTGCCCCTTTCTTCTCATAAGGGGGTACTAGATCAAGCAGGCACCCTAACTTTTCATCATGTGAGAAGAGAGAACTCCAGAAGCCAAAGGGAAAAACATCTGCCTTGGCTTCTCCTCTGTATTTTCTCTGGTTCCACCTCTCATCTGGCCAGGTCCATACCTGCTTAGCAGAGGTACCCAGACCAGTTTGAGTATGCTACTTTTGTCTTTTCTGAAACTAAACTGATGAAATCTCTGTACCCAGGGTGAAATGCAGTACACTGAATAAACAAACAACTTTTCCTTTGAGGAGAGACTATTGTCTGAAAATCGTTCTGGTCTAAGAAGAGGGACAGATACTTGGAATCAGGAAGATTCATCTCCCTGAGTTCAAATCTGGACTCAGACATTTCCTAGCTGTGTGACCCTGTGCAAGTCACTTCACCTACTTTGCCTCAGTTTCCTCATCTGTCAAATGAGTTGGAGAACGAAATGGCAAACCACTCCAGTATCTTTGCCAAGAAACCCTCAAATGGGGTCAACAAAGACTCAGACACAACTGAAATGTGTCAACAACAAAAGAGGAGGGAGGAGGTATATACTGAATGATTTTCAACTTGGACTCATCTATTTATGAAGCTTATATTTTAAATGGAAGGAGTTCTCTTCCTACAGCTCATATAGACATAAGCACACTTACTTAGACAATGTGTGTGCTGAAATGCAGGACTCCTGGCACAGAATGAGTTTGAAAACACAGGTTCCACTGCTTAATCAAAAAGTCACGGCCTACACACCTGGCATTCCCCTAGTGGCACCTTAGTCATATGATGCCCAAACTCTTTCTTGGAGGAGGGGATTTGGAACTGAGACATTGTGGTGGTGATGGGTGTCATGTGTGGGATAAAAAAACCCAGAGTGGAGATGTTATCTCCTTGGACCAACCCTGGGGCCAAAGACCCTTTATCCCTGAGCTAGGTCAGGAACACTATCTGCCATTATCCTTGGTAGTGTGGGTCCGTGGAGAGTTCTCCAGGGAACAGAAGGGAAGATATTCTCTGGACTGGTTTGGAGCAAGGGGAGCCACTGTTGGGCTCTCATAGACACAGAGCTAGAAGGGCCTTTAGAAGCTACTCATTTTACATGAGGAAACTGAGGCCCATGGAAGGCTTTCTCAAGGTCATAGGGTAGAGGTGTCATTTGAACACAGGTCTATGCAACATATACTTTTGATTTTTTTCCCTTCATCATGTAGCCTTTCAGAGAGTTTCCTGAAATTGTGGGAAAGGGGAGGGGTAATAGAGAGGAACAGTACTCATTTCCTTGTAGAATCTTTTCTGTAATAATTAGTTTCAAAAACTGATTGATACAATGAGGCCTCAGTCATTTTGGCAAGGACTTTCTAAAAATAGGATAATAAGCCTTATCCCTTTAATACAGGTTCCCTGAAAATAGTATAGTTCGAGAACTATATGGGTAAGGCAGCATTTTTCAGAGGATTAGAACTAGATCTATGTATTTTGTTTTTGTTCATTCACTCACTAAACTTGTATTAGACATCTATTCATATACAACGTATTTCCCTGGGTGCAGAGAGACCTACAAAGATAAGACACGGTCCCTATATTTATAGTAATAGCTCACATTTATTATTGGATTTTAAGGTTTAAAAACAACAACCCTGGGCATTAATCTGCAACAATGTGCAATTAAAAACTTGATAAATGTGTTTTAATGATGATGATGACTGTATGTATGGTAATCTAAATAGGTAAAATGTCAAAATTGCCCTTGCCTTCCCCACTGTTCTTCACTAAATTCCTATTCCAATGTCCCTTCCTGGTACAGAAGACACTCTGTAGATTATCAGAGATTATCAGAGAAGCCTAAATGCTGGCAATTTCTACCAATCTGAAAGCTCTCAAGTGCAGACTCAGTAATAGATTCCATGATGTTGATTGAAGATAAGCCCAGCTAAGTTTAGAGAAGCTCATGAAAAGGCTGGTTACAGGCTATGAATTTTTTGGCCACCGTGTTAAGTCCATCTACTATGACATTGAAAGGTGACATTCTGTTAGGTGGAAGGGTCAAAGTGTCACAGACTTTCAGCTGAAAGGGACCTTATTGATTATCTAGTCAACCCCTTCATTTTATAGGTGAAAAATTGAGGGTCAGAAAGGTAAGTGACTTGTCCAAGGTCACACAGATAGTAAGCTGCAGAGCCAAGGACTCCAAATCCATGGCTCTACCTGCCACCCCTCTCTCCTTTATTGGTATATCTGCAAATCAATCTGTTTAACTTGAATTTTCTCATCATAATGGCAACAATGGACTTGACAATTATATGATAATAATAATAGCTAACATTTGTATAACACTTTATGGCTTTCCAAACTCTTTGCATATACACTGCACTGCAATTAAGATTTCACTTCATTTAAGATTGAAATTTTAAAATGGTTAACAAAACATGCCCTTTCCTTCTCTCCTCATGCCATCTGAACAGTCCTGCTTCATAGAATCATAGCATTTCAGAGGAATATCTAGTCCAACCTTTACCTGTACCTACAACATAGAATGCCTATGGTCCCTGCATGTTACCAGTCTAAACCTTATGTGTACCCATTGTTATGTGAGTCAGTTTAGAAAAGGGTAAGAGTGGAAGAGAGATCAGCTTTTAGCTAATTAGCTATTAGAATGGCCATTAGGTCATTGATGCCATCAGTGATTCACATTCATGATGTTGTTTTTCCTCCATACCATCATAACAAAAGGATAGACTGTCAGGATTTGCCTCTCCACAGACAGTATATCAGAAAACAGGACGTCAGTGCCAGAGAGAAACAAAATAAAGTGATTGACACGTTTCACAGTTAGCATCATCAGATCTGTAACTCTGGCTGTTCCTTATTCCCTCAAACCATTTGCTCTGCAGAATAAACTTCAGATTGACCACAGCTGACAGCAATTCCCTGGAATCGCTGACAGGCTGCACTGATCTTTTCCTTGTGCTGGGTTGATTTTCTTTATCCTATCGAAAACCAGTTTTACGTCAAGTTGAAGGTCAGGTGTAGGCTTGGAAGCACAGCTGGCTTCTTGAATTGGAATTTGGTTTTGAAATGAAACACCTCAGATTTTAAAAATACTATTATCATTATTACATATTTAAATTATGTAGCTATCTTATTAATGTTATATACACTAACATGTTTAAAATTGGGTTGCTGTTGTTATTATATTATTTATGTGAATATCAAGAATTGGTAATTGGTGGGTTGATTTCACACAGCCAGAAAGCAACGATAGCTTTAGGGTCAGGAGCACAACCCAGAACACTATGCAATAATTCTAACAATTAGGCATACACAGGAGCACGGGTGACTATTTGGGGGAGTGGAGGTACCAATAAGCTGCAGACTATGAATAATGCCAAAGTCACCTTTGGTTTTAAAACAAAGGTTCTCTTCCCATTTCCCTGACCTGCTCCCTCTCCTCTAGCCTCCCTTTTCCGTTTCCTATTAGGTTGCTCAGTGGCTCCAGTAACGAACACAGTCAGGAAGACCTGAATTTACATCTAGCCCCAGACACCAGCTCTGTCCCCTGGCTAATGTTAAACCTCTGTCTGTCTTCCTCTTCTGTAAAATGGGGATAATAGCACCTACTTCCTAGGATCGTGAAGATAAAATATAATTTGTAAAGTTCTCTGTAAACCTTAAGGAGCTATACAAATATTATTGTTATTTTCAATATCAATCAGCCCTCTCCCTTCTTCTCCTCTCCTCCCTTATCTCTTGATCTCTCTCCCCTTCCCTCCCTCCACACACAGAATTCAGAACTCACATACTCCCCTACTCCAGCCTGGTTTTGATTTCTCCCATTTCAGTCCTAGAGTTTGGAACAAAGCTAGCTGGGAGAGAGGAGAAGGTTAACCAGAAGAATCTCCCCACTCATGCCTATACATCAATAACGCATTATGGTGTATGGAGGTTCCCTGACTATCGACCTTAATTGGCATTAATCAGAAGTATAAATTATAAAGATTTCTTTGGATGAGACATTTGCAACTGCAAATGTCTAGGAAAAGTGCAAAATAATGTAGCCATAGTTCTGATTCCTAAGACTTAGGAGAAACTGCCATTATCGTTAAATAACTCTATATAAGAACTTTCAGTTGCCACTGAGCTAGGTTTTCATAGACAAAAAGTTACTTTCATATTCTCGAAACCTGTTTGGTGGTACAGTGGTTAGAGTGCAGGGCCTGGAATCTGGAAGACCTAAAGTTCAAATCCAGCCTCACTTATTTAGCTACGTATCTTTGGGGCAAGTCACTTACCCTCTGTCCATCTCAATTTTCTCATCCGTAAAATGGGAGTAATAATAGCTCCTACCTGGAAGGGTGTTTGTAAAAATCAAATGAGATAATAATTGTAAAGTGCTTAGCACAGTGACTGGCACATAGTAAGCTCAATATAGCAGTGTTAGTCATTAGCAGTTCACTGGTGTGGGAAACACCCCCCCCCCCAACAAAGCAGATCGGCTAACTCTGAGAGTTGCCTGGGGGCACTAAGTGTTTAACTGCCATGCCCAGGGCTACAGCTGTCAGAGGAGGATGGTCTTTGGTCTTCTGACTCTGGGACTGCTTCTCTACCTTGCCTGGCTCTGTTTCTATACAAGTAACCTTAGAATATATATCCGATTTTGCAGTTGTGACCTTCAATAAGGCAGTCACAAAAGAGCCCATTTAAAACTTTGATGACTTTAAAGTTGGGGAGTAGAAAAAAATAATATTGGACTTGGCTCTAGAAGTCTTGTTTTGAACCTGGCCCCTGATATGTAATATCTTTGTAGCCCTGGGCAAGTTACTGAATTTTTTTGGGTCTAGTTTCCCCTTTCTGTAAAATGGGAATAATCACGCCATTTCATCTGCCCTTTGTGTGTGAAACTTCAAAAGTGCTATGTGAGTAAATGTGAGTTACTAACACTTCAGCTTATACTATAATATTGCCATTGTAAAGAACTGAGATCGTTGTTCTTTCAGGGTGTTATCCAAAGAACGACACATTAGTCCACCTAAAATGGAATAAATTTAGTTTCTTTGATAGTGGTGTACATATAGCTGGTACATTTTTTCTGTTCAAGTTTTTACTTTCGTTCTGACATTTATATGCTGTCATATATATATATATGTACATATATACATACACACACTTTTATGTATAAATGTACATAGAAAGGAAGAAAGGAAGGGAGTAAGGGAAGGAAGGAAAAGAAGGGAGGGAGGGATGAAGGCAGGGAAAGAAGGAAAAGAAGGGAGAGGAGGAAGGGATGGAAGGGAAGAAAGGAAAAAAGAAGGTAGGGAGGAGTGAAGGAAGAAAGGGAAAGAAGGAAAGGAAAGAAGGGAGGGAAGGAAATGGGGCCAAAGATGGTGGAATTTCATCCAGGTTTGGAAAGGGAACACAGGACAGAAGCATTATTGTTTGTTTATTCTATTGGTTCTCCCTCGTTAAAGGGATTAAGCAAGATTTTGCATCTTGTTTTGTAAGTTTATTTGATTGTTTTAGTTGACAATGATTAGGTTTACAATAATAATAGAAAAGGAATGTCATTATTCTTTCTCCCAGTATGTCAGGGTTTAGAGACTTCAATTAGGTCATAGGCATGGTTCAAATAGTGATGTGTATTAGGTTATTTCCATTGGTTTGACATGCTGTTCTGCTGGGTCAGAATGCTCAGATGTATGTGTGTATGGTGGGGTGGGGATGCGAGATGCTAAGCATACACCAGGAAGGATTTTGATTTAATGAATAAGCCCGTATGGTACTGGCATTAAAACTGGTTAGTGGAAGTCTTTTGGCCTATGGGAGATCCTAATGTTTGGGACTGAAGGATTAGGTGAGGTATTTAGTTGCTTTCTGAGGCAGAAATTGTAAGTGAAATGTGCTAATTATATTGATTAATCACTTGGAGTGGGGTCACTGAACATAAGTTGTTATACCTATGTAGGGTGTTTTCCTCTATGGCTATGTTGAGATAAACGGTAGTATAAACAAAGATTACCACAAAATTGCAGTAAACATTTATTAAATGCCTACTGTATACAGAAGGGGTGCTAGATGGCACAGTGGATAAAGTGCTGGCCCTGGAGACAAGAGGACCTGAATGCAAATCTGGCCCCAGACATTTACTAGCTGTGTGATACTAGGCAAGTCACTTAGTTCGGTTTGCCTCAGTTTCCTCATCTGTAAAAGAGAGCTGGAGGAGGAAATGGCAAACCGCTCTACTATCTTTGCCAAGAAAACCCTAAATAGGGTCACAAAGAGTCAGACACAATAGTCTAAACAACAACAAAAACACAGAATACCACGTTAGGTCCTGGGGGAATAGTGACTGACTGGATCTGTGATTTGATTGGTATGTGGAACTCCCAGGTAAGCAAATTCCTCTTACCAAAACAGGTAAAAATTATATAAAGTTACTTGCCCTTGGTCACACAGTAAGAGGTAGAACATGAAACCAAGATTTTCCTGGTTTCTAGGCTCTTCTACCCATTACACTATACCATACTATCTCTCCCAGAGGAAGATAATAAAAACTAGATAAATCCTTTGCCTCTTTGAGCTAACAAATTGAGGCCTGGCACAGGCCTCTGTGTGACTTACACAGAGTAGCCTCTTAATAAATGCTTTCTGGATTAGGCTGGATTAGTTGAATACAGTAATTTAGAAATTCCAAGGTGATAACTGCTTTTTTGTTTCAACATTGAAAACAACAATAATAACACTAGTAATAATTATATTATTATATAACATCATAATGTATAATTAATATAATTACAATATATTCTTTATTATACTGTATGTTATGACATTTTATTCTTATAACATTTTATATAACAATATATAACATTATTGAATATATAATACATTATTTAATATCATATATAATGTTTAACTATATAATATGTAATGTTATATAGTATTTAAAGTTCATATTTATATATCATATACAAAGTCTATAAAGCACATTACATACATGATCTCATTTGATCCTCACAATGGATCCTATACTTTTTGTGTAGGTAAATGTGATCCTACACTTACCTGTGTGAGGTAAGTACTGAAGAGATTAATATCCCCATTTTATAGATGAGGAAATCAAGGCTGTGAGAGGTGAGGTGATTTGCCATGGTCACACAACTAGCAAGTACCAGATACTGATTCTGCACCTAAGCCTCTCCTGACCCCAAGTCTAGCAATATTTTCACAAAAATTACAACAAGCAAACATAACAGATTAAACAATACTGTAAAAGCAGATAAATGGGTTTTTCTAAAAAGAATTTAATCTTTGAGACAAGACAAACATTTCAAAATGTTTTACTTGCTAAAAGTTAGTTTTCTTAAATACAGACTCAAGCAAATGGAGTTGTATCCAAGTTGATTGGCTTTTCAGATCCCACCTCTCCTTCAAGGCTCATTCACAGGACTGTAGATTTAGAGCTGGAAGGGTCCCTAGAGGCCATGTAGTCCAAGGGTTTAAGAGATTTGCCCGGGGTCACACTGGTTCTCTTCAGTGAGGTCTTCCTGTGCTATTGCTACCCAGGATCATCTCTCCATCTTCTGAGCTCACAGGCCTCCTGTCTACACCCTTCCCTCATTTGGTATAGCAGCTTGGTGCAAAGTGCTGGCCTTGGGCTCAGGAAGACCTGAGTTCAAATCCCTACCTAGATATACTTACTATGTGACCTTGGGCATGTCACTTACTATCAGTTCCAGGTTCCACATTTTACAAATTTGGGTAATAATAGCATAATTCTCATAGGGACTGTTGAGATGATCAAAAGAGATCGTTCTTAAAAACCTTAAATGCTAGCTATTATCACTATGACACCCCCCCTTCCCCCAATATTTCTTGTTTTGTGATTCAATTACCAGAATTCTTTGGATTCCTTTACAATGTTGTACACAGTAGTTCTTCAAGAAATACTTACTGGCTGAGCACATGTTACAAAGTGTTACTTAGTTGCAGGTAACTCCCATTTAGCCCAAGTCAAAACAATAAGAAAACCTAGCACACTGGTTCTCAACCTGTGGGTTATGTTCAATTTGTAACAATGAAAATACATCCTGCATATCAGATATTTACATTATGATTCATGACAGCAGCAAAATTACAGTTATGAAGTAGCAACAGAAATAATTTTATGGTTGGGGGTCACCATAACATGAGTAACTGTATTAAAGCTTCGCGGCATTAGGAAGATTGAGGACCACTGACCTAGCACTTTATAAAGTGTGCAACCCTATGAGGTGATGGTAACTATTATATCCCCAGTTCATTGATGAGGAAACTGAGGCTAAGAGACATTTTAATGACTTGTGCAGGGTCTGCAGCAGGATTCAAACTCAGGTCTTCTAGATTCTAACTCTAGCATTCCATCCACTGTGTCACCTAGCTGCTTTTAAATTAGCTGCCTTTTTTTTTCTCTTTAGAGAAAATGATATAAGAAAGAAGTGAATGGGGGTAGCATTGACCCTGGAGTCTGGAGGACCTAGTTCGAATTTGACCTCAGACACTTAACACTTACTATCTGTGTGACCTTGGGCAAGTCACTTAACCCCAATTGCCCTGCCCCCCTGCCTCCAAAAAACCAAAAACAAACAAGAAAGAAGTGAATGAGTAGCTATCAGGAACTCATTTTTAAAAAGAACTGCCAGGACTAGGGTCAGTTACTCATTCAGTTCCATCTCATATACTGTTTGTGTCTATACCAATTCAATTCATTATCACATTAACAATGAACATTCATAATGATGACTTTTAAAACATGCAAGATCCTGAAGAGCCTTCTGAACCCTTAAAGACAGGTTATATTATGTTCAGTTCAGTTTCATTCAAGTTTGTTTTATTCCAATAACTTGAAAATCCATAATCTATCTATGATAAAAATGGTAAATCTTCAATTAATCAGAATAGTAAGTGATGCAGGACACCTGTTTTTCTCCTAAACAAGTGAGAATTTACTATATTGCTAAAATATAACATAAGTAAGTACAAGTTTCAAGGTATATTATTGCATCATAAAATTATATTGGTAAATGAGACAATGAAGATAACCTCTTAATTCTGGTGTCTCCCCTCTCTTAATTATTTCTTATTTATCCTATATTTAGCTTGTTTGCACATATTCGTTTGCTTGCTGCCTTCCCTCTTAGATTGTGAGTTCCTTGAGGGAAATAACTGTCTTTTGCCTTTGGGTATACCCAGCTTAATAAATATTTATTGACTGGTGATTGACTAAAAATTTTTCTGAAGTGATTCTACTGTAGATCACAGTATCACAGAATTTTAGAGTTGGAAGGGACTTCAAAGTCCATCCAGTCCAACCTGTTACCTGAATAACTTCCTCTACAACATAGCTGACAATTGGTTATACAGCCTGGGCTTGAAGGCTTCCAACAAAGATAAAGCCAAGACAGCTGAAATGTGGCAGAATGACTCTGTCAGATGATCTCACATCATCATTTTGCACATTCCTGGGTTAAAATTGTTACTCATGGGCTCACAAGTACCAAGTGTTGCTAAGACAAGCAGCTACCTATTATAGTGATATCTATGCTTTGGGAAAAAAAAATAAACTTGCAATTAAATTTTGCAGGTGAAACAATCTTATCACCATGAACCTTAGAGGAAATCTGTGAAATTATCCTGAGCAATTTTCTCTGGAGTAATTTGGAAATTAGCCCACCTGGAGACATAAACCCACAATTTCCTCTGCCATTGTACAATATCAATCTTTATCTTGTCAGAAATGCCAAGACTCTCTTTGCACGGAGAAACTTGAATCTGAATACCCCAATCCAAGCAGCAGTAGAGGACGTTTCAAAAAGTCTGAACTTGTGGCCCACATTTATAGTTATGGCTTTAAGATCATAAACATAACTGAAAGTACTG
The DNA here is from genome assembly GCA_028627135.1 of Pseudochirops cupreus. Lineage (NCBI taxonomy): Eukaryota > Metazoa > Chordata > Mammalia > Diprotodontia > Pseudocheiridae > Pseudochirops > Pseudochirops cupreus. The sequence continues at coordinate 398,748,432 of CM053580.1, read as the reverse complement.
CAGGGCAGAACTAATCTGCCAGAAAAGTATTACTGAGTTGTGGCAACTTGCATACACGTGCAGACTTGAAAATGTCATTTCTTGAGCCAAAGCTTGAGTTCCTTTGCAACCACATGCAGTGTCTTTATAACATTTCTGAAGAACATGGTGTGCTAACACAATGCAATGGGAAGCAAGGCTTCTTAGCACTATATACCATTATTTGGTTAGGAAACTTTTGGGGAGAAAGTGTCTCTCAAATCTACTTGGCATCAGGAGAGGGAGGAGTATGAGGAAAGTGTAGACATCAGAACAATGTATTTGTCTAATATAGAAATTATGTATTCTACTTGACTGGTGCAATCTATGCTTTGTATTACTCTGGGCAGATAGTTTCTTAGCTTCAGGCACACCGTCTCTGAAAAGAGGATATTGTTTATTTGTAAGAGAGCTTTGGGATCTTCATTCATAAACACCATGATTCAAGTAATCTTATATCCTTGAGGCTTTAGTCTCTCCATTTCGTTGCTCCTAATTTTTCAGATGTGCTTGAGATGAGAAAATTTAGAAACTTTTGGAATGTTACCTTTCTTTCCCCGGCTGTTTCTATGACTAAAGTGCCTGGTACCGAAGCAAAGCTCTGGTGGCACTTACAAAGGTCCACAGACTTGTTAGTACTGACTACTACATAGCTCACTTGTTTTTGCATCTCTCTACCCATCTGTGTCCTTCTACTTTTCCACCTACCTATTTATACACACTACATTATACACACATGTTTAAACATCAAAGATTATTGTAATATAAACCCTTTCTAGACATCTGTCTACCCTGAATATGGTTAATCTTTTTCAGTTAATCTTGCATTTTTCATTCCTGATAATTAAAAGAGCAATCAGTCCAGGCATGATGCCCGATATATTTATAAAGGTTTGGCGACTCGGAAAGCAGTCAGCTGGTCCTGGGTTCCCCTTCGTTACCCTCTCTTACCGTCATCTTCTTTCACTGCCTCCTCCTGACCTGGCTTGATGAAGGAGGAAGCTTTCTGGCAAACAATGGAGCTTTCTACTGCAACTGTTAAGCCACTGTACTTTTGATCACCAAGGGAGAAGTTTTAGAAATTCTGAGAGCATTTTTATGGGTTTTCCTGAGCTTTATCAAATTAAGAGGAGTCTTGATCTGTCTTATACTTTAGTAAATACATAGTTCCTCGGCAAATCTAAGTCCTAGCAGGAACTTGCAGAGGAATCATAATGCAAGAGGAAAATGAGTCCTCACTTCTTATTGCATCTTTAGTATAAAGCTGTCATGTCCATAAAAGCACTGCCATTTGGGGTGGCTAGGTGATGCAGTGAATAGAGCACTGGCCCTGGAGTCAGGAAGCCCTGAGTTCAAATCTGACCTCAGATACTTAACACAAAGCTTGCCATGCGACCTTGGGCAAGTCACTTAACCCCAACTGCCCTGCCCTTCCTCCCCTCCAAAAAGCAAAAAAACCAAAAAACCAAAAACAAACAAAAGCACTGCCATTTGCAGTTATCTGTTTCCAGATGCCTTTGGAAGACTAAAATTTTTCAGTTTGCAGTATTAAGAAAAAAATTAGATGAGAGGGGAACAAGCATTTATTAATCACCTACTATGTTTTAGGTACTGGGCTAAGTGCTTTACAAATATTATCCCAGTTGATCCTTATACAGCGTCACAACATTGTACTGTTTTCCCTCCCCATCACAGAGGGCTATACTTTTAACCAGAAGAGACAAGCTTCCTTTGTACTTGAAGAGGTGGAGAGGCCTCTTTCACAGTGGGATACTCCAAAAGAAACCAGTCACCATTTAGCCCCAACCTCAGATCCCACCCCTGCCTCCTCCAGCTAAATTTAGCAGAGCTGTGATGATTTAAAACATGCTGTGAGCATTCACCGCAGAACTCAAACAAATTGGGGAGGGAAAAAAAGGAAAACAAAAGCCAAGCTTGGCTGCCTGAGCATAGCAACTGTTTGGGTCTCCCTCACCGGCTGCTGTGTAGGGAGGATGTGGATGTGAATAACAACTTTTTGTTTTATTTTGTTTTTTTCCCCCTCCCAAAGTGAAGGGATAAAAGAAGGCTTGAAATGCACGAAAGCTTTCTTTTTCATACCTGGCTCGTTCTTGTTTTTCTTCTTGGGATGCCAATGTTAAATACTACCGGGAAATGGTTCTCAGTGAGGTCATTTCCCTTACCAGTATACAAAATTACCCAGTCAGCACTGCTGTGGTGGTTATCTAGGGTAATTTTTAGTCCTGGGAAGAATGAGCATGGTGCCAATTACTTAAGAGGTGCTTATTATGAATAATAGAAAGCAAATATAATTACCACACATCCATCGCACAGGAAATAAGCATAATAAAGAAACCCCTTCAACGCAGTCAGATTTATCATCTGTATTTGACAGAGCTTTTACAGGCGGTTCCCATTCCCCCCTACCCCTTCTGTTGCTCTAGTGAATAGAGAAAGGCATGCACTTGGGAGAAAAGACTGAGACACAAGAAGCAGGAAACAGCAAAAGCATTCCTTCTCCTGAATCAAAAACATTCCTTGCCACAATTAGAAAAGTCATCCAAAGACCTGGGTATATTTGAGGGAAATTTAGTTTATTGTACTTCTCTGAAGAAGAAGAAAAAAAGTAATTTTCTATCAGCTGTCCACAAATACCAAGTTATTTCCCACTATCTGTATAATAATATAACCAAGAGTGTGCTGGTAAGTGTTTAACAACTGGATGACCTCCCCTGTTCCAGCCCTCCTCCCCCCTTCCCCAGCTGAATATCTGCATGGCACACTTTTATACTTTTTTTTTTACTTTTTTTTACTTTTTTTTACTTTTTAAGTATTCTTGTGTGCACCATTAACACATTTTCTCCATCACGTTAAATTTAAACAATCACAAAACAATAAATCAAGCTCTGATTTGTAGCATTTGCCCATTCCTGAGTTGTAAGTGCTCACACTGAAAATTTAACAAGTGGCTCTCAAAGGCTGGCAGGACAAGCTGGTTCCCACACACCCCTGTTTTATAAAACTCACATCTATGTAATGCCTTGAGGTTTGCAAAAAGCTTTCATATGACAACAGTCTGAGGTCAGAATTACAAGTACTGATATCTCCATTTTTAGTAAGAAATCAGAAATTCTGTTAGACTAAATTACTTGTCCAATATCATACAGGGACAGGATTTGAACCTAGGTCTTCTGATTCTAAGGTTTGAAATCATTCTATTAAATGACACTGCTTCTCATAGCTGTATTCCAGAATAAAAATATTTTATCTATTCCAAAGTCATGAATTCATTTTCAGGCTTTTTGCTATGATTATTATCACTGTTAGCTGCTGTTCTTTCTATTTCATGGTTGTACTTATGGTGTATACTGTGCTCCTAGCTCCCCTTATATCACTTTGCAACAGTTCATATAAATCTTTCCATGCTTCTCTGTATCCATCATGTTCACTGTTTCTTAGAGCAAAGCGGTACCCATTACCTCATCTACCACAATTTGCATAGCCATTTTCCAATCAATGAGCATCTACTTTGTTTTCAATTCTTTGCTACTAAAAAGTGCTGCTCTAAATATTTTCGTTTATTATGGGATCTTACTTTGCCTTCTTAGTGTAGTTCCAAATTGCCTTCTGGGAGTGGAGTACATATTCTAATATGAGGATGAACAATGGGAGGGGGTTGGCCTATGACAGGTCCCTTTTCTCCATGGATGTAAGATTGGCATGAGCTGCCCCCACATTTGTTCTCATCTCAACTCTCCCCGCCCCTTTTTTCTTTTTCACAACTTTGTGAAGAAGGTGGCTTATCAGTATTAGCCCTGGACATCACTATTGACTTCCAAGCAAAAATTCTCTCCATGGGGCATTTTTCACATTTATGGCAGAATGGGCTGCCTTCTTTCTAGTACTCACTAGGTGAGATGCTTAGGAAGATCCACTGGTTCTTTCAGATGACTAGGGAACTGTTTTATGCTGTGCAAGAAGAGATCTGAGTCATTAGTCACTGAAATGAGATATGTTCTTGGATAAGAATGGGGCAAAGTCATATGTTTTACAAGAATGTGGGACAACCAGCCAGCTAATAGCAGGCCTTTCCTTTCCCTAGTGCTTACTGCCTTTGTTGACAGCCTGAGGATGTATTTTTTTTTTATTACCACAGTTGGACTTGGCAACAGAACTTTTGTCTTCTCTGATACTGATACTAAAAGAAGCTGTAGAATATTGATAGCTGAGAACAAAACCACCTGAAGTAGCTGGAAAATAATTAGAATACTCTGGTGTCTATAGCTATAAGGAAGATTAAAAGCACTTGGTCATAGATATACTGGGCTAAACTAGAACCAAAGGATAGGTCTTCTTCCTTCTCCCTGTTTATTAATCTGGGTCTTTAATTACAAAAAAAGTACTATGAGGTCCAACATTTCACACCACCATTTTAATTGTGCAAAGTTTCCCTGGAAAATTACTTTGAGATTTTTTTTTGGTAAAAATTCTTCCAGTTAATGACAGCTGTAAGAATTAATTTAATTCAATTAAACTCAACTAGCATTTATTGAGAACTTTCTGTGTGCTAGGTACTAGGTGAGACACAAGGTTTGAATAAGACATCATGGGTTCCTGCCCTCATAAAAGTTACAGTTTTTTAAATGGACTTGTCACCAGCACAAATAACCTTAACTACAAAACAACAGGCACAAATGAGTAAGAAGAATGGTGCAAAGGACTATATGAAGTCCTGAGAAGGGAATATCATTACCAATTGAGGGGACCTTAGAAGGATTCCTAGAGGTGATATTTGAGCTAGGCTTTAAAGCATGGGAAGAACTTCTACAGGTGGAGAGTGGGAAGGTGTTACAAGTGTAGCCTGTCCCAAAAGTCTTAGTGCACCTTTAAACTTTAATAGCTTTAGAAGTATAAATGCTACACATTTACAAAAGCACTTAACTTAAAAATAACTTATTTTTAAAAAATATATATTTCTTATATATATGTTATCAGAAACATTTAAGTATTATAAATTATATATTGTATTAGAAATATATAAGAAATCTATTTCTTATATGTAATATATAAGAAATATTAATATTATAGAATATGTTATTATCAATCAATATATATTTAATAAGAAATGTATTTTTATTAAAATTCAACATAACCACTGTCATGTGCCATACATTTTTCTAGTTGATTTTCAACCTTCATAAAAAGTTTTGTTCAGCTCAGTGGCTGAAAGGATTATATTTGTAATCCTAGCTTTAAGATGGGGAAAGGAAGGGAATAAGCATTTGTATAATACCTAGTACAGGTCAGGCAACTGTGCTAAGTACTTTACAAATATTATCTCATTTGATCCTCACAACAACCGAGCAAGGTAGGTGCTGTTGTTAGAGTGGAAGAAACTGAGCCTAGGGTTACAGAGCTAGAAAGTCTCTGAGGCTGCATTTGAACTCAGGTCTTCCTGACTCCAGGACCAGCACTCTAACCACTGCCCAACCTAGCTGCCTCATCAGAAGAATAAAGTTCTGATGCATACATCTTGATGTGACTCCACAAAAAAAAGTCTAGTGTCAGGTGACTCGAGTGGCTGAGTGAACCTCTTCTGTTGATCCACCAAATAAAATGGCATCCAGAAACTATTATACATACAATGCATAATGACAGTGTACATCTTATTAAAATTTGAATTTAAAGTGTGTTATTGAAAATTCATAAAACAAAATGAGTGCAAAAGAAATTTTAGTAATTAAACATTCAAATAATGTTTTTGTAAATTTGTATAATTTGTTCTTCTGAAATTATTAAAGTTTAAATTTGCACTAAGAATTTATCAGAAACCACAAGAAACAGTAGGATAGTATGTGGGAGCCTGAGAATCCATTCGGTGTGTGGACTGGAACACCATGGAAAGGTAGGATGTTGCCAGATGGTGGTAAAGGGTCTTGAAGGCCAAGGAAAATATGGTCGTCAGTCAGTCGGTCAGTCAATAAATGTTTATTAAGCACCTTCTATATGCCCGGCACTGTACTAAGTGTTGTAGATACACATCTCAATGGTGCAGCTATATGGTACCATGCATGCTAAACCTGGAGTCAGGAAGACTCATCTTCCTGAATTCAAAACCAGCTTCAAATATTTACTAGCTGTGTGACCCTGGGCAAGTCACTTAACCCTGTTTGCCTCAGTTCTTCATCTGTAAAATGAGCTGGAAAAGAAAATGGCAAACCACTCCAGTATCTTTGCCAAGAAAACTCCAAATGGGATCACAAAGAGTTGGACACGACTGAACAAGCTCTCAAGGAGCTCATAGTCCACTGGAGAAGACAACTCAAAAGCAATCATGCACAAACAAGATACAGACAGGATAAACTGTGGGTAGCCTTAAAGAGAAAGCACTAGCTTTAAGGAGGACTGGGAAAGACTTCCTGCAGAAGGTGGAACTTTAGCTGAGATTCAAAGGAAGACAGGGAAGCTAAGAGGCAGAGAAGAGGAGGGAGGGAATTCTAGGCATGGGGGACAACCAGAGAAAATGTCCAGAGCCAGGAGATGTTGGTGGAACAGCTCGGAGCTCAGTGTCACTGGAATGAAGAGTGTGTGGAAAGAGAGGAAGGGGCCAGGTTATGCACTTTAAAAACCAAGCAGAGCCGGCGGAGCCAAGATAGCGGCGCAGAAGCAGCAACATATCGCAGCTCTCACATAGCCACCCCAAAATACCCATAAAATAGGACTCTAAACCAATCCTGGAACTCCAAAACGCACACAAAGATACTTCCCACTAAAGTCAGCTCGGCTACGAGGAACCATATCAGCACTGCGAACCAAAAACCAGCCTGGCCTGAAGCCAGCGGCTGTGCCCTGGGGGCGGAGAGCGGATGAGCTGAGAAGCTCGAGGATTAGCGGCAGCTGTGAATGGGAATTGTGAAAGGGGGAGATAAGCAGTCCGGCTGGAAGGCCTCCAGAGCGGAAAAGTGAAAGGCAGAGGTTTTGCACCCGCCTAGGCTTTGCAGCTTTCCGCCCCGGCCTGCAGACAGCAGGGGGACTGAGCAACTGGGCTGGCCAGGGCTCTCGCGTTGAGTGGCTTAGATTCGGATCGCCATCTTGGGCCTCGGTCTTGGAGTCTTTATTATCCGGTCAGCTGGAAGTATATAGGAAGAGTTCCCAG
>CM053580.1:398685059-398723808 GCA_028627135.1 Pseudochirops cupreus | reverse complement strand
CAGGTCAGTGGTTTTTTTCAAGGAGATATTTCACATTTCCTTCTATTTTTTCATTTATTTGGATCTGTTTAATACTATCTTGATTTCTCATAAAGTCATTTGATTCCATTTGCTCCACTCTAATTCTGAAGGAATTATTCTCTTCAGAAAGCTTTTGAGATTCTTTTTCCATCTGGCAAATTCGACTTTTTAAGGCATTCTTCTCCTCATTGGCTTTTTGGGCCTCTTTTGCCATTTGAATTCATCTCTTTTTTAAGGTGTTATTTTCTTCAGTCAGGTTGTTGACCTCTTTTAATGATTTTCTTGCATCATTCTCATTTCTCTTCCCAATTTTTCCTCTACTTCTCTTATTTGGTTTTCAAAATCCTTAAGCTGCTCTATGACCTGTAACCAGTCTACATTTTTCTTGGAAGCTTTTGGTGTGGGAGTTCTGACTGTATTGTCTTCCTCCCATTCCATGCTTTGATCCTTTTTGTCCCCCCAAAAGTTGGATTGTTGTGCTTCATTTGCTTCCTTTGCCTGCTCATGTTGCCAGTCAATTACTTGACTTTTAGGTTCAGTAGAACTCTGCTTTCAGAGGGGAGAGCTGTATCCCAAATCGCTGGAGTTTTTGTAGCTGCCAGAGCTATTAGGAAGCTGCTGCAGCCCCCACCAGCTTTGGCTCACTGAAAATGCACCCCAGGACCACCACCCAAGACCACTATCAGGATCCAGGCAGCTTAAGGCAAGAGCACTTAGCCTCTGAATGGTCTCTTGGCCCCCCTGCAATCTGCAGGCTGGGAGCTTCTGAAGCGGCCATGTGAAAGCGGCTGTAGGCCCACTGCTTCTGCTGCTTCCTTGCCCTGGAGGAAGTTCAGCTGGATCCTCTCCCCCAAATTTAGCTGATTCCACCAACCCTTCACCTAGTCCCTATTTCCCATGGCCTGACAATTCTGGAAATTGCCACAGCCATAGCTGATCCACTCTCTTGAAGGCTCCAACCATGGCCTGTCCTGGCGGCCCCAGGGACAAACCGCAGGCCGGATTGGCTTCAGCTCCCAGCGTGCTATAATGAGCCCTTCCTGTCCTGCCTGCTGAGCTGCCTTCAGCAGGAGATGTGTTTTTGTGTAATTTTGTGAGTTCTGGAGCCCTAAAATTTGTTTAGAGTCATATTTTATGGGTATTTGAGATGGCTATGTGGGAGCTGTGGAGTTTTCCTGCTCCTATGCTGCCATCTTGGCTCTGCCCCCTGTGTGAATAATTCTTGTAAGCCTATTGCATTAACTGCCTTCAAGAGGACTGTGGTGGGCTACAGATCCAGTGACTGCTTTTCAACCAAACACTTCAAACACTTACAATGAAAGTGACTAACACTTCTATTTCTCCCCTGTGAAATTATCTCACATTTAGAAAACTGATATATAGGATAACTTAATGTTGCCTATTTCTTTTCACAAAATTTAAATAGGTGTTTGCCTTCAGTTTTCTTTTTAGGTTGCAATCCTATATTTAAAGCTGAAAGGAATCATCAATAGTTTATGCACAATCACTAAAAGTCTATAAGAGGGGAAGGAGGGAAGAAAAATCTGGAACTCAAAATCTTGTAAAAATGAATGCTAAAATTTTCTTGACATGTAACTAGGGAAAAATAAAATACTATTAAACTTTTAAAAAAAGTAGAGCTATAAATAAACATTTCTTTCAACTGGGGCAAAAGCAGTTCAACAGGGACAAAGTGTGGGATGGATGGTAGAGAGGACAGTTCAATCAAGAGTACAGTTGCAATGGAAGTGGGGCAGTCTAGCAGTGGGAGTTATATGGAAAGCTGGACATGGGAGAGGGTTGTTACTCTAATGGGACTCTGGGGGTGGCAACTGTTTCACACAAAATCATGAGCAGGTGGAAGAAATATAGGGGAGCAAAGTGGCTAAGTGGATGCTGATCTTGGACAGGAAGACTCCTCTTCCTGAGTTCAAATGTGACCTCAGACATTTCCTAGCTGTGTGAATCACCTGGGCAAGTCACTTAACCTGTTTACCTCAGTTGCCTCATCTGTAAAATAAGCTAGAGAAGGAAATGACAACCCACTGTATCTTTACCAAGAAAACCCCAAATGGAGTCATGGAGAGTTGGACTCTAGTGAAAATGACTAAACAGCAAAAGAGGAAATGTAAAGGAAACATAAGGAAAGTGGTCCTATTTACTCCAGGCTAGTCATATCTTTTACTAAAAGCTACCCTGCTTTCTAATAAACTTTTTCTTAACTAGAAACCTAAACTCTATTTACTCTCATTCTTCCTCATCCCACCCTAACTTTTAAAACGAGCATTCTATTTTATTCTCTGACAGTACCTATAATTTAGCTGTACTTTGGAATTTAGCATTTTATATCAGTAAACCCTAGTTGCAGTAAACAATGCAACAAAAACTGGATTCAATGGTACATACAGTATCTTGCTTATTGTTTCATGGCATATAGGTCTTGCCTCCACAATTTAATTATAAATTTAAAATGTAAACAAACATGTCTAATACTTCTCAATAGCTTTACCTCAGCTACTAAGCAAGTCGCATTCTTCTTGTTGTTCAGTTGTTTCAGCCATGTCCAATTCTTTGTGACCCCATTTGGAGTTTTCTTGGCGAAGATACTGGAGTGGTTTGCCATTTTCTTCTCCAGATCATTTTTTTAGATGAGGAAACTGAGCCCAATAGGGTTAAGTGACTTGCCCAGGGTCACACAGCTAGGAAATATCTGAGGTCAGATGTGAGGTCAGGTCTTCCTGACTTCAGGCCTGGCACTCCATCCAGTGCCTCAATCCAGTGCCCAACAATAACACTTCTCAATAGATTCACCTTGGGTACTAAGCAAGGCAATTTCTTAGAAGGTACTTAATAAATATTTTTCTGAAAGAAGGAATGAACCTGTATTTATAAAATATAATTTATCAAAAGACAAACTTTAGTATACATTGGTCAATAATAAAGCACGAAAGTGAAAATACCTGTTACCTAGGAGGGAATGAAGGATATAGCCCTAAAAAGGAATCCTTCTTAGGAAGCTAACAAAGCTTCCGCTAACATATTTATCTCAGAAAAGAGCTATCATGGGATAATTTGACTATTTGTACTTTTTGTGGTTGCGAAAAACCTGGAATCTAAGTGGGTTGGGGATTGGGGATTGGCTGAACAAACTGTAGCATCTATGATCATAGGATTAAAGATCTAAGGCTGGAAGAGATCTCACCTAGCCCAAACCCCACCACAGATGAGGAAACTAAGCCTGAAAGAGGTTAAATGACTTACCTAAGGTCAAACAGATAGGACATAGCAGGGTTGGGATGTGAACTCAGATTTTATGACTCCAATTGAAGCATTCTTCTCATTGTGCTACATTTCTTCTGAATGGAATGGAATATTATTGGGCAAAAAGGAATTAAGAATATGGGGAATCCAGAGAAACATGGAAAAACTTGCATGAGCGGATGCAGAGTGAAGTAAGTAGAAATAGCAGAACGAAACACACAATGACCACAATGATACAAATGAAACTAACAATGAGGACAGCTGAACCCACACGACATGCCCTGGAGAACAGATAATTAAACGTATTTTCTTCCCAGCAAAATTCTAGAATGCATTATTAGAGAGATGGTTAACGAACAATCAGAAAAGATCACAAAGCCAGAATGACTTCAGCAAGAATAGGGCATGCCACAATATTTCTTACCTATTTTTGATATGGTTAGTAAACCCGTAGATCAGTGGGCTGCTGCAAATATAGCTAGATTATAATAACACACCTCACTTTGTTTTTGTAGAAAAGACAGAAAGATGTGCACTGGACAATACTACAATTAAGGGGCTTCAAAGTCACTAATTGTTTAAAGTCAACTAAGAAAGAGGTCTTCAGTAGAGTCCCACAGGGATCTCTGGTTGGCTCTGTGCTGTTTAACATTTTTAGGAATTACTTGGATAAAGAAACAGATGGAATAGTTATTATATTGGCAGCTGATACGAAGCTAGGAGGGTTAGCTGGTAAGTTAGATGACAGATTCAGGATGACCCCACATCTTGGCAGACTAGAAAACTGGGTTGAATTGAATAAGAAGAAATTTAATAGGGGCAAATGTTAAATCTTGTACTTTGGTTCAAGAAATTAGATCCACAAAGATAAGAAGAAGAAGGCATAGTTACACAGTCGTAATTAGAAAAAGATCTTGGTTTTGTTTCTTCTTTCCCATTGTTCACTCCATTGGTTACAACCCTTCTTTACAACCAGATTAATGTCCAGTGTGAAAGTATTTGCAAATCCTATACTTGATTGCAAGCTGCCTTGGGGGAAAATGGGGGAGAGAGGGGAGAAAATTTGAAACTCAAGAAATTGTGGAACTGAATCTTGTAAACTAAAAGTAAATAAACAAATCAATTTAAAATAAAAAAAGATCTTGGGACTGCAAGCTCAACAAGTTCATAGAATGCCATCTAGCTCCTAAAGCTAATACAATCTTAGGTTACATTAAGAGAGACATAATTGATAAGACTAAGAACCATTCCCCAATGGATAAAAATATGAACAGTTTTCAAAGAGGAAAAGCAAATTATGAACAATCATGTGAAAGAATGCTTCAAATCACTAATAAGAGACACAAAAATTAAGACAACTCTAAGATTTTACCTCATGCCCCAGAAAATTGGCAAAGATGACAAAAAAATGAGAATAATAAATGTTGAAAGCATTGTGGGAGAGAATGGGTACACTGTTGGTCAAACTATGAAGTAGTCTAACCAATCCAGAAAGTTGTTTGGAATTATACAAAAAAAAAGTGACTAAAATGCTCATACCATAAGGAGGCCAATGTAATTGTAATGAAATTTGAAGATCCCTTTGTATTTCTAAGCTAATAGGTACTTAGCACCTAGTTTCAAATTAAGCCTCTGTTAAAGAAACGGAAGGTATGAACCTCTGTTGCTGACATAATAGGAAGGGGCTGAACAGGGAGGAGCTATACTGTATTTAAGGAAGAGCACAAGGTGGACATGGAGCTGGACAAGGAACTGGGAGCTGCCTGCCTTTGAACCCAGGTGACAGTTGGAGCTGGGCCATGGAAGAGGAACCATGGAAGCTGAGAGCCAGCCTCGAGTCAAGCTGAAAGAAGACTTTACTTGGATACTGTGTACTGACTGAGAAGATTATGATTTACTGTGACCTAGGGGTGGAGAGACTTTTGTACTTTGTGATTGTATTAAGGATTTTGTGATTGACTAAATGAATATACTTTATATAAAACTGTGTGACCACTTTGGTGAAAACTATGTGGCCATTTTAGTGATAAGTGGTTGAGTTGTGACATGTTGAATGTTGTATTTTGATTTTCTGTGATAAGTTGTAACACTGTGAATGCTGTACCTTGATTTTCTGTAAATGTTTTGCTTTGATTTATTATTGAATAGAGTGTGCTATACTATATAATCAGAACCTTGAAAGCTGTTCACAGCAGCAGTCCTCTGGAAAGCTGCTCATATATGGCTTTACAGCCAAAGATAGCAAAATACTAAAATATTAATAATAAATATATAAGCAGCACTTTTTGGAATCAAAGCAGGTGTCTATCAGTTGGGGAATGGCTAAACAAATTGGGATATATGGATGAAATGGAATATTATTGTGTTCTAAGAATTGATGAACATGAAAAAGAGAAGCATGGGAATACTTTTATGAGCTGATGCATAATGAATTTAGTGAAACCTAGAGAATAATCTCTTTTTAGGTATACTTATTAATATATATATAAAATGTATAGTATGTATATTATATAGTGGTAGTTATATATACAGTTATATATATGTATATATACATACAATTATATATATATATATACACACACACAGTCGTAAACAATAACATGTTGTAGTAGTACGATATATGTTGTAGTCATTATCTATCGTCTATCCATCCACCTGACTATAACATCATAAACAGAATGAAAAACTAAATCAGATGCTACTTCTATGTATTTATAATGACTAAGCTTGGACCTAGAGAAGAGTTGAGAAAATAAATCTCTCTCTCTCTCTCTCTCTTTCTCTCTCTCTCTCTCTCTCTCTTTGACATAGGTGGGCAGCTATGGGTACAAATATGACATACCTTGTCTTACAGTATTGACTGGTTTTGTTGAACTGTTTTCTCTTAGAGATGGCTCACTAGGTTAAAGTGGGGGTAGAGATGTACTTGGAAATGAAGGTGAGATAAAGATAAAAGATCAGTAAATTAAAAAAATTATTTTCAGATAATTTTTAAAAATATGAGAAGGCAATGAAGGGGAAGGTAGGGAACTATGCAGGGCCTCCTTCAGTATTAGCCAGCTAGATTATCTTTTGGTAAATAAAGTGGTGAACATGTAACTGGAGATGGGACAGAGAGGGGAATGGTAATTTCAGACTTTTTCTTCATGCTAACTTGAAATATTTTGTGTCTAGGAATAAAGAGGTAATGGTAGTACTATACATACTCTGCCCTGGTCAGATAGCATGGAATATCATGTTCAGTTCTGGGTACCATAGTTTATAAAGGGCATTGATTAGCTTGAGTGTGTCCAGAGGAAAGCCGTCAAAATGGTGAACCAGCTCATGCCATATGAGGATGTGGTGAAGAACTTTGGGATGTTTAACCTCTGAAAAGACACCACTCAGAGCTGGATTGGGGGTGGGGGTGGGGGTGATGCAAGGGTTTAAATGGGACATCCTCTCTTCAATTACTTGAAAGACTATCTGGGTCTGGGAGATTACACATGCTTTCTTCAGTTCCACTGGCAGAACTAGAAGCAGGAGGCAAAAATAGCAATGGGATAAATTAAAGCTTGAGTAAGAGGAAACTTCTAAAAACTAGCTTCTTTCCAAAGTGGAATCATCTGCTTCAGGTGTAGAGTTTATTTCCTTTCATTGAGTATCTTCAAGCAAAGGCTGGATGACCACACTGGGGGTGGGGTGGGTGTAGATTTGGGGGAGGGTATGATGGGGAAGGGAATAGGCATTTACACAGCAGCTATAATGTCAGGCACTGTACTAAGTACTTTACAAATAATTATTTCATTTGATACTCACAACAACCATGTGAAGTAGGTGCTATTATTATCCCCATGTAAGAGATAAAGCAAACAGAAGTTAAATAACTTGTCCATAGTCACACAGTATCTGAGACGGGATTTGAACCTGCATCTTCCTGACTCTAGGCCCAGCTTTCTAGCCACCATGACACCTAACTGCCTTTAGCTGACTAGATTACAGTGTAACCAAATGTACTGTATAATAAACCTGGAAAAACAGCTTGGAGCCAGGTTACAAAGGACTTTAATGGCCAAACAGTTTGTTTTTGATCTTAGAGGTAGCAGGGAGCTACTGGAGATTACTGAGCAGAAGTGTTCACCAGTGAGGTCTGTGCTTCAGGAATCTCATTTTCATTCTTGCAAAGAAGATGTATTAGAGAAGGGAGAGGTAGGAAGATTGAACTGAAATTTGGAATGAATTCAAAACTGTCTTTATTTTTAAAGTAATGACATTTAATTTCCTCAATTTCATCTGTAAAATAAGGAATTTAGACTAGATAGCTTGTAGCAGCTTAAAATCCTAGCATCCCATAAAAGACTATTCTCGTGTGTGTCTGCGGAGAGAGACAGAGAGAGAGACAGAGAGACAGAGAGAGAGAGATAGAGAGAAAGAGAGGAGAGAAAGAGAGAGAGAAAAAAAGGAAAAAAGAGAGACAGAGAAAAGAAAGAGAGAGGAGAGAGGAGAGAAAAATAAAGTACCTAACAGATATTATCTCATTTAATCTTACAACAATTCTGTGAGGTATGTGCAATTATTTTTACAGATGAGGAAACTGAGGCATATAGTTAAATAATTTGCCTAGGGTCACACAACAAATAAGCATCTGATGTTGGTTTTGAACTCAGGTCTTCCTGACTCCAGATCCTGTGCTCTATCCACTGTACCACCTAGATGCATATATAGGTATGTTTATGCATATGTATATGTGTATTTGCATGTATATACACATATATGTACATATGGCATGTTTTGGAAATATATTGTATGTATTTATTATATCACATCTACAACATATGAGGAAAGATACCATTTATATTATGAAGCTAAATTTTAAAAGTCCTATTCACAAAGGAAAACTCTGAGTTGCCCATAACTTAGCTGAATAATTTCAACACCAAGGAGAAAGGGGGAGGTGGGGCAGAGTGGCATTTTCATTTTTACCCTTTCTGCCCAGGGTACATGCACTAATATGTAAATGCACAAGGGGGCAGACCAGAGCTTCACTGGAAACCAAAGTTTTAAGGATCTTCAACTTTTGGAATTCATCTGGTTAACAAGAAGTTTGTGAATGAGTGAGTGAGTGTGTGTGTGAGAGACAGAGACAGAGAGAGACAGACAGACAAATGAGGGGGAGCCAAATTTTAACTGAATTATCACACAGTACCACAAACATGTTTCATAAAGCAGAAAATATTGAAAATATTTAGGTGGGGTTCATTGGTACAGTATATACTCTTTGTGGAATTCAGTTCTCAAAGGATCAGAGAGGAATGAGGAAATCTGCTGGGTAGGATTTTAGTAGAAGTCTTTTCATCCAGCCTCATGACAACAATCTTTTCTTTGCTGAATATGGACTGTTAAGAGTGAGTCTAGAACTGTGCAAGGAACACTGGATTGGAACTTGAGAGGCTTGGTTTCTAGTCCTGATTCTGTTTCTCACTCGTTTTATGACATGGGCAAATCATTTTACTTTCCTGAGCTCCAGTGTCATCATTTCTAAAAGGAAGGGATTGGATTAGAGATCTCTGTAGTCCTTTCCAACTCTAAAATCCTTTATATGGCTCTTTATTTCTAGTTCTCTCCTCTCATCTGAGCTCCAGGCCCATATCTCCAACTACCAAACAGACATTTTCATTTGGATGTCTTGTCTTAAACTGACCATCTCATTTAAATAGAACTCAACTCATCTTCCCCTCCTGGCACCCCACCCACCACCATAAACCAATCCATTTACTTTCATTCATATTTACTAATCCTTACAGAAGTGCCTTGCACACTTATTGTGTAAGGTGCCACAGAACCTCGCCCTAAGTTCTCTAGGTCTGCCAATGGTAAAACCATTCTTTCTTCCACCCATATTCAAAACTCTGCAGTAATCTTTGACTTATACCTCTAATTCTTCAACCACATCCAAAGTCATTATTTCCTGTTGATTTTTTTTACTTGAAGTAACTCTTCTTCTTCCTCTCTTTTTCTAACATTTGCACCCTAGTCCTTGCCTTTTTCACTTCAAACCTAGAATACTGACAAAATCTCCCTGACTACATGTTGTCCTGCTTCAACTCACCCTGCTAGTGGCT
Organism: Pseudochirops cupreus; assembly: GCA_028627135.1. Lineage (NCBI taxonomy): Eukaryota > Metazoa > Chordata > Mammalia > Diprotodontia > Pseudocheiridae > Pseudochirops > Pseudochirops cupreus. Next base: position 398,714,425 of record CM053580.1, on the reverse strand, counting down.
GCCAGATTAATTTTTCTAAACCCCTTCCTAACCTTTCATTAAGTGACTACCATATTCAAAAACTTTCAGTTAATCCTCTTTTCCCATTGCATCAAGTCTAAAGCTCAAGCTGGCTCCATCTTATTTATTTATTTATTTATTGCTTTTTGGAGGGGGGAGGGGGAGGTAATTGGGGTTAAGTGACTTGACCAAGGTCACACAGCTAGTAAGTGTTAATTGTCTGAGGCCACATTTGAACTCAGGTCCTCCTGACCCCAGGGCTAGTGCTCTATTCACTGTACCACCTAGCCACCCCCCATCTTATTTATTTAATCTTATTTCCCACAACATACTGCCTCTACTCCAATAATGCTATTCTTAATATCTCATAAATAATGCCATGCTCATTCCTGTTTTTGCAGATTTGACCACTTTATTCCCAGTGCCTGTTATCTCTTTCCTTTTCTTCTCTGACTATTCAAAGTCTGCTCTTCCTTCAAGGTTTTACCTCCTCCACCTCCTTCCTTGATGACTGTGTAGCCCTCACAGGATCATGATTTAGAGCTGGAAGGGACGTTAGAAATCCTCAAGGCCAAATCCCTCATTCTGCAGGCCATTGATCATAGGTTTAGAGTTAGAAGAAGCCTGAGAGGCCATTCAGTGCAACCCCCTTGTTGTATAGTTGAAGAAACAGAGACCTAGACATATTGTCACTTACCCAAGGTCTCACAAATAATAAGCAAAAGTGTAGGATTTGGGGGCAGCTTAACCCCAATTGCCCCTCCAAAAAAAAAGTATAGGATTTGAACTTAGGTCCTCTAATTCCAAGGCCAGAGTTCTTTCTATTACACTACTTGCCTTCTCAAGTCCTAATTGATATCTCATACCCTAACAACATCTTGTTATTAGAACCTTGGGGCAAGGTTTTGACATTTTTGTTTCTAGGATATTCTATCAAAATAAAACATATGGCATACAAACCTACATATGTTACAGTAGAATGACAAGAAGGAAAGAACTATAATTTATTCAGCTGGATAGAAAGAGCCAGAAAACTATTTAGATATTTTGCAACAAAATAATCTAAGTCCAGCATGTACGTGTTACCACGGAGAATTCCATGGTGGTAGCAGCATAGGAATTGTGTTCAAATCATACTTCTGATGCTGACTACCTGTGTAGCCTTGGGCAAGTCCACTTAATCTACCCGAATCTTGATTACCTAAGTGGTAAAATGAGAGGTTTGGACAAGATGACCCCTGAGGTCCCTCCCAGTTCTATCGCCTTTGAAATTTCTCTGCCATTATCCATCCCTTTATAACTGAGTAGACAAATCCTAGTGAGCTGATGAAAGCATGGCTCTTTACTATTTACTAGATAAAGGCTGAGGGAGTTGACTGAGGCATGTAAGGGTTAAATAACTTAACCAGGGTCACAGAGTTAGAACATTTCAGAGACAGGATTTGGACTCAGGTCTTCCTGACTCCAGACCAATGCTCTATCCACTAACCTTTCATCTTCATCATCATCATGAAAAATACATTGGTCTGGTTAGTCATCATAAAAAAACATAATAGCCAATTGTGTTTGAAGTTAATCTTATGGAGAGATTTTCCCATATCTAATTTAATCAGCGAGGTGGTGCTGCTGGGCCTGGAGTTAGGAAGACATGAGTTCAAATCCAGCTGTGTGACCCTGTGCAAGTCACTTAACTCTGTCTCATTTTCCTCCTCTGTAAAATGAGCTGGAGAAGGAAATGGCAAAACACTCCAGTATCTCTGCCAAGAAAACCCTGAATGGGGTCATAAAGAGTCAGACACAACTGCAGGACAATAATTTGATCAGTCAACAATATTTGCTAAGTACTATGCTGTACTAGACAAAATAGAGAGATTCAACAGAAATTGTGGATGTGGCTTACGATAACCCAGGATCCCACCACAGCAGCAAACATATTCAAGTTAACAAAGTACATCTGTAAAGTTTACAAAATAGTTTCCTTACAACAATCTGTATCTGTTGCTCAGGCCAGGTTTCAACTCCTCTGAACAAGATAACCTCTCCCAGGTTAAACTCAATAATGCTAACCTCATCCCTGAGATGCTGACTCAAGCCTCTATTAACCCCACCTTCCTTAGCTCCCTCTCCCCTCTGATTAGAGGGTGGTGTACCTTCCTTTATAAAGAGGATAAATTGGACTCTTTGGGCTCCTTCTACTTTGTATCTACTCTTCCTGGCTTCAATAAAATACCCCCTGATTCCTTGCTCCCTTTTGTGTGCTGTCTACTCTCGTTAGATTGCAAGCTTCCTGAGGATAGAGACTCTTTTTATTAATTGTATCCCCAGGACTTACTTAGAACAGTGCCTAGCACATAGCAGATGTTTAATAAATGCTTATTGAATTGCAATGGATTGAATATAGGTAGTCTAAACATTATCTTCCCTGTTTTCGAGGAGGAAACAAACTCAGAGCAACAGATGGAAGTTGCAAAGAAGCAAATTTTGGCTCAATATGAGGGGAAAACTCCCTAACAATGAGAACTATCCCAAAGTGAAATAAGCTACCTTGGGAGGAAATAAGAGTCTCCTCTCCTTAGAGGCCTTCAAGCAGAGGATGCATGATCACCCTCTGGGGGTATAGTAGGGAGGTGATGCTTGTTCAGATATGAGTTGGATGAGGCAACCTCGGACTCCTGGAGAAACCATGTTACAAATCCTGAGCTAGACAAACTTCTGTGAACATGTCTACATGCCCCAGTACCCTGTAGAAATAAATGCTTAATAGAGCTGCTTAAAGGTACTTAGTAGATATTTGTTCAATTGGACTGAATTTGCAATAGTCAGTCATGATTCTAGAGGACCAATGATGGAGCACGCTACCCACCTCCTCCCAGAGGTGATACACTTGAAATGCAGAAAGAGACATATTTTTGGCTAGTTAAACAATTTGGTTTTGCTTGACTATGCGCATTCCTGACAAAGGTTTTCCTTTCTTTCCTTCTTTCTTTTTCAAGGAATGAAGGAAAGTAGGTGAAAGAGAAAAGCAATTTTGTTAATAAAGTTATACACACACACACACACACACACACACATATCATTAATGAATTGAATTGACTTGAAGATGACAACAGAAAAGACTCAAGACAAATACTCCATTCCTAGTGCTGCCATGACTCTCATTCTCCTTTGTTCCTTCCCACTCACACCAAGTAATGCACAGCTCTCTTATATTATTCGTTAATTATTGACTTTTTTCACAGGTATTAGTTATATCTACCTATTTAATTTGAAAGGTGAATAGGACAGAGACCTATGTTCTATTTTGTCTGTATCTCCCTACAGTTCTTTTACAGAAAAGTCGCCTTAATTCAGAGGGTATGATCTGCCCATGCCAGATCCATGGAAGCACTGGATAGTTCCTAATGCACTGCTGAAGATGTGGCAAGATCACAATACTTATTGTTTTAGATCATGAGAGTATAGTATTATGCAGTGTTGTATTGTGTTGTGGGAATACACAATGTTCCCACACTGTTTTAATGCGATAATGGAAAAAAGGTCAAAGCTCCCCACTGCATGATGGGCCACTGCTCGTTGTCTTGACTTATGTCTCACCACTGGACTTGGATCCTGGAGGAGAGAGTGAGGCTGATGACTTTGCACAGCCTTGCCCCACTTAAATCCAATTCACTTAGCAAGTCAAGATATCACCCTCCTGATGTCATTGATCCTCTTCCAAAAGGAAGGACAAACAACAACAGTGTGATAGTATAATTTGGAATAAACCAATGTAAATTTTATTGCATTTCTGTTGAAAACATTCTTCCCTAGAGTAACTATTTATTAAACAACAACTATGTTGCAGCAACCCTGGGACCTTGTCAAAGAGTACATTCTGTATCTCATTTTCAATCTCTCACTTTCTGTTCGTTCCTTCCTTAATGCCTAAGAATTCTTCCCTTGACCCAGTCATTCCTCCAAGTAATTACATTATAGCTTTTCTTCCCTTTATTGCTAAACTTCCAGAAAGTACAGTCTACACTTGCTGTCTCCTCTTCTTTACATTGATCACTTTTCAACTGTGGCAGTGTGATTACACACCCAATAAGTCTACTGAAACTGATTTCAAAAAGATTAATGCCCTCTTGAAAGGCAAGAGATCCAGCCTCAGAGTAAGGCAGACCTTGGTTCAGGTCCTGCCTCTGACTATGAACTATTCCCCTATCTTATCCTGTTGTCTCCTATCTTCTTGAGTTTCTGAGGGCCAGCTCTTCCTCCTTCTATTCTCCTCCTTTCTCCTGCCCCATGCCTGAAACACACCTATTCTTCATCACTTGAAATCCTCCTCTTTCTTAAGGTGGAGCTCAGAGACCACCTACTTTGTGAAGTCTTCCCTTCCCTTCCCTTCCCATTCTCTCTGAGTTATCCTTCAGATCTCACTTTTGCCCTTAATCGCATCTCACCTTGTATGACACTTGAGTACTATGTCCTCTTTAGTAAATTGTAAATTCTTTGAGGGCAAAAACTTTGTCATTTTGCTTTTCTTTTCTTTTTTTTTTTTAAAGTATTTTTAATTTATGGAATAAAACAAGCATTTCAATAATACAGTATAACAAGAAAAGATGATTACATATGAAACTACTTATTATGTACAACTTGCTATTCCTTTTAAATAAAGTTATCATGTCCATTTTTTTCCTCCCCTTTTTTCCTCCCCCTTTCCCAGAGATGGCTACCATTAGACACAAACAGGTAGATATGTAAAACCATTCTGCACATGCTCCCATCTATCAGTTCTTTCTCTGGAGGCAGACGGCATCTTTCTTCACGTGTCCTTTATTCATTATTTGGCTATTTGGAGTATCTGTAACTGTCAAAACGACTTACTCAAAGTCATTTTTAAAACAAGTCATTTTTCATCTTTTCATTCCAAGATCTGCACATAGTAGGCAATTACAGATATTTACTGAAGAAGTGAATGTACAACACAAGCGCAGGAAGAGCAGATTAGGAATCAGGAAATCTGATACCTACTCTGGATGAGTCACTTCGTCTTTTTGGTCCTAAGGTTTTTCATATTTAAAATGAGGGTGTTGAACTAGATAAATTGTAAGGTCCTTTCCAGTTCTAATAGTCTATGATTTGCTGACTTATCAAGGTAAATCTAATGCTAATGCAGTCATAGTTAACACCTATAGCTATTCTTGGATCAATCCATTTGTGCTGCCTTTGTCCATGATTGTCCACACAGCTCTTCTCCATACATCTTTACAAGGAAAGGAAATGTACCTACATATCTGTAATATATAGTCAGCTAGTAACTTCATTACATCTCAACCAAATTTCTTCAATTATGCCAAAGGCATCTAGGAAAGGCAAGTCAAAAGTTTTCAAAGGAAGTGGTTTGCATTTAGCAAAAAAAAATAGTGTACCAAGTAATTTCTTAAGTGGTGAAATTCCCTTTCTGCTCTTTTTCTAGAGTTTTAAAAATAGCCTAAATGGAATCTCACTCCACTTTCTAAAATGAAATTTACCTTTAGGCTGAGGGAAAGCATTAGAAATTTCATCCCAAAGAATTTTGGAGAGGAGGGACGAGAGGGAGGTGGAGTTATAAGGGCCTGAAGATAGGGGCTTCTAATTAAACTGTCCTCTCAACCATAACTCCAGAGTGTATGCTATAATCATCACAATTCAGCTTAAACCTGGGATTGAATTATAATTTGGATAGTGCAGAGGCTTTCAACTATGGATCATAGTTCTTAAAGAGATTTTGATGACTAGAAATAGAAAAGATTGTTGGATTTGGAGTCAAAGGACCTGATTTGGAACACCAGCTAAAATCCTTATAATCTGTGAGGCCCTGAGCAAGTTACTTTTCTTTTCCCAGTCTCTGTTTCCTTATCTGTAAAATGGAAGATTTGGACTAGATGACTTTAGGAGTCTATTCCCACCCCAAATCAATATTCCATGATTTTTCAAAGCTGTATAAAATATGTGGATTTTTTTTCTGCAGTCAGGGTAAATGTATTTGATAAAAGAATAGAATGAATAAATAAGAAAAAGTTCCTTGGCATTATAAAACTAGGTGGCACAGTGACTGGACCACAGGAGTTAGAATCAAGAAGACTTGAGTTCAAATCCTTCTTCAAATGCTAGTTGGAACATGCCATTTAACCTTTGTGTCTCAGTTTCCTCATCTGTAAAATGAAGATAGTAACTGCATCTACCTTAAAGGCTTGTTGTGAGAATCAAATGAGTTAACATGTAAATTACTTAGCAAACCTTAAAGCACTATATAAATGCTGCCTATTATTATTATTATTATTATTATTATTATATTATCTTCATGCAGCTCAAGAAGCTCTCAGATTACCAGAAATTGTTATGTCACATTAGCATGTGCAAAGATGGTAGCTGATCCAACATCAGTAAGGAATGCACTTTTTTTTCTAGTAGGTAAAGTGGCATTGTTACTGTGGGATTGCTCCTGGTCTACTTCGTGACTATTAAGTATGTATTTACAATGCACAAATCCATAACCTTGGCCACAGAATTAGTGAAGAGCTGATTTATACAATCATAACTTAGTTGATTAAGATATCAAGGAATTCAATTATCAAAGAACATCCATTCAAAGCATGACAGTATCATAGAATCAAACCTGAAAGGGACCTCAGGGATCATTTGCTACCCAAGGATCCACATATTGGGAGTCAGGGCACAGGGCCCCTACAATCTAGAAAATCTGTGTAAAATCTTTTGGCCTTGCCTTTGTACCAGAAAAAAAGTATGATTTTTTTTCTTTTATGAGGTGATGTAATGGCAAACAAAGTAGTACTTTGCTGCATGTTTCAGCTATTCAAGTGCCTGGGAACCTCGCCTTTGATTGTATCAAATCTTTGTTGGAAACAGGATACGTTGTTTTGCCCTTAATAGGCCTAAGGGAGTTTGGAGATCTTTCCTGCCCTTAATAGGCCTAACATCATCCACAGTGGGAGGAACTTGCTGAAAGAGCAGAACAGGAAGGGTGGAACAGGAAGGAGCAAAGCAGAGAAAAGCTTGAGCATGAGCTGGGACCACGCAGAACTGAGAGGGAGAATGTTTGTGATGTTGGCACTCTGCCTGTCTTTTCTGTCTGTGTTGATGTTACTTTGTCAGAATGAAGCATTCTGTCTGCTGAAAGAGGACTTTACTGCTGATACAGAAGCCCTGAAAGAGGACTTTACTGATGTTTACAGAAAGCCTGGGACTTTACTGTTGATTTGTGTTTGATTTTTCAGACAGAAGCCTTGTCTGTTGGTCTGTATTACTTTGTCAGACAGAAAGTAAATTGAGATGATAGGGCTGGCAATGTATGTAAATATTGTTGTAGCTCTGTTAAGCTTTCTCTTCCTAGAAACAGAAACTTCAAAGAGCAGTCCCTATAAGCTGAGGTATGAAACAAGAAGTGAGAGAGCTGCCTATCTGTCCAGGCAAGAGCTGGGAGAGCTGCCTACCTGTGAATCCAAGCAAAAGTTGGAAATGGTCAGCCTGTGGAAGAGGAGGTGTGATGTTTAGAAATCAGTCTATGAAGTTAAGATGAAAGAGGACTTTACTTGGGTACTCTTGCATTGACTGATGAGATTGTGACTTATTGTGACCTCAGGGTAGATGGTGTTTGTACTTTCTGCTACCCCTTAAAGATGACTGACTTAAGGATGATTGGAAGCCAGCCTAGAGTCAAGATGGAAAAAAGACTTTACTTGGGTACTCTATATTGATTGAAGAGATTGTGACTTACTACATACACTAATGTACCAGTCTGATCATGTCACCCTGCTACTCAGTGAGCTCCAGTGACTCCCTGTTACCTCTGAGGTCAAATATGAAATCCTCTATTTGGCTTTTTACAATCCATCCCCTTCCTCCCCCTCCAGTCTCTTTACTCCTCACTCCTTTCCAACTACTCTATGATCCTATGATTCTAGCCTTCTTGTTTCTCAAAAAAGATGCTCCATCTGATCTTTGTGCCTTTGCTATCTGTTCCCAATGCCTGGAAAGCTCTGCCCCCTCACCTCCACTTTGTAGATGCCTTCAAGATTCAACTCAATTCCTACCTACTCCAGGAGGCTTTTCCTGGTCCCCTCCAGCTGCTGAGGTCTTTATCTTTCACATTTTCTTAATATATTTTGTAGATATCTTGTTTAAATTTAGTTAGAACTATCTAGGATGTGTTGTCCTTTTCCTTCACTATTTGGATATATACTCACGGGAGCAGAGACTATGGGTTGAATTTTTTTTCCTTTATCTTCTTAGTGCTTAGCACTGAATCTGACACATAGGAAGCATTTAATAGCCGCTTGTTGACAGGCTGACTGCTATCCTTACATCCTTGTTATGGTTCTCCATTCACCTGCACTGCCATGAAGAAGAACTACCTCTTGGCCACTGTCCCATGGGTCCCCTGAGGGGAAGCATATATCTCCTAGGGCTTGCCTTCTCTCCCAGCCCCCATGGGGGACAAATGTTAGGTTCTCTGGCCATAGGCCACTTTCTTTCCCAGTAGGATTGTACCCATAGTCAGACTGCTCTGTATCTTGTTGCTCCTCCCTCCCTTCTTTCCCCCTGCCCCCGTCACCTCCCCTAACACTAGACTGTCACCAGTGTGGCCTCCCACCTCCACCTGTTTGTCAAAAGGGAGAGAATTCTTAGCACCACTTGTTTGCCCCCTTCACTGACACTGACATTGACAGGCTTCTCTATCTGTGTTCCAGTCCACAGAAAAGAATAAATGCATTTTTTCCCCTGCTATAAGAAAGACAGACAACTAACTGCTTAGGAGGATTGATGGTGAGCTGACATCCAATGCATCCACAAGGCCCTGATACATGCACCCTGGATCTGCAGGGGCTTCACTACAGAAGTTTTGAACTTAGCATTTTCAGAGTTACAGGAATCACTTTCTCAAAATACTTAATTTAATTTAACTTTTTACTGAATGTACTTGGAAACCCACAAGTTTTTTAATCCTTTTGTCCTTTCCTTCTTTGCTCCTTCCCACCTTCTCCCTTTTGGTTTATCACTAATTAGGGGCCTGACTCTCTCGTTTTGAACACCAGCCCAGATTTTCCATGGGAAAGTACAGAAAACTATACAGTTTTAACTTTGGCTACGTGTGAAAATTATGTTTCTCACACTGAGGATCAAGAATATCTAATAATGTTCTCCCCACCAGCAAAGGACCTTCCAGATTGCTGGGGGTGGTTGCGGAGGTTAGTGGTGAGGAGGAGGTGTGTGTGTGTGCATGTGCTCAAGAAGATAAATGTGCTAAAACTTCTATTATAGGGTCGACCCACCTAGTGTGGCAGCACCCTGCTCTGCTAACTTTGAGAACTGGAAACAGGCCTCTGCAGGGAGGGGATGGGTCTCAGGCTATGGGGAACGCATACTGAAGAAATTTGGGGTGCTTCCCATGGGGATGATTAGGCATGTTGCTTTAGTATGGCCAGGGGGAAATAAGCCTAAGTGCTTTTGCAGGAATGGGTATTGGAACAGAAGAGCATTTACTTGTTCATCTTAACATCCTATATCTGATAATGATAGTAGGGGACCATGGGATTATAGTGTTAGAGTTAGAAGGATCTCATCTATTCCAAAGTCATCATTTTATAGATAAGAACACTAAGATCTCGGAAGCTAAAGTAATACTACTACTATGGGGGCAGCTAGGTGGTGCAGTGAACAGAGCATAGGCCCTGGAGTCAGGAGGACCTGAGTTCAAATCTAGCCTCAGACACTTAACACTTATTAGCTGTGTGACCTTGGGCAAGTCACTTAGCCCCAATTGCCCTCCCAAAATAAATAAAGAAAGAAACTAATAATACTAACAATAATAGATTTATATAATGCTTTAAGGCAGGGGTAAGGAACCTGAGGCCTTGAGGTTACATGTGGCCCTCTAGGTCCTCAAAGGTGGCCCTTTGAAAAAATTCAATCAGAGGGCCACCTGTACTTGAGGACTTAGAGAGTCACATGTGGCCTTGAGGCCATAGTTCCCTACCCCTGCTTTAAGGTTTTTAAACTCATTTGATCCTCACAATAACCCTATGAGGTAGGTGCTATTGTTACTGTTCAGTCATTTTTCAATCATGTCTGACTCTTCATGACCCAATTTGGGGTTTTCTTGGCAAAGATACTGGAATGCTTTGTCATTGCCTTCTCCAGCTCATTTTACTGATGAGGAAACTGAAGCAAACAGGGTTAAGTGACTTGCCCAGGGTCACACCACTAGTAAGCATCTAAGGCCAGATTTGAACTCAGGAGAATGAGTCTTCCTACCTCCAGGCCCCATATTCTATCTCCTAAGCCACCTAGATGCTATTATTATCCCCATTTTACAGATAACAAAACAGAGGCACAATGAAATTAAATGACTTGCCCAGGATCACACAGCTAGCAGGTGACTTAGACAGGATTTAAACCCAGGTCTTCCTGACTCCAGACCAGATAGATGCTCTTATCTCCCATACCAGCTGGCTGCTCTAGGTAAAATGACTTATTCAAAGTCACATGGATAGTGAGGACCAGAGCGGGGATCAGAATCCAAGTCCTCTCAGTCCTGAGCCAGGGTTTGATCCACTGTGTCATAATTTATAGTAGGTCATAACTGCTTCATTTGACATTCCTTCAAAATCCTGTACTCCTCAAGCATTCCTAGTCTCCCTGAATAATTTATTCTATATCTATCATGCATAAATTCATCAAAACTCTTCTTGAGCCTCTTTTACATCTTTGGTTTGTACCACTCGGGGAGTACAGGTGGAGTTACATTTTCTTTAGGTTTGTTACCTGCTCTGAAAAGCCCAAATTAATTTCATTTGTTCTAATGTAGCCATTTTCAGACTATGGGCTGTTTTTTAGTTTTAATATATCCACTGATTTCATAGACTCACTTATCACCTTTCTAGACTAAAGTGTCCTTAAAAAAATGTTAATACGAAAACCTCCTCCATTCCTTAGTTTGTGTCAACTATCTTTCTCGGGATGTTTTCCATCAATTTTAGATGTTTTTGGAAAGGTGCTGACTGGAACTACCTAAAGCAAAGCTTCCTAAGCTTGAGGCAACAGTTATATAAAGAGTCCACAAAGGCATATATGTACCAGGGAATGAACTGAATAAATAATGTCTTTCAATACACATATTACTCTTTTTTAAATGTGCACAGATGCTGTTATGATGAACAAAGCAGAAATTCATTAAAAGTATTACTGAATTTATAGTGGCTTTTTGCTATCATGCATTTTCCTACTTAATGGATAACAAGAGTGAAATTTATCATGAGAAGGCCAGAAGGGGTATTCACCCTCCGAAAGTTTAGGAAACACTACCATTTAGTGTACATAGAGTCAGAGAGTCATGGATTTAGAGCTGTGGTTTTATGCAAGAATAATATGCTTTTTGCCTTAGTATTTTAAAAAAATATAACTAACATTTTGCTGACTTTTAAAATGTAGTTATAACAGTATGCTGGGTAGTTTTAGATGATCTATGGTAGAAGTGTCAAACACTCAACCGTAAGCCACAACACTCCTGAATGTCGCTTGTACCACACTAAAATGTAACTGGAAAATATTTAACAAAATAAATAAAGATACAATACAACACAGTTAATGTTATATTTTAAAACTAAGTCAATATCTGGCTGTTTCCTTATGAAAGGTTTAGTGGCCCCTGTTTCTATTTGAATTTGACATCACTGGTCTACAAGGTGATGTGCTATATACTAAGACAGAGTACTGTACGTGGAATCAGGATCAAATCCCACTTTGGACACTCATTAGCTCAGTGACCAAGGGGGTGAACTTCAGTTTCCTTCTATATAAATGTGGTACAATGATCGAGGTTCTGAGATTGGCATGGGGAGGACAGATGAAGGACCAGAGCTTTTCCATTACACAACAGAGGCTAGGGAAGAATCCAGTGAAGCAATGGAAGGAAATAAAGAGGCCTAACACATACTTCTGCTCCTCCACCCAACCCACCTCCAAGAAAAACCAAGCCCTTTAGATTTACCTATTTCCTGATGGACAATATTGAAAAGGCATTGCTTCCTATTCATTTCCCAAAGCATTCATTTTGTTTGGTGTGTTTTTAAGTGACTGGGTCCTTCAGCAGGGAAGAACTGGTTTCCTTAGTTGACAAAACAATAAAAATTGTTACTTGTTTCAACAAGGAAAGGATGAAAGTGTGGTAGTGGAAGACAGCTGTCATGTAGATGTAACCTGTGGCCTAGAACTGAAATCTGGAATTTATGCAGACCAGGTTCGATTTTAAAGGATTTGCACTGATGATCTCTTTGGCAAATTCCTCTAAACTCTCCTTGACTCTCTTTTATGTTTTCGATCAGTAGCGCTCTGGGAGTACATGGGCAGTAACAATTTCCCCAGGTCTGCTACCTGCTCTGAAAAGCACAGCCTTGAAAAGCATTTATCCTAATGTGACTGTTTTCAAACTAGTGGCTGCCTTTTAGCTCTAGTATACAGATATTTGGTGACTAATCTATCCACCATTTTCATAGATTCTGATAATATTCTCATCTCAGTCATTACCTTTTCAATCCAGGGTGTCCTCTGGGAACCTTAGAATTTGGTTCATGTCTAGGTCGCTACAATGAAAGGAAAGGGTCCTTAGCTCTCATGAAAGGCACTTAAACTAAAATATAATGAATACAGGACAGACCTTATTTTATGTTGCTTTAAAAAAATATAAAAAAAAGCAAAGGACTCACACTGGAGCTCATAAACAGTCTAAACAACTCTAGCTCCCTCTCTGGTGAGTTGGTAAGCACCACTTTTCCCAGAGGACCTTTATAATTCTCTGGAATTATAGTACTATGTTTGAAGGCCTCCAACAAAATAAAAGTTTTCAGCATTGCTAAAGGTCAAGTATCTCATCCCTGCAATGATTCCCCCAGGGAATGTTACATTCCTCTCTATAGGGTACTACACTAAACTTGAATGTCCTCAGCCCCCAACAAAGGGGACACACTCAGGGCCTATAAGGAATAAGCCCCTTTTCTCTTGAACTTGCAAAGTCAATATGGCTCATGCTACTAGTGAAGGGCAAGGTTTGGTCTTGCTCTTTGATGTCAGTGCTCTGTCCCTTGACTCTAGTTCCTGCTTGGTCTAGGTCAGGAGTGGGGAACATGTGACCTTCTAGATCCTGAAGTGAGGCCTTTTTGACAAATGGGATTTGTTCTGTAAAATCTGAATTCAGTCATAAGGCTGCACTTAAGGATCTAGAAAGCCCTGGTCTAGGTATTACTTTACTTAGAACAGGAATTGTTTCACTTCTTTTAGGAACTCCTTCGTCCCACCACTTCTGCCCCACAAGATGCTGGTTCATGTTGCTATAGCTCCTAGTTTGGTCACCAAAACTGCTCTTTTCCCAACTACTGACTCTGTGATATCTTTGGGATCATGTAGTTCCCCCCTTTTCTTGGGACAGATGATTCACTGGGAAGTGAACTGGTTTCTTGGGAAGGCTATAGGACTATGGATCCATGCGCATTTCCATGTAGATAGTTACAGTTGGTGTGTATCTCCTTGGCTTCTCTCTGGCTGTCTCAGCTCCACTGTTCTCCACGTCTGTTTGAGGCAGCTAGGTGGTTCATTGGACGGGGGGGGGAGTCAGGATGACCTGAGCTCAAATCTAGCCTCAGACACTTAGGAACTGTGTGACCCTTAACAAGACATTTAACCTCAGTTTCCTCATCTGTAAAATGAAGAGGTATCTAGAATCTTTGTATTTAGCATCGTATCCATACTAGACGCAAAGGCTTCATCCATGTTAACCTTATTAATAATGATAATAGCTAACATTTACATAGTGCCTACTTATGTGCTAGGAACCATGCTAAGAGCTTTATAATTATTATCTAATTTAATCCTCACAATAGCATAGTAAGGTAGGTCTATTATTATCTTCATTTTGTTGTTTAGTCACTTTTCAGTCACGTCCAACTCTTTGTGACTCCATTTGGGTTGGGGTCTTTGGGGTTTTTTTTTTGGCAGAGATACTGGAATGGCTTGCCATTTCCTTCTCCAGCTCATTTTACAGATGAGGAAACTGAGGCAAACAGGGTTAAATGACTTGCCCAAAGTCACATGGCTAGTAAGTCCAGAATTTTATGTAGTTCTTCCTAGCTCCAGACCCAGCATTCTATCCATTGGACTACCTAACTACCCCAAACAAGGAATGTTAAGAGAATTTCAGAGGTTTTTTTTTTTTTTGGCTTTTTGGCTTTTTGGCAGGGGGAAGGCTGGATAGTTGGGGTTAAGTGACTTTGCCCAAGGTCAAATGGCTAGTAAGTGTTAAGTGTCTGAAGCTGGATTTGAACTCAGGTCCTCCTGACTCCAGGGCTGGTGCTCTATTCACTGCACCACCTAGCCACCCCAACACAGAGGTTCTTAATACATTCTGCACTAATTAGCCACCTAAACAACTTTCTTTTCACTTCGACTCAGAATGATATATTTTCAGTGGAAAACTAATTGAAAAAAAACCATAGTGGTGGCAGAGAAAACCATAGCAAGTTGATAATATTCTTTCTCTACAACGATTTAAATAGAACATCTGTTAAGTAGTCATAAGGAAAACCCTGCATAGAAAGATCTTTGGATATTAAGAGGAGCAAACAGATTCAATTATCAAAAGCAGAACTAGGAGCAATAGAAGGCAGTGGAAAAAGGAAGATTAAGGGTTGAGGTAAGGAAAAACTCCTGACAATTAGAACTATCTAAAGAGAAATAGCTTGTCTGGGGAGGTAGCTATTTCCCCTCACTTAAAGTCTTTACTGGATTGGAAGACCAGGTGTCAGCAATATTGAATAGGAAATACTCCTTCAAGAAAGGGTTGGAGTAATCCTTCCCAACTCTGAGATTCTGTGATTCAGAGAGTTGGGATCCAAACTGAGTCAATTCACTTGTGAAATAGAAGAGTTTAAGAACATTGAATGAAGATATTTTTAAAAACTCAACATCTACATCCTTAAATTTTTGGGAAAATGCCTCTCCTCTCTTTTAAAAAATGCTTTTTTCATGGATAAGTAGCAAATACACAAGTAACACCGTAACAATGAAAATGAAGATTTGGAATGAAATAAATGTAGATTTGTAAGCTTCTAGAGGGTAGCTATTCATCTTTGAAGAAGGACCCACAGTGCCTTGAACACAGTAGGTGCTCAAGAAATTAATTAAATAATATAAAGTTAGAGTCAACTCTTGATTGCACAAATAGAAAGAAATGTAAGGGTAGATTAATCCAAAATTCATTTATCCTGGTATTTAGACTTTTTTTGTATTTGTATTTCATATAGGAATTTCCTTCAGACGAAATGATGGCATGCTGTGAAAATCCAACTATAAGAAAAAGCTGGCAACTGACCAGTTTCTTATCTTACTGCCACACCTTTCACCCCCATGCCCCATTCCTTGCTGCCTTGGGAGTCATCTGTACACTGGTATAGAAAAGATGATTAGGTATAGGCTTCAACTGAGTTATGATGCGAACAAAGTTGAAATTAAGCAAATTAGTGGCTAATGATCTATTAAGTTTCTATTAGACAGTAAACTTTCTAAAAGCTTGAATCAGGTACTTGTATAAATTTTGTGTTTTCCCTTGCACCTAGCTCAATGCTCTGCACATGGTAGTAATTTAATAAATGTTTGTTAAATGAATGAAACAAAACAAGGATGAAAATAAATTAGATACCATCCATGATAAAATTTGCCCCAGATAAACAGCTATGGTTGATAGATGACTGATATCAACTATAATTCAAATTTATCATAGCAATAGGTAATAAAAAAATATAGATAGTCGAAACAAAAGTATAAACCCCAAACTTATTTTAATCAATGAATCCATTTTGACTGATTATATGTGGACTATCTACTTTGAAGATTGTCTGCAGAAAATCTTGAATCCCAGGCTGGAATCACTCTCATGCTTTGAACTTGGTCAGGGCCATTTCTCCCTGGTAGTAACTAACAATTGTGTCTTCTGACTATAAACTCATTTTAATATTAACCTACTAATTAGGAAGGACAGATTTTCTGCAAAAAAACCAAAACCCAAGAATAAATTACAAATTCAATATGAGTGATTTGGGATTATCTGCCCTCCCAAGATCAAGAGCTGATTTTTCTCTGCATAACTTTTGTTTTCTAAATTAATTTTTTAAAGAGAATAAATTGATCTAAAATTTATTTTTTCCCTCCTTCATTCATTGTTAAATGAAGCGGAGAAAAAAAGTGGAGAACACTTTCTGGAAGAAGTATGGCGAAGTAGGGAAATAGCCAAAAGGCAGGCAGCAATAAGAACCAAGAAAAGAGTTGCAGGAAAATTGTTTAATTGTCTAAAAATCATCCGTGTGTAAAGAAGAAGGGATTTGCAGTTAGAAGACCTGGATCTTGTAATGTCTCTGCCAATCACTATCAAACTAGGTGACCTGGAGCAGCCAACTTCATCCCGCAGAGTCGTAGTTTCCTCAGGGATTGAAAAAAAAGTGAGAATAAAAGAGATGGTCTCTAACGTGACTGCCATCTGTAAAAGTCTGTGTTCTAACTAAGTTACTTCTTGCATAACGAAGAATTGACCTCATATTCTTGGGAAAAAGTGGAGCGGACTTTGAAGAAACAGGGAACAATTATTGTCACACATTGTTGTGTAAATATATGCAAAACTGACTTATTAGCATCTGTTGAAAAGAACTTAGAGCTGTTTGAACTGAACAACAGCTCAGAAGCACTTAACCACTTCTGTAATAAAAGAATTATGGAATCATAGAATGTCAGAGCCATTATTTGGCTCAGAGATTATCTAGCCCAGCCTCAACCTGAATGGATCTCCTGGCTACAACCTCAGGTAGGAGAGGTAATCCAGCCCACTGGGAAGGGGAACTCCTTACCTGTTTTTGGATAGCTCTGATTGACAGAATCACAGCATTTCAGAGTTGGAAGGGACCACAGATGACATACAGTCCAACCCATACTTGAACAAGAATCTTCTCTACAAAACTCATAAAAGGTCAAGGCAACCTGCAGTCACCAGGGAAGTCATTATCTTCCAAGGTAACTATTTCGATTTTGAAACTGCTTTAAATTCATCTCTGCAGCTGTAACTTTCATCCACTGGTCCTAGTTCTCTCCTCTGAGCAAATAAGACAAATCTTTCCTTGTTTCAAATGATGGATCTTCAAATTTGTGAACATGGCTATCATGTCCCCTACTATGCCTTCTTTATGCTAAACGTAATTTGTCTCTACAACAAGTGAGCTAGCCAAGAGTGGAAAAGGCAAGTGGGAATAGTCTGGATTATTTTCAGGAAACTGCAAATCACTTTTACTGACCCCAAGCTTCCCACGAAAGCAAATCTTTTCAAGAGTAACATTTTACTGGTGTTGTTAAAAGGTAATGAGATATGCAACATAGCTGGCTCTGAAGAACTCAATATGAGCATCACACAGAGGGCAGTAGAAAGAGGCGTGGAGGTGTGAGGAAGCAGCGACACAGAATCAATGAGGAATTCTGATGAAGAATGAGAATGAAGGAAGAGAAGATAGTCTGGTCACTGGTGAGAGCAAGAAATGACAGATGGACAGCCCACATGCTCCAGTGCTACCTTTGACATATCAGGAGAAAACAAAGAATGCCTCCAGCACATAGGGTGGATCTTCTGTGGTGAACTCTGGCCTCACTCCACTGTCCAGCTTTATCCTCTGTCCCATATATACACTATTAGGTCATGTCTATAGAGTATCCATTAGGCATTCTTCATTCTTCTTCCATTTGGTCTTTCCTGTGTGGATGGGCAAGTCAATTCTTTTGAGTGATTTCAGAGCTCTTCCAGGAGGCTCTACAATGTCTTGGGAATTAATACAATCAACAAAAGCTCATCCACAAACAGGAGCATCTAGAAGGAATTCCTCCTGGACCTGGACCCTGAACCAAATTGCCTCTATCACAGTGGTGAATGCTTTTGGCAAGCGTCTATCTCCTGATTTTATACCTCTCCTGATTTTTTTTATTATTAGAAATTCAATATACAAAGTAATTTCTTTTGCTGGATATTTCAGGAAATCCTGAATGATCTTTATGTAGGGAGGGGAGACAGCTGGCTTGGTAAAAGAGTCTCTAAGGCAGCATCTTGTTTTACTAAGTTAAATACTTCTTTGTAATTAACAAATTAAAAACACAGTGGGATTTTATATTCTTTACATTTTTCAGTTGATTATGAGCTGATAAAGATACAGTCCATTGTTGAACATTGTTTACAAAAAGTTTGCTTGTTCCTGATCAATCTCATCAAGGATGCCTTCAGATAACGCATAGATAGCCCTCATGAAGATTTTGTATAGCTATGACAGTAGACACATATGTTGGTAGTTACTGATGTTCTCTTGGTTTCCTTTTTTTCCAAATTAATAAAGTTCAAGATTTTTTCCACACTTTCAGTATCTTCCCCTATCTCAAATATCTTGTATATTGGTCCCTCAATGCTCTCAGTTATATTTTGCCTCCAGGACAGAGTTACTTTATATAAACTTGATCTAATCCTGCTGCTTTTCCCATTTTTGTTCCCTTTGGTGCCGTTTCTATTTCCTCAATAAGCCCCTCAGGGACTGTGATGTTAAGGTCCAAGAGTGGTGGTTCAACTGTCCTTGACGGAGAAAAGTTTGTTGAAGTGACTTTTGCAAATTTTTTCCATTTTCCTTCCATTCGAAGCCTTTCATTTTTATCCTTAAATGCCCTTGGGATGATTTTGCTTAATTGGATATTTTGCTAAGCTTTCTTTAAACTGGTTGTACTCTCCACTCTTTCTCTTTGCTTTATGAGATCATACTGCCCATAATAGTCCATCATCCTTCTTTGCAAGATTTTAAAGATGAGTTTATATTCTAAACTGATGTTGCCTTTGGCAGCCATCTCTGTTCATTTGGAAAGCGCCAAATGTTTGCTAACCAAGTACTTTTTGGGCTCTTTTGTTGTAGCAGTTAATTTGTACTGATTTCACTTCTGGATAAAATTATTATGGTCAGTATTGGTATCATTTCTGCTGTCCGTTTCCTATCTTTCATTGTCAATAACTCATTTAAATAATTCGGGTTTAAATCTAAAATTCTACACCATTATCTTTTCTCATTGTTATTCTTTCTTCTTGCTTTTTTCATATTTTTATTTTAGCTCTGAAGAGCCAGTAGTCTGACTGTACAAAGACAGCTGATTCAGGGATAACTCCCACATCGATAACACATATTCATCTGTTAAAATATATCCAGTTTCATTCACCAAGGTGTTATCTGGCTTTTGTCATGTCCATGACCTCCTAGTTCTTTTCTGGAAGAAAGTGTGGAGAGTCATAATCCATATCAGGCCTCTCTATTTTCTTCTTTCATTTTTTTTTTTGGAGGGGGGAAGGCAAGGTAATTGGGGTTAAGTGACTTGCCCAAGGTCATACAGCTAGTTTAGTGTTAAGTGTCTGAGGCCGCATTTGAACTCAGGTCCTCCTGACTCCAGGTCCAGTGCTCTATTCACTGAGCCACCTAGCTGCTCCCTAGGCCTCTCTGTTTTCTTTCTCCTAACCCACACTTTCCCATGTGTTCCTTCACATCTTCTTTCCCTGTCTCTATATTTAAATAATCAAGTGTCAGAGTACGTAACGATTTGATTTGGTGATTTTAGCGAGTTATTCAAATTTCGCTATCAGCTGCTATCCTCAAAAACTGGTGTTGGTGCCCAAGCTGCAATTATTTTTGTGGTGGCCTTTCACAAATATTTTCACTAGTATTGAAACGTATGGTGACCAAACGTCCTGCAAAATGTTTCTTGTAAGCCTCTGAACATACAATAAAACCTGCTTCTAACTGCTTTCTCTCCCTCTCCAAGGAATATGCTTCCGTTTAGCTCATCTTCTTTCTTGTGGGTTAATTAAAACCCAAAATGTCAGGACTGATATGATTTAGCTCCTCTAGCAATATGTCCACTTGTTAAACATTAGAGATCTCACACTTATAACAGTATCCATCAGATACAAGATCACTGATGTCCTAAAAATTGCATGACTTGCTACTCACTGCCTCTTTTCCCACCACTCTACCACCATTACTGCTGACGTGGGCTCTACAGGACTGAAGGGCATGTGACGTTTTTCTTATTCTATGAGTCGCCATTGTTAAAAAAAATCATTATCATGTGGTCAACCTTTGGAATTACTTAAGTTGGTCCTTGGTAAACAGGTGCAGTCTGTTAATGGGGCCACACTTGAAGACTAGCGGCTCCTGGTGGCATATTGGGTAAAGGTGGCATACTAGAGTAAGGAAGATCTGAGTTCAGATGTGACCTTAGACACCTACTCACTGGGCAAGTCACTTAACCTTTGTTTGCTTTTGTTTCTCCCACTATAAAAACTGGGATATAATAGTGAGTACCTCACCTACCTCCGAGGGTTGTTGTAATGACCAAATAAGATAATATTTGTTTAAAAAAAAGTGCTTAGCACAGTGTCTGGTACATTGTAGGTCTATGTTTATTCCATTCTATTCCAAGACTCTCATCCATGGTAGAGCTTGTTGGAGCTTGTGTTCTTCTGGCATAGACATCAGGAACCTAAGATCACCTCCATACCACAATGAGGGCCTGGAGAAGGGCTCTGGGCAAGCTCATAAACCAAACCAGAATTTCACCAGTAATTATAGTCAAGATCACTGGCCTATTCTTGAAAGCAGCGGTTCTCAACCTGTGGGTCATGACCCCTTTGGGGGTCGAACGACCCTTTCACAGGGGTCGTCTAAGACCATTGGAAAACACATATTTCCAATGGTCTTAGGAGTGGAGACATGGCTCCTCTATCTGTTTCCAGGTGGGTCTGCCCACATGCAGATATGCCCACATACAAGTATTAAAGGGTGACGGCATTAGAAAGGTTGAGAACCACTGCCTGAAAGTGTCAACTCTTATTTTACTGTCCTGACTGACTCTTTGTGACCCCATTTGGTATTTTCTTGGCAAAGTCACTGGAGTGGTTTGCCATTTCCTTCTCCAGCTCATTTTACTGATGGGGTAAACTTAGGCAAATAGACTTAAGTGACTTGCCCAGGGTCACATAGCTAAAAAGTGTCTGAGGCCAGATTTGAACTCAGGAAGAGGAGTCTTTCTAACTCTAGGCCAGATGTTCTATCCACTTTACCACCTAGCTACTCTAAGCTCATACTTTCTAGTTATTGGACTGAGTGAATCACTTAATCTCTCTAAGCCTTAGTATTTTTTCAAGCTGACCTAAAAGGATGATTATGGAAAGCACTTTATGACTCTTAACAGTGCTGTGTAAGTGGGAACTTTGCTTCTTATTATTTCCCTTTGTGAAAAACTGAGACCGCCTCTGTCCACCTATAGTTCTGTAATGACTCTCCTACCTATATTTTTCTCCAGTTTTTCAACAGAGCTTTAGCAATAATATTTGAAAGTTTTTTCAGTGTCTTAGAAGATGGCTCTTTAGAGGTCTGGCAACTTGAATTCGTTAGGAATTGCTAGGACCTCCCTTACAATCTTCTCATTTACTTTGAGTTTCAGTTACTTGTGAAACAAATTTTGTTCCATTTTTCCTAGTCTAAGGATTATTCTTCTTGGTAGAGAAAATAGGAATAAAATAGGAGATGAGTAATTCTGTCTTCCTACCTACCCTGAAGAGATGCACGAACCTTTCTGTGATCTCCCTTTACCACTGATGCAACTAAAACACTCTTTTCTGTTGTCCAGATTGTCTATTAGCAACTCAGCTCATTCTGGACATGAGTTCCTAATAGGTTCCTAAACACTATTCAAAGGGGACAATGCCATTCTTGAATATTCATCAACAAACTTTTTTGCTTTCCATTCCTTTTAAAAGTCCAAGTTGATTGATGATTTTAGGCAACTTCTGTTGTTGTTCAGTCATTTCAGCCTTGTCCAACTCTTCATGACCCCATTTGGGATTTTCTTGGCAAAGATATCATTTCCTCCTCCAACTCACTTTATAGATCAGGACTGAGGCAAACAAAGTTCAGTGACTTATCCAGGGTCACACTGCTAGTAAGTGTCAGAGGTTAGATTTTACCTTAGGTCTTAGGCAGATGCCCTATCCACCGTGCCACCTAGCTGTCTTTTTTAGGCAACTAGTTCCCCATTATCTTCCTTATAAGGAAATTTATGTTTGTGCCATCCAAGCATCCCTATTCCTATGTGCTGACCTGCTCTAGAAAATATTAAACCATGAGAACTTTCTTACCCTTTCTCTGAATTTTGAAGTTCACTTTCCCAAGGCCTGAGTCAATTTTCAGACTATGTCTGATATCTATCATGAACTCACTTCATAGCAAGTTTCTTATTTCTATTTAAGCAGCAAGTTATGCCTTATTAGTCAGACTCAAGTCTGGAATAGAAATTGTCTTTGTTACTTCCTCCACATTCTCTGTTTGTTTTTGTTTTTTTGGAGAGTGGAAGCAGAGGCAATTGGGGTTAAGTGACTTGCCCAAGGTCACACAGCTAGTGTGTCAAGTGTCTAAGGCTGGATTTGTACTCAAGTTCTCCTGACTCCAGGGCCAGAGCTCTGTTCACTGCGCCACCTAACTGCCCCTCCTCCACATTCTTAAGAATGAAATTATTATGAAGGCAAGTTAAAAATTTATCAATGTCTCTAATTATTTAAAAAAAAAAAGACTTCCAGCAGCTAATTAGGTAATTATAGTCCACTGGAATCAAATCTTCCTTCTGATAACTGATAACTGGCTATGTGGCCATGGACATCCCACTTAACCTCTCAACACCAAATGTAATTCTCTGAGACTATAATTTACAGATCTGCATTGGTGGAGGGACTTCCCACATGGGGGAGTTCCTTTTACCAATGAATAATAATAATAGCTCACATGTATATGTTGTTTACTATGTGCCAAACACTGCGCTAAGCTCTTTTACAAATTTCATTTGGTCTTCACAACAACTTTAGGAGGTAGGTGCTATTGTTATTCCCACTTTACTGATAGGGAAACCGAGGCAGAGGTGAAATGACGCCCAAGGTCGCACCGTTAGCAAGTGTCCGTTGTTGTTCGTTGTTCATCTTTTGTTTCTGAAGAGGCCCAGTGACGCCACAGGCTGAAATTCTATTTGCGCCTGGGTTCTCCTGACTCCCGGGCTTGGCGCTCCATCCTCTGTGCCACCCAGGTGCCCCAGGTCTGGATCAAAAAGGTGGTGTTTCCAGTCTACACCGCATATTACTCACACTCTGTACATCTGTGTATAGGCTTCTAAGACCATGCACACCATGTATGTTCTCCTTTCTGGATACTGTCTCTTGTGAACTACTGGGTATCTTCATCCTTGTTTTTTCCTATGTCATAATTACTATTCTCTCTGACATCTGACTTATCAATTGATGTAGGTAGTGTTCTTCATACCCTCCAATTTTCAGCTCAGCCCTTTTAAAGTAGATTAAACTCTAGAATAGACTCACAAGCCTCTTTCCACAAAAATATTTTTTAAATACTTTATTGACTTTTAAAATAAATGCTGTCATCAAAAAATACCACTCTCACCATAGAACATTATCTTGCAACAATTCAGTACAGTTAAGCAAAAGACACGTTGACCACGTAGGACAGCGTTCCTTGTTCTTCAACTGCAGCTTACCACCTTCCTGTACAGATGAGGGGGTGTGTCTTACTATCAGCTGCTTGGAGTTAGGGGCAGTCATCTATTTAACTGACAGGAGTTTTGATTTCTTTCAGTTATAGACTAGATTGCCTCTAAGGTAGCTTCTCTTTCTAAATCTATGACCTTAAGAACTATTGATCCAGTGACCACCAACAAAACTTCTTATTTGTCCCACAACAAAAGCAAATCCTTAATGAAGGATTTCTGAGAAACATGGGAAGACTTGTATGAAATGATCCAGGATGAAGGAGCAGAGCCAGGTGAACAGTTAATAAAAGGACAGCAATACTGTAAACAAACAACTTTGAAAGACTTGGGAACTCTGGTCAACATGATGAACAACCATAATTTTAGAGGATTTACGATGAAATCTGCTACCCACCTCCAGACAGAGAGGTGACAGATTCAGAGTGCAATCCGAGGCATTTGCGGGGAGGGGGGGTGCATGGATAACAGGTGAATTTATTTTGCTTGACTAAACATGTTTGTCACAAGAGTTTGGGGGGTTTTTTGCTTTCTCAACTGGGAGCAGAGTAGAAAATGGGTGAGGGAGGATGCAGATCTGAAAATGGAATTTAATTAGAGTATTTTTTAAGTGAGACTTAGTTATTTCCAATCTGTCTCCTCCATTAGAATGTGAGCTCCCTGAGGCAAAGTACTGTTTTTGTTCTTTGTATTTTTGGTACTTAGCACAATTCCTGGCACATAGGAAGCATTTAACAAATGCTTGTTGAGTAAATCCTTCTTTGATTAATATATGTTCCCTGCTCACCTTAAACCCAGTCTCAAGCCACGTTTCTTCTAGGGCTTCATGGCTACCAAAAAGAATAAGGCAGAATAGTTAATTGCTTATATGGTATGATTTGAGGGATATGAAAGGTGTTTTTCCCTCCCAAAATATTTTATTTGCTTTTTTTGTTTTTGTCTTTGGAAGGCAGGGCAACTGGGGTTAAGTGACTTGCCCAAGGTCACACAACTAGCAAGTGTTAAATGTCCGAAGCCAAATTTGAACTCAGGCCCTCCTGACTCCAGGGCCAGAGCTCTATTCAGTGCACCACCTAGCTGCCCCCCAAAATATTTTAAACCAACTCCAATGCCTAAAATTTTGACTCCGAGCCACTACTACAAATTAAGATCTACTGGTTGCAGAAGGTGCCAGTTAAAATGCATTATGTGAATTATAATATTATCATAGATTAGTTTAGAAAAGATAGCTATCTTCTAGTTTAAATACTAAAGGGAAAGGACTGAGGTCAGGTTGATTTTTATGAGACAGAAGGGCTTAAGGAAGGTGGCAGAGGTAAGGAACCTGTGGCCTGGAGGTCCTCAAGTGTGGCCCTAGAGGGCCACATGTGGCCTTGAGGCCACAGATTCCCCACCCCTGATCTAGAGCATAATGCTACAAGGGAGTGAAGCCTCAGTGAAGTTCTATAGGTAGAAACTGTGGATGTCCAGGAGACCCATAAGGGTGCTAGGTTACTTGGTAGGGAGGAGTTATTTGTTGAAATGGTTTTCAAATTCTAGAATATCAAAATTCCATCTTCAAAACCTTAGCAAGTTAAAGATTCCTGAACAGAATACGTGAATTTATGCGGGGAAACCCTGGATAGGCAAGCACTGTCACTTAGAAAGGTCATCTACCTCCTCCATGCTTTCTGCTTATCTCTTAAAAATCATCTGCAATAGGGAGCACAGGCACTTTTCTTTCCTATGGAAGTTGTCCAGGGAACTTCTTTCTAGCTTTTGATCTTCACTGTGGAAACTTATTTTTAAAAAACTCCTTTTTAGTTTCTCTAGAAATATTAAGAGGTAATATTTCTCCAGCCTAATACCCTTTCCAGACTTTTCCCCTTAGGAAAGTAGGAAGAACTAAAACCAAGACCTTCTTTTTAAATGGAGTAAGGGCGATATAACCAATTCCAACTCTTATCAAGATAAAAATCATAGCCTCCCCACCCCATGAAGTATTTGACACACTGACCCACCAGAGGACAGTGTCTTGTCTTTTGAAATTCAAGGTTAAGATATTGCTGATGGGCAGGAACTCTTGAGTGGTCCAAGGAGGAAATGAGTACTTGTGGAATGTTAACTCCACACTGTATTTTAGCATATTATGATCTTTTCCTTGTTCAAGATTCCTATAAATGTTACCTCAAATCTTCTTGGGGCATAGTCATGTCAGAAGACATGGGCTGGGGGTGGAGAAGGATGGCTATGCTAGATTGGACATCTTTCCTCCTTCCCCAAACCCCTTCTATTCAAGCTAGAAATGTCTTGGATATAGATTAATAATAAATTAAATAAAAAAGTTTCTGGCAGAATTATGCCTAAATCACAGACTACAAAATTCATATTAATTTTTTTCTTCAACATTTTAACAGTGCTGTTTACTAGGATGCTGATACTAATTTACAATGTTGTGAATCCACAGGACCAATTTTCATTGAAAGGCTTCCAGGGACTAAAAATATGCTTCCAAAAAAAAAGAAAGAAAAAGAAAAGAAAGAAAGAAAGGAAGGAAGGAAGAAAGAAAGAAAGAAAGGCTTCCATGGACAAATTAAATAGAAGGCAGGGAGCTTTTAAACCTGTATAGGAAATTTTTTTTCAGGGGAGAGAGCTGTCCCAGCCTTGCTATCTTATGATTTGGCTCACGGTATCCAACTATTTCAAAGTTCAAGTCTGTCAGAGGTAGTAAGAAGTATTTTGTGTATATCTGTCCATGTTGGTGGCCATCCTATCTTGTGTTATATATCATATATCAGTGAAGACAAACTCAAGTAGAGATGGAGACCACTAAACCAGGCACAAGGATCCCTGCTGGTTGCACAATGACTTAGAAAACTGCCTATTAACATTATCAATGCTCTATTGTATTTTTATTTTGTAAACATTTCCTAATTATATTTCAATCTAATTCTCGCTATACTCAAGAGTGTTACTGCCCACATTTAATACTTTCATGGTCTGGAAGATACCATGGTATCGAGATAGAAAAGCCTAAAGGAGTGACTGATATTTAAAATCAGTAGATCTTCCACAGTAAAAAGGGTGTGTGACCATGAGATCACAAAGATCCCTCCTCTTCTTCCAGCCCAGGTGCTTAACCTCCAGAGATCCTTCTGGTCATTTTGATGTACTTGACAAAACTGGGCAACAGACCCTCCTGTCTGATAGTGGCATATCCTCAGCAATGGAAAACAAGGCTAGAGATGCCTCTGTTCCCAGGAAAAAAAAAAAAAACAACAAAATCCAGGATCCCTGCTAAGGAGATAGAGCTGGACATAGGCTTATGTTGGTCAGGGAACTTTGAGAACAGATCCTCTACTCTTCAGATAAGGTCAGTAATGACAGTCCAACTTGGGAGAGTTGAAGGAATCTCAGATTAGAGAATGGAGCATTTAAAAATGTCTTTATCCTTGAAAAAAACCCCCAGCATTTCTGTCTTACCTGCTAGAAAAATAAAGCATTTATATTCTTGGACAAAAGGATTTGGAAATTACGATCCTCATTCAATTTAAGTTAAGTGCACTCTATGAATTTTTGGTTGTGTGAATGAATGAATGTTGTTAGAAATAGAAATGTTTGTTCTTGTGTTTTATGTGAGTTTGTGTTGATATCTGTTCAGAAAAAAGTTGCTCAATTCATAAACAGAATTAAAGCCAATTTAAAAGTTTTCTTTCCAATGACTTTAAAAGCAGGGAAAAAAAAACCAACAATAATTTTTAAGTGTGAAGCTAAGATTTAGCTTGTGAAAGAGAAAAATTTGCAAAAAGATAAATTTTCATTTTTGGAGTTTGGCTTGCCTGAGCACAAAGAAGTTTTAAATGGCTTGGAAGAATTTCTTTGCCTAGGTAAAACAGAAGCAAAATACTTTAAAAAGAAATATAATATGGCATGTATTTGCAAGTTGTTGCTTTTTTCTTTTTTTTTCAGTAAAAAATAAAATTGGAAGTGTTTTACATGTCAAAATGAGAAACTGTAAATTTGGAAGTTTGAGCTCTCATCACCTAAAGGCAAAATTTACAATAAATTTGAGATGCATAAAATTATGCTCATTTGCAAAAGATTTAATGGAGTAAAATATATATATATAGATCTCAAAACAACCTGAAAAAACAGGTTAAAACCAAAGATGTATGAAGTTAAGAAATTAATGATATCAGAAAGAAAGTGAAATATCAAATGAGTCAATGATTTTAAAAAAGAGAAATACAGTTCTATGATTTTCAAGGCTCAGTCTGGGTTAATCATTTAGTTAAAAAAAAAGGAGAGAATTTAAAAAGGAATTAAATGTCATTTACACTGATATAACCTAGACTTAAAATTCAATTAAAAAGACAATGAGAAGTGTATAAGGTACTCTTAAAGGTAAAAAAACAAACTGGGGTACCTTAGTGGTACAGTGGATAAGAGCACTGACCCTGGATTCAGGAGGGCCTGAACTCAAATAAAATCTCAGACACTTCCTAGCTGTGTGAGCCTGGGCAAGTCACTTAACCCCAATTGCCTCCTCTTATCCCCCCCCCCAAAGTAAAAAGTTCAGAGAATGCAACTCTACAAACAGTGATATTAATTCATCTAGACACCCTCCCCCATATCTTAATTTCTGATTCCCCAACAGCAGGGAAATAGAACAAGTGATTTTATTACTTAAACAGGACCATATAAAGCAACTAGGTGGTATGATCGGGTCCTGGAGTCAGGAAGACCCGAGTTCAAACTTGACTTTAGACACAACTAGTTGTGTGATCTTAGGCGAATCACTTAGCCTCTATTTGCTTCAGTTTCCTCAGTTGGAAGATGGGAATAATAATAGCACCTCTCTCCCAAGGTTGCTATGAGACTCAAATGAGATAGTATTTGTGAACCATGTCGCACAATGCCTGGCACATAGTAATTGCCATGTCTTTAAGCTCACTATTGCCACGATAATTATCACCACCACCATCGTCATTCAAGATCCTCATTTTCCCAGTTATCAGAATCTCCATCAAGGGTTCATTTAGGAAGGGAAAAAAAAGTCCAGGATTTTGCAAAATGTCAATGGAAGGGTTTTTTTAGACTTTAGATACGAGAATAGTGAAACTGCCATGCCTGTAAAGCTGTGAAATTCCACTTTTGGAGCTGTAGTTAGTCTTTGCTAATGATCTCCAAGCTTAATTTCACAGTAATTTCTGGTGTCCTTGTGGGTCTGGGGAAAGTGGCTGGAGTTATGTAGCAAAGGTTAAAATTGAGCAATTTAAAATCTGGATTTATGTTGGGTTTGATAAATTGATGGGGGGACCATTATTTTTCATAACATGGTTGGTCTGTGCTCTCCATGGTAACTCAGCAGCTGCCACACCTTTATAGCTCTGAGTAAAAGTGGGAACTATTCTGTTCTAGTTTTTGAATGTAATTTGTTGTTTGTCATTCATTTTCAAAGAGAACCAATGACATCAAGAAGCTGTATCTTGACTCCTGTATGAACTGGATTTAAGGCACAGTCACACAGTCATCAGCCTCAATTTCTCTTCTAGAGTCATCAAAGTACAGTGACAAGACAAAAGTCAATACCTAACCTGGCATGCATTGGATGTGCTTTGTGTCTTCGATGTCTGACCAAGTCCTAAGGGTACCACAGTACCTGCTTCAGCTGCCTCTGTGGCTGTTGGAACAAA
>CM053580.1:398663187-398684559 GCA_028627135.1 Pseudochirops cupreus | reverse complement strand
AATGGATAAACAGCCCTGAAAAGGGTTGGCAATCCCTCACACCAAAGGTACTAATCTTGAACAACTCATACACTCCACGAATGGAATGCAAAAACTTACAGATGCAGTTTTTCCATATAGGCAATTTAGAGATGAATAATATGACTGGCAACTAGATGGTATGATGGATAAATGCATTTACATTTAAGCCTATGAAATTGTTTTATGTTGGTGTGAAGTTTGTAATTTTTTGTGATTTTAGGGATTTATTTCATAGAAATGCTGCTGATTTTGGAATGATATGATTTATTTGTAGTACCAGGAATGAAAGAATGAATGAAGCATTTATTAAGCATTTACAATGCAAAGCACTGTCATAATTACTGGGGAAACAAGAAGAAAAGTAAGTTCTTACTTAACAAGTATCTCTTCTCTCAAAGAGCTCATATTCAAATCAGGGAGACAATACACAAGAAGGGCCTACACGCTCCTTAACCCGGTGCTATGATGACTTATAAATTAGGACCATTGCTAATTAGAGATTTTTGCTGCAAAGACAGTCTTCCTCCAGTTAATGACTCTTACAGTATGCAAATAGTATATACTTTGTTTTGTCAAAAAGTCATTTTGCTCTTGGTCAACAATACTACAGAGTTGGAAATGCTTATATTAACAAATATTTGTGATTGGGTATAAACATAAGTGCCAGGAAATTGTCTATCTCGGTGACATGAGACAATATTCCAAAACTGAAAATATTGTGATGACCCTTCCCTGAATGAATGCCAACTGGTTTGCAAGAGTAGGTTCTGGAGCAGCGGTTCTCAACCTGTGGGTTGCAACCTCTTTGGGGGTCGAATGATCCTTTCACAGGGGTTGCCTAAGACCATCAGAAAACACATACACCGCTCCTCTGTTTGTCTCCAGGCGGTCCGCCCACATGCAGATACGCCCACATACGAGTATTAAAGGATCGTGGTATTAGGAAGGGTGAGAACCACTGTTCTGGAGGGTTAAAAAAAAAAAGTCAAATGGACAATTTAGCCATGAACAAACTTTGGCATCTTTGTTTTGTGGAATGCAGGAAGCCTATGCAGAGATAGTTTTCAGAAATACAATTCAAGGTCATCTTAGGAATGGCTAAGCAATTTAGAAAAAGGAACTCTAGGCTGACTCCAATGCTAAAATGTGTAGCTTTTTTTCACCCCTCAGGCAGAGCAATTATGACTTTATCTTCTTTCCCAGCTTCAGACCAACTAGGTCATTTTTGCTTAAGGTAGTGGCCGCCATAATGCATTTGAGTAAAGACAGGAGTTGGTGCTGTTGCTGGAGTAAAAAAAATTTTGTTGTTGAAAATTTGACTTTATTAGTCTAATAATATGCACTTCATCCACCAAGCACAAAGCATTGGGAAACAAAGAGGTAGTCAGTTATTATAGTATAGAGGGCTGAACTTGAAGCTGATGAGATCTGAATTCAAATGTGATCACTTAATGTGTGACTGCAGTCAAGTTACACAATTGCTCTCAGACTCAGTTTCCTTCTCTGTGAAATGTAGATGATAATGGTATGTCCTTCACAGGGTAGATGTGAGGATCAGATGTTCTGCATACTGTAAGTGTCTATAATGCAGCTGGGTGGCACAGTGAATAGAGCTCCTGACCTGGAGTCAGGAAGACTCATTTCCCCAAGTTCAAATCTGGCCTCAGACATTTCAGTTTGCTCACCTGTAAAATGAGCTGAAGGAAATGACATACCACTCCAGTATCTGCCAAGAAAGTCAGACACAACTGAAATGACCGAACAAATTAAGACAAAGAGAATAGTATTCGTGATGGGTCTTTTTCTTCTGTTCTCATAATGTTAATTCTACCTAAATGGCTACATGCTATAATGATGAATGTGTTTGGGTTCTTGTGTTATATATGTTTTTAAGATGACTTAACATTTACTTTCCTGTTAAAATGGACTCCAACAGACTTGTAACCAGATTACTGTACCACTAAACTTCTTAAAGTCCATCTTCAATATTGAGTCTGTGGATTCCACTCTAAATGGACCTTTACTTAAAGTCCAGGATGACCATATTAGTAATCTCTCCCCTGTCCAGAGAAGATGTACCACTCCAGAGCAAAAAGACTGTATATTAATTCCCGATGAATGCCTTTCTAGAAAGAATTATGAAGGGTTTAATTGAGAATGTGAAATGGATTATGTGGAACAATCAGCTGCAATTACTATTATATACCTTCAACCGATACTTCCTATCCCAGTGGCCAGAAATATATTCTTTAAGAAGGTATCTGTTGCCCAAAGGGCTATCATATTCTTTGATCCAGCAGTACCACTGCTAGTTCTATATCCCAAAGACTTTTTTTTTTAAAGGAAAAGGACCTCTTTGTACAAAAATATTTTTAGCAGTTCTTTTTAGGGCAACTAGGAATTGGAAGTTGAAGGGATGCCCATCAATCAGGGAATAACTAAGCAAGTTGTGGTACATGATTGTGATGGAATATTATTGTGCTATAAGAAATGACAACCAGTGGGGAGGTGGGAGGGGAGGGGGAGAAAATTTAAAACTTATGAAAGTGAATATTGACAACTAAAAATAAATTAATTAATTTAAAAAAATGACAAACCTGGAAAGACTTGCATGAACTGGTGCAAAGTGAAGTGAGCAGAACCAGCAGAATGACTATACACAATAACAGCAATGTTGTATGATGGAGAACTGCGAATGACTTAGCTAGTCTCAGCAATATAGTGATCCAAGGCAATCCCAAAAGACTCATGATGACGTACACTACCCACCTCCAGAGAAAGAACGGATATGGTTTGAATACAGACTGAAGCATGCTATTGTTCACTTTCTTTTGTTCTTTTTCTTTTATTCAAGTCTTCTTGTACAAAATGACCAATATGGAAATGTTTGCACATTTATAACCTAGATCAGATTGGTTACAGTCTCAGGGACAGGAGAGGAAAGAGACGGAAGGAGTGAGGGAAAGAATTTAGAACTCAAAACTTTATAAAAAAAGTTAAAAATTTGTTTCAATGTGTAACTGGAAAAAAGAAAATATTACATATAAAGAAGGGGGAAAGGAAGGTACATGTTAAGTATGCAGAGCAGGATAAGGAATTTCTGTAATGTTTTATATATAAATTTTTACCCTTAGTGACCATACTGTTCTTTACAATGTCGGTACATTTTGTAAGGTAAAATAATTTGACCAAGATTCTTCACACTGGTGATCAAGAATAGAATAACAACACTATCTTATTATACGATCTGAAGCTGGGAAAGAAGATAGGTGGTTAAATTCTATACTAGAGATTTTAAAGTGACCCTATGACAACCAGATCCTTCCCATTATACTTATTGCTATAAGACTATTGCTATCCTATAAACACAACTTGACTAGGTCTGACTAGCAGTTGAGTGTCCTTACTGCCTTGGAAAGGTAAAACAATTTCAAATGGATGATTTGGGATAAAGCCAACAATGCAGTTTCCATCTGGAATGTACATAGAGACCTAGAAAGAGATCACCAGTTGGTTCAACTGGAAAAGACACTTTTTCCTTATTATAGGAGCTATCAGATTAGCTGTAGGTGATATGAGGAGTGTTCCACATCATTTCTGCTAGTAGGCAACCACACGAGAACTCATCTCTCCTTACTAATCAGTAAGACTGTCTATTAAGTTGAGATACTTCAATGAGGCAGATCAATGCTCTGAGGTCCAGAATTTCGGGAATGACTAGCTATGGGCCATTATGGTGACCTCACTCATCAATGTGGGATAGACATTCAAGAAATCAAGAATCTCTCCTGACTGATGCCATGGAATTATGCCTACAGATTCTCAGGTTGGGAATGTAGCCATTCATAGTACATGTTCCATAGCTATGGCCCTATGAAGGTATGTCTGGGCCCTGACTCAGGGACACTGGGAGTTTGCATAAGTAGCCCAGCCTGATACATGGAATCTCAACACTCAGTAATAGTAAGGACACCCCGTAGATCAGTGGTTCTCAACCTTCCTAATGCCGCGACCCTTTAATACTCATATGTGGGCGTATCTGCATGTGGGTGGACCCACCTGGAGATGGATAGAGGAGCGATGTCTTGGTTCCTAAGACCATCGGAAATGTGTTTTCCGATGGTGTTAGACGACCCCGTTCGACCTCCAAAGAGGTCGTGACCCACAGGTTGAGAACCACTGCTATAGATGAAAATGTATCTATATTAGAAGAATTTACTTATGGATCATACTATGGATTTCTATCATAATCCATTAGATTGTAAGTTCCTTGAAGGCTGGGACTGTCTTTTTGCCTCTTTTAATATCCCCAGTACTTAACACAGTGTCTGGCACATAGCAGGCCCTTAATAAATGCTTATTGACTGACTATCTACTGGCCAGCTGACCAACAGAATCAAACTCAAGTTGCCTTTAAATTGAACTTGATGCCCGTAAGCACTATTGTTCTGCAGAGCGGTTTAGAAAATCAAAGCCTGGCACCTAACTAGATGCTCAAGTCCATTTGAAACCTAGGTGTTGGGTATCTACAGCATTGCTTTTTGTACCTCAATTCAAGGCAATGCCCTGACCCAATTATGCCTCTTGGCATAGTGTTATAGTATCAGGAAGAATCTTGATTAACCTAGTGTTTCTCTGCCTTCAGAAAAGCAAACAGAGTCTTTGGAACAACTAAAGTCATGTGTCTTGCTGCTACAAAAGTGAGAGTCTAGAATGCATACACAGGGGATATGGATTGAAAAAAATATTGAATATGCTTCAAATTGTACAGAAGCAAAAAGGAGGGAATTGTGGATTCATGTATAAAAAAAAAACCTTAAAATTTTCTCTAG
Organism: Pseudochirops cupreus; assembly: GCA_028627135.1. Lineage (NCBI taxonomy): Eukaryota > Metazoa > Chordata > Mammalia > Diprotodontia > Pseudocheiridae > Pseudochirops > Pseudochirops cupreus. The sequence continues at coordinate 398,679,706 of CM053580.1, read as the reverse complement.
AAATATAAAGAAAGAATATTCCTCCAGTTTAAAATCCTTTCCAGACTTTTCTTTTTCTTCTTTAGGAAAATGGGAAAAACCGAATCTAAAGCCTCCTTTTGAAATGGAGTAAGCATAATCACTAAATTGAATGCTTCTCCAGATACAATCATTGTCTCCCCAAACCCAGAAGTGACTGGCACACCCACCTGACCCACCTAAAAACAGCACCTTTTCTACTAAAATTCAAGGTTAAGATACTGATCACCGAAAGGAACTCTGGTCCTGGAGGGGAGTAGTACAGGAAGGAACGGAATAATGCTGGAATGTTAACTCCATTCTGTATTATGAACGTATTATGGTCTTTTCTTTTTTCAAGTTCCTATAAATATAACCTCAAGTTGTCTTGGAGCAGAGGGTCATGTCAGAGGACTAGGGAGCTCTACCAGTTTGAACAACTGCCTCCAACTTAGAATCGCTTAGATATAGATTAATGATACATTAAATAAAACAGTTTCTGGGAGTCTTGAGCCAAAATTGCAGAATATATTATTATTATCAGTGGCAATAAATTAATATTATAGTATTATATATTATAATATATTATTAATTTTTTTATTTGATTGGGATAGGGCTGCTCTCTGCAAGGCTTCAGTTCTTCAAAATATGAACTGGATATGGAGGTAGAACTTAAGTTCTGTTTGTTTCTTTGCCTTTTTTTTTTTTTTGCTTTTTAGAGGGGGAAGGGCAGGGCAGGTGCAGTTAAGTGACTTGCCAAAGGTCACATAAGTGTTAAGTGTCTGACGCCACATTTGAACTCAGATCTTCCTGACTCCAGGGCTGGTGCTCTATTCGCAGCACCAGTTAGCTGCCCCTATTTCCTTGACTTTTACAATAAAATAAAATTTCCTATACTTCAAACATTGTTGGTTTAGTTTTATGATTTAAATTTCCCTAACTTTTATTAGGTTTTTTTTTTTCAGATTTATTTGGGCCTTGGATACATAGCAATCTTAATTGTTCAAGAAAGATATTCTTAGCTATTCTAAACTGGGCTTCATTTTGTTCTCCAACTTTATTATTACCCCTTTCAATTTCATCCAGGTCCTAAAAGGCTTCCCAGCTCTTACATCATCAGTAAACTACTGGTTTTATTTAGGGCACATTATGGAAAGTGGAGACACCTACACGGCAAATGCCAAAATACATATTCACATTTGACCTAATATTTCTAATCAAGAGCCCCCCAAAGGGGCATAAGTGCTGAAACAAGTGGGAAAACAAAGATCAATTTCCCTTGCTTTATAACTTTCAGTTTTTTAAAAAAAATCACTGGATTCGAATTCAAATTCTGTCTTTGCCATTTATTCTCTGTGTGTTGTTGGGCAAGTCTCATCTTAGGGATGTTAGTTTCCTCATTTGCAAATGAAGATAGTGGCCTATACTAGAGGGTGATTAAACTGGGATTTGAGAACTTGTTTCTAAAAAAGAATACTTTTGAAAGTGGTATTTCAATAGAATTGATTAACTTTGTAAGCTTACATATTTTATTTTGTGCAGTTTAAAACACTGTTCTGAGAAGGGGCCCCCAGGCTTTACCAGTCTGCCAACAGGATCTGACATACAAAAAAGGTTAAGAAACCCAGGAGTAGCTGATCTCTGAGGTCCTTTTCTGTCTTAAGTCTATGAGACTATGTAACTAGCACTAACTATGCCACAAGCATAGATGAACAAAGTAAATGTGCACAAAATTACTTAATCTGTGTGATGGGAAGGGCCGTTTACTCAGTAAGGGTTAATACCAGTTGGTTCGTCCTACCCCTGTAGTAAAAGGAAGAGGGGAAGATTAGCATGTGGGGGAAATATCATTGGTAAACATGAGTGGTACCAATGCAAATCTTTGCAGACTGACCTAATGATTCTTGAAAATGATTTGTGAGGCTGTAAATATAAAAGGGCACCGGATGGAAATTTAGAATGGTAATGAATTTTAAATTGATTCCTCTATGATATACAATTACAGTGGAGGCTCTTGATCCACATTGATCACTCTCGTCTCCATACTCCTAGAGCACTTGTAAATCTGAACCTTACACTTTAGCACTTCATTATGCTTTTATCTTATACTCTCTAACCCCCATGCCCACCTGGCTGTGTTAGGTCCAGGGAAGCATTATACTAGGATATACAAAATAACCCCAAGTTCTCACAGGCTAGCTATCTGAGCACAATCTCTGAGAGGTCATACTAAAAATGGAAAGGAAATGAAATGAGTAAGGGGTCCAGAAGCAGACTATTTCTGTTAGCTCAGGGCTGACTTTGGAGAGGCTCATCTTCATAAGGCTGGTCACCTGGATGAATTTTTTTTAACCATGGCAACTGAAGAATATGGCCTACTAAGACAGAGGGTTTATGATTTTTATGGTTGGATGGAGGACCCTAGTCCATATTTTATGGAGGCAGTCATGGGTTCTTGAAATATTCGTGTAGGGAGTAAGTGTGAATTCCTAGAACGTAGAAACGTACTACTTTTGGAAGCTCCAAAGTGCTTGGTCTAGCAAAACTCTGGGTACATAGTGCTCAATAGATACTCAGATGATTGGTTTCAGATGAAAGGAAGTATTTGGGGACACACTAACCTACAGAACCCACAGTTTAATAAAGTCCTTTGAGGATGTGTGTGTATGTGTGTGTGTGTGTGTGTGTATGTATGTATACACTATGAAATTTATTTCACAAGAGAGGAATAAGAGGTTTCACAAGAGAAGAACTTAATCCACTCTGCACCTCATGCTCTGTTTAACTTCAACTCCAAGGAACAAGATGCTCCCAAGCTAGGTACCCCCTACTGTTCCTCCCCTTTCCTGCTTGCTTGTGTTCATGATCTTTCCTTCCATTTAGATTGAAAACTCCTTGAGGTCAGTGACCGTCTTGCTTTTTATTAATTGTATCCCTAGTGCTTAGAACGGTGCCTGGTATATACTTGGCCCTTAATAACTGCTTATTGGATGACTTGGGACTTCAAATGCATCTGAAAATAATCTAGTCCAGGGGCTGCTGAAAGACAGACAATTTTGGCAGAATTTCGAACTAGTCCAATGATTCTGGAAAGCAATTTGGAATTATGCTTTAAAAGTGACCAAAATCATCCAGAGAGCTCATTGTTAGGCATATACCCCAAGGTGGTCCAAAACACAAAGAACAAACACGTATACACTAAAATATTCACAGCAACACTTTTTGTGGTAGCAAAGAACTGGAAACAAAGTACATGGTCATTGATTGGGGAATGCCATATCAAGTTGTCACACATGAATATACTGAAATATATTCCATATATAATATATACTATGAGAAATGAATATGAAGAAGCCAGAGAAACATGGGAAAATTTATACAAAATTATCTATATTATAATATGCAGAATAAAAATTATATAAACAAGGACCACAACAATACAAATAGAAAAAAATGAAATGGAATGCTATGTAATTATAAGGGAAAAGTTGGCCCTGGAAGAGTTGAGAAAATATATCTCCCTCTCTTCTTTGCAGAGGTGGGGATCTATGGGCTTGGAATATTGCATATATGGTCAGACACAGTTGAGATGATGGTTGAATTAAGTGAACTGCTTTTTTCCCTCTTTTAAAAATGTTTGTTGCAAGGAATAAGGAGAGAAGAGGAGAGATACATTCTGAAATGAAATTGAAATAAAATCAAAAGATCAAAAACATAAAGATAAAAAGGAAATAGTCTCAGTCCACATTAATTGCATACAATAATCAGCATCATCATTGCAAACAGCATAGGCACACAGCTAATTGACATCAAGGTCCTCTCCTAGGAGGCACTGGAGGACACTGGGAAGAGATGAACTTGGCAAAGGCCTCGGGTTCTCATCTCATACCTGCCACTTACTTACAATCTGTGGACTCTGAGCAAGTCCCTTAATTTCTCTGAGCATGAGTTTTCTCATCTGTAAAATGAACAAGTTTCGCTAAATGATGCCCAAGTTCACTTCTAACTGAAACTCTGTGGTCCTGAGATGCGATCTCCAAGGGGACTAAATTGCACAGTTAGGGAATGATGGGTTTTTAACAGTGTCTTCCGTTAGCCTGTCCAAATACAGAATAAAAAAGCTGCTCTGTTCTTATTACAACTTACTCCGGAAACTGAGACGATGCAGGATGCAGGATGCAGGGTGCAGGAATTGCCTGTGTCGCAGGGTCAACAGGATAGTCAGTGATTAACTCTGGGGTCTTTTTGGTTGTGCCAGGCTGGCCTCTGTTGTTGGGGCTAAGGAATGGAGGGAGAATGAGAAAGTTCTACTACCATCTTCCACAGCAGGTGGGGGACAATGACTTGAGTCTTGGCTGAGACTATGAGAAATACCTGAGGCTATTCCAAGCCGGGCTTGTGAGTGGGTACCACTGCCATCTGCTGGACAGAATAGATATCAGACTTGTTTGAATAAGCTGCTATGTTGCCTATAGGAACGTTCAGCTGAACATTTTCCTTTGTGGGGAGAAAGACAGAGTTATTTGTTTGGAATCACACAGGCTGTTCTCCACACTAAGTAATCAAAAGCTCCTGCAAATCTGAGACTACTAAGCACAGTTTCTGTCAAAGGACGCAGTGGGCTTCCATGAAGGAAAGGGGTGAAAGGCCACTTAGGAGCCAAGGATTAAAGTCCTGGGGTGCTCCCAGCTCTACCACAGACCTAATGCTGCATGTTCCCAGTCAACCTAATTTAAAAAAAACTCCAACTATATATAATCTGGATAAAGAATTCTTCCTTCTGGACTTGGAACTTTGTGACAAAGAAAATAATTATTGACTTAAAATGCAAATTCTTTATGAGCTGTTATGCTACTGCTCTGATGTGCATTGAAAAAATGAAATTTTAGAGAACAGCACACAATAGAAAATATAAATTTTTTCTTTGACAAACTCTTTTTCTTATCACAATCTATAGATTTCCAGCAAGTAAAGAGCTACAAAAATGATAATAGTAACACTTAGACTTTAAGCTTGGTGATATACTGTACACATATTATGCCTTGTGATCCTCACAGACAACCCTGCAAAGTAAGTATGAAATCTCATTTTACAGAAGACTAAACTAAATCTGAAAGATGTTAAGTGATTTGACTGGAGTCACACAGCTAATGTATCCGAGGCAGTATTTGAACCCAGGTTTTTAAAGACGCAAACTCCTACCCACTTTCCACAGAGCTACCTCAAGCCCAATAATGGCAGTAGGCATGTAGGACAGATTTTCAGGAGGTTATCCCTTGTTCCAATATATGCTTATCATATATTTAATATTTTCTTCAGTTCATAATATTTGTTCTCAGTGGTAGTCTATATATGCAGCAACTTTAGAAGTTAGTTTTCAATGGAAAAACAAACCCAAATTTTACTCAACATAACAGAGTATGTGTTGGGAATTGATTTTTTTCCCTAAGAGCAAGAATAATAAGAACATTTAACATTTAACAGAAAGGCTTTAGGTAAGATCTGACCCTAGGGATTCCAAGGGATGAAGGATCCAGGACAGGCTGTAGAAAGGGATGTCACATTCAGGACATAGTTGGTAGTCCAAGGTGGTAGATACAATGAGTGTATGAAAGGGAAAATATGAAATAAGTCTGGAAAGATAAATAGGAGTCAGGTTGTGAAAGAATTTAAATGCCAGGCTAAGGGATTTGCATTTAATCTCAGAGGCAACAGGGAGCCAATGAAGAGTTTTTAATAGAGAATATTTGATCAGATCTGTATTTTAGGAATATTAATTTGGCAACTGTGGGAAAATTGCAGAGAAAAATAATTGGAAATAAGCAGGGAGGCTACTGTAATAGTCCAGGAAAGGAATGTTGAGGACCTGAACTAGGTTAGTGGTCCTAAGAGTGGATATGAGAAATGTGGATGTAAGATTGACAAGACTTGGCAGCTGCTTGGGATGGGAAAGGGGGAAAGGGAAAGGGGAATGACAAATTAAGAATGACTCTTAGGCTGTGAATCTTAGTGGCTGAAAGGATTTTGGTTCTTTCAACAGAAACAGGGAAGTTTGGAGGAGTGGAAGGTTTTATACATAATGTGTTCTGTTTGGCTAGGTTAAGTTTCACCTGGTGAAGGGATATCCTATTGGAGGTGTTCAGCAGGTGAATGGTGATGTGAGATTGAAGTTGAGGAGAGTGTTGAAAGAGAAAAGAAAAAAGCCCAGGACCCAGGTTTGGGAAATACCCTTGGGTAGTGGATAGGGGATGGCACTTAGAAGTGGTCAGAAAGGATAATAGAATCATAATATTTTCCAAGTTGCATTGGGATCTTAGAGGCCATTTAGTCTAATTCGTACCTGAAAAAGCATCACCATTACAGTATACATAAGACGGGAACCCATTACTACCTTTCAACTGAGGCAGCCCATTACACTTTGAAAAACTCTATTTCTTTGAAAGTTTCCCTTTATTCAAGCCTAAATTTGTCTCTTGGACACTTTTACTCATAGAGGTCTGGAGCCAAGCAGAACAAATTAATCCCTCTTCCACAGGATAGAGCTTTAAATGCTTGAAGGCTTCTCTTCTTGAGGATAAACATCACCATTCAAAAGGGTGAAATTAGAGAGGTCTAAGGGGACTTCATTCTAGTCATGGAGGGATATTGTAAGTGAGGAATAGGGGTTGGGGAAAGAAGGACCAAAATATAGACAGTGAACTAGAATGGAGGACACATAAAGGGAACAAGTTTGAAATAATTCTGGAAGTTACTTTGGAAGTAGACTACAGAAAGCTGCGAATGCCAGGATAAGTAGTTTAGTAGATAGCAGAAGAGGGTTCCTAGGAGGAGATGTAAAAAGCTGAAGAGAGGAAAAATAGGATGAGAACTGAGGAAACACCATTTAGAAATTATTGGTAACCTTGGGGAGAGCAATTTAAGTTAAGTGATAGGGTCAGAAGCCAGACTTCAGGAAGATGAATGGTAAAAGGTGAAATGGGAGAGTAATGACAATAGATTCTCTTTTTCCTAGGAGTTTGGAAAGTTAGACTGAGATGGGAGCAGCATGTTTTGGTGGGTTAAAGAAGGAGATCTAGCCCCAACCTCAGTTTTCTCATAAATAAAATTAAGTCCTTCCATATTTGGATCTATGGTCTTAAGAATTTATGATTTTCTACACCAAGAAAAAAAAAGGGAGGGAAGATATATCTTACTAATCAGACCTTTATGGAACTAGAAGTTGAGTGCATTAAGGGAATTTCATCTTTGACCAACCTGCCTCTGCCAAGGAAACCCAGGATATAACAACAGTTTTAAAGGGCAGATAATGAAATGTTAAACTAAATATCAAGATGCATCTATGATACTCTATTAATTTTACATAGCAAGAAGAAAGTTTCCTTGAATTGGAAGAGGAGGTTGGCCAGTAGCCTAGAGAATACTGACCATGTCTCTGGAAGCCCTTAAAAAAGCTAAGTTTTAGAGTCAGGTCAGGAACAAGGGAACAGTTAAGCAAGAACTGAGCCTCTGAGGAGAAATAAAATCTTCATTGATTCTCTCTTCCATGGGTGAAAGAGGAGGGAATTTTCTCTCTCTTCTTCCTTATATTTGGCTATGATGCTTTGAAGTCCAGTTATCTGATTAGTAGGAGATACCATACTCATCAGGAAGCAGAGATATACACCCTCAAGGCAGATATGGAAAAAAAGAGGTAGTCTTATGTGAAGAGGGAAGAAGTAGCACTTTTAGCAGGAAAAAAAGGGAGGTGACTATGGACTCAAGAAAAACTAACCCTGGCAAGAATAATAGCTAAAATTTACAGTGTTCTAAGGTTTCCACAGTGCTTTGCTTATATTAACTCATTTGATTCTCACAATAATCCTGGTAAAGTAGGTTCTATTATTATCTCCATTTTACCTATGAGAAAGCCAAGTCTTAAAGAAGTTAAGTGACTTTCCCAGGGTCACACAACTCATAAGGGTCTGAGGCAGGATTTGAATTCAGGTCTTCTCAATTATAACTCTAACATTGTAGTCACTTTACCACCCAGATGCCTCACCCAGCTGAATAGCCTGCTGAGTAGAGCGAGGAAGCATGAGGACTCCATGGGGAAAGAAAGGAAATCAACTTCCTTCAGTTCTTGAGGTGAGTTGCCCTGGCTACAAGTATGCCTCACAACCATCATAGTCTAAGTTTGTGCCCACTCTTCCTTTGGATGTTATGTGTATTAGTGGGAGAATGCACCCTACGTTTATGTGTGTCGTGGTTGTGGGGGTGAGCAGTGGGATGTGGGGTGTGATTTTTTTATTCCTATGATTCTTTCTGTGCCACATTAGTAAGTGTGTTTGCTCTCAGCAAAAATGTGTCTACTTTCTGATTGCTAATAGGAAATCTATTAATAGGGGGCTTGTGAGCCATAGCTTTGGAATGCAGACCTGCAGGATACCCTAGAACAGTGGTTCTCAACCTTCCTAATGGTGCAACCCTTTAATACAGTTCCTCATGTTGTGGTGACCCCCAACCATAAAATCATTTTCGTTGCTACTGCATAACTATAATTTGGCTACTGTTATGAATCTATCTGATATGCAGGATGTATTTTCATTGTTACAAATTGAATATAACCCACAGGTTGAGAACCGCTGCCCTAGAACCTGTGAATGGTAGGTGTCCTCTGTGGAACCAAACCAGGAGTTGGAATACAAGAAGAAGTGCTACACCTATCTGAAGGATTTTTTCCTCAATTAAAGAATTACTCATTATCCAAATTAGTAAAAGCTTTTGTATGCCATTTTGGACCATGGCATATATAATTTCCCAAAACACAGTTTTATTATTGTCACAAAACAAGTTCTTGAAGTCATACCAGACTGGAATAGTATTAAAAGAATGAAGTCAAGATTAAAACTGTAGGATGGAAGAGGCAAGAATGGTAAAAACAGAAAAATTATATCATATTAACAATGTATATTTGCAGAAAGATAAGAGAAAGAAGTGCAAAGAATAAGTAAATTCAATTATATGTAACTAACCAGGACTTTTTTTAAAAACAAGACTAATATTTTTAAAGAAATGCAATGAGAATTCCTATCACATAGGCAACACAAACTAACCTAAAGTAGGCAGCAGTGAAGTTGAAGTCCTTCTAAGATTTAATGTAATGAATGGAAAAGAAGAATTTATAATTAATAAATCAGTCTCTAAGCGTAAGTGGTTGCTTCTTTAAAGAGCTTCAAAATCTTATTCTCTTAAGAGTTTTAGGAATTCCTCCTGAAATCGTATTACACAATTGATTTCTACTGCCTGTTAAGAAAATATTTGCTTACAAAATGGATAAACTGCAGCCCAGCCCTTATCCAAATTATCACAAATCCCAATTCAGCAGAGAATTAGTAAAGTCTTATACTATAGTAAAGGAAAATAGAGGAACAACTTTTATGGACTTTCTAATTAGCAAAATAAATAGATTATGCACAGCTCATATTCTATATGTCACTACTGTGCTAGGTGCCTTAGTTTTGAAAAGAGCCACTCAGGATGTAAATCTAACCCATAATTCTTATTCAATCTAGCCCATCTGAAATGTTGCCTAGTAAACTATATGCAGCTTTTTAAGTCCTCTAACTTAACATATATTATGAAATGTAACTTGTGATGAAAGGCTGTTTTATTCTAAATTATATTTTCTGCATAACATTTCTTCAGTCTAATCTCATCAACAACTTTGTATGAGTTTATTATTTAAGTTTAATAGCATTGGAGCTAGAGGCAGAGAGGACCTGGATTCAGATTTCCTCTTCTACTTAGTAGCTGTGTGACTTTGGACAAAAATTGCTTCACTTTCTGGATCTTTGGAAGTTCACCTAAAAAAAATAAGAGTTGAACCTTCATGCTTTTTAAAGCTCCTTCTAGCTTTGAATCTATACACTAAAATTTAATTGTTTCCCACTTCCATTCAGTTATACATGACTGCAGTCAACACTGTATATGAGCCTACGAAGGCTCCTATAAAGATGTTATTGTTCATAAAGTTTCAAAAATATAGTTTAAAAACATAACCTAAAGTAACACAAAGACTTGGGAAGTTGATTTATCACAAAAATGTTTGAAGGGCAGTAGTTTGAATTATAATTCAAATAAAAAGCATAACATTTTCAGAGAAATGCCAAGGCAAGTGATTCCTTCTGAAAGAGATCTCATTTAGTCAGAGCCTTGTGAACACCAAATCTTCAGTTTGCCCATCATAACACATATTCCACTAACTTTAATGGTTCTTCTTTTTGAAAACAAAAGTGCACAGGTTAAACAGTTTTAGAACCAAAGAATATTGTACAAATTGAATGGCGTGTTTTTATCTTAGATTCACTTTTAAAAAATCGTTATCAAGGGTCAATCTTCTTGCAGTCATTTTCCTAATAAGGATGTAATCCAATCTGGACAATAAATACCGTATGCTGAATAAAAAGAAAACCTTCCAAAAATCAGAGAATATGAAGGGAGACATTAAATTGCCATTCTGTCAAGATGGACCCAAACAGAACTGTACAAACCTAGTATTCAAACACTAAAGGAAGAATTATAAACACACCAATATGTTCCAGTTAGAAGAGAGACCTCTAGTGTGTGTGTGTGCTAAAGCTGTGTGTGTGCTATGCTCCAGGCGTAATTAATACACCAGAATCACTGCAGTCATTTTGAATACTCTGATGATAAATTTTACAAAATACCACACACTAAATTAACCTAGAAATGTCTTTATTATGTTGATGCCACTTTGCTCAGGTGGTATCAGACGCTTTTTGTAAGCAAACAACGAACTTTATTTTGCGATTCAAAGTTTAAAAATTCCATGTGGTCACCTCCACCTAGTAATTATGCAAACTTCAAACCTACTCTCATTATAGTAACTGCTAACATTTTTTTTTTCAATCAAAGAGCAGTAGGAAGCGTCAACCAAATTGTTAAAGTCAGTGTGCAGTCTCTTGTACCCCAAGCACCTTTATTTCACCAAACGGTATAAAAATAATGGCAATAAATTAATCATGCTGGTTTCTCCTTAACTTAATAAAGTGATCTTGTTGTAAGGGACAATAATGGCCTAGCTGTTAGGTTCCACAAATTCTAAAAACAATAGGTACATCGTTGGTTTGGAGATCAGATGTCGTTACATTTTTTTGAGAATTAGTTTCAGTCTTGAAAACCTTCTATTTTCTCCTCTTCGACATTAAAAACACATTTGAGGTACACAGAGAATGTTTTTCTTTTAACACACACACATACACACACACACACACACACACACACACACACACACAAAACAGGAGGTCTCTTAAGGAGTCTACTGCTGAGAAGGTAAAAGCATTTTGCTCATTTTTAATTTGCTAAAACAATCCAAGCCTGCTTGGTACCCAGAGGGTATTCTCAAATAAACTTGTATCTCTAGCTGCCAGCTTAGTTGATTGAAAACAGAAGGCGAACATTTCTTAAAGAATGAGTATGTTAAACTGTTATGTCTCTCCTCCACCCCCACCCTCCCCAACCAGGGACAGACAGACACACAGAGACACACGGACGCAAAGTCAAGGATTTACTCGAAAGCAGCCAGTCCTATTATCTAAGAGATAATGCAGTATTTGTACCAAATTACTTTTGCCCACTATTTTGCACCTTTTAAGAGAGGAAGTCAAAGCCACAGGGATATTGGACAGTTCCTGCGAGCAGCAACCAGACTCACAAAGCAGCAATTCCTATTTGCAACTTTGGTAACTTAGTTGGCTCTAGTCCATCCTGCCTCCGGAGCAGTCACGTTGAAAGATATTTTGATAACAGAAGACCACTTCAACTACAATGTAACTGCTAGAAAGCACAAAGGCAGATGCATAACAGCTAGGACCTAGCGGGTGTAATGGGAACAGTGAGAAGTAGTAGGATGGGTGGAGTGGGGAGTGTGTGTGCATCGGTAGACACATGTTACTTTCCATCTACCGCCGCGGATAGAGGTATGGGGGATCCCTGAGCTGGAAACTATCTGAATATTCCTTCTTGCTTAAAAAATACATTTTTTTTTAAAAAAAGGATCGATTTCACTTTTAACCTGACCTCCCAAAAAAGCGCCCCATTTTTTTGTGTTGTCTTTTCAGGCTAGACGTGGACTCCTTATTTTAGTTCCCGTGGGGGGTGGGGGTGGAGGGAAAGGAACTCAACCGGCACACTTCAATGAAAGTGGGGTAAATAATCTCCCCTTCTCCTGTAGGGGAAGGGGCTGGATTGGAGCCAAAGAGTACCTACCTCCCCCCGCCCCCCTGCGCCCCAGGCCGTGGGTGCAAACCAAGCGGGCGAGGCAGGGAGGAAGCTCTGTCCCTTTAAGGGAACCTTGGCAGACAGGAGGGGAGGGAAGGATGCGGACTCCAGGCTCAGGCGCTGCAGGCACTGGGGGGGAAGAAGCGAGCGCAGCAAAGCCACAGCCATTACCTGCAGCGCTCACATCCTCCTCCTCCTCCCCCCACCCCAGCAGCCAGTCCCCGCCTTCCAAGAAGACTTCTAATCCAGAGCATGTGCTGAGCCTTTTATCGCGGAAGGGAGGGAAGGGGGGAGGAAGAGGAATGAGAGCTTTTAAAAAAATAAATGAAACGTTTGCACCCAAAAAAGGCGGGGGAGGGGGAGGGGGACGCGGGCAGCACCGAGAGACAGAGGTTGGAAGGAAGGGGGCTTTTACAGGTCTCCTGTGTTGGCCCAGGGGGGTGAATACACAAGGGACTCGACCTGCACTGCCGCGGGTAGAGGAAACCACACGCAGCCGGCTGCACACAAAAGGGAGACCTGGTCCCTCTTGCGGAAAAAAGAGAGGAAAAAAAAGAAAGAAAAAGAAAATCGCCCCGGGGCAGCATCTGCACCAGAGCCACAATGGCGCCTTTCACGGAGCTTTCGGGGGCACCGGGGAGAACGGCAGAAGCCGGGGAGCAGCTCGAAGCAAAAGCCAGGCGGCCTCCGGCCCGGGGGCCCCCCAGTGCGTGTCTCTTGGCAGGGGGCGGTGCGGGCCCCCGGGGGCAGCTGCTGCCGCCCGGCCACCCGGTGGGCCATCTCCATGCACTTGGCAGGGGGTATTTCGGAGGGACAGACGGGGAGGGAAGAGAAGAGAGGAAGGGGTAATGGGGGGCCAGTGGAGCGAAAGCACCGCTTGGGTTTAGGTGCGGGGTGGGGGGCGGGGTAAGTGCGCTTCCAGGAGGGAGCCGCGGCCGCTTGGCACGGACGGGGTTCCCGGAGCAGCCACCGCCAGCTCCTGGGCACCACCGGGATCTGGAGGGGCATTGCAACTCTTGCCGCCGCACCCGGTGGCAAACCCCAGGCTGGGGCAGCCCGGCCCGCCGCCGCGCACTCTACTCCCCCCCCTCTTCTCCAGCTGGCTTCTCCAACGTTTGGTGGAGGGAGGAGGGGAAGGAAGGAAGAAAGGGAAGGAAAGGAAAGGGAGGAAAAAAAAAAGGACTGGAGGAAGTGGCAGCCGCCGCCGCCGCCGCCGCCGCCGCCGCCGCTCATCGGAGAGGAATTTGCCAACCCCACCGTGGCTGGCTCTGTGTGTGCGAGAGTGTGGAGCGCTCTCTCCCATGCCTGGCACATGCGTAAAAGCGAGTTGCGCCCAAAGTCCCAGCCATACCCTCCTTAGCAAATAATAACAAACCCAAACCGTCAGATCTTACCTGAAACATTGAAGCACAAAGTCTCTTTCCAAGTCCCCTTCCTTTCCTCTCCCCCCTTCCGATTTCTCTCCCAGCGATCTGCTCAGCTCGCTACACCAGAGAGAAATGCAATAGCTTGGCTAAGGTAGACAGAACAAAATACAGAGAAGAGTTGCTCCAGGGCTTTGAAACCCCTCAAGGCAAGGATCAGGATACAATTAGCTCATGCCTCTACCTCCAGTCTAAATCAATCTCCAAAATAAAACTTAAATCAAATTAACCGATCACACGGGCAGAAAACTGATCTCCTTCAAACATAAAGCTGTATATATATGTATTTATAAATAGTATATATATATATATGGATTTTTTTGAGATTTTTTTTGGGGGGTGGAAAACCAGTCTCATTCCAGCCTCCAACTTGCTTTTTAGTCTCCTCTTGCACAGAAAAGCTGATTTTAATCGTTGTGATTAGTTTTGATGTAACGTTTCCGCAGGCGATTTCTGCAAATGGATGGAGTGTTTCTTTGCCAAAAGAGGGAAAAGCAGCAGATGATGATAATTATAAGGATTGTGAGTTGTTTCTTTTTATTTGTGTTTAGATCTTCGCCTTCACTTTCCCGAGTTGACCTGACATTGCCATTGCACTAAGGTCGGGCAACTTGTTGATTAACATCACCTCCTCCTTGGATCAAAGGATATGTGATAATTTGGCAATAGAGCAACACATTTTCTGTTCCCTTGGCTATATAACTTCCCAAATGACGTGTATAAAAATAAGCACATGGGGTCTGCTTTGCCCCAATCAAGTCTCAATCAGTGCCTCAGGGTGATACACAAACTCATTTCAAATGTTCAGCCATGCAGAATTGTAAAAAGATTGAAGGAGTTACACTGCATTTTTTTTTCCAAAATAGTAAAATTAAAAGAAAACGGAAGCACATTCAAGCATCTACCATTCAGGTTCATGTAATAAATGTTCTCAGACTGTTTCTCTTTTCCCCTTCTTTTTCTTCTTCCTGCTCAGTGTCTCATATATAAGGAAGAGTTCTCGATATCCCATTATTTGATGGAAAAGCTCAACCTTCTGGGATAATGAGCTAAAGGGACTTGATAATTTGAACATGTTTTGATGAATTAATGTTACTTCAATTCTTACCTCTTCTACTCATTTTCACTTCCGTTTCTTTGACAGGTCTTTGTTCAAAATGATTGTGCTTGGGCTGTTATCTTAATTTCTTTGTAGTTAGGATGGGGTATTTTGTTATAAACTCGTGGGTCACCTCCCATTAGTGTCACATCCTTGCAGGATACTTTTTGAAATTGTATGTTTCTGAGCACTTCACAGTCCATTAATTCAAAGACTTTGCTGACATTTCTTATGAAAAAGACCAGACTGTAAGGCCAGAGATGTTCAATAAAACCCTAAATAAAATCAGATATGTCCAGCAAATACCTGCAATCGGCAGCTTGGAATATTTTTTGAAAAATCATCCTTTCACCTTAAGGCAAACCACTGTTATAATAACAACAAAAAAGGAAGGTCTGATCTTACTGCTTAAAAATAGTCAATCAGATCAGACGGGTAATAACACGGCCTGATTATCACAGGCAGGGCAATGGGCTCTTTTTCTTCTCTCTCTGGTCTTTAGTATTTAACAGGAACACTACGACATAAACTTCTGAGTTGAAAGTAGCTACCATTTTAGAATTAAGAAAAGAAAAGAATGATATCCTAAATAAACACACAAACACATACAACAAGTATATTATGACCTGGGTTTCTGAGTGGATATATGTAAATATGTGTATGTGTGTATGCATATACAAACGTATATACACATATGTATATGTATGCATAGAAGGCAGCTAGGTGGCCCAGTGAAGTCAGGAATACCTGAGGTCAAATCCAGCCTCAGACATTTACTAGCTACGTGACCATGGGCAAGTCACTTAACCCTGTTTGCTGTAATCCACTGGTGAAGGAAATGGCAAACCACTCCAGTATCTTTGCCAAGAAAATCCCATGAGCAGTATAGTCCAAGGGGTCATGAAGAGTTGGATATGAATGACCCTCTAAACAATAATAACATATTGTGTACATATGTATGTATATACACATACTGAGTGAATGCATATGTATCTGTATGTGGATGTATATATAAGTATATATTGACATACATCCTCAGAAACCCAGGCCATAGCATATCTACTATATACACACACTGCCCGCCCACATGCATACTACACAGACACATACATTCAAACATACACATATAGAGAGCCAAACTCTCTAGTCTGATCTGCAATATAATAATTTAAGTCCATAAATTCTGAGTTTAGCTCTAGTTAAAACATGACCTTTCCCATCACTGATAGATAAGATGTACGAATGTATAAAAAATGTATAAGGAGAAAAGTAACCAAGAAGGACCACTTCAAATCAATGGTCAATTTTCATTTCCATTAGGGATAATAAAATATGATAGCCATATAAATACAAGATATGACTAATAAAGTAATGTGACTTATTTTAAAACAAACAGTACACTATTTATATTTTATATCCAAATGAATGTTTGAGCATTCTTTTTTTAAAAAAAGCCACCTCGAAAGCTATACCATTTTCTCAATGATGACCAAAACATTTTTTTAAACTTTTATTTATTTTAGTTTTACATCGTTCATTTCCACGAGATTTTGAGTTACAAATTTTCTCCCTATCTTTCCCCTATCCACCACCCCAAAACAGCCATGCCATTGTATAACTCCTCCCCCAATCTATTCTCTCCTATGTCCTCCCCTTCACCCCTCTGACTTTCTGGTAGGGCAGGATGGATCTCCCTGGCACAGTGCCTGTGTATCTTAAG
>CM053580.1:398631226-398662687 GCA_028627135.1 Pseudochirops cupreus | reverse complement strand
CATAGTCCTGGTACTTTACCCCATTTATACATCTCAATGGAACTCAAGTCCCAGGTTAGGATGGGACAAAGACTACATTTCTGGACTCCATTATTCTTCCACGGCAGTTAACTAACATGTACTTATTGTTAACATTCGTCTAGGCAGTTTTGGGCTCTTGTTGCCCCATTCATATGGCTCTTTGTTTTGGCATTGACAATATTTTATATGAAAGGTATAAAGTTCTTATTGCTTCCACTGAGAAGGTCTTTGTCCTGGCATTGATGATATATCCTGGATAAAGTTTCAATTTCTTGCCTTGACTTGGGCATTTCTTGTCCCATTGATATAACATTTATGATGTTTTGACATGTGTAGTTGGCTTTGAGAGAATAGTTTCCAAAGTGCTCGGAAAAGTCAGTTAGAATACATGAACTAAAATTCTAAATGAG
The DNA here is from genome assembly GCA_028627135.1 of Pseudochirops cupreus. Classification (NCBI taxonomy): domain Eukaryota; kingdom Metazoa; phylum Chordata; class Mammalia; order Diprotodontia; family Pseudocheiridae; genus Pseudochirops; species Pseudochirops cupreus. The sequence goes on along the minus strand of CM053580.1, from coordinate 398,662,256 downwards.
TAGTCAGTTTTTCCTTTCTAATAGAAGCTCTTAAGAATGAAATTCTAAAAAAAAAATTTTTTTTTGGAGGGGGGAAGGCAAGGCAATTGGGGTTAAGTAACTTGCCCAAGGTCACACAGCTAGTAAGTGTGTCAAGTGTCTGAGGCTGGATTTGGACTCAGGTCCTCCTGACTCTAGGACCAGTTCTGTATTTACTGTACCATCTGACTGCCCCCAAAATTCTAAAATTCTTAAACACAAATTAAATAATTCTGAATTAGAGAAGAAGGAGGAGTTACTTGCCTAGGACTCTGTGAATTCATAAGGAACTCATCAGAGAACTTAGATTTTATAAAGATATGCATGAAGGATAGCTGCCTAAACACAAGAAATCCAATAAAGAGGTTGTTACCATAGTCCAGGTATAAGTGATGAAGACCTTAATTCAGGTGGCAACTGTGTGTATGGAAAGAAAAGCTGGATGAAAGACATGTTTTAAGATGTAACATCTGACAACTTATTGGGTAGAGATAAGGTGAGGAAAAAGTAATATTAAAAAAAAATTGAGAAACTCTGGTCTTTGGAGTAAGGAAGACCTGCCTAAGGAAGACCTGAGTTCAAATCCTGCCTCAGATACTTACTAGCTGTGTGACCCTAGGCATGTTACATTATAAAATTCAGTTTCCTTATCTACAAAATGGGTGGAATAACAGCACCTCCCTTATAGGATTATTGTGAGGATCAAATGTGATATAATGTAAAATGCCTTGCAAACCTTGGAACTAGCTATTAAGAAAGCGTCAGTAACTAGGAGGATGATGGTACCCCTCAACAGATGCAGGTAAATTCTGAAGTGGGGGAAGGTTTGGGAGGGAGATAGTCAAATCAAGTCATTTCAATGTTATTAAATGCCCATAATATGCATGGCAGTGTATTAGGTGCTAGGTACACAAAGAAAGGAATCAGTCCTTGCTTTCAAGGAGCTTACATTCTGCTAAGGGGGAAATAGAACATGCACACAAATAAGACCAGCACAAAACCTAGAAGGAAGCACAGAGAAACTGAGTAGCTTTGAAAATAACATGTAGTATTTACAACATAGGTTTTCTTGAAATGGAAATATATGGTTTTATATTGCATCCTCTATGTTCTATGTACATGGAAGGGATTTTTTTTCCCTTTTCTCATTTTGTATTTAAGTTTAAAATGAATAAAAAGTAAAAAAAAATAAGACCAGTACAAGGAAAATGGTGGGGGAGGGGAGCAGGAAGAATGCTAATAATGGGGCTGGAGCAGGGGCAGGGATCAGGGAAGACTTCAAGGAGGCAGTGGCACCTGAGTTGAGCCTTGAAGAAAGACAAGTATTCTGGGAGGTGGAGATGAGATGAATACAGCTGATACTGATACATGGAAGTAGGAGATGGAGTAGTATCAAATTTAGCACACAATCATGCTTTGGTTAGAATGCCAAGTTCATGAAATAATGAAATAATGTTTCATGAAATAAAATAAAGTTCATGGAATAATGTTTCATTACGAAACAGGGTTGCAAAGATAGGTGAGAGCTACATTGTGGAGGGCCTTATAAAGGCTTTAAAGACTATCAATTTTGTTCTATAGGCAATAGAAGATCCTGAAAGTTTTTGCCTTCAGAGACTCGATTTCCTCATCTGTAAAATGGGGATAATAATATTGACATTACTTACCTCACCAGACTACTATGAAGAAAAAAAAAGTCCTTGTCATTATCATTACTTGTGATGAAAAAATCTAGAATTCTAACTTGTTTTCCTTCGTTAGTCCGTCTCTAAGTAACGTACAATCATTATTTACCAACTAACCATCTTTATAGCATTTATCTGGACTGCTTCCATTTCTGCCTTCTTTTTCTTAAGGCAAAAACTGCCTAAGTTGTATACAATTTTGTAGAGTAGTGTTTCCCCAACTAATTTGGCCACTGAACAAATTTGGGCTTAAAATAAATTGACAGAACCTATAAATACTGGTCTGGGAGGTATGAGGTATTTATCCTTTGGGATATGAGGGGATTGGGAAATTTTAAAGCAAAACAGAGGCAAATTAAGACTATTTTCAGTTCTGAAAAATTGCATACTGAAAATATACATAAGTATTTTGATATATACATAATTTCAAATTTAATATTTTATGAGGAAAAAGTCACTAGCATTAACATTTTTCCTAGAGAACACCTATTCCTCTTGCTTAGAATGTCAGTGTTCTGTGGAATGGAATTTGGAGAACTTTCTTCTTTTATTTTACTTCTTCTGTTATTGCTTTTTTATCCTGGCAAGCATTATGCAGAATTTTCTATTGAATAGAGACTGAGAGGGTATATTCTGTGGCAAGTATGTCTAGGTATTGGTCTGCATCTTTATTGCCACATTGGTGTGGTTCTTTGTTTTGACTTTTTTCTTTTGGAGGGGGGAAGGCAGGGCAATTGGTGTTAAGTGACTTGCCCAAGGTCACACGGCTAGTAAGTGTTAAGTGTCTGAGGACAGATTTGAACACCTGATTCCAGGGCCGGTGTGCTATGGCATTAAAAAAAAAAAGAAACACCAAGTATTTTAAATTTATTTGTCCCTTGCACTGAGTGCCATTCCCCCCCTCCCAAGTAAAAAAACTAAAAAACAAAAACTAATCCTTCGATAAATATCTGCATGGCTCTATGAAGCAAATTCCCACATTATCCGTTTCTGAAAATGTATGTCTCTTTTTGCAGCATAAATTCAGGACTCTCCATCAGGAGGCATATTTCATTTTCATTCTTTTGGAGCAGCAAAGCCTTTGGTCTTGGGAACTTTAGGATTCTAAAGTAAGTCAAAGTTATTATTATGTTATTATCATTTTATAAATGGACCTCCTAGTTTCTTCTCACTTCACTCTTCATCAGTTCATAAAGATATTCTCAGTTTCTTATGAAATTTTCCATTTTATAATTTCTTATGACACAATAATATTCCATCACATTCCTATACCATAATTTGGTTATCCACTTCCCCAATAGGAGGACCTCATTGATGTCATATCCTTTTCTAGATATGGAATTCCCTTCCCTTTCCTGGACACTTGTCAATCTCAGTGACAATCTCTTAATGGCCATGATACATGATAATTCATAGCAGGTTCAAACAAAAGAGCACACTTGAGTTTGAACTTTACAGGTGCACAGAGAAACAAGAAGGTTGAAGACTGGAGGGGGGGGCAAATGGGGGAAATTATACATAATAACAAGGAATGGATTTCCTGGAAGGAGAAACCATATGGCTCTCAAGAAGAATGGCAGGATTTAGCTCATTTTTTAGTCCTCCAAAACAGAAGGTGAAAAGACTCAGTTCCCATGCAAGTACTCAGGCTAACATAACATTAGCCAGACTTTATTTAACTTTTGTTTAACTTGTAGAAAATAAAGAAATCACAGTTGAACCCATAAACAATCCAGATAATTCTCCTTTCATTTCCGGGGAATCCTATAGACCCAATGGCATAATAATAATAGCACTTAGGATACCTACTTACTACCTGCCATGCACTGTGCCAAGTGCTTCACAAATATTATCTCATTTGATCCTTACAACAGCTCTAGGAGGTAGATATTACAGACAAGGAAACTTTAGCAGAGGTTAAGTGACTTGCTCTGGGTTACTCAACTATAAAGTGTCTGAGGCTGCATTTGAACCAAGGTTCCTGACTTCAGGACTAGTGTTCTATCCGTCATGCCACCTCGTTGCTTTTATAAATCAGTCTTTATTAGCTGACCAACATAAGTCAGTCAAAAGACATTTATTAAATGTGCCAGGTACTGTGCTAAATGTAGGCAGTACAAAGAAAGGTAAAAGACAGTCCTTGGTCTTAAAGAACTCACAGTCTAATGGGGGAGACCATAAGCAAACAACTACCTATGAACAAGCTATAGACAAGATAAACTGGAGATAATCAACAGAGGGAAGGCATTGGAATGAAAGGGTAATGTCCATCTTCTTTCAGGGTCTAGTGAAAATGGAGCTCCAGGGGCGGCCAGGAGGTGCAGTGAATAGAGCACCAGCCCTGGAGTCAGGAGGACCTGAATTCAAATCTAGCTTCAGACACTTAACACTTACTAGCTGTGTGACCTTGGGCAAGTCACTTAACCCCAATTGCCCTGCCTTCCCCCTTTAAAAAAAAAAGCAAAAAAAAAATTAAAAAAAAGAAAATGGAGCTCCATCCTGTCTGTTCTCCCCCTCTCTTCCCAGTTTCTCAGAACCTACACAGTACAAATGAAGGAAAAGGACCAGGATGAATCTCTTATATTTCATTTTATTTATGCTATTTTTATTTACTTATTTAGGCATTTTTAAATCAAGTATTTTAAAATATCTGTCCTTCACATTGAGTTGCCCCTTCCCTCGCTCCCCCTAGTGAAAAAAGCCTAAAAACCAAAAAATAATCCCTCAATACACATCTACATAGCTCTACAAAGCAAATTCCCACATTATCCATTTCTGTATGTATGTATGTGTGTGTGTATGTGTATATATATATATATATATAGATATAGATATAGATATATATACACACACATATATATATATAAACATATTTAATGGTTTTATTGAGTTATATGAATAGTTTTATTCCTTGCTGTTCCTAAACTCTGGATCCATTTTGGTTCAGGAATTTGGCCCAGGAATTCCTTAGCACTCTGTCACCCTGCTGCTGCCCCCTCTGTCCATTGCCATCTCTGGTTCCTTCTTCTTTAGGGAGTAGTTGGGGGATGGTGGTGGAGAGGGACGTGGTTCATATTTCTTTCCTGGAAATTCTCTTCTTTTTTTTTCTTGATTGATTTGTTTATTTACTTTTAGTTTACAAGATTCAGTTCCACAATCCCGTGAGTTTCAAATTATCACCCCTCCCTGTTCTCCACTCCCCGCCCCCACCATGGCGGCATACAATCAAGTATAGGATCTGCAAATACTTTCACATTGGACATTAGTCTTGCTGTGTAGAAGAGTTGTAACCAATGGAGTGAACAATGGTAAAAAGGAAACAAAACCACACATGAAAAAGAACGATAGCATGTTGATTCAGTCTCCATTTAAACTCTAGTCTTTCTAGATCTTTCTCTGAATGTAGATATGTCCTTCCATCCTGAGACTTGTAGAGTTGTCTTATAACCTTGTGTTGCTGAGAAGAGCCCAGTTCATCAAAGCTGGTCGTCACACATACGATATGTCTGTGATTGTGTACAAATTTTTCCTGGTTCTGCTCTTCTCACTTAGCATCAGTTTGTATAAGCCTCTCCAGGTGAATATGAAGAATCTTATAGCACGATAGTATTCCATTTCATTCATATACCACAACTTGTTTAGCCATTCCCCAATTGATGGGCATCCCCTTAATTGAAAATTCTCTTCTTTTAAGAAGATAATCTTCTTTTAGTCTCTGACTTTTCTGTCCTTCTCTATGAATCCCCTCTCTTTTAAAGGTCAAGTCCATGCCTACATATATGAACTGCCTGTGAATCAATCATAAATCAGTCTATCTTAAATGAAATCTCAATAGGACAAGAAATGCCTAGGACAAGGCAAAGAACTGAAACCTTATCAAGGATGTATTATCAGTGTCTGAACAAAGATCTCATCAGTGGGTACTGTAAAGATTTTATACCTTGTATAGGAGATATCATATGTGTCAAAACAAAAATCACATGAATGTGGCTACATGTTCCCAGAATAATGTTTGCGTACATCCTCGACATTCATGTTAGCTGTAAGCATATGCCTGCCTACCTTCTTTTCACTGCCCTGGAAGGATGGAATAAAAAACGGTGGTCCTTGTTTCATCCTGATCTAGAATTTGTCAAATTAATGTCTGTGAACAGGGTAAAGTACCAGTACTGTGGCATTGTTCTCTCTCAAGCTTTTGTGACTTTGAGGAAGTAGTTAGAGAAATACTTTCTTATTGGTGGAGGAAGGAAGCTGATGCAGGGAAGACAGAAAATAAAAAAGAGTATGGCATATTGCAGGCATATAGTAAATTATTATTAACACAATTCCAATTAATTAGGTAACTAAGAGGTTTTCATAGATCCCAACATTATGCTCTAAGGCAATGGTTCTCAAAGTGTGATATGGGGACCCCTAGGAGTCTCCAAGAACCTCTTAAGGATCCTATGAGTTCCAAAGGATTTTCACAGTAATACTAAGACATTTTAATTTCTAATATGATAGATAGCAATAGCTATAACCCAGCTCAACAAAAGCTCTTTGAAGGGTCCTCAGTAACTTTTATAAGTGTCAAGGGATCCTGAGACTGAAAAATTTGAGAACTGATGGTGTAAAGAAATACAAAAATTATTTGAGACATGACACCTGTCCTCAAGGAGCCCAGACAAGATGAATAAAAACAAACCCTGAACTCTTTGATGTTGACTATAATTACAATAGGTGTTGTAGGAATGGAATAATCCATATAAGCTGAAACTGTTGGAAAAGAGAGTGTGATGTCATGGAAAGAGCATTGAATATGGGATCCAATAATTGGGATTTGAATTCTAGTTGCACCACTAATGTTGTGTCTTACTTCATCCAGAAGACTGACTAGATGATCTGGAAAGTCCCTCCTGACTCCAAAGCTTAAGAAGTGAAGTTTCAGCTGGACTTTTAAAGGAGAAATAGAATGTAGATATGCAGACAAGAGCAGGGGATGCCATGACACACTGGGCAAGGTATGGATGCAGGTCAGGAGTGAGCATGGCATCTGGAGAAGGGAGTGGAGAGAACTGTTTGGCTAGGGAGAAAGTATATGTTGTAGTGCACTAGGAAACCAAGTTCTACATAGAGAGTGAGGTCAGACTCAAGAGGGCCTTGAAAGCCAGGTTTGGATCTGACATATCCATCGGGAGCCATTGTAAGCTCTTTTATTTATAATTTAATTTAATTCAATTTTTAAAATTAACAAGTATTTATTTTTTTCTTCTCCTCATCTACCTATTGAGAAAGAAAAAGAAAATAGAAAAACAAAAACTTTGTAACAAATATGCCTAGTGAAGTAAAACAGTTTCCCACATTGACAGGTCTACAAATGTGTGTGTTTAATTTTGCATCATTTGTCTACCACCTCTCTGCATTATTGGTCCTCTGGAATTGTGGGATCAGCTCATCCACTGAGCTCTTTGTTGTTGTTGTTGTTGTTAAGCAGTTTTTAGTCACGTTCCACTCTTTGTGACCTTATTTGGGATTTTCTTAGCAGAGATACTGGAATGGCTCGCTATTTCCTTCTCAAGCTCATTCTACAGATGAGGAAACTGAGGCAAACAGGGTTAAGTGACTTACCCAGGATCACATAGCTAGTATGTATGTCAGATTTGAACTTAGCAAGATGAGTCTTCCTGACTCCAGGCCTAGCACTGTATCCACTGTGCCACCTAGCTGTCCTTAGGTGTTTTAAAATTGTTAATTTTTACACTGTTGTTGATTTTGTAGAAATTGTTCTGTTGGTTCTACTCACTTCCCTCTGCATCAGTTCTTGCGTGCTTTCCCCAGGTTTCTCTGAAACCATTCCTTTCATAATTTGTTGTAGCACAATGAGCACTCTTTGTTTCCAGTTCTTTGCCAATACAAAAAGAACTTTTATAAATATTTTTGTCCCTAAAAGCCCTTTTCTTTTTTCTTTGAGACAGAAGCCTGGTATAGATATCACTGGATAACAGGCTATGAACACTTTAGTAACATTTGTGGCATGCCTGGAATGACTGGACCAACTCACAAGTCCACTAATAGGCAGGTGTTGGTGTGCCTACTTTTCTGCAGCCTCTCCAACATTTGCCATTTTCCTTTTTTTTTTCTTGTCAACTTTGGATGTGAGGTGGAACTTCAGAGTTGCTTAATTTACATTTATCAAATTTGTATGAGTTATTTGAGGCTTTTTTTTTCCATATTGCTATTGGTAGACTGGGTTTCTTCCTTTGAAAACTGCTTGCTCTTACACTTGGTCCATTTATTTGAGAATGGCTCTTATAAATTTGAATTAATTCCTTGTAACTTTAGAAATAAGATTTTTATCAGAGAAAGATTCCTGCCCCCTTATTTCCTGTTTAATCTTAGATGCATTGATTTTGTTTGCACAGAACCTTTTTAATTTTATGCAAACAAAATTGTCTATGTTGTCTTCTATAATCACTCTATCTCTTGTTTGGTCATAAACTCTTCTCCTGTTCATGATCTGAAAAAGGAATTTCTTCCTTGTGCCTTTAATTGGTATGGCCTTTCATGTCTAAGTTATGTGTCTATTTGGACCTTTTCTTGATGTCTTATGCTAGTTTTGGTCTATACCTAGTTTCTGTCCACCTGCTTTTCAGTATTTCCAACAGTTACTTTCTAATAATGTCCTTTGTCAGTTATTGTGCAAAATAAAAGTGATATATTAAGATCATTCCTGTAAAAGGCTTGCAGGTTGAATTGTGGGATTGGGGAGAAATTTGAGACAGGGAGGATACCTAAAAGGCTGTTGCAATAATCAAAGCAGGATCATTTCTCAAATATACAGAGAACTGAGTCACATTTATAAACATACAAGTCATTCCTCAATTAATAAATAGTCAAAGGATAGGAACAGGCAGCTTTCAGATGAAGAAATTAAAACTATCTTTAGTCATAGAAAAATGCTCTAAATCACAATTGATTAGAGAAATGCAAATTAAAAGAACTCTGAGGTACCACCTCACATCTACCAGATCGGCTAACATTACAGAACAGGAAAATAATACATATTGGAGAAAATATGGGAAGATTGGGACACTAATGTATTGTTGGTGGAGTTGTGAACTGATCCATCCATTCTGGACAGCAATCTGGAACTGTGCCCAAAGGGCTATAAAACTGTGCACATTCTTTGATCCAGCGATGTCACTAATAGGTCTGTATGCCAGAGAGATCATTAAAGGGGGAAAGGACCCACATGTGCAAAAATATTTACAGTCGTTCTTGTGGTGGAAAAGAATCGGAAATTGAGGGAATGTCCGTCAGTTGGGGAATGGCTAGACAAATTGTGGCATAGGAATATAATGTAATACATTGCATTACTGTTACTATTACTAATATATTACTACTAGTACTCGAAGAAATGATGAGCAGACAGATTCCAGGAAAACCTGAAAAGACTTACATGAACTGATGCTGAGTGAAGTGAGCAGAACCAAGAGAACATTGTACACTGTGATACCAACATTGTATGGTGATTAAATGTGGTAGACTTAGCTCTTTTGAGTCATACAATGATTCATGACAAGTCTAAAAGACTCATGATGGAAAATGCTATCCACATCCAGAGAAAGAACTGAATGCAAGTTGGAGCGTACTATTTTCACTTACTTTTTTGGGTGTGGTTTTTTTTCTTCTTTTTCTTCTTTCCCAACATGACTAATGTGGAAATATGTTTAACAGAATTGCACGTATATAATCTATATCAGATTGCTTGCTGTCTTGGAGAGGGAGGGAGAAAAATTTGGAACTCAAAATCTTATAAAAATAATGTTGAAAACCATCTTTACATGTACTTGGAAAAAATACTACTTACATTTAAAAAAATGATCAAGGCATGAGGTGAGGAGGGTCCATCAGGGATAGTGGCATTAACAATAAAAAGAGAAGACAAAGATGTTCTTTGATCATCGGTGGGGGTGAGGGTGGGCTAGACTGACTGTGGTTATAAGACAGGAGTTCCCAGTCTTTTTTGATCCCCATGCCCCTTCGATTTCATTAAGCATCTCCAAATTCAGTGTTGAACATGAAAGGAAAGCAGTTGTAGAGTTTTGCCGCGCATGTGCACATACCTAACAAAATCAGTTGAATTCAATATGATAAACACTATTATTTACCAGATATTCCCCACGCCACTTTAAAAAGGTTTTCATGTGTACCCCCAGGTTGAGAATCTCTGAGGTGGGAGTTAAATAGAATAACTGTTCTGCTCCGAAGCTTTGCTGAGTAGGGTAAAGGCTTTTCTGCAGCTTTGAAAGTTTCTACTATTCTGGAGCGACTCTCCTACTTTCCAGAAATCCTAAGCTTTCAGAAGCTTTTTACCCTCAAAGGAAATCATGAGTGTCTGTTTGTATCTGTTTAAAACAATCTTTGCTAGGTTTTATTTTTTGCATTTTCCTTTTTTTAAAAATATTTAAATTCACCTCCTTTTTGCCCCTTAACAAGTGCATTTACTTAGTAATTCTGTAATTCTGTAAGAAGCAGAAGAAACAGTCTATTCATTTGCTTCTGTCACTGAATCATGTAGTGCAGAGTTCCATTGCACAGAGAACAACATGCTGGCAAGGGCAAGGGTACTTCAAATAGGAGGGAAAGTGGATTATGTAAAATCCTGACTTTCCTTTGTTGTCCAAAGCCTGACCTTAGCCATGTAGTTTTATATTATTCAATTAATGTTTAATTAAGGATAATACCTTTGCTTTGGTTATTCTTATTTTACTTCCTAAAAGCAAGATTTAAAAAAAAATATGCTTTTTTCAGGGGTTAAGTATGTTAGGTTGTGCACATGAAGTTCCCCCTTCTTTAATAGAATCCTTAAGTCTGGTAAACACTGCAAGGGAAATTCTGCCTCCCATCAAAAAGGGAATCTCAAAACAAATGCTAAACTATCAGTCTTTCCTGCATCACCTTTAAGCACCCATTGTTTGCTGTGAGTGTGGGAGAAAAAAAAGAAATCACTCTTTTCCTCCAGGTGTTGTGGTTCTAATTGGAGAATCAAAATGAATATACATGAAACAAATAGAAAAGGATTGTAGGGGCTCTATATAATTAAGAGCTGAATGATCCACTGCTACCGGAGTTCAAAGAAGAAAATGTTTACTGTGGGCTGGGTGAATTAGGAAAGGCCTCATGGAAGAGATGGGTCTTGAACTGGGTTTTGAAGAGAATACAGGAAGTGAATAGGTATAGAGGAGAAGGAAGGCAAAACTGAGCAAGGAAGGAAACAATGGGTATGTTTAAAGACAAAAAGGAAATTGAATTAAGTGGAAGATCAATGTTGGTGAGGACAGGAAATGAGCAAGTTGCCTAGAGGATTTGAGGATTATAGACTTAGATCTGGAGCTAACCTTGGTGCTTTCATTTTTACTAATAAAGGAAATGAAGTCCAGAGAGATAAAGGGCTTGCCCACCAATGGTCATGAAGATCTTGAATGGCACAACCAGGATTCAAATTCAGATCGTCTCATTCCAAATCCAATATTCTTTCTACTATACCATGATTCAGACTTGCCCTGCTCGGCAGTGGTGAAGGAAAAGATTAGAGGGTTTTGTTTTGATTTGTTTTTAGCCAGGCTGTGAGTGACACAACACAGCATTGTTTTAAGTAGATCTGGTCACGTCATACCTTGTCTATGTGGGTCTTGGGGGAAAAAAAACCCAGAGACAAGAGAAATGTTTAGTGGGGTCAGTCGACAAAATATTGATATTTCTCGTGTTTTTGGTGTATTTGTTTAGTGTTTGGGCTCAGGCTAATATATCTCTCCTGGAATATGAATTCTGGGAGGGCATGCCTTCTTATGGCCTTTGTAGTGTGTACTCCTCATACATTATTAGTGGGTATTCAGTAAATGTTTGTTCGTAGTGGTGAGATGAGACCTGTATTGGCTACTGTGACAAAATGTAGAAAAGCTTTATTTTAGGTTTTCTTACATTTGTTTTCCTGTCAGAATTGTTCTTGGGATAGGAAGGTCTTAATTTTCTTAAGACAAATATCATAAATATGACACTTCCCATCTCCTCTGCTATTTCATCATTCTTTGTGACTGAAAATCCTTTTCACTACTAGTGGGGTTACTGTTTTAATTGTAGGAAGTACTTCCTAGTAGGCCCTCCCCAATGTTTTTTTTCTTTTTTAAACCTTCTCTAACCCTAAAGCAAGGTTCTCTATCATTTAAGCCCTGGAGCAATTTGAGCTCTATCTCCTTGAGTTGAGTTGTAGAGACAGAAGAGTTACTTGGGAGGGCAGGACATGACCAGCAAATGGCCTGGGTCCCTGTGCAATAGCATGTCAAGACAGAGATAGCTGGGAGAGTCTACAAGTGGAGATACAGGTTACTTTAAGAACGGAGCATCAGAAGTGTATTTTTCTGCTTACTCTGTATTTCTAGTTCAAGTAAATTGGCCCTTTTTGCCAACAGAACACATATATCTAGATTAACATTGAATGGTAGCAAAGAAGAGACATGGAGGGGAAAAAGGGGTAGTGGTGGTCAATTTCCTGTGTATTTTCTATCGTGAAACAGGTAAAGTTTACAGTTTTTTAAGTGTAGGATTATGCGTGAGGCACTTCTCTTCTTTACTATATCCAATTTACCTCCTTTCACACTTTGTTTCTGTGCTCAGAGGCATACAGACGTTCTGCACTTTAACATGGTGTCTTAACTAGCCTCCAGATGGAGTCTCTTAGTTGAGGCTCTCTTGCTATTCATCCACTTTGCCCTTCAGCCTCTTTGTCTTAAAGTATGCCCTTTCTTCTCAAGTTCATAGTCAATGAGCTCCCCTTTGGGAGTCACCTTCAATTATACTATCAAATCTAACTGTCAGGGGCATGGGTTACCTGGTACAGCTTCCATTTGCCATCCCCTCCCAGTTATGTAAAAAGTAATTGAATTGTCGCTTCCTCCCTGGAAGACACTTAAATAAGTTCAAATGCAAAGCAGTTGTTTATGGTGTCAACACAACCCACTCCGAAGCTGCCCGGTGGGTGGGTTTCACAGATAGTTAAAATCACTGGATTTTGTGTTGCTCTCATTAGAATTCTTATTCCTTAGCATTTTTTTCTTTTAGCTTTAACATTCCCAACTGTCAAAATCGTCGTGCTGTTTCTGTTAATGTTCTACATCTTCATGTACATTTTTTTAATTACCAAGATTCATGACCCAAATAGGCTTTTTGTTTTGTTTTTGTGTTTGCAATGCTTCCCACAGGAGACAGAGGCTCAATTTCCTAGGCTCCACCTCTCCCTGGGAAGTCTGTCTTCACAAACACACCTCACAGAGTTCTTTCTCTGGGTATGCCAGAGCACTCATCTCTGTTTCACTGGGGCATTCCTTCCATCTAACTGCCCCTTTCTCTCATTATATCCCTTTTTGTAACCTTTGCTCTATCTGCATTTGACTTCACTGTCCCCACCTTAGCATATTTCCTTCCTCCCACCACCAGGAATGCCATTGCTACTCCCTAACCCAGGAAACTAGGTCAGGTCCATGCCAGCCCTGACTGTATGGGTTCATTCCAGTTCCAAGTAGCTTCTGGAGAACACTTCCTAAGGCATCTTCTCCACAATGTAGTGTCTTCTGGCTACTTGCAGGCTCTTCAATGAACTTTTCAAATGACTGATCCAAGCCCCCATTTGTCACTCTCCATGTCTCTTCCTTCTAGTATTTAATGTAAAACACTGTGTTCTATAAGTATAAAGGATCAATTTACTTGAACTAGAAATGCAGGGTAAACAGAAAAATACACTTCTGACACTCCTTTCTTAAAGTCAGCTGTGTCTCCACTTCCAGGCTGAGTCCAGTCTCTTCCAACTTCCTCTGTCTCTCCATGCTATTGTGCAGGGATCCAGAATATTCAGTGCCTCCCAAGTAACCCTTCTGTCTCTCCAACTCAGCTCAAAGAGAGGGAACTCAGTGGCTTCAGGAGACAGATGGTAAGGAATCTTGCTCCTGGTCTTTGCTGGGCATTTATCTTCTCATCAGAAATGCAAAGCAATGAGGCCTGCAAGCATGGCTTCTTTGGATCACACAGGGTCATCCTTGAAAACCGAACATTAATCATAGTCTATAAATTTGCAGTCAAATGAAAGAATCACAGGTTTTGAGATGGAAGGGGGAATCTTAAAATTCATGCAGTCTTAACTCCCTCAACATATATGTGTGTGTATGTATATATTATGTTGTTATTATATATACATATACATATATAGACATATACATACACACACACACACACACACACACACACACACACACACACACATGAACCCAGACCCAAAGAACTTAAGTAATTTGTCCAAGGTCACGCAAGTAGTAAGTGGCCCAATTGGAATCCAAACCCTAATGTTCTTTAACAATAATTCTTTCACTTTTTCCACTGTATCACATCGCCTCACATCCATAAGATGAATAGGATAAACCTTGCTGTGCTGCCCTAAATTTGTGATCCTATAATAAGGAAGTACAGGGGTTTGGTTTATACATTTATTGGCAAGGTACTTATTTGCTTAGTAATATTTATTTGTAATAGTGCATGATGATGTTTATTCAACTTAGGATCTTGGTATGAAATGCAAAACATGAAATTTAGAAATATTTTATTTTATATTATTTGTTCTAGCCATGATCCTCTCTTTAAGGCTTAAGGATTTCTGTTCCACCATCCAGACACACTTTCTAGGGAGGAGGAAGGAAGAAAAAGGTCCAGGGAATGAGTCATAGGAGATCAAGGTCATGTGGTAGTTATTCCTTTTATCCCCTCATAGAAGTCTCAGGAACTACACTTCCAAAATCAGGACCTTTGACTCCTATTATTGGAAGATCTTCTCTGGATTCTGAAGACATTCTTTTATTTGCAAATGTCAGTGTTAGGTGGTTATCTTCATGCTGGGTTGGCAGAAAAGCTTCAGAAAGACTTATTATAGCACAGCTATATTTGTTTTTCTGCGCTTTTTAATCTATTTATCTATAGGCTTTTATTTATCTATTCCTTAGCTTTATTGATTCCTTTTGTTTTTATATAACATTCATTCCTAGATGCCACACCAAGTGCAAAGTGAGTCTTCCCTTATAACCAGGAAAAACAGTTAAGTAAAGCCAACTGAAAACAGTGACTGCGTCTGACACACCCATAGTCCTCTACCTCTAAAATAAGAGGAGGGAGATTAATGTGTCCAATTTTTCTTTCTTTCTTTTTAAAGTTTTGAATCTTAATAGCTAGCATCAAGATAACTGATCTTTTCTTTCTAATTATGGGGACATTTCTATTGGTGTCGTTCATTATGTCTTGCATGGTTGCAAAAGTTGACGTTGTCACAGTCCTAGTGGTCAATTAGAACAATAGAATCAAAGAATCTCTGGATTGGAAGAGACCTCAGAGGTCATCCCACCAAGGCAGAAATCCTCTGCACAACATTTCTGACAGATGGCCCATCCAGACGCTGCTTGAAGACTGGTGGTGTTTAAGCCTACTATCCTACATGTTATAGGATCATATGTCTAGAGCTGGAAGGGACCTAATCCATTACATGCCTAGGTTGCTTCAGTTGTTTGGAAGTTCTGAGCACAAATTGCCATTTAGTGTCACATGCTATATTCTCTCTGTCTCTCTTTCTCTCTCTGTTTCTTTCTGTCTCTCTCCCTCCTCCCCTCTTGCTCTGTCTCTCTCTCCTTCCTTTCCCCCTCCACCCTTGTCCCATTAAAAAAAAAAGACAAAATCCCAAAACTGGACATGTGGAGGTTCTTGAGATGTATCAGTGTATTAGTTTAGCAAGAAAAGCCAGGTATCTAGATTCCCTATTGCCAAAATATATACCCCTTTGATGCCTTTCATTCATTTTGGTTAGTATTCATCCCTTTAAAAGGGCGGTGTCTTGCATTGGTTAAAGTGATAATTGGCTGATTTGCTATTCTTTACCAATTCTCTTCCAAATTATGACTTCACCAGCTGTGACCTCAACCAGGCAAAAATATTTTCATGATATCATGATGAAGATTCATGCAAGAAAACACTAATAAAGTATAAAGAAAACAGCATGAGGAGCCTCAAGGTTAACTGTTCCTCCGCTGACACTTTGAGTCAGAGACACAGTCAATTTTAAATGGATTTTTAAAAGGACAAATCAGATAAAAGCAGAAAAATCAGATAAAAGCAAAAGTCAGCTTTAAAATATTTTGGCTTAAGTTGAAATTTTGCCTGTCTTTTTATAGTGGAGGTGTGCAATCAGAGGTGGAAAAAATTCATTGACTCATACCTGTGACTTAAAATATTCTTGTTTTCCTCCTTCAGCTTGGTGACTGAGTGATTGGAACATGTATTTCCACTGTCCCCTTTCTCTGTTTTCCAAGGCATTCTCACTCCCCTTTTTTGTTCTGAACTTAACAAATATCAAATATAACAAACGTTTCCAGTTATACATTGTGGAATAGAAAGAGAGGATTGTACATGAAACTGTGAGTATCTGTTATATAGAGCTTACTTTTCTTTTAAAATCTGTAAGTTCAACATGTAACTTTCAAAGGTCTCCTGTCTGTGATTCCTTCTTGCCTTCCTTCTGTTCTCTTCTCACTTTTAAAAAACCTGTATAATTATCCTCTATCTTCCTTCCACCTCTTTCCTCTTCCCCATTGGGACAAGAAAAAAAAAGCCAACCTTGTAACTAATATATACAGTCAAGAAAAACAAATTTCCAAACTGCCCGTGTACAAAAATGGGATGTCTCACTCTGCATCTTGAGTTCATCACCTCTCTTTAAGGAGGCAGAATGAAATTCTTCATCATCAGTCCTCTGGAATCCTAGTTAGTTATTGGATTAATTAGATTTATATCTTTCAAAGTTTTTTGCTTTTATAATGTGGTTAATACATAAATTGTTCTGGTTCTGCTCACTTCACTGTACACTAGCTTATACAAGTCTTCTCAGGTTTCTCTGAAACTGTCTTTTTCATCTTTCAAAAGTAAAATAATGTTCTATTACATTTATATACCGTAATTTGTTTAATCATTCCCCAATTCAAGGGCATGTTTTTTTAATTTACAAATCTTTGATGTTAAAGAACTGCTAGAAATATTTTTTGCATGAATAGGTCCTTTTTCTTTTCTGTTTGATCACTTTGGGGTATAGGTTGAATAGGGTTATTACTGAGCAAAGTATGACAGTTTAGTAGCTTTTTGGACATTGTTCCAAATTGCTTTCCAAAATGTCTACACTAATTTGCAGAGCCCATCAACAGTATATTGGTGTACTTGTTTTACCACAGCCTTATCAACATTTATTTTCCTTTTTCTTTCATCTTTGCCAATATGATGGATGTAAGTTGGAACTTCTAAGTTGTTTGAATTTGTTTTTCTCTAGTACTGATTTGGAGACTACTCTTATATGACCATAGATAGCCTGGATTTCTTTTTTTGGTATGTGTTCATATCTTTTTAACCATTTGTCTGTTGAAGTCTTTTTCTTGTAAACTTGAATCAAATTATTATATATCTTGAAAATGAGACTTTTATAAGAGAAATTTGCTGAAAATACTTTTTCCCCAGGTAAACTATTCCTTTCTACTTTTTTTCCTCTGAAAAAAATTATTTCTATTTTTAAAAGACATTTAACATTTTTATTTAAAGTTTTGAGCTCCAAATTCTATCCTTCCATCTTCCCTCCCCTCCTCTACCCCAAGACAGTGAGCAGATATAGATTATATATGTATAATTATGTAAAACATTTCCATATTAGTCATTTTGTATGAGAAGACTTGAACAAAAGGAAAACAATGAAAGAAAGAAATTGAAAAGCAGCATGTTTCAATTTGTGTTCAAACAATACCAATTCTTTCTCTGGAGGAGAATAGTATGCTTCATCATGAGTCTTTTGGGATTGTCTTGGATCATTGTATTGCTGAAAATAGCTAAATCATTCATAATTCTTCAGCAAATAGTATTGCTGTCACTGTGTACATTGTTCTCCTGGTTCTGCTCACTTTACTATGCATCAGTTCGTTACCCCTTCTACTTTTAACTAGATTTGTTCTGTTTGTGCAGACATTTAAAAATGTATGTAATCAAAATTGTTAATCTTCTGGGATCTTTGCTGTCACCTCTTTGTTCATGAACTCTTCCTCCGTCCGTAATTATGAAAGACATTTTATTTTTTGATCCTTTCCTTTACAATGTGACCTTCTGTGCACTGTGTACTTAATCTGTGCCTCTGTTTTTTAACCAGTACCAAATAGTTATGAGGATAATTGCTTTGTGGTATAGTTGAAGATCTGATACTTCTAGAGCTCTTTCCTTATCTTGTTTCTTCATTATTTCTCTTGAGATTCTTGACATTTTATTCCTCCAGATAAATTTAGTTATTATTTTTTCTCATTCTTTAAAGTAATCATTTGGTAGTTTGATAAGTATGTCATGGAATAAGTAAATTAATTTGTGTAGTATTGTCATTTTATTTTATTTATATGCCCCATATTCAATTAATATTTCTCCAATTATTTAAATGTCTATTTCTATACTATCCTGCTATTATATTCATATAGCATCTCTGTGTATCTTAGACTCTAAATCAATGGTTCTCAACCTGTAGGTCGCAATCCCTTTAGGAGTTGCCTAAGACCATCAGAAAACACATATTTCCGATGGTCTTAGGAACTGAGACACAGCTCCTCTATCTGTCTCCAGGCGGGTCCGCCCACATGCAGATATGCCCACATATGAGTATTAAAGGGTGGAGGCATTAGGAAGGTTGAGAACCACTGCTCTAAATTATTATATGTAGTTACTTTTATTATTATATGTGATTTGTCTTATTATTATATGTAGTTATTTTAATGGAATTTCTCTTTGCATCTTTTCCTGTTGGCTTTTGTTAGTAATATACTGAAATGTTAATGATTTGTGTGGGTTTATTTTATGTCCTACAACTTTGTTGAGGTTATTATTTTAATTATTTTAGCTGATTCCCTGGGGTTTTCTAAGTAAACCATGATATCATCTATAAAAAATGATCATTTTTATTTCCATTTTGCCCATTCTTATGCTTTCAATTTATTTTTCTTGTCTTATTGCTATAGTTAGTGTTTATTTTGGAGGGGGGAAGGCAGAGCAATTGGGAGTGTCTGAGGCCAATTTGAGGCCAGATTTGAACTCCTGACTCCAGAGCCGGTGCTCTATTCACTGCACCACCTAGCTGCCCCTAGTAAGCATTTTTAAGACAATATCAAATAAAGAGATGATTATAGATATCTTTAGTTTAATTCTAATTTTATTAGAAAAGCCTCTAGTTAATCTTATAATGCTGGTTCTTATTTAACATAGATATTATTTGCCATATTGAGTAAAAATAAATTTATTCCTGTGCTTTTCAGTGATATTAGCAGAATTGTCACATTTTTGTCAAATTTTTTCCTGCATCTGTTGATATAAACTTGTGATTTGCATTATTCTTGTTATTAATATATCTTTACATATGTTAATATCTAATGTTTATAGTTTTCCTAATATAGAAGCAACCCTACATTCTAGGGTTAAATCTAAGCTGGCTATAGTGAACACTCTTTTTATTATGTTACTGTAGCCTCTGCTAATAGTTTATTTATAATTTTGGTGCCAATATTCACTAGAGATTAAGATTTTTCTCCAAACAATTTTCCCAACTTTTTTTCTGTCTCTTTCTTTGGTATGGTGATACAATCTGATTGATAATATCACAATTGTTTCCTTATTGGCACACAGAGAGACAAATTCAAAATTCATCTCCCCAGTCTTGTAGCAAATTATCTTAAGGACAGAACTAGGAATGTCAATTGACAGAAACTTTAAAAAATAATTTTGTTATAATTTACTATAATTTCTCTTATCTGTGCCAATGAACTTTAAATAAAAACAATTACAAGCAGATATTATAAGTTTATTTTGAAATAATATTTTTCATTTTACTAACTTTATTTTTCTTATCTTATGAATAAAAAGAAATGTGCTGCATTAATTGATGCAGCTTATATAAAATGCCTTCTGAGCTAATTTGTCTTCTTCTTTCTCCCAAAGTTAGAAAAATAAAGTCAATGATTCTGGTTCTGGGACAAATAAGGTTTTTTTTTTTCCTTCTTCTTATAGGTTGAGGTACAGAAAGAAATGAGATCATGAGGGATTTCCTTCCAAATGCAATAACAGAGGCCCATTTGTCATTTGATTTCAGAGGTTTAAAGCTTGTCAGATGTGGGAACTGAAGGTGAGTAACTCAGTGAAGGTCACAGTAGGAGAAACCAGACAGGAGCTGAGTATGCATTTGAACTGTTGCTTCACTAATACAAAGTTTTTTTTTTTTTTAAATTTCTTACTTACTTACCTAGGTGTCCCTTTAAGGAATTAGCCAAGGCAGCCTAGTGTGCATTGGAGGAGTATGAAATCTCAGAGGTCAGATGAATAAGAATAGTTCACATTTACATGGCATCCTAAAATTTATAGAGCACTTTCCTCACAATAACTTTTGAGATGGGTACTGAGAATATTATTAGCTCATTTAATTGGCCAGGAAACATGTAATGACATGAAGTGATTTGTCCATAATTAGACAATTAGTGAATATATGAGCTAGGATTTGAACTCAGTTCTCCCAATTTCAGGACTAGTGCTCTTTCTCCTATTCCATATAATGATTTCATCCCATCCTACCTGTTCAACAGACAGATTGGAATCAATATCTCATAACTCTATGTGAAATATTCCAAAATACATTCTATCATGCATCAGAACTAATTTTGCTGTATTAGTAGATTGATTGGAAGGTTTGCTGGTCTACTTAATGAAAGACAATGTAGAAAAGTAAACTGCAAGGCATATCAAATCTGAACAATTTTATCTCATTCTATTTAACAAAAATTTATTAAGTGTATGCTAGGACAAGACAACGTGTTGGTGTTATAAAGACAAAAGACAAACTGAGTTCCTGCCCTCAAGGAGCTTACATTCTACTGCAGAGAAGCACAAAGTCCACAGAACTTAATATAAAGCATATATAAAACAATACAAAATAATTTCAAGATCCAGAGAGTGTTACAAGCTTTATTGATCAGTAGAGGCCTCATATTAAAGGTGACACCTGAAAGGAGTCTTTAAAGAAGCTAAATGGATTTCAAGAAGAGGTGAGGAGGATTTCGTTCTAGAAGTAAGAGGCATACATAGGACCAGCTAGCATGTTAATTTTATTAGAACAAAGAATGCAGAAAAGAGAGTACTATGACAGAAGAGTTGAGAAGGAGCTGGGGGCTAGATTTTAGAGAGACTTAAATGCTGGGCTGAAGATTTTACATTTTATTTTAGAGACAATAGAGAGTCAGCGAGAATTTTTGAGTACGGGGAAGGGAAGTGGTAGATGCTGTGGGAAATGGGTGATACTAAACTTCCTTGGGATGTTAGTTTCTAATGTGATATCTGTAACAGCCTATGGCTGGAAAGTAATGAAAAAATATAATCCACTCTTCCAAAAAGAGAGCATTTTACAACTTCCCAGTAGAATCTGCCATATTATCACAAATCAGCTACCTAGCATACACCTATGGAGCATAGACTACTTGGAGGAGTGACCCCCTTTGCTTAGAATACAGAGGAACAGGAACCTGAGGATTGCTCCTGAAGTGGCTTCTACTTCATGCATGTAAATATGAATGAATATATGTTTTTTAAACTTTGAGTTCTTTGCTTTTTTTTTTTTTTAATTTCCTTTCTTTGAGTCCCGAAGCTTGTTTATTTGCTTATTTTAAATGTTGTCAGTCAGGGACTGAGGAGTTTCATTTCTGTTTGTTCCTCCAACTCTTTTTGCAACTTAACAAGTCAAATACAAAACTCAGGGGAGCTGACTAGTCACATGATGGTATAGTGCATCGCATCACATCATTGATTGGTTATACTGCATTGGAATGCTGTAGAAGAGCCTGAAACCAAGAAATCCGGATGCCCGAAGCTTTGAGCTTTCCAATTAGACTGAAAGGTTCCCTTGATAACCAGTAGTGCTGAAGCTTTTAATATTGTTCGCTCTATCAGTTATCAGTAACATGTACCAGTTATGAAGGCTGGCAGATGACTTCACACCAGTAAGGCGACTCACCTAACTCACATGTAACGTTTTTTTTTTTATCAAATGTTCTATCTGAAAAAAAAAATCTTTCAGTTTACTATAAACTGGGCATAATTGGGAGCAAATGCTCCTCTCCCTCCTTCAATGCTATCTCCGCCTGTGCAGCCTATTTTGCATCCAAAGATACATTTGAAAGTAGAAATACCTTAGAGCTAAATATTCTAAACTGACAGAAGAATTTCTAGTGGCACACCAGCCTAGAGCCATGTTTTTATGAGGACATCACTTTCTATTTCTAAGCTTCAGCATGCACTCATGCTTCCTCATTGCTGGGAGCCATGCCACATCAAGTTGCCTCCCTCTCAGCTTTTAATGTTTTTTTAATGGAGTCCAGTTTTCCGCCTAAGTTATGGCTAGCTTTCTGACAAATTGTCAGACACCTAAGCAGCCATAATGGAGGTGTCCTGATGTGACACAGGAAAATGGGAATGACAAAATTCCTATGTCATTAAACAAAACCGTATTACAAATAATTCATTTTTATCTGATATTTTTCCCTGAGTCTCTTATGAAGGCTGAGAGGGGCTTGAGAAACATTTAAAAATTAATATGCAATATAAAGTCCTTCCTTGTAAGCTTATAAGCTAAAAGAATCATTTCAGAATCAGGCTAGACAGAGGACAGATTGTATATTTAAAGAGAACTATGTGGGATCTTTTTTTAAAGCATCAAATCACTCATTTAGTAATGAAGTTAGTTTACTGAAACAAAATAAATGTTTGGTAGATACCAAGCAATGCAGAATATGGAGATATATTTACATATGCATTTATATATGTATAAATATATACATGCATATATATGTATACATATATGTAAAAATCTATCTCCAGTGCTTAGTGCAATGTTTGGCACGTAGTATGCACTTAATAAGTGTTGATATATGAATATATTCATATATACAAATATATGCATATAAACATACATGTATGTATGCATAAGTGTGTATAGTTCTCTACGTATAGGAAATGCATCTTTGAATCCTTGAAAATTCCACCAAGAGGTGTAGGAATTTTTCATGTAAAAGGAATTGTGTGTTCCTTTTATAAGTCAGCAACTTAAATGCCTTTATCTATACAGCTCGGGAGACATCTGCAGAGCATTCAGCAATTAAATATGCCCCCAGCTGAACAATAATGTCAGTGCCTGGCCTGCATGTGAATGAGTCCTAGGAAAGTTAAAGGTAAGTACCCAAGCTGTTGTCAAAAGACTAGGTTTTAAGTTCCTCTCAGAATCATTTCAGAGGTCAGAGAACATTCACGAATTTGTCCAATCCAGACATTTATTTACTCCCTGGGCAAGTTACTTAACTTCTCTAGGTCTAAGCTTCCTCATCGGTAAAATGGGGAGTTGGATTCGAGAACTTCTAAGATTGCTTTTGGTTCCAAGTCTATGATTCTATGACTAAAGGCTCATCAAGCAGAATAGCAAGTAGAGTTAGCCTTTGAAATTAAGGTATTGACTACAGTGCAGCCCTAAGTTATTGGAGATATTAGATGGCTCCTGGGATTGATATGAAAAGTGAAGACTTGATTATAAGCTCCCCAAGGACAAGGGTCATAGCTTTCTACTGTAGATGTCCAACAACACCCAGGTCAGTACCATGCACACAGTAGGTCTTCTGTAATGGCTGATTTACTGATTGAAAAGAATTCCATTTTAGCTCACTGAAAGTCTTCTTTCTCTGCAGCTTATCAGTTGTGCCTGGTGAGATGGTGGTTGCCCTCAGTGCCAACTGAGATGATGGTTGCCCTTCATTTCCTTTAAGATGGTTATAACCTTTTGTACCATTGTTAACTAGGTGGTGAAAGTGATGTCAGTGGAATGGTATTACTGGGAGCAGTAAGTTTCTATAAGAAGAATGTTTGAAAGGGGGCTATGAGTTGACCGATGTTGCAGGAAATTTTACAACTTTATAGTGGGATGTAACTATAAACTATTATAGATGTTATTGAATAGCATTAGTTAAGGCAACCTTATGCCTATAATGTCAGCTGCCCTCTTCTCTACCAGCACAGAATCACAAAGTCACAGAATCTCAGAACTGAAAGGAACCTTAGAAATCTAGCTCGATTCATAGCTGAGCAAGATCGCCCTCTAGGACACAACCAACAAGTGACCAGCCAGCCTTTGCTTGAAGGCTTCCAGAGATGGGGAACCTCCGGCTTCCTAAAGCAGTCCTTTCCACTTTGTGAAAGCTATAGTTATCAGGAAGTTTTTCTTTCCGTTGAATCTATATTGGCACTTTGTTACTCACACTCATTACTGTTTTGGGCCCAACATAACAAGCCACGTCTCTCTTCCACTTGATAGACAGTTAAACACTTGAAGACAGAAATCATAACCTTTCTGTCTTCTCTTCTCTAGACTCGTTCTCCAGAAATCTACATATGGCATGATATTGAGTCCATTCACTGTCCTGCTTGGTCTCTTCTGTGTGTTCTCCAGGTTATTAATGTCCTTCCTAAGATTTAGTGCCCAGAACTGAACGCTGTATTCCAGTTATAGTCTGGCAAAGGAAGAGTAACAGCAGGACCATTAGTTCCCTACTCTTATGTGTTAGGAAGTCTAAATTTGCATTCACCTGCATACTATAGACTCATATTACAATCAAAATTTCTAAATCTTTCTTTTTACACAAATTTCTGTCTGTCCCTGTTTCCTCCATCTTGTTCTTATGAAGTTGATCTTTTGAACCCAAGTGTAAGACTTCACACTTTTCCCTTTCCACGTCAATGTAAAGGCTCACGGTGTATAAGCACATACGTTACTCAAATTATCTGTGATTTCATTGATTTGAGAATTCTTTCCAATTATACAGGTTGTAACCCAGCCATAACTATTCTTTTTATGTAACTTGTCCATGTTCTCTCAAAAGTTTACCAGAGGGGGTCCACCCAACCTGCTGGAGGCTTTTCTTGCTTTCTCTCAACATTGTAAGGGTATAGTAGAGCATTCTTAATGACATCCTTTATATCTGTTCTAGAGATTTCCTCACTGGTTATGTGTTGCAACCTGCTCAAACCTACCATATACCTTTCTACTGTCTATAGGATCCTCATCTTTAGTTCTTCAGAAGCAAGCCTTGCTATAAGATGTAAAATGTTTCTGTTGAAAAGATGGGCCTTTGCTTTCATGGGAAATTTTGCAATTTCCCTAAAGCAGTCCAAACCTCTGTTTTCTTCCTCCTTTTCAACTATGGGCCTAGCTCCTTGTCCATCTGTTCTGTCTAACCAAGATCTGCATACTATTGGACAAGTTCTGTAGAAAATCTGTCCAGATGTGTATTGAAATCTAAGCACTAGGCATCTTTTGTCCATTTGTTCTTTTCTATATAGGTGAACAGGCCAAACTTTTGTTACTAATTGATTACATAGGCCTTCTAGGAAATTTCGCCATGTCTTTGGGCTTAATGAAATAAACCCAATGTCATACATAAAAAGGAGCATATGGTGGACCTCACCATCCACCTCCTCAACCTGGTCTCAGTGCTGGACCTCCATCATGGTGGTGAATATTTCTGGTGAGCATCCATCGCCCTAATTTATTTCTTACCTGCTTTTTCTCATTAGTGTTACTAAGCAGGATTATTTTTGTTGTTACATCTTCCGAATAATACCAAATGACCCTGATATAGGGATGGGAAACACCTTGTTTGAAGTAGAACCTGTAGGAGGTATTTCATTCTGTTGAATTGAATGTAAACAAGAAGCACAATGGAATCTTATATGCTTTATGTCTTTCAGGCAAAAGCCTGTTTATTTTCTGTTAATGCTCTGATGGAGGATGCCATCAGTTAATGTATAGATTATTCTCATAGAGATTTCATAAAGATAGGAGAGTAAGGATAAAGGTCACTACTTGGGAATTAACAAGATTTAAGATTTTTTTTCTTTGTCATTCTCCTTTCCATCAGATACCTTGTAATGTATTGGCACAACAATGCCCTGCAATTATTTCAAGTATTTTATACAAGGTATTCCAAAAAATCTTAGTGCAGCTATTAAACTGTTGAAATGTCAAATTGTACTAAGACTTTTGAGACACCCTGCATATTTGATCCAATCTGGCTGCTTTTCCTGTCTTTGTTATCTTTAGTACCATTTCTACTTCCTTTATCAGTATCTCAGGGATGGTGATGTAAGGGTCCTAGTGTGGTAGTTCCACAATATTAAACATAAAAAAAAAAACCACACAGCAAGAAACAAATCACCTAGTTTGTTTTTTTTGCAAATCTTTTCAATTTTTCTTCTATTTATAGTCCTCTTTTCATTTTCCTCCTTGAGTGCCCTTGGGGCAACTTTGTTTAGTTGTATATTTTATCCATGTTATAAATAGGAGATTGTATAGGAAAAGTCATGTAAAGGATGTTTTCCAGAAAAGGCATGATCAGAAAAGAAAATGGATTAGTCACATTATGAATGCAACAGATAACCAATGGGTAGCTTGTGTGCTTCTGTGGTATTCTTGGGATGTCAGGAGAATTCAAGAAAGTCCCTTGGATGGACTCTCTGTCATCAATTTATTGGAGGACAAGGATGAGCTGTCATGGACAGGTTGTAATCTGCATGGTCACAGGGAATACTTACATTGATGAAGTTATAGATGCCTCTGAACTGAGATTCAGCATAATGTTCTAGAGGCAGGAGTGGGAAAACTGTGGCCCCAAGGCCACATGTGACCTTTTAGGTCCTTGGGTGTGGCCTTTTGACCAAGTCCCAGTTTTACAGAATAAATCCTTTTATTAAGGAGATTTGTTCTGTGAAATTTGGATTCAGTCAAAGGGCCACACCTAGAGGGCCACATGTGACTTTGAGGTCGCAGGTTCCCCACACCTGTAGCTAGCCTATCAGAATTTTTTTTGAATCCTGATTTTGTCATCCCAATGTGTTAGTCATCCTTATCAACTTTATGTCATCTGCAGATCTGATGAATATACATTTTTTTCCTTTGTCCAAGGCATTAGCAAAAATGTAAAATGTCATTGGGCCTACCTTAGATCCTTGGGACACTTTACTGGAGACCTCTTTCCAAATTGATATTCAAATGCTGGGTCTAACCATTCAACAAGTTTCAATTCTACCTAACTGAGCTCTTACTGAAACACTTTGTTTCCCTTTTGTCCAAGTCATGAACAAAACTGTAAAATGGCATTGGACCAAGAACAGATCTTTGTTGTTCTCAAATGGACTTCTTTCCGAATGAATATTGAAAGAGTCCTGCCTTTCGACAAGTTTCAAATCCCTCTAACTACGCTCTTATGAGGCTTATATCTTTCCATTTTATCCATGGTTACAGCAAGAGACACTTCTGTTAAATGCCCCAAAGGAGTAAATTAAAAGAAACCAAAAGAATGGTGATAGTAAAGCCTTAAGAGTGTTGAATTGGGAGTTAGAGGAACTGGGTTGGGATTCTTTCTCTATTCCTTACTACCTGTGTTTCTTTAGTCACTTAATCCTTCCAGGTCTCAGTTTCCTCATCAGTAAAATGAAGGAGTTCCATTAGCTGACCTCAGAGATTCCTTCCATCTCTAACTGATTCTTCCTTTTCTCTAGTTCTATAGTTGAGTCTCCCATTTTAAGACACATTCTAAGGACAATTTAGCAAGAAAAAAAAGTACTGTGTCTTCTCTACACGTACCAACTACATGGATTAATAAGGGACTTTACCCTTCAGGGCTGCCAATTCTATCAGCACAAAATTCACTAAGTGTTTTTCCTTGGGATAAGAAGATAAAAGTGCTTTACCATATGACTCACATTTTAGGTGTTTGCTCTTAAATCAATTCCTGGAATCTTTTGCATGGGTAACATCTGTTAACACACAAAGGCAGATTTGAAATCTAATTCTAGTGCCCTGATAGAGCCATGGATTCATTAAACAGACTGGCTACCGATTTCTTTTTCCATGCTCCTTTGAATTGGATATGTTTTACTGGAGTGGACCTAGTGTGATGGTGCCCAGTTTTACTTTTCATCTCATTTGCCCGCTAGGTAATTTTAATCTGATACATTTTTATTCGCATCTTCTGAAGTAGTATCTCCTTTTTTAAAAGTATATTCTTGGGTAGGGTAACACTGAAATGAGCTTTTGTTGCCCCTAGGGACAAACCACTAACATACATCCAAGGGCAAAATCTGTCCCTTGATACACAAGTTAGCCTGGGGACATCCTAGGTCTGTGCGTATTGCTTAGAAAATGCTTTAAAAAATAATTGCCTTGTGATTAGAATCTGGTGCTAATGGTGTTTCCATTCCTTAAATCTCAAGTCTTTATTTTGTTGAAACAACGAACTTCTTTTCACCTTGTTGCTAGCTGTGTCCCCTCTCTCCAGCTTAATACACACACACACACACACACACACACACACACACTCTCACTGATCCCAATCCCCTTCAATCCCCGATGTGATTTGCATGTAATCTATAGATAAAAGCACATTATCTTGACTCTAGAGTAGGTTGTTTTTCATTTAAGTATTTCAGAATAATCAACCAATGAAAAAAATTATTAAGTGCTTGCTATGTATAAGGAACAGTATTTGACTAACAGAAAAGACAAAGGAATGTTCTGGTCTCATATAGTACTTCAGTATACAAGCTTACTTTATTTTGCTTACAATAATTATAATTGACATTCATAGAACATTTTAAAGCTTAGAAATTACTTTGCATACATTTACTCATTTGACCCACACAACAATTCTACGAAGCAAGTACTATAGCTGGCATTGATCCCATTTTAAAGATTAGGAAAATGATGTTCCAAAGATTGGCTTGTATGTGGTCATAAAAGTGATGGTGTATCAGAGGGGAGATTTGAAGGCAAGTCATCTTGACTTCAGGACCAGTACACTATCCGTTGTATCATGCTGCCTCCTAGATATTAGATACATAATCACATGTGATGAGCAGAGATAAACACATGAAGTGTTCTGACAGATCACTGACCAAAGCTCATTATTAGCAGTTTTGTCATATTTAAAGTCTTCTTGATATGTATTATGATGGTTGTATGTCAGTTCTCTGGTCACAAATCACAGTGTCTTCATCTCTTCAACTATTCTAAAAGGTTAGCATGATATGTATTATAGATAATAGCAATGATAGTGTTGTAAGCCATCCATGGAAAAAGTCATAATCAATTACTTTTATATCATAGAAGTCAGAGTCCAATCTGATGCTGAAGTGATGGATTAGAAGTTGTCATGCTTCATTTATTGGCTTTTAAAAAATAATGTTATGGGGAGGTGGAGTCAAGATGGCTGAGTAAAAGCAGAAACTTTTCTGAGCTCCTGCTCCAACCACCTCTAATACCTGTAAAATATGACTCCAAACAAATTTTAGAGCTACAGAACCCAGAAAGTGACAGAGAGAAGCAAATCTCCCACTGAAGGCAGCCTGAAGGGTCTATTGCACCATGCTGGGAGTCAAGCACAGTCACAGTGAGCCGCAAGGTCCCAGATCCCGGGTGGCCTGGAGCAGTGGCACAGACTGTCCAGAACAGACTTCAGAAAAGTGAATCACTGGAACCTGTGGCAGTTTCCAGACTTCTCAACCCATAAATGTCAAAGAGAAAGTAAAATGTCAGTGGGGAACTCTGTTGGAACCAGTGATAGAAGAGCATGGTCCAGCCCCTGCCCCCGGGGCAAGGGGTGGGGAGATGGGGCAGTTGCAGCTACTGCCATGTGGCTGCCTCCAGAGCTCCTGGTCTGCAGATTATGGGGGGATCTCATGACCATTCAGAGGGCAATTGCTCTTGCTTTGACCTGTTTAGATCCGGATTGCGGTCTTGGGTGGTGGTCTTGGGGTATGTGGCCAATGTGCCAGAGCTTGAGGTATTTGTAGAGAGGATATCCTCCTCATGGCTATGAAAACATTTGCAAAAACCCCAGTGATTTGGGACACAGCTCTCTCCACTCTGGAAGCAGAGTTCTACCATGGCAAAGAGCTCAAAAGTCAAGTAATTGGCTGGCAAGAGGAGCAAGCAGAGGAAGCACAATCAGACCATAGAATCCTTTTTTGGGGACAAAAGGGATCAAAATATGGAAGCAGAAGTCAATGCAGTCAAAACTTCTGTATCAAAAGCTTCCAAGAAAAATATGAATTGGTTATAGGCCATGGAGGAGCTCAAGAAAGATTTTGAAAATCAAGTAAGAGAAGTGGAGAAAAAATTGGGAAGAGAAATGAAAATGACACAAGAAAGTCATGAAAAGCAAATCAACAGCCTGCTAAAGGAGATCCAAAAAAATACTGAAGAAAATAACACCTTAAAAAATAGACTGACTCAAATGGCAAAAGAGGCCCAAAAAGCCAAATGAAGAGAAGAATGCCTTAAAAAGCCAAATTTGCCAGAAGGAAAAGAGAACAATTCCTTCAAAATTAGATTAGAGCAATTGGAAGCTAATGACTTTATGAGAAATCAAGATACTATAAAACAGATCCAAACAAATGAAAAAATAGAAGGCAATGTGAAATATCTCATTGGAAAAACCACTGACCTGGAAAATAGATCCAGGAGAAATAATTTAAAAATTGTTGGACTACCTGAAAGCCATGATTAAAAAAAGAGCCTAGAAATCATCATTCAGGAAATTCTTAAGGAAAATTGCCCTGATATTCTAGAACCAGAGGGCAAAATAGGAATTGAAAGAATTCACTGATGGCCTCTTGAAAATGATCTCAGAAAGAAAACTCCTAGGAATATCATAGCCAAATTCCAGAGTTCCCAGATCAAGGAGAAAATATTACAAGCTGTCAGGAAGAAACAATTTGAGTATTGTGGAAACATAATCAGGATAGCACAAGATCTAGCAGCTTCTACATTAAGGGATTGAAGAGCTTAGAATATGATATTCCAGAGGTCAAAGGAGCTAGGATTAAAACCAAGCATCACCTACCCAGCAAAACTGAGTATAATACTTCAATGAAAAATATGGTAATTCAATGAAATAGAGGATTTTCAAGTACTCTTGATAAAAAAACCGGAGCTGAACAGAAAATTTGACTTTCGACTATAAGAAGCAAGAGAAACATGAGAAGGTAAACAGGAGAAAGAAATCATAAGGAACTTATTAAAGTTGAACTATTTATATTCCTACATGGAAAAATGATATTTATAACTGATGAGATTTTTCTCAGCATGAGGATAGTTGAAGGGAACATAGATG
>CM053580.1:398582411-398630726 GCA_028627135.1 Pseudochirops cupreus | reverse complement strand
CTCTCTCTCCCTGTCTCTCCCCTTCTCTCCTCAGGGATCAAGTGCCCTTTCCCCAGCCAGCTTGCAAACAAAGGACAGAGCCTCAAAGCTGCATTCCCCATTGCATGACCTCAGGGCCAAAGGCAAAACATTTTATCTCTGGGTCCTAGTGACATAAGCTCCCCAGGCTGTGCAACTGCGGTTTATGAGGTGATGAGAAACCTTTGATGGAATTACTACTTTCTTCTATTTCTCAGCCTTGCCATCTATTATTCTGTATATTTTTTTTAGAGAGGTGGGAAAGTTTCATAACCACCACTCCAAGCCAGGTCAAAAGAAAAAAAAAAGCCCCCAAAACAAAACAAAACAAAAATCTAAAACCCCCTAACCTAACAACAACAACAAAATCCAGCCCTTGTTCTATTTGAAATTTGTGATGGAGTCAAAACATGGTCTGGATTCGCTGAAAGGTTTCACTGGCAGAGGCCGACCCAACTGCCTCAGGCACAATCCAGCAGGGCTGGGAAAGGAGGAGGGAGCAGATTTAGTTACCAGGATTCAGACACTGTAATATTTGCATCCAAAACACAAGGACTGCTATGGACCCAGTCTATTGTGACTGGAAAGAAAAATGCCTAGGCACCTCACATAAGGTATAAACTCCATTTTCTTTGATTTCCTGTTGTGGGGAGGCCTCTTTTCTTGTGGGTTAAACAAAGGGCTGAGAGATATTGTGGACATGCTTGAATTTCTGACCTGGGGAGAAATACCTATTTTTCTCCCTTTTGACCCCAGGGAAAAAAAGCAATAGTGATGGCCACTATGGTGGTGTGTGTGTGTGTTATTGCTACTGTTGTTGTTTGAATAGGAATAAAGATGAGTTTAGTGTGGATGCCTGACTCGGCAATAAATTGCCATCTTTTAGATTCTGTTGGTTGTAGTGTATTGTGTACTAGAGACACCATTGGATTGAATACCACAGGGACCTGGGTTCCAATCTTAGCTTCTCCCATGTGACCTTGGAAAAGTCACTTACCATCTCTGTACCTCCATTTCCTTATCTGTAAAATGAAGGGGTTATATTGGACCAGAGGTCCTGGGGTCCATGGGTGGATATATTCAAGGGTCATTTTATTTTATTTTATTTTTTGCTTTTTGGAGGGCAATTGGGGTTAAGTGACTTGCCCAAAGTCACAGGGCTAGTAAGTGGGTCAAGAGTCTGAGGCCGAATTTGAACTCAGGTCCTTTTGACTGGCCCTGGGGCCAGTGCTCCTGCATCACCTAGCCGCCCCTCAAGGGTCATTTTAAAAAATAAAAACATTTTGATAATTGTATTTCAGTGTAACTAGTTTCCTTTGTAATCCTCTATATTTTAATTTATGCATTAAAACAGTGATTCTGAGAAAGGGGTGCATAGACTTCACTAGACTGCCAAAGGGATCCATGACACAAAAAAGGGACTGTCCCTTCTAGCTCTGAATCTATAATCCTATAAAAAGTCCAAATTCCACTAGATTTAGATGGGAAAAAACTGAGTAGTTTTTCTATCTTTCACAACCTTGGAAAGGGCCTTCTTAACTTTAAAGTCCCTTTCCTTGGAAGAATTTAGGTGCCCCACCCACACCTCGAACTTCTACCCAACACATAGCTTCTAATTGTAAAAAAAGTAGGAGACTGATGTGACTGGCAGGTTTGGTACTTTACTTTTGAAGACTGGTGTTTATTTTCCCTACCATTTAAAGAATCTCATACAGGCCTTTATTTTACTGCTGAAAGCAGAGTAAGAGAACTCAGATTTCATGCCCTGGGGCTTGAATAAAGGAATAAAAACAACACAACATTTGCATCTATTTAACAGTCTTGATTTTCTAAGAATCCCCACACTGCAAAAAGGAAAAAAAAAAAGATCTGTATCTGCAGGTTAAATGGAGCTGTTCTGAGATATTTGCTGAAAACATAATTCAGAGAAAGATAATCATTGTCATAAATGACCTAGGAATTCATGGCCTTACGACTGAAAACACAAAACCTAAAAAGGTTACATTCTCTTGCTTCTCTGCCTACCCCTGATATCAATGAACATCAGCTAAAGGTGGCTGGAGAACCAATTTCATGCATCTACTGTAGGAGGAAATGAACTGAGCCAAGGGCAAAAATAAAATTATACAAATGTTATTATAGACTAGCCTGCTTCTATCCTAGTTTAATTCAAATTTCAATGCTGCAGGCTTTGCTCCTGGCAGTAGCCTTCCTGAATAAATCAACATTTGCTTACATCTAAATTATTAGAGAAGCATGTGACTTTGTTTATTGTATAAATTATACGCAAGGTTAAAGCATTAACTGTTCAACTGGCTTTGTTCGGCCACCTAGCTACCTCTCCATCTTCAAACCACTTCCTCCCCAAATAGAAAGAAAGGGAAAAAAACTACTTATTTTTACACGGGCCAAACAATAAAAGAACCCCGAACTCCAAGAGGCTGCTTCTATGCATTCAGCAATGACACAGCTAAAGAGAAGGTAGGAGGGACCCTTTCCAATTAAAAACAAAGTGCGGTAGGCAAGAAACTATTTGTATTAAACTGTGAAGTTATGTCTATGCAGTACAATGTGAAATGGAAGTTTGACAATCTGCCAGCTAAATTGGTCAATGGAGATGGCCAGGATAATTTGATCTCTCCTTCCCACCCTTACGCCCCCAATCATTTTGGCTCCATCTTTAGGAAGAAA
Organism: Pseudochirops cupreus; assembly: GCA_028627135.1. Lineage (NCBI taxonomy): Eukaryota > Metazoa > Chordata > Mammalia > Diprotodontia > Pseudocheiridae > Pseudochirops > Pseudochirops cupreus. The sequence goes on along the minus strand of CM053580.1, from coordinate 398,628,017 downwards.
GGATTTACAAATTATACTAAAATACTGAGCCCCCAATTTTTTTGTCCTCATTGGTCAGGTTACTAAAAATGAGACTGTGGGAAACTGACCCAATGGCAACCAGTAGGGAAACCTTTGAGTGTGAATCTCCATAGGGAGGACAGTCTATGTTTACACCACAGGAAGGTAGAGATTTGGCAATTATCCAGTTTGGTTGTGGCCACTGAGCAAATAAACCTGACACAAGGGAGCTCTGTAGAAAGAGCATTCATTGGTCGTGGGGGTCAGAGTACCTACATCCATCACTATTAGCTATGTGACCTTGGATGGACCAATAAGCTCTTCTGGCCTTCAGTTTCTTCCTTTGTAGAATGGGTGTAATATAATAATATTTACATTACTAACTTACAGTGCTATTGTGAGACCATATTGAACAATAAATGTAAGGTGCTTTGTGAATCATAAATCTATAATAGAAATGTGAACTATTATGAAAATCTGAGATAAAAAACCCAGCCTCTTCAAATAGACAATGCAACCCAATCTAGTCTAATCCAATTCAACATTCATTTTAGTAAGTTCCTATACTATATGAAAAGCAAGGTTATGCGAAATACAAAGGCAAAACTGAAAAGCACCCCTGCCCTTTCAGAGTTTGCACTCTACTGGAGGTGTGGATATACCACATGAAACAGCTAGATCTAGCTATAATCATTTGAGGAGAGAGGGAGTACTAATGATACTGGGTATCTTGAAAGTTTTCCTAATAGGAGTCAGCAAATAAATTAGCTCTTGAAGGGTTTCTAAGGAGTGGACTGAACAGGAAGTGCATTCTAGGCGTGGAACCTAGAATGGTGTGCCTTCAGACAAAGTAGGGAGGTTTGAAAAGAGAGATAGGTACAGAGGGGATGTAAGAGATGGGGAAGCTGATACTTTACTACCCTCCCCTCAGTGATTCAGTTGATATAGTCACAGATGATGAGGTATTGCTGTGGTTACAAGGTTTTTGTTTTTGTTTTAAAAACCAACCATTCATTTAAAAGTATGAACATCTCTCCTCAGTGGACCCATAAGGGTAGGATTGGCTGAACTGAAAATTGGTCATGCCCCAGGAGACTTTAAATAGCTAAGTTCTGGAGACAGTTCAAGACTTTGGAAGTTCAGGTGAGATGGACAGCCAGCAACTGGTGAAGAACTCAGATCTTTTTCTCTTCCAAAGAAGGAAGTAAATTTCTCTTTTCTATCCCTACTATCAGTCATGGTGTCTTGTAGTAGAACTGTTCTCTCAGAATGAGACACATTATCTAGAAGTTAGAGAATAAGTTCTAGAAATTTTGAAGCACAATTAAGACCTCAGAGACAAACAGAAACAGAGAAACTCTCACTCAAGGCCAGGAAGCAGCTTGAAAAAGTGGGACCTCTGGCAGAGAAAAAAAGATATGGCTATGGATTCGAGAGAGACCTGACCTTGGCAATTGAGAGTTGATCTGTAGAGAAGAAGAGATTCTGGGAATCCAACTAAGCAACTTAGCCAGTAGAGATGCTGTTCTCCTTCAGAGAGAGAAAGGATTTTGTGGCCTGACAATTCCAGAAGAGAGAAGAGCCTTGGTCACATGTGTTTTTCCCATGTTTGCCTCATTACCATTGTACTCTAAGTTTGTCACTATTTTTACCATAGACACTGCTTGTCCCTAGGTCTATAGAAGCAATGTTTTGTAACTACTGTTTTTACTTTTCCATATGAGTAAATGCCTTTGCTTTGAGTCAGTAATGGCTAATGGCTGACTGTTAATGAGAAATATACCAGTGGGGGCTCATGAGCTGTAATTTTTAGGAGTAAAACCTCATAGGGTACACCCAAAAACTTGGGCATAGTCCCTCCCCAATTTGCAAACCTTTGAGTGTCAATTTAGAGTAATGTGAGGAGTGTTACAAAAAGAAGATGATGAATGAGGTGGTTATATCAGATCTCTGAGGTCCTTTCAAATTCTAAATCTATGTTCTACGTAGATGTTCTATAAATCATGTTGATTTATGTCAAAGTTTTCAGGAACACAAAGAGGCGTATTTGTACTTACCAAAGCTTCATGTCACCTTGGCACTATATTCAGAAAGGCCTTTGTATGAAAATTTCCTTCCGAGCAAGCGCTTTGAAACAAGGCACAATAATTGCTGAATTCTTGCAAAATTATGGTCACCAAGGTTTTTTCTTCTGTGACACTAAAAAGGAGGCCCAGTGTAACAAAAATAGAATTGGACTCCAAAGGTACAAAAATTGGTGGAATTCATCAGCTTCTAGTCTAGAAGCTAGTTTTCAAGTTGGCTTGTCCTCCTGTTAATCTGTCCCCATCAGATTAGCCTTTCCATGCTACATCCACCTTTGGCAGTGTACTATATTTTTCTCTGGGGAATTTTCTTTTTTTTTTGGAGGGGCTGATTTTAAAATTCTAAATCTAGCAACTGTCAGCTAAACTTAGTAACTACCCCATTCACTTAAAAAAAAAAGAAATAGGATAATATATGAAACCATCAATTCCAAACTTTCAATTTGGTTTAATAATGTATATGCGAACTTTATTAAAATAATATGATATACTTTTAACTTTTGTCTCTCCTAATGATTTGTCTCTTGTGTATTCTTTTTTTTAGTTTTTTTTTTTTACATAATCATAGCTACAACACATATGGTTGTTTGAATTCTGATTTCTTTATTCTGCATCACTTTGTATGCCTTTTCATATTTCTTTGTATTCATATTGGCCATGTTTTATGATGCAATATTATCCCATTACATTTAAGTACATCATCATTTATTCAGTCATTCCCTGATAGTTGAGCATATGGGCTGTTTCCATATTTTTTTTGTTATTATAAAGCCACTATGACTAATTTTGTAAAAATTAAAAAATTGTAAAAATAGTTTTTCCCCCCTTTTTATAATATTTTTAGGGACTAGTTCTACAAGGAGGATCACTAGGTCAAGGGGCATGATCATTTTGTAGTTTTCGGATTGCTAGATTATTTTTCCAAAAAGATTGCATTGTGACACCTCCATCAAGAGCATGATAGACTACCTGTTTTTCTACACTCTCGTCAACAGTGAATTTTATAATTTTTTACTATCTTTGTTGATGGTGTAAAATGGTAACAAGGAGTCTTTCTCACTCTTCTGTCAATAGTTATATAAGGTTTTTATGATCTAGTCATTCACTAATGCCTTAACACATTGCTAACCATTTTTATACTCTGTCCTAAAACATTGTGTTGATGGTTACATCTATCCTAAAAATAAACTGTTTTCAGCTGAATAAGTAGATAAAGGCTTATTACTGCCATAGGTGTTTTATATAGATTTCGTAGAATTTAGACAGCAACCTTGGAGTTTATTTAGCTCAACTCCTTCATTTAATAGATGAGGAAACCATGGGGTACAGAGGTTAAGTGGCTTACCTGAAGTCATTCAGTTAATAGGTAGCAAAGCTGGTCTATGAACTCAATTTATGTCATTTAAGCAATGACAACTACCAGTTCAGTCCCATATATGAGCCTCTTGTTTCTTTCATACCATATTTTATATCATGGATAGAGTAAATCTTCTCATGATGCGGGTGTAATGGAACATATGGGACAAGGTACTGGCATAACATGTTAAGACCAATATTCCTTCTGAACTCCCCCGCCCCCAAAGTCATTTTTTAAGCCTCCCTGTGGCAAAGAGCTGACTGTGGGTTCTCAAATGCTATGCTGGTAGGTCACAAGCTCTTGAATGGTCCACTCCCCAGGTGGCAATGCCTCATGTATGACACTAACAATGAATTATGTCTATGGTCTGATCATCAGCCTGTTTATTTATTTTTTTGTTTTGGTCACAGAGACATATGAGATGGACAAAGAGACAAAACAGTCCTCGGTCCTGGTCCCTTTTTGTTTCTTTAGGAGTAGCAGAGGAATAACAGAAGATATTAGGATAAGAATCTCACTGCTCTTAGACTATTTCCAAACACTTTCTCTATTGATCCTTTTTTTTTTCCTTCTTCTTCTTTTTGGAAAAGGGAAGCCTGGGCAATTGGGGTTAAGTGACTTGCCCAAGGTCACACAGCTAGTTTTTTGTGTTAAGTGTCTGAGGTCGGATTTGAACTCAGGTCTTCCTGACTCCAGAGCCGGCACTCTATTCACTGCACCACCTAGCCATCCCTATTGATGCTTTTTATAAAGACATGAACAGGTATTGCATTGAATAAGAAGGTAAGGCTCTTCACCAGAGGAAGAAGTAACCCCATTGATGAAATAAGCTTCATTTAAATATCTAAGTATGAATGATATTATGTCTATAGGAACATTAAAAACAGTCTATATAAGATAGAATATATCCAGATGGCAACCATCTGTGAGGGAATATGGTATAGCGAAAGGAACATTGAATTTGGGCTCAGAAGAAGTAATGTTCCAGTTCCTATCTCTACCACTGTGTTATCTTGGGCAAATCACTTAACCTATGAGTCTTAATTTTAAGTCTTAACTTTCAAATGGTGATAATAATGAAATTATGAATGAGTGAATGAAGCATTTATTAAGTGCTTATTAAGTGCAAAGCACTATACTAAGTGCTGAGGCTACAAATAGAAAAATATGATGTTCTTTTTGTTGTTGTTGCTTTAAATAAATTTTCTTTTATTTGAGTTCCAAATTCTGTTCCTCTTCCTCCCATTGAGAAGGCTAGAAAACCAAAACCCACTATCAATATGTATAGTCATACAAAACAAATTTTTGCATAAGTTATGTTCCAGACAAAGAAAGAAAGAAAGAGAAGAAAATACGCTTCAATCTAGAGTCTGAATCCATAGGCAGATGGCAGGTTTTATTATGAATTCTTTGGAATCATGGTGGGTCATTCTGTTGACCATAATTACTAAGTCTTTGTAGTTGATTGACATTACAATATTGTTGCAACTATATAAATTATTCTCCTGGTTCTGCTCATTTCACTTTGAATCATTCATACAAGTCTTCCCAGGATTTTCTAAAACTATTCCCTTCCTCATTTCTTACAGCACAATAGTATTCTGTCACACTCATATACTATAACTCACTCAGTTGTTCCTCCACTGATGGACATCCCTTCAGTTTCCAATTCTTTGCTACCATAAAAAATGCCTCTGTAAGAATTTCTTTTCATATGGTTCCTCTTCCTCTTTCTTTGATCGAGGAGCTCAGATTCTTTTTTTTTTTCCCTTTTTGGAGGGGAGAAGGCAGGGCAGTTGGGGTTAAGTGACTTGCCCAAGGTCACATGGCTAGTAAGTGTTAAGTGTCTCAGGTCCTTCTGACTCCATGGCCGGTGCTCTATTCACTGTGCTACCTAGTTGCCCCTGGAGCTCAGATTCTTGCCCCCCCCCCTTTTTTTTTGCTTTTTTGGAGGGCAATTGGGGTTAAGTGACTTGCCCAAGGTCACACAGCTAGTACTGGAGCTCAGATTCTAATGGGGAAGAAACAACATATGGATAATTTCAGTCATGAGTTAGAAGGAAAGATTCCATGGTCCTCAGAGAACAGTAGCAAAGTAGATAGCAATATATCTTCTTTAACTCCATTTCCATGGATAAAATCATATCAGTTTGAGATGCTGAACCATTTGACAGTGCTAAGGACTTTGATGGCAAGAACTTTTCTTTTCCAAGTCTTCAGTACCTGCAGAAGCACTTGCCAGGTTGTATCTTCACAGGGATTGCTTTATAGGATGATAGCACAGGGTTAGAAGCATTGCTCTTCCCAATGCTCCTGCATTTAGGGGCCTGGACTGTTTCCATAAGGGTTTGAAGGTGGTCAAGGTGGTGATGGTTTAACTTTCCTGGCACACACTGCCTACTGTCTTCCTTAGGCTGCCTTGCTGCTTCAGCCGTGGGTGAGGCATGGTGAGGATGGCTGCTTCCTTCTCCACAATACCTGCTTCTGTGGATGATGACTTTGAGAGCTGGGCTGAAGACAGGGCTATTGGTCTAGAACAGTGGTTCTCAACCTTCCTGGTGCCACGACCCTTTAATACAGTTCCTCATGTTGTGGTGATCCCCAAACAATAAAATTATTTTCGTTGCTACTTCATAACTGTAATTTTGCTACTGTTATGAATTGTAATATAAATATCTGATATGCAGGATGTATTTTCATTGTTACAAATTGAACATAACCCACAGGTTAAGAACCACTGATCTAGAAGTTGCTCAAAGGGCTGCCTCATGGTGGTTGATTAGCCCTAGTTTCTGGTGGTGATGAGAAAGGTCGACTGCTTCTGTGCAGTGATTTCTTCCCTTAACAAGGACTTTAGAGGCTGAACTGAAAGCTCATATGGTGATTTAAGGGGCATTGCTATTTCTAAGACTCTTGAACTCAAGAATACTGAGCTGTTTCCACAAAAGTCCGAGGGGAGATGATGGTTTGACTTGCTTGGCACAATGTTGCCTCTTGTTTCTCCCTCAGACCACCTTAACACCTTGTCAGTTAGGGTAGCTTGCCTATTATCCATTTTATAGAGTTGTTGGAGGATTAAATCTGATAATTTACATAAATTGCTTGGGAAATTGTAAAGTACTATACAATTTCATTTATTTCTACTAATCACAAGTGTATGTGTCACAAGGAGTCAAACTACTTTTACATTTCTTCTGTCACTAATTATATGCATCTTAAATGAAAGTTGAAACTGGACAAATAAGGTAAAGTAAAAACCAGAAAGTATTTATTTGGATTTGGAGAAGAATTTTTCTTTGATCTTCAGCATTTTCAATATCCTCTTCCAGGAAGAAATTAGAACCCAAAATTTGGAGATGGAAAGGACTTTTGACATCATTTCATCAAACCTCCTTAATTACAGGTGAAAGAGGTAGTTAGGTGGTGCAGTGAATAGAGCACCGGCCCTGGAGTCAGGAGGACCTGAGACACTTAACATTTGCTAGCCATGTGACCTTGGGCAAGTCACTTAACCCCAATTGCCCTGCCTCCCCCCCTCCGAAAAGCCAAAAAAAAAAAAATATTACAGGTGAAGTGAGACACAGAGAACGGAAGTTTGTTCCAGAAGATTTTACATACATGTAGTATCAGAATCAGGATTTGACCCTGCACCATCTACAACCATATCTAGTACTCTTTCTAAGATAGTGTATTATTCCTCAGTTATCCAGATAATGGCAGCTGGGAACATTTTAATTATTCAGTTATTTTAGGTACACTTTTAACCTTGAGTTACAAAACTCAAGGCAAAATGCAGTGTTTTTGTTTGTCTGTTTTTGGTGGGGAAAGGGAGGCAAGAATATGACAGCAAAGGAAGACCAATTTATGCATGTGATTTATGTATATAGATCCAACCCAAATATCTTTGCCTTGCAATTTCTTATTTTCTACAAAAAGATTGTGGGTCCAATTCTATAGGGATTTGTCAGGGTTTAAATTAATGGATTACATGAGAACTACTGATGACTTCTGAAGACCTATTAGAGGCACGTGGAGAATTAGAGAACATGGGTTATATCTGCTTTAGAAGAATAAAGTATTGGGTGGCTGTTACAAGATTATGTTTTTAAGTAAAGTCTTTTGAAGATGGTTTTAGTTAGTAATTTCCCCTTGTGGGCTCCAGAGACTTTATTCAAAGAGCAGGGCTCAGCATCATTTCCCCCCTCCCCCCATTTCTTATAGACTACACTGAGTTTGGACATCTTTGGAATAGGCTTTCATGCTCCTGCATCAGCTACTTCCTCCTCTCCTCAGCCCTCCTTTTCATCTTTCTTTGTGTGCTGTCTTCCCTGATTGGATTACAAGCTCCTTGAGGGCAGGAACCAGCTTTCTTTTTATGTGTATTTGAATTCCCAGAATTTAGCATAGCACTTGATACATAGTATCACTCAATCAACATTTATTAATCACCTACTGTGCGCCAGCAGTTTAATAAATGTTTATTGACTGAGATAAGTTAATCTCATTTTTCCTACAATACAGTGGAAAGGGGTTGCGAGATTCAGAGACAAAATCTACTTAGTAAGGAAGTGGTAGTTAGAACAATGTTGGTGGTGCAAAGCTTAGTTCTCCAAGTCATGTGATTGTTACTCAGTTTGTTGATGCCTGATTCTTTAGCCAGATCAACATAAAACCGAGTGAATTGAAGAAGTAACAATTATCTCACAATTTTGAATCTGTTGTTGTTTGGTCATTTCAGTCAAGTCTGACTCTTTGTGACTCCATTTGGGGTTTTCTTAGCAGATACTAGAATAGTTTGCCATTTCCTTCTCCAGTTTCTTTTACAGATGAAGAACTGAAGCAAACAGCGTTAAATGACTTGCCTAGGGTCACACAGCTAATAAATGTCTGAGGTAAGGTTTGAACTTAGGAATGTAAGTCTTTCTGACTTCAAACCCAGCACTCTATCCACCCTCTCACCTAGCTGCCTAGTTTTGAATTGTATAGACAGCCAAACTAATCCAGGGCAAACAAAAGAAACTCTTTATACCATTTTTTCCTGTTACTCCACTGTTCAACAATCTTCATTGCCTGCCATTTAAAGTATAAACTCTTGATCCTGGTATTCAAAAAAAGTTCACAGTCTGGTTTTGATTTAGTTTTCAGCTTTATCTCATAGTATTCCCTTTCACATATTCCACATTCCACCTAGAGTGGACTATCAGAATCCTCCTTATCCCATTTCCATGTCTTTGTTCATAACATTTCTCTTGCTTGTAAGAGACTCTCTCACTTCTCTCTCTATCTCTTGAGTTCTTTCTTTTCCTTAAAGGTCCAACTCATGTTTCCTGGACTTCCTCCATGAAGTCTTTGATTCCTGCCTCCTTCCCTCACCTTCTATGCCCTTACCTCCTAAGTGAAAGCCATCTCTCCCTCCTCCCATTTTTCATGGCATTTTGCCTGGATTTCAACTTTGTGTTTCTATTGTAACATAATTATTTATGTACATATCTTTCTTCCAATTAGATTATAAACTCCTTGAAAGCAGATTCTGTATAGTAGCCCTCTTTGTATCCCTAATGCCCAGCACGGTCAGTCCTTTACGCATAGGAAATGATTGATAAATATTTGTTGTTATTTTCTAATGTCTAACAAGGAGGCACAAAATTCGAAATTCTGGAAAGGAGGTTGAGTGCAGTACTTTGACCCATGGGTCAGATGATTTAGCTCATGTTATATTCATGAAAGGAAACCCTCCCAATCAGGGTCAGCCTCAGGCAAAATGGTGAATTGGTTGGAAGATTGTTTTTTATAGAATCACAGAGCTGGAAGGTGACCTTAGAGACCATCCAGTCCAACCTCTCAGCATTCTAGCATTCTGCTTTTTTATGACTATGACCATGGTGACACTATAGAAAGAGTCCTGGGTTCTAGTCCTAACTTGCCACTAACCAGTTGTGTGACCTTGGGAAAGTAATTTAATCTCTCTGAGTCATGGTTCCTTCATCCTAAAGAAAGAGGGTAGGCTAGATAATCTCTAAAGTCTCTTTCATATTAAACATTTTATGAGAGAGGTCCCTTCTTCTTCCCTTCCCTCCCTCACCCACCCCCCACATAGAAAGTTTATATTGTGTAGATGTGGCTTAGTTTTTTAATGGATTGGCAAATTAGACTCTTTTCTCACTACTGTTCTATTCAATGCACATCCAAGATCCATTTGGACAGGTTTTCTGAAAAAAATAAGCTTTTTGCCTTAGAAGAAAATAATTTTAGATGTTTTTGAAACAAATTATCAGTTGCAAAGCAGGGGGTTTTCAAGTTGTACATGGGTAGTATGGTATAGTGGATAGAAAACTGGACCTGGAGTTAGGAGGACCTGGGTTCAAGTTCTGCCCCTGACACTTACTGACTGCATGGCTTTGGAAAAGTCATTTAACTTCTCAATGCTCCAAATAACTCTTTATAAATTTGCAGAGAAAGTGTTCATCTAAATTAGTAGAGATAATCTCCTTAGCCAAGAATTCCCTATATCACTGAAATGAAACAGCTTCTGTCCCTATCCCTATCCATCCATGGACATCTAGGTGGTTAAGTGGATAGAACACTGGACCTGGAGTCAGGAAGACTCATCTTCAGGAGTTCAAATCTGACCTCAGTCACTTACTGTGTGAACCTGGGCAAGTCAACCTTGTTTGCCTCATTTCCTCATCTGTAAAATGAGCTGGAGAAGGAAATGGGAAACCACTCCAGTATCTTTGTGAAGAAAACCCCAAATGGGGCCATGAAGAATCAGGCCATGACCGAACACAACAATGACAAAATCCATACATAGGCATGGTCTAGATTAGAAGAATGAAGAGGAAGGAGAATAAAGGAGATAGAGTATGGAAGGAAGAAAGAAAATGAGCATAATTTGAGTCGAATGAACAAAGAACTAGGAAGAAATAAGAGAGGATAAACGTAAACAGGAGGAGACAATGAGTTGTTGTTTTAAATGTGATAAAGACAGAAACGGACAAGCCCAAAATGCCCTTGATGAAGACATTAATATAGATGTAGTTGTCAACTAGTCTTAACACCCACAAAGGCATAGAGATTGTTGGTGGAAGGCCTAAGCAATGCACATAGAGCATTAGGATCCATAGGTTTCTGACTTAATGAGGCCAGCAGTCTGTTTGACCAGCTCAATTGCAGTAGATTTATTATTTACATAACAATTGTGTTTAAAAATTAAAACCTATGTCTGTATGTTCCATGCTTTTAAAATACCATTGAACCGAGCCATAGAGTTTTATGTCCGGTAACAGGATGTAATTTCCCTGTCAAATAAAATTGTTGTTTGTTTTCTGTGTTCTACATTATTATGGAAATTTCATAGTTTATCAGCACCAATGAGGGCTACTGAAATGAGCAGGCCACTTATGAGAGCTTCCCTCCCTCAATGCCCTGATTCTTTCTCTATTTATGCTAATGTTATTTTATGCTAATAATGTGCTATTTTTTGTTTGGGTACCGGTATAACCTGATTCATTTGAGGAAAGGAAATATTTTTAAAGCTCTTGGGTGAAAGCGGTAACAAACTGAAATTATTTTAGCCAGAGAAGAGTCATGGTGTGTGCTCAACTACCCCTTTCCTGCACTCTGTACCCACCTCCTCCTAGAGTACATTGCTCAACTGAACAAGTAAGGAGTTGCTTTTTGTTGTTCAATCATTTTTCAGTTCTATACAATTCTTTGTGACCCTGTTTGGGTTCTTCTTGGCAAAGATACTGGAGCTGTTTGCCATTTCTTTCTCCAGCTCATTTTACAGATAAGGAACTGAGACAAATGGGGTTAAGTGACTTGCCCAGGGTCACACAGCTTGTACGTATCTGAGGCTGAATTTGAATTCAAGATGAGCCTTCCTGACTTCAGGTCTGGTACTCTATGCACTGCACCACCTAGCTAACTAAGATGTTGCTTAAGGCCCAGTTAATTTTGCTTGCTTCTACCACCAGCTTGCTTAGTTTGGCTCCTGGTGAATGTAAGTATAATGATAATTTTTTGTGCAACTAGGCAATCATGTGAGAAACTCCACTGTCCAAGAGCAATTTACTGGTGTAGGTCTAATCCCAGTACAACAACAAAATCCTGTCAACAAATAATGTGACTTGTGTGCCTAGGTACTTGATCGACAAATGTTACTGGTATATGTCACCACCCATTGATGTGCAGGATATAGGAGTGGGGACCTTGTCTTTATATCCTTTAAAAATTTTGGTTTATTCTCAAGTATTATTTGGTTAATGTCTCAGAGTATCTATTTTCTCTAACTGTGACTCTTATAATTTGCCTTCATTTTCAGTGTGTGTGCGTAAGCGTGTATGTGTGTGTGAGAGAGGGAGACAGAGAGGGAAAGGGACAGGGAGAGGGGGAACTTTGACTGTTTGGAGGCAGCAGGAAAAGGCTAGAACGTAGGTCTGTATTTGTTAATGGTGGGCAACTAGGTGGCTAAGTGAATAGAGTGCTGGGCCTGGAGTCAGGAAGACTCATCTTGAATTCAATTTCAGCCTCAGATACTTACAAGCTGTGTAACCCTGGGAAAGTCACTTAACTCTGTTTACATCAGTTTCCTCATCTGCAAAATGAGGTGGAAAAGGAAATGGCAAACCACTCCATTGTCTTTGACAAGAAAAAACCCCAAGTGGGGTCACCAAGAGTTGGACATGACTGAAAACAACACAACAACAAATTTGTTCATGGGGCTAAATGTTGGATGGAAAGGTCCATTCCAAGAGTTTAGCCCCTTACTCCTCAACACTTCACTCTGACGTTTTTTCATAAGAACACACTTGGAACATATGCACCTGGCAGGAAGCTACCAGTTAGAGGCCAAATAAAATTATGAATATGGCTCCCACTGGCTTTTTTAATTAACAACCAAACTCATTCATTTCCTTAGTCCAGCCTTCAGAGTCCCAACCTATCAACTCAAACTTCATATTCCACTCCCTTACAGTATGAAATCTCTGTTTTAGCTAAGCCTATATCCTGAACAGCTGACGGTGCTCATTCCCTAACCTAAGAAAGGCTCTCTCCTTCTCCCCTTTTCGTGGCATATCGAGGGGGTCTGTAGTTCAAATCTAGCCCCAGACACTTACAAGCTATGTGACCCTGGGAGAGTCACTTAATCTCTGTTTACCTCAGTTTCCTCATCTGTAAGATGGGGATAATAATAGAATGTATCTTCCAGGGTTGTGAGATAATAGCTGTAAAGCAGTGTCTGGCATGTGGTAAATGCCATTTAAATGTCAGTTATGAATGTTAGCTTCTCCCTTCCACCTCTAATGGTTTTCTTTCAGCTCCTCCAAATTGTGTCCTTTTTTCAAGTCTCGTCCCAAGTAGTAATCTCTTTGGTCATTAGTGCTATCGTGCACAATACAAGCAAGTCAGACTAGCTCCGTGAGGTTTTGGGTGGTGTCTTAGCTGAACAACACGTCTCTTCATCCAGTGGCAAGTACCCGTTAGGCAATTAATAAATGTTTACCAAATGAGAGAATGGATAAATAATCCCCAAGGTCTTTTCTAGACCCAACATTCTTTGGTTCTAAGATTCTAAAGTTCCTTCTTCCCTAGTAATATCTGATTAGTCCCTTCTCTGAACCATAACACGAATTCTGGGTACCACTCGTGCTAACATAATGATATGGGACTTTTTGGGTTTTTTTGGTTGTTTTCTGCTGTAAAATCTGTTTTTTTAATTATATGCCTACTATGTGTCCAGAGGCTTTTGTAGAAGATAAAGTAGAATTCTAGACCAGGAAAAATGAATCCAAAACATAGAAAACAGGCAGAAAGCAGTAAAATACATATCCATGATAGTGCAGACTAGAAAAGAGAGATGGCCAGGTGTTAGATTAGCCCAGGAAAGCTTCCTGGGGTTGCTAGAGGAAGTGTAGGATTCGGATAGAGAAAAGATTAGGGGGCTTCTACCCCCCTTCATCTACCTCATCTGCATTGTAAGTTCCTGGGGGGCTGGACTGTGTCTGACTTTTGCTGTGCTCCTTACAGCCCCTAATAAGGGGTTTGATAAATGTTTGCTGAATGGATGGATCTGCCTAAGTCGGCTAAACTGTACAGTTTAAGTTTAGGGCAGCTAAGTGGCGCAATGGATGGAGGATTGAGTTTTGAGTCAGGAAGACTCATCTTCCTGAGCTGTGTGTCCCTGAGAAAGTCACTCAACCCTTCTTGCCTCAGTTTCCTCATTGATAAAATGAGCTGGAGAAGGAAATGGCAAACCACTCTGGCATCTTTGCCAAGAAAATCCCAAATGGGGTCACAAAGAGCTGGACACGACTGAAAAATGACTGAACAATAAACAGCCAAAGTTTCGTTTTGTTTTTTATCCCTTGATAAATACTATGGTGTGATAGAAAAAAGTCATGGATTTGGAGTCACAAGGCCTCGGTTTGAGCTGTGCCGGTGCTGCTTCTTAGTTGTGGAAACTCGGCCAAATTTCTGACCCTCATTTTCCTCCACTGTAAAATAAAGATTATAGTATCAGCAGTATCTCTCAGGGGCTATGAGATGATATTGTAAATGAAAATGCATTGCACCTATACAGTGCCACATCAATCAGTTAATCAAAGTTAAATCAATAAGCATTTATTAAGTGCCTACTATATACAGGCACAGTGCTGAGTGCTAGAGAGACAAAGAAAGGAAAAACAGCTTCTTCCCTCAAGGGACTCAGAATCTAACGGGCGAGACAACATGAGCACGGCTGTGCACAAACAGGTGTAGGCAATCGCAGAGGGAAGGCACGGGTAGCTTTAAAGAGGTCTAGGACTGGGAAAAGCTCCCTGTAGAATGTGGGATTTAAGTTAGGACTTGGAAGCAGCCAGGAAATCCAGGAGTCAGGATGGAAAGAATTCCAGGCATGGGGGACAGGCAGTGGAAATGCACAGAGGTGGGAGATGGGGCCCGTGTGTGAGGGCCAGGTAGGTGGGATTGGATTGACAGTTCTGCATGTGGAATCAGGAAGACTAGAGTCAAATCCCAAGCTGGACACTTATTGTGTAAATCATTTAACCTCTGTTAGCCTCAGTTTCCTCACCTGTAAAACAGAGATTATAAGGGCAGCTAGGTGGTGCAGTGCATAGAGCACCAGCCCTGGAGTCAGGAGGACCTGAGCTCAAATCCAACCTCAGACACTTAACACAAAACTAGCCATGTGACCTTGGGCAAGTCACTTAACCCCAATTGCCCTGCCTTCCCCCAAAAAACAAATAAAAAATGGAGATTATAATAGCATCTACCTTACGGAGTTGTGGTGAGGATCAAATGAAATTACATACACGTAAAGTGCTTTGCAAAGATTAGCTATCATTGGATTGCTCTAATTGTTAGGAAGTTTTCCTTTAGATTGAGCCTAAATATACTTCTCTGCATCTTCTCCCATTGTACTTCTTCCCTTTGGGGTCAAGCAGAAACAGTTGTGATCCCTCTTTCAGTAATAGACAGCTCTTCAAATCCTGGAAGACAGTGATCAAGGCCTGAATGATGGCTGTCAGATGCTTGAAGGGCTGTCTACATGACAAATACTTGACCTGGTCCTTTCAAGTCACATGATTTGTGGTTTTGGAGAAAAACAAACGAGTCTCTTTTTTCTGGGCTATTATTTGCTCTTCTTCATAGACTCTTAATTGTTCAAAATTTTTTGATGGACAGAGGGGTTCGCTGCTGATTTAATTTTCATTTTAACAGGCACTTATTAATTATCTATTGTCTCCAGAGGAATGCATTAGGCTTTGTGGGAGATCAATGCTTAGATAAGACAAAGCTACTACCCTCATAATAATTCACGTTTATCTGAGAGACGAAAGTGCTTTCCTCACAAAAACTCTGCGAGGTAAGGGGTGCAAATATCATTATCTCCATTTTATTGACTCTAAAACTGGGTTGGAAAGATCCAGTGACTTGTTCAACATCACATGATCAGTAAACATCAGAACCAGGATTCAAACTTGGGTCCTTCCTAACTCCAAATTCAGCAGCTTTTTTTTTTGTTTAAACCATAATGCTATGTATTCTTTCATATTGCTTATAATTTAGGAAGGATATGAGATTCCAAGATAATTTGCGATAATAAACATTATAACATGATAAATGCATTAGCAAACTGCAAAACAAAGTACTTCAGAAAATTGAGGTGGGGAGGTTAGGGGGGAAAAGGAAGGAAGTCATTGTCTCCTGGAGAAGCTGGCATTTGAATTGGGCTTTAAAGCAGGAATTCAGAGTGAAGTGGGGGGTTGGGAGGAGCATACCTGGGATAGGGAGTACCAGGGACAAAAGAAACTGAGCATTTGACAGGTAGAGGCTTGTCCGGTTAAGTCACATTATAAAATTGTAAAGAAAGTTAAATTGTATAGGGGGCCTTAAATGCCAGGCAGAAAACTCTCCCTTCTCTTTACTACTTAGGTAAATAGGGACCCAGGGAAAATTTTTAATCTGAGTTATGACATGGTTTCCCTGCCTCCAGTCTTTGCCCCTCCAGTCCAAGTTATCAACAGAATTTTTTAGTCTAGTCTTCCTAAATTACCACTTTCTAGTCTTCCTAAATGATTACTTTCTTCATGAAGTTTTATCGCTGAGGGTTAAGGGCAGTTACTGCTTTTATGTTCTGTTGTATTTCAGTGTCTGGCATAGTAAGTGTCGAATGTATGTTTGTTAATTGATTGATTGGAAATTATCTAGTCCAATCTTATTTTGCAGGTAATCGAACAGATTCAGGGAGGTTAAGTGCTGAAGGTCACAACAACTGACACAAGTGGTCAGTCAGGTAGCCAATAAACATTAATTAGGCACCTACTAGGTACTATGCTAAGCACCGGGTATATAAAGAAGTGCAAAAGACATTCCTTGTTCTTATGGAGCTCACAGTCTAAAGGTCTGTGGCAGCCAGTGGCAGACTGAGAGTGACAGTCTTCTGAGCTGGAGTCCAGTGAAGTGCTATAACCATGGATTTTTATACCGGGAACTAGGTATAGGAAAAAGGGGATCAATAGGGGTGTGGTCACCTGGGACAGTAATTCTGGTCCAGTTCAGTGCTGTTATTCCTACACTGGAGTTGTCACAAAACAATTAAAACTAAATTTTAAAATCTTGTTTAAAAAAGTTTTATTCTGGTATAATGAAATAAGGCTGCTTTCAAAAGCTGTATCTTTCCCCAATTGATAGATGGTCAAAGGATAAAAACAGGCAGTTATTTGATGAAGGAATCAAAGCTATATATAGTGATATAAAAAATGCTCTAAATCATTATTGATTAGAGAAATGCAAGTTAAAACAACGTTGAGATATCATCTTACACCTATTAGATTGACTAAAATGATAGGAGGGCAAAGTGACAAATATTGGAGGGGATGTGGAAAAACTGGGACATTAATATATTGTTGGTAGAACTGTCAACTGATCCAACTGTTTTGGAGAGCAATCTGGAATTATGAGTTATAAAATGAGTTATAAAACTGTGTATACCTTTTGACCCAGCAATAACACTACTCAGTCTATTTTCCAAGGTGATCAGGGAAAAATATTTATAGCAGCTCTGGCAAAAAAAAAAATTGAAATTGAAAGGATGCTCATCAGTTGAGGAATGACTAAACAAGTTGTGGCATACGGTCAAGGTGGAATATTACTGTGCTGCAAGAAATGATGAGCAGGTTATTTTAGAAAAACATGGAAAAACTTGTATGAAAGAAGGAAGAATGAAATGGGCAGAACCAAGAGAATGCACAACTATGAATGACTAAGTTATTTTGAGTATTATAAATACTCAAGTCAATTACAAAGGACCTGTGAGGGAAGATGCTACCCCCCTCTAGAGAAAGAACTGATAACTATGCATAGTGTGGTTTTACATGCATATGTGTGCATGTACATATGTAAAAACCTATGTATCTGTGTCAGATTGTGGCCTTCTCCAGTACAGGTTTGGGAGGGAGGGAGACAATTTGGAACTTAAAAGTGTAACAAAAAATTTTTTTTAAAAATTTACGTCTAAAGCATTCTATGTCAGAGAGGGTTTTGTAAACTTGAGTCATTGCTGGGATATTGCTAAGAGAAGTATCTTAGATATATGTAGGGATGAAGACAGTGAGACTACATCTGTTGTAGGACAGTTCTGTGTTCTTCCCACCCTCCCCACTAGACTGTTCTATTGTCCTCTGAGCATCTGTGCTTCCCTGTTCACCCTAAGGATTGTGCTTTGCACTGCTATCCTGATCTATGTTCAACTATTTTCAACATTTTTATCTAAAAAGTGAAAAATTCATGACAACAAACTATGGCCCTTTTACTGAGATCATGTAATCAACCATTTGGTGACAGCATACATAGTTTTCTGGGAAAATAGCCAAGAAAAAAATGCCTTAGCATTTGATTTTGGAGAGGTAAACCAGCCTGGCTCACAATTTGCAAAATGCTTCTTACGTAGATTCTATTGCTGCTGCACTTATTACATCCAAATATTCTATTTAAGTAATGGGGGAATTGCAAGTAGGCATTTCCTCTCCCTGTTTATCCCTTCATTGGTCAGAGCCTGCGACTAGGACAGTTTGCTCAACCGAAGGACTGGTGTTGCCCTAATAAAGATATTCTACAAGCATGGCATGTGTCTCAACAAATGGGTAAAGCACAATTTTTGGGAGGGCCAGTTGAGTGTTGCCATAGCCTTTAGGAGAGTTATGTGAACTGAGCTTATTAAAGGGGCCATGAAGTCTTTGAGCTACTGGTCACTGGCCTTGCCATCTAACTGATTCAAAGTCGATTGTACTTCCAGAGACAAACAATGTATTTGGGTTGTCTTCTTGAGAACCCAAGCTCAGCATTATCTGAAGAGCCAGTTATAAAAGCAACCACCCTTGCCATGCTCGTTAGGATTAGTTATCCAAAGCCACATGGGCATCATTCTTGCTGGTTTATTATTTTTGTCTTAATCGTTTTCCAAGAAGGGAAAGCTATAGTTATAGCTTTCTGATACTTTGATGAATGCTTTGGGGATTTGAAGTTGTCTATCACTTTTGATACCAGAAACCTGTTAGAAAATGTTAACAAATGAAGCTGGTGCTGAGCCTAGCCATCTGAACGTATGAATTGATGACCATCATCATGGTTTTTCTATTGTCTGTCAAAACCCTTCTCTCTGGCTTTCACTCAATCAACCAACCAACGAACCAACCAATCAATCCCTCAGTAAGCACTGATTAATTACCTATGTGCTAGGATCTGTGATCTCATTGATGTAGGCATTGCCTCCCATGGTACAGATTGTAATCCATTCACACCCACTGTGGCATCTTGTGTCACTCTTGTCCATATACTCCTAAAATGCCTCATAAGAGGTCCACCCAACGTGCCAGGCACTTTCCCCTACATCTCTTCATTCTGGGGCTGCTGATGGAGCACACAAGCTGTCACGTGCTATGTGATGAACCCACCTCAGTTGGGGGGGGGCATACATTTTCTTTCTTTTTTTAAATTCAATTTTCTTTCTAGTTCACAATTCTTTCTCCTCCCTCCTCCTCCCATACCCATTGAGAAGGTAAGAAAAACAAAACCCATTACAAATATGCATGGGCATGCAAAACAAATTCCTGCAGTAGCCATGTCTCCCCTCTCTCCCCCTGAAAAAGAAAGAAAGAAAAGTAAAGAGAATAAAATATGCTTCAATTTTCACTCTGAATCTTTCTGCTCCACTCTCCATCTAGAGAAATGTTTTATCAGGTCATATGTCTTCAAAGCCTTTTATTCATTGTTTTCCTAGCCATTATGTGGCTTTTTTCCTGTCAGTGGCCCTGAATGCTCAGTCCTGTATTTATATCTTCCCTTAACCTCACTTTTGCCTATCCAAATTCTCTTTATTCTTTGCGAAAATTTAATTTATTTTAAAATTTCACCTTCTTCCTCTTCCTAACTGAACAATTAAAAAAATAATAAAAAAATGAAACAGAACCCTCATAACAAACTTGCAGAATCCATCAAAGTAATTGGCCATGACCAAAAATCTATGTCTCATTCTGGATTTTAAGTCCATCCCCTCTAGGGCAGGAGTTGAGTGGTGTGGTTCATCTTCAGTCCTCTGGACTCATGGTTTAGGACTGCATTCAAATCCTAATTTTTCTTTGAGATTCAGGTCAAGTCCCACTTTTTCCACAGCATACTTTCTGATTACTCCAGTCCACACCATGTTTCCCTTCTCTGAGTTACTGCTTGCTTAAAGGGGGTACCACATGATTTATTCCCTTAATTGTTTCGGGTCTGTTAGTGTCATCTTCCGTGCTTGGGCAGGGGCTCTGTCTTACACTACTTTGGATCTCCCACATTCCAGGTCTTTGAAGACTGGCAGTGTACATATGCAAGGGGCAGAGCGCTGGATCCTGGAGTCTGAAACCCCAGTATTGGGTGGGTCCCAGCTGAACCAGGGCTCATCCCTTCAGCTTTCTATGTCTCTGCTTCCCCATCTCTGAAATGAGGGAGTGCAGCAAAGTGAACTCGAAGGAAGGTCCCTTTCCGTCCATTTTGATCTTCAGAACAAAGACATATATAGATGCTCAGTGAATACTTGTTGATTGATTTAGTGCAAGCTACAAAGTCATTTATTTCATACAAGCAGAATAGCTGAAGTTACTTTAATACACCAAAATAAACCAAGACAATGATCTGATGCTCTGAGGGGAGGGGTGCCTTTTTGGCTGTTGGGGCTCCCCCTGTGGGAATGAAAGCATCTTCAAAGAGCCCAGTCAGCTAATGTTTTTCTCTGAATGCCCTCCTAATGAGGTATTAGATGGGGGCGGCACTATCCTAGTGGTGGGGCTGCTGACAAAATCCATTAACACTCTCTCCTCTCCCCTCCAGCATTGGACCCAGCTACTGCAGGTTCAGCACTTGACTTCAGAGTGCCCCCAGGGGCTCTGCTCCACAGTGGGGATCTGGGCTGGGCTGAATTGAAAAAGGAAATTGGATGCTGGTATTCTTATGCCCACACCCAAATTACTGAGTGCCACCCACCTACCGGGCAGAGGAGGGGGATGGTGAAGTTTCACTCAGTCTAATGAGTTACAGCTTGAGACAGGAAGTGGGGTAGGGAGGGGGGGAGGAGTGGAGAGAGAAGAACAAGAAGAAAGATTGAGAGGAGAGGAAAGAAGGCCAGGGTTCTCTGTCTCTGTGACGCTGACAGTGTACTTACTCTTCAAGTGGATGGGGACAGGGGGCTGATAAACTGGGAAATCAGGCTATAGTTTTTTAACTAGGTGGCTAGCAATACAACAGTACAAACACTCTCCACTTCCTGGCATCAAAGTTAAACCCAGCTTCTTACACCAGCATCTGAAGCCAGCTAAACGGAGGGTACTTGAATCAAGTTGGGAGAATGTTCCCAAGAGCTGTCCAATGGAAATGAGGCTTCAGAGAATCAGGGAGAAAAAAATATAGAGTAGCGGAAGGAGCCTTGGATTTGAAATCAGATCTGTTTAAATCAAGACTCTACCACTTACTGCTTAGGTACATGATTTCATCTCTCTGGGCCTCAGTTTCCTCATCTGTAAAGTGAAGGGATGGGATTAGATTACCTCCAAGGTCCCTTCCAACTAAAACAGTGTATGATTCTTTAATCTTATGTAATGGCATAATTATGTATATTGGATGGAAGGTCAGCCTTGGAATCTGGAAGGCTGAGATTTAAATCCTGCCTCTAATATAAACTAGTTGCGTGATGGGGTTCTTAATACAGGTTCCGTGTACTCGAGGAGGACAGATGTAAGGGGTCTGTGAACTTGGGTGGAAAAAATATATCTTTATTTCATTATACTTGGTTTTCTTTGTAGATAGATAGAACAAATGAACATTTATTTATTAAGTGCTGACTATGGCCAAATACTGTGGTAAGCCCTGGAGATATAACAGGAAGTAAACAAAACAGTATATACTCTCAAGGAACTTACATTTTAGTAAAGGAAGGCAAAACATAAATGGGAATTGGAAAAGGATGGGAGGGGGCAATGGAGTAGGGGTATCCATCTGAGGACTTGGCAGCTGATGTAGACGCAGAGCAGGTGGGAGTGTGGAGAGCTGGAGAATGAGAGGTGTGGCTGGGTCTCGTTGTGATTTGGAGGTTCCAAGCAATGACTTATCAATCATCTTTGTAATACTATGTATTTTATTTTATGCATTTAAAATCATTATCCTGTGAAAGGGTCCACAGGATTCACCAGGCTGCTAAAGGGGTTCATGATATAAAAAAATTTAAGAACTGTTTTAAGACTAAGTTGCAGTTAAGAATTGGAAATTGAGGGGATGCCCATCAATTGGGAAATGGTTGAACAAAGAAGTTGTGGTATATGAATGTAATGTGCTATAAGAAATGATGAGCAGGCAGATTTCCAGAAAAGCCTGGAAAGAAGTGATGCTGGGTGAAGTGAGCAGAACCAGGAGAACATTGTACATAGTAACAGCAACATTGTGCAATGACCAGTTGTGATAGACTTGGCTCTTCTCAGCAATGCAATGATCTAAGACAATTCCAAAAGATTCATGATGGAAAATGCTATCTGCCTCCAGAGAAAGAACTATGGAGTCTGAATGCAGATCAAAGCATACTCTTTTCTCTCTTTTTCTTTCTTTCTCATGGTTTTCCACTTTTGTTCTGATTCTTCTTTCATAACATGAATAATGTGGAAATATGTTAAATATGATTGTACATGTATGACCTATATCAGATTGCTTGCCATCTTGGAGAGGGAGGAATGGAGAAAAATATTTGGAACTCAATATCTTATAAAAGTGAATGTTGAAAACTATCTTTACATGTAATTGGAAAAATAAAGTACTATCAAGTGGAAAAAAAGGACTAAGCTGCAGTTGAATAGCCCTTTGCATTGACGGAGGGAATTTTCCTAATGAAGGTTCCCTACATTGATTAAATCACAGAACAATTACAATAACATTACTGGTATAACTTTGTGAGGTGAGTAGAAATCTCTTCAACCTTCTCTCTTTGATTGGAATGAACATAGATCTTAGCATAAATATTAAAGTCTAATGCCAAAGAGGTACAAAAGTACGACCTACCCTTTTTCTTACCAGTTGGTCTTTAGGAGAGGAGGGCATGGTTGCCAGCAGGAATGCTAGGGACCCCAAAGTGGCTTTTACAGCGGTTTAGGGTGGGAATGGAATAGCAGACTCTTTTGTACTCCTTACTGTTATTGGACCTGGCTATATTAAAGAAATCTGAGCATTTAGAGTGATGGACTTGGGGTTAGGGGAAGGAAAAGGGAATAAGCATTTATGTAGCTCCTACTCTGTGTCAGGCAACGTGCTAAACCCTTTACAAACATTACCTCATTTGATCCTCAGTAACAATTCTGTGAAGTAGATACTGTTTTAATCCTATTTTGCAGTTGAGGAAACTGAGGTAGACAGAGGTTAAGTGACTTTCCCAGGGTCACACAGCTAGTAGGTATCTGGGGTTGAATCTGAACTCAGGTTTTTCTGACTCCAGGCACAGCAACACTCTACTCACTGTGCTACCTAGCTGACTTAGAGTCAGAATGACCTAGTGGGTCAAATTTCACTTCAGACATTCACCACGAATTAACCACGCAGCTCTTCAGACACTCACATAACCATTCAGACCTTCAGTTTCTTCATCCCTAAAAGGCGTGCCTGCTCTGTGCCCAGCACAGCACTTAGCACACCGAGAAAGGCAAGACAGTTCCTGCCCTTGAGGAGCTCACAGTCTAATGGAGTTTATGAGATTGTTGATGAGGGTCAACTCAGATAAAGTGCTTGTGACTTTTAAAGCCCTATTTAAATATTAATTATTATTATTATTATAGTCCTGCACAGTGCCCTGTTTTGTAATGCTTTGGACTCGTGCAGGAAGATGAGAGATTTTCTTCCCTTTGCATAAACCATTTATGTAAGAAAAAAGTTTCTATTTGTGATGGATCATTCTTAGGAAGTCATTGTCAATATTTCTATTAACGAGATTATACATGTAGTAACCCTTATATAGTACAGCAGAAGCAGTACAGTGTAGTTTGATGGTTTACCAAATGTGGTCTGGGAAACTCTGGAGGTCCCTGAGACCCTTTCAGGGGCTCCCTGACTTCAAAACTATTTTTATCATAGTACATTTTAATTTCTAATGTATACATATATTATATATTATAATCATACACATACCTAAGTATGAAATAATAAATATATAACATACAATTATACATAATTATATATTATATACACAGTATATATCTACATAGTGTATATACAATATATACATAGTGCATATATATAGTACCTATATGTATATAGTATGTGTGTGTGTGCATGCCACATGAACAAAAACTCCTTGGGGTCTCAATAATTTCTAAGAGTATAAGGGGGTCCTGAGACCAAAAGAACTGCTGGTATAGTGGCAAGCACATTAGCTTTACCTTCGGAGAACGTGAGTGAAGAGGAAGAGCATTTTAGAAATGAGAGACAGTCTCCTCCTCTTTCTCCTCCTCCCACAGATACTACTACAACATTTCCTTTGATATGACCAGATCAAGTCATTGTGTAGCAAGAAGGAGAGTATCTAAGGCTTATACATTTCTCCACCTTTTCTCCACCTTTCTTACTGACCAAGAAAAGGAGAACAGGAAATTTTCAGGCGAACATGTAGGTAGAGTGGGTGGTCACAGGCCAGGTGCTTTATTTTGTGGAGAGTAGGAATGTTCCCTTATTACAAGTATCTCCCTTCTCCAGTCTATCATTGATACCTGAAATTAAGGTATTAGTGACATGTTATATTTTATTTATTCCTTGAGTTTAATGTTGCCCTCTTTTTATGCAAATGACACTGAGGGAGCACTCATTAGATCATTAACCTCTTAGTGGGAATTAGTTAATCAAATTGCTTTCTTTGGTGACAGGAAGTAGAGTTGAAACAGTGGGCACCATAGGGGCCATACAGTAGGTACATTCTGAATTTAGTTGGGTAGGTTCTAAAACTTCCATTCCAAACATTCACAGAATCATAAATTTGTAAAATGCTAGAACTGGAAGAACATCTGATCCAACTCTTTGATTTTACAGGCAAAGAAGTTGAACATCTGAGAATCATAGAATGACTTGGCAAAGACATGCTGCTCCTACTGTGCTACATTATGGTAATACAGGTATAATCTGGTTAATAGAAACTACTATTTACATAATGCTAAGCTATACACATGTTATCTCATTTAAAAAAACACCACAACGGGGGTGGCTAGGTGGTGCAGTGCATAGAGCACCAGCCGTGGAGTCAGAAGCACCTGAGATCAAATCTGGCCCCAGACACTTAACACAAAACTAGCCATGTGACCCTGGACAAGTCACTTAACTGCAATTGCCCTACCTTACCACCTCCAAAAAGCAAAAAAAAACCCAAACAACAACAACAAAAAAACCCCACAATAAAAACTTGAGACTTAGAAAGAAGAGGTGAATTCACTCAGATTTCTTGACTCCCAGTAAACACTTATATCACACTATACCATATTACTGCATAGCCATTTAAATGATGGAAAATAGGAGCCAGTGCTTTGATTTAATAATAATAGCTAACATTTACATAGCACTACCATGTGCTTTACAATTATTATCTCATTTGATCCTCACAACAACTCTGGAAGGCCCATTTTACAGATGAGGAAGCTGAGGTTAAGTGACTTGCCCAAGGTCAAACAACTAATATCTGAGGCAGGATCTGAACAAGGGCTTTCCTGATTCCATACCCTGTTCTCTATCTACTGCATTACTTAACTGATGCATCATTTAAAGATAATTCACAAAACAACAGCAACACTTGAATTTGTGGGAATTGGAAGGATTAACATTCCCAACTTCAAGAAAAATGATATGGTGGAAGGGAGCTGGTGATTCAATTCAATTCAGTAAACATTTATTAAGTGATTACTCTGGGGCATCGAGGTGGTGCAGTGGATAGAGTGCTGGGACTGGAGTCAGGAAGACTTACCTTCCCGAGTTCAAATCCAGCCGCAGACACCTGCTACCTCTGGGACCCTGGACAAATCACTTAACCCTGTTTGCCTGAGTTTCCTCATCTGCAAAAGTGAGCTGGAGAAGGAGATGGCAAATCACTCCAGTATCTATGCCAAGAAAAGCTCAAATAGGGTTATGAAGAGTCAGGCACAACAGGAAAAGACTGAACAACAGCAACCCCCCCCCAAAAAAAAAAAAAAACCCAAGCAGACCATGTGCTAGAGAATATGCACTGGGGATAGAAAGCCAAAATCAGCAACAGTTTTTGCTGTTAAGGAGAGTGCATCCCATTGGGGAGCAACAGTATGTATGTACATAGGTAAGTATTGGTAAAATTGAAAAAATTTGGTACCTAGTTGGTTGGTTATGAAGTTAAAAAGAAAGGCTGAAGATCATTCAGTAGGCATCTTTTAAGGGCATTCCCCACCTCTGTGCTAAGTGTTGTGCTGGATGCTGGGGATAAAAAAAACCAAGAATGAAAGGGGATGATGCTAGAGTCGCAAACCTGTGTGACCAGAATGTGGTGGTACCCTTGACAGAAACAGGAAAATTAGAAAGAGGGGTGGGTAGAGGGAAAGAAGTGTGATGAGTTACTCAGACTGATTCCCTGGTGTCAACCAGGACATTGTTTTGGATACTAGTTTGACAGCATTCCCTTGAAATAAACAATCGCCTCCCAGAGAATGCATGGGGCTTTGGACATTCATGAGTCTGGACAACCTGATCACTCAAATAGAGGAGGTCATTTTCTCCATAAAATCATAGAGCACTAGAATCTTAAGAGCTGGAAGGGGTCTAGGGTCATTCAGTCCAATCAAATGTATTAATTAAACTTTTCTTCTTTTACTGCTTTATGAGAGGTACGTCTTCCAGTACAGGTACTCCTGGGAAATGTAATGGGGGAGAAATATGGATCTGGAATTAGAGATGTGCAGATCCAGCATAGTGCAATGGTAAGAATGCTGGATCTGGCGTCAGAAGAAATGGGTTCAAACGTTACTTTGTCTAAGTCAGTTATTGTGTCTTGGCTTCAGTTTCCTCACCTGCAAAATTAGCAGGTGGATTAAGGTTTCTTCCATCCAGGGGTGGGCTGCAGTTCCAGAGAGTCAATTGTTAAATTTCAGTGCGAGTATCTACACCTCAGAAATGGGTAAGTCCTATAAATCAGGGCCTGATTTATTGTTTTGTTGATTATCTAGACTTAAAAAGAGATGTTTTTAAGAAGATGTTGAGAATAAAGATTAAACTAAAAAATAGAGCTTGTCTTTTCAGCGAGCTGGTTGTTAAACGTTTACCAGAGCATCCTTGCTTCCATCTCAAAATATATGGTCCCATGAGCCCTTGTGTACCGTTGAACATCCTGTTCAACTCCTAAGGCATTGCATTTGAATCACCACATTTGAGTTCCTTGTCTGGGCTCTCAGGCAGTCTCAAACTGCTTGGTCTTTCCAGATTTCCATTTAGAGGGTGAGCCTCACTTACTTCCAACCAACATCCCAAGCTATGAGAATGAGGATGATTTTCAAGAAACCCCAGAGCCATTATGTACTGTCCTCTAGTCTCACACTGCAGAGCCTTCTGTGGGATGTAGTGGGTCTCACTGCAGTGTGGCCTATTTATGAGACTGCCAGGGAACTGTTCTCAGCAGGAGAGGAAACAGATAATGACATTGCTTCAGAGGGTTAATCAGAGCATGCTGATGGCTTTGCTTATGATTGCCAACTTCCCTTGACCTTTCCTTTGGAGGCACCCTAGCTTAGTGGGAAGAAGGATGAGTGGGGAGTCATTGGTGACAGGTTTTTTTTCTCCTTACTTCCTAAAGAGATTGACATAATTATATACATTTCAGACTATCCTAGCAAGTTTTCCTCTAGGGATTCACAAACTCAAAGCACAGGAATACACATAAAGCCAGGGAAAGGTTTTAATCTTGCAGTAATACAAAGGGATTTTTTTTTCTTTTGGCATAAGTACAGTTGTAAGAGACAGGGTGCGTATTGTTTGGTATGTCTGTATTTCATGCATGGCCAGGGATGGGTGGATAAAGTGCTTAAACCTAGCTGGGAGAGGAGGAGGGGAAAGTAGCCAGAAAGGAAGGTAGGAGCTAAGGAAAAAGAAGCAATTAAATAACGACACTCTTGGAAAAAACGATTCTTCCTAGTAGTTTAAAGGCCAGGGCGGAAGGCATCTAAATTTTCCTTCTCCCCCAACTCCTGAGTTCTATTGTTTTGATTTGTCTTCCTAACTAATTCAGCTGGGTGGTGTAGCTGAAAGAATGCTGTCTCTGAGAGTCAGAAGGTCTGAGTTCAAGTACTTGGAGTACTTGATAAATCATATTAACTTCTCTGAATTTGTTTCCTTAACTGCAAAAAGAGAGGATTAGACTAGACAATTAAGAAATTTATAATAAATAAATATAGGAAGTTATTATAACTTTAACAATAATAAAAATAACAAAAGCTAAATAAAAACTTTGAGATTTGCAAGCATTTCATATGTATGACCTTATCGGATCCTCACAGCAACCAGTTTTACAGGCGGAAAAACCCCACAGAGGTTAAGTGACTTGCCCAGGGTCATTCAACTAGGAAGTGTCTAAGGCAGAATCTGAATGCAGGTGCTCATTAATCAAAGTCCAGGGTTCTCTACCCACTGTACTACCTAGGCGCCCAGTGAAAATTTCTACAGAGGCAAACAAAAGCAATGATCAAGGAGGTTATCGTAGTAAGATAATAGGTTCTGTTCTAAGATCTTTCACCGTTTCAAATTGGAGACTGACAGGCCTAATTTGGGAGAAGGTTCAACCTTTTATCAGATCCAATGCAATTAACCAATATTCATTGAATGCCCCTATAAAAAAACAACAGCTATGCTTTGCTCTTTCACTGCACATACACTTCCTTTCTATGACCGGACAGGGTCTTCTCGAGACGGTTACCAGCAATAGAAACTGAATGGCTCTATCCACAGCTCTCCAGGTACTTGTCCTGATATTTCATGATTGACAGATGAAAGTGCTTGAGGGCAAGACCAATTTTCAGGCTATCTTTCTAGCAATAATTCCTTCCTTTAAGGTTCTTTTTGTAGCTTAGGTACTTAGCTTTAACTCTGAAGTCATTTAGTTTTAACTCTTTGTGAGACTACTTTCATAGGCCAAGCTGTAATTTCTCTCCTTTTCTTCATTTTTTTCCCCTTTTGACTCAGCAAATAATAATAAGGGTTAGAAGAGCCATAAGAAACAGAAAATGCTAACTAAACATTTTTTGAGTATAGCAAGTCCCTCTTCTCTATCAAGGATTGTTATGGGAGCCATCTCTTAAAGTTCTTTTATTTGGGTAAAATGATGTAAATGGCGTTTATTTAAGCAAAAAAGAAGATAGGCTAGTCTTCAGGCAAGAGTAAGGGGTAACCAACAGACAACCAACCATGTCTTCCAATGGATGTCAGAAGAGCTCCAAGTAATCCTAATACATTGGGGGGATTTCCCTATGGCGAATTTGTGGAAGGACATGGGCAACAGTCACTTAGGAAAAGTAGTCATGGATAGTTTGCAATCTCCATAGTTTGAGGCAACACTCACATTGATGATTAGATCACAGAGTCACTGGAATATTTGCATGTTTGGATAAAGCAGAGGGAAAAAATCATCATGGTTGGAATCAGGAGACTTGGGGTTTAGTCCCAGACCCACCACTCTCTGTGTGACCTCAGGTAAGCTATTTAGATTTTCTGGGCTTTAGTTTTCTCATTTGTAAAATAAACAATTTGAACTAAATGATCTTCAAGTACCTTTTAGTTCTAAAAGTCTGTAATTGGTTCGTTTGGCTATTTGTTTATTTCACTGTGAAGAAAAGGGAGTCTTTTTATTGCTTCTTTGGACTCTGGGGCTTAATGATAAGTTATATTCAAGGAAACTGGCCTATCTATTGTAGCTTGGCTTAGGGGATTTCTTCACTCTGCTCTAAGCTATTATAAGATGCTGTTATTCCCCGTTAAAAGGATTCTGAATCCTATTCCTAAGGTGGTTATACTTTCGGACTAGATGACCTGCTTCTTCCTTGGAATTTCCTTGAGGGTCCTGCAGGACAAAACCAGCACCCTCATACCAGCTCAGTCAGTTTTCTCTTTTGCTCAGCACTGTTACTATAGAGTACTATTTCTGTAACCAGTATGAAGGGGAGAGAAAGAGTGTGGGGAATGACATGTGGGCATGAGGATTTATATTGTTGTGACTTGTATTAAAGGCATGTGCGTGGGGATAGAAGGAAGGAAAGAGAGAAGATTCAAGGAAAGAAGGCAGCCAGAGAGGGTGGGCTGCAGGAGGAATAGAAAGCTCAGACTTTATTCATGACAAAGCAGAGGGCTACTGAAACAGAATCTGCAGATGATGGTATTTTTAGCCTGTCTGTACTTGCCTGTGACATAAAGTATTGCTGCAAAAACCTTAAGTGTCTAAATGCTTTCTTAATTTCTTATTCCCTTTGGTCTCAGGAAGGGGGGAGAAAACTTCATCTTAACACTCATCACAGTTTGCAACCAGTCTTTTCAAAGCTGGAAGGTTTAAAGTGCAGTCTTCTTGAGAAAACATATCAAATGACTTTCTGCATTTATTGTGATATTGGTGCTAAACAGATAGTGCTGCAGATGTATCTTGCAGGTCAAATGAAGGTAGAGAAACTGCAAAACAGCATGATTCTGCACCCAACTGCAAGCTAATTGGGAAGGAAATGGTTTCAGACTGACAGGCTGTGGCCTGATAACCAAAATCTCATAAGGACAAAAGGTTGGTATCATTTAAAGGCGGAGGGCTTTGCTATTTAAACTGTGCAAATGAAAGGAATGAAAACCCCTCATGGGACGGGAAGTTCTATTAGTAGACATTGTCATCCCTGCTTTCATCCCTTCCAATGCCACAAACCCTGAACATGCGCCTGGTGTCCACAGGCATTCATTGGTTAGTTTATTTATTCTGAGTAAGGCAAGAACAATGAACGCCACCACCACCACCAACGACAACGAGAGAAAACCTTCAAACAAATGACACCCAGGGTACAGGGAGCATGTAAGATGCTGTGCGCAGTCTGGTTGTATGGGGGGGATGTGTGTGTGTGTGTGTGTGTGTGTGTGTGTGTGTGTGTGTGTGTGTAAGTGTGCACTTGGTCTAAAATTGTTTACACATTAAACTACTGAGGGATTTTCTTAGTTATACAAATACTTTTCTGAGCATTCAATGGTGAATTCTCTCAAATATAATGGAGTAATATCAATTAATCAATCCATACACAATAATTTATTGAGTGCCTATTATGTGCTTGAGGTTGGAGATAAAAGTATAAAGAATGGAACAGCCCCTACTCACTATAGGCTTATATTCCTATTTTTTTTTCTTTTTTTTGGAGGCGGGAAGGCAGGGCAATTGAGGTTATGTGACTTGCCCAAGGTCACACGGCTAGTAAGTGTTAAGTGTCTCAGGTCCTTCTGACTCCAGGGCTGTCACTCTATGCACTGCGCCACTTAGTTGCCCCTATGGACTTATATCTAATGGGAGAGATAATGAGTTTGTATAAAACATGTATATAGGATAACTACAAAGTTAAATATATATATACAAAGTACATATATACACATGTATGTATGTACATATAATACAGAGTAGTTAAACACAAGGTAGTTTGGGAGGGAGGTATCCTGGACTTTCTGTGACAAGACAAATTTCAAACAGTATATCCCCATAAACAACTGAAAATTCCAACATTTCAGATTATAATTAATTGAATAAAGCCCATAAAAAATTACATAAAAAATTAAGTCACCTAAGTCTGAGAGCTATGAAAGATGGAACATCACAGGCTAAGGAAAGATGGAGATTATTTTATGAAAATGTACATGTTTGGGGCGGCTAGGTGGGGCAGTGAATAGAGCACCAGCCCTGAAGTCAGGAGGACCTGAGTTCATATCTGGCCTCAGACTCTTGACACTTACTAGCTATGTGACCTTGGGCAAGTCACTTAACCCCTATTACCTTGCCTTCTCCCTCCAAAAAAAGGTCTGTATTATATGCTCTCATTCCTATATTTATGGAAGGACATGGACAAGAGTCATCCAGGATAAGTAGGCAGGGGTGGATGATGAATTTATGGAAGGACATGGATATAAAGGCAGTTGGTGCTGCAGTGGAGGGGGTTTAGACTTGGAGTCAGGAAAACCTGAGTTCAGTTCTGACCTTAACCAATCCTTAGCTGTGTGCTCCTGAGTAAGTCACTTAACCTGTGCTCACCCCATTGTCCTTAACTGTAAAATGGGGGTAATAATAGCATCTACTCTCAGGATTGTTTTGAAGATCAAATGAGATGATATTTGCAAAAGGTGCTTGGCACATAGTAGGGGCTACATAAATTCTTATTCCTATCTCTTCCCCTTCCCGCCCCCTATTTTTGTTATCTATAAATATGGACACAGAATGCACATATAAAGTATGCACCTAGTTGTGCTGGTAATTGAGATGCTTCTAGACTGCACCATGATGCCATATGCCCTGAGAAGCAACATGCTGTCAGGGGAAGAGCCTTGGTTTTAGAGTCAAACATCTTGGGGTTTGTAGCCTGGCTTTCCATTTATTTCTGTGTAAAATGGGCCAAGCAACTTAAATGTCCATGCATCCATGTTGCTTCATCTGTAAAAAGAGAAACTTATATTAGGTGGTTCCTAGGGTCCTCCTTGAAGCTCAAATTCTAAGAAAATTAGCTAGGAAATTATCGTGGGTTTTTTTTTTAGGGAAAGTTACTTCTCAGACTCTATGTCCCATATTTTGGTGTAGGAAATATGGCCAGTCTAACTACATACAGCATTTATATTCACGCTGAAATATAATCACTCTTCCTTTGAGGAGAATTGGACTACTCCAGGCCAAACTTGTCTCAGGCCAATCCAGTTGATTCAGGTTTGGGAACAGAGCAAAATAAGACTCTTAAACCATCTAACGTCCAACAATGAAGTTTATTTGGCAATAGCTTGGAAAAAATATTAAGCAAGTATACAGCAGTGATTTATCTGGGAGCAACTTTCCTGCCTTCACTTTTGCCCTAGTGCAAGGATGCAGAACCTGAGGCCTTGACACCGCATGTGGCCTTCTAGGTCCTTGGGTGCAGCCTTTCCAAGTTGTTTTCCTTTACAATGTTATTGTGCTTATATCAATTATTCTGGTTCTTCTCATTTCACTCTTCGTCACTTCATGCTATCCAGTGTATTCTGAAATCTTCTCTCATAATTTCTTTTGCCACGATAATAATGTAAATGGATTTACATTCACTTAACATGGTTTGTTCAGCCATTCTCAAGTTGTCCAAGAAGCAATCTAAAGCACCCTCTTAGGTTCTAGATCTTTTCTTCTCTTTCTTCTTCCTCTTCCCCTTCCCTTGTTTTCAATGCCCCTTTTACAATCAGAAAGTTTGTTTTGCTTGTACTATTTTTTTCAAAGTTTTATCACTGGATTTTGTTTCTATATATATTTTCAGATTATTTCCATATTGTCAGAACTCTCTTTTTACAAATTAAAAACAGTTAAAATCTAATGATGCAGTGAGCTTATTTGAAAGTATATATAACATTTACATATGTAGCATCCCCTCCCCACTCTATTTTTTTTAATGAACAAAAACTTATTTTCTCTGCTATTGGGATTAAGTGACTTACCCAAGGTCACATGGCTAATAAGTGTTAAGTGTCTGAGGTCAGATTTGAACTCAGGTCCTCCTGACTCCTGGGCCAGTGCTCTATTCACTGCACCACCTAGCCACCCTAATTTCCAGTTTTTTTGCCACCACAAAAATAACTACTATAAACATTTTTGTACATAAAGGCCCTTTTATGACTTGTGATTTTTTTCCCTCCTTGTTATCTTTCCTCTTAACCCCTGATCCCTATCCCCTTGTTACCTAGGAAGGAAAAACTAGCCTTACCTGCATAACATCAGGAACAATTCCTGATCTCCTGTAAAACAAAGGTGGTATAAATTAATAATATCCTTGTGTTATGTGATCATTATGCAACTTCAATGAAAATTAAAGCCAGAATTTTTTTTTTACTGGAAAATGTTTTATTGTATATGGAGTGGGACAGCTAGACACAGGTTAGATGATTCCAATTTTGTTGCCAACATCAAAGCATTGTGGTCTGCAGCAAGGCAGACATAGGCCTTCTTCTCTCCATCAGGCTGGATCAGCGTGCTAACTTTGGACACAACAATGTCATACAGCTTCTTTATGGCCTACTTGATCTGATGCTGTTGACCTTGATGTCCACAATGAAGACTAGGGCGTTGTTGTCCCCAGTCTTCTTCACAGCAGACTCAGTGGTCAAGAGAAACTTATTGATGGCATAGTGATCAAGCTTGTGTCTCCCAGAGACACTGTTTGGGCTGCCTTTGAAGTCTTAGCGTCTCGGGTCACCAGAAGGTGAGGAATGTTCGGATCTTCTTCTTTTTGTGGCTATGGACACCCTTCAGCACCGCCTTCTTGGCTTTCAATGCCTTGGACTTGGCTTCTATCTTGGGGGGACAACAACTCCCTTCTTCGCCTTCGGCATCATCTTGGGGGAAAAGAAGGCCAGAAAAGTTTAATTGCAAGACGCTGTGCTCAGATCAGTGCAGCCAATACAAATGCGTTTATCCATTCAATAAGCACTTATTAAGTGACTTCAAAAGTTATAGGCACTGGGCTAGGAACTGGGCATTCAAGACAGAAAAAAATGAAACAGGCCCTACTCCAAGGATATGATAGTCTACAGGAGGAAAGAGCAGGTATGTAGAGAAATACATGCAAGACAGATGCAAAGTAATTTCAGCGCAAGGAGAGGACTCTCATCTGTGTGAAATCAGGATAGGTTGCATGCAGGAAGCAGTACAAAAGCTCAGGGTTGAAGGAAACTAGGGATTCTAAGAGTCAGATGTAGGTGAGTAGAGGATTTGTGGGGCAGCTGGTACAAAGGCCTGGAGGCTGGGAAATGGGATGTCAAGTAATAAAGTTTGGCTGGAACACAGAGTATGTGAAGGGTGGAATATGCAATAAACATGGAAAGGTAGGTTTAAGCCAGATTGCAAAAGGCTTTAAAAATCCAAGAGAGGAATGTGAGGGTGGATTAAAGAAAGAAAACACTTGAATTAGGGATTAAGGTAGTAATTCTAAAGAACATAGGGGTCAAACACATGGCCTGCAATACTCTGGAGTATATCCCAGACCAGATTAAAGTGTAATTGGGAAAGAGTTTACAAAATAAATAAAAATCCAATAGAACATAGGTGATGTTAATTTGTGATTTTCTAGGTCACAATGCAGATAGAAGGGATACTTAAGTGAGGCTTAGTGGCTCTAGATTCAACTTGAGTTTGACACCACTTGTGTAGAGGATCACAAAATATAAAGCTAAAAAGGACCTCAGGGAGCACGGATAAAAAGAATTAAATAGACTCTACCTCCAATGGATTTCTGTTCTGCTGACAGTGGGGAGGGTGAATAGGATAGGCACATAGATAAGCAAATACAAGTACAAAAGGAGGTTAAGGATAGATCCAGATAAGATGCTTTAGGAAAGTTGGAGTAAGGACAGAAGGTTGCCAGCTGAGCCGATTGGATAAGGTTTCCCGGAGGAAGTATTATTTGTTGTTGTTTGTCCTTCATTCTGGAAGAGGACCATGACTTCAGGAAGGTGATGCCGTGACTTGCAAGTGAATTGGATTTAAGTGAGGGAGAGATGTGCGAGGTTACCAGCCTCACTTTCTCCTCTGGAGCCATCTGAATCCAGTGGCAAGATATACATCAGGACAACTGGAGATGCCCCCCAGCTTTATTTTAATTGAGTCTTTGAAGGCAAAGGATTCTTAATGTTGCATATAAAAAATTAATGGATTCCAGGAATGGGGAATGACCTTCTAAAGCAGTGATTCTCAACCTTCCTAATGCCACGACCCTTTAATACTCGTATGTGGGCTTGTCTGCATGTGGGCGGACCCACCTGGAGAGGGATAGAGGAGCAGTATCTTGGTTCCTAAGACCATCGGAAATATGTGTTTTCCAATGGTCTTAGGTGACCCCTGTGAAAGGGTCATTCGACTCCCAAAGGGGTTGTGACCCACAGGTTGAGAACCACTGTTCTAAAGCATGTGGAAGCACCAGATGACATGTTGAGGTCAAAGAATGGCTAGATGTCACGTTTGCCTGGAACATTGAGTACATGCAGAAGAGCTAGGTGAAGTAATGGTGGAATAATTGAGAATGTGGAGGAACAAGTTAAGAAGTGTGAATTTTTTCCTTTAGGAATTAGAAAGCCACTGAGTGATTTTGAGAAAATGAGTGACTTGGTTAGATGCATGCCTTTGAAAGATAATGTTAGCAGCTTGTGTGAAGGATGGCTGGGAAAGGGGAGGGAAAAGGTCAGGAGACAAATTAGGAGACTAGTACGGAGGAGCCCCTGAACTAGAATGTTGACAGTGTGAGGCAGAGAAAAAGGGACAGATGCAATAATATTAAGGAAGTCAATGGGTTTTGACAATTGTTTAAAGGGTCAAAGACAGCTCTGAGGTTTCTAGTCTGGGTGATTGGGAGGATGATGGCACCATTAACAGAAATAGGCAAAGTGGGAGAAGAGGCAGGTTTGGTTGGGAAAATCATGAATTTAATTTTGGACATTTTGAGTTTGGGGTGGCAGGTGGGTATATCCAATGAGCAGCTGGTGATACAGGATCTCTGTCCAGGGGAGAGGTTAAGGAAAAATACATTTGGGAGTCATGTTCATAGATGTGATAATTGAACTACAGTGGTACCTTTACTTACGAGTTTAATTCATTCCATTACTGAGCTCATAACTCAATTTTCTCGTATATCAAATCAATTTTCCCCATTGAAATTAATTGAAATGCCATTAATCCATCCAGCCCCCAAAATGCTACCCCAAGATTTTTTTGTTATGTGTTTTTAAATAAGAAAAAGTATTTATAAATAACAAATATTGTATAAAAACATAATAAAAGAGAATGTAAAGAAATAAACTGGTTTTATAAAGTGTATATTTACCTTGGATATTAGATGACTTGAGCTAACAGAAGATACTGGCGGAGGTGGAGAGTGGAGGAGATAGATGGAGGAGTTTAGAGGAGTTTTGTTTCGTGCTCTTTCAGTCACTTTTGTTCACTTACTTGCTACACTCTTAATGTTACACTTTATCCCTGAACTTTATTGCTATGATATCTTTTTTTACTTTTGCTTAACTTAATTGTCTTCACTGGTGAGGTAAACACCTGGACTGAATGAGTGAGGAGTGGGATGCTGGGTGGGCTTTGGGTTGTGGCATTCGCTGTGCCAACTAGTGGCTGCTTGTACCTCAGATTTTGGTTTGCAATTGCAAGCAAAAAATCAACCGAGTGACAACTCATATCTCAGAAATCTTGTAAGTTGGTGTATTCTATGTCAAGGTACCACTGTAAGGGGAGTAGACAAGACCACCATTAGAGAATGTAGAAAAGAGAAGAGAAAATATCCTAGGAGAGAGTCTTGGAGGTGAGCACCTGTCCTTCGAGGGCAGAAAGGTGGTCATGAACCAAGGAAGAAGACGAAGTAGAAGCTGTCTGATAGGTTGGAGAAGAACCAATAGAAAGCATTGTCATGTATACAAAAGAAGAATGAATATGTGGCAGGAGTCAGCAGTATCAAAATGTTTCAGAAAGTTCAAGGAGCATGAAAACAGAGCAAAGGTCATCAGGTTTAAAACTGATGGTTCTGGGTGATCTGTGTGATAAGTTTCAGAAGAGTAGAGAGATCAGAAGTCAAATTGCAAAGGGTTAAGGAATGAGTGCTGTTTCCATCGTACCACTATACCTCCCACAATTACTTTTGTGTAAGAATCTACACATCTTTAGATGAGGAAGTAGAGGCAGAAAATATATACTGCTTTTTTTTTAAAGGAATTTAACCATGAACAAGAAAAGAGAAAGAATAAAACTTTAAGAGATGTTAGAGACAAGGAAAAGTCTTATAATGGCAACAAAGACCTGAACATGTTTGTAGGAATTAGGGAAAGAAGTATTAGATGGGGCAAGGGGAGAGACAGAGACAGAGACAAACAGAGACAGAAACTGAGACAGAGACAAGAGAGACAGAGATGGGGAGGGGAGAAGGGGGAGTTTGAGATTCAATAGGAAAAGCTCCTGAAGAAGATGGGAGGGAATAGAATCAAAGGCAAAAATGGAGGGGTTAGCCTTGGCAATGAGAAGGGCCACCTTTTTCTTAGATATGGAGTAAGAAAGATGAGAATTCTCACAATGGGTGACCTCAGTCTCCTACTTTAGAAATAGAGATCATCTCTTGAAAGAGGATGGGAGTGAAGTTGGGGGCTTGATGAGAGAAGGTCTGGAACAGCCACTGTGAGGAATATCGGTCAGTCAGTTAGCATTTTTCAAGTACCTATTATGGGCCAGGCACTGTGTTGAGTGCTGGTGACACAAAGAAAGACCAAAAAAAAAAGTCTCTGCTCTCAAGGAGCTCACAGTCTAATTGGGAAGACAATAAGCAAACAACTAAATGCAAACAAGATAGAGACAGGACAAATCATAGATATTCTCAGAGAGAAGGCACTAAAATTAAGGAAGACCAGCAAAGGCCACTTGAAGAAGCTGGGACTGTAGCTGAGTCTTGAAAGAATCCAGGGAAGCAAGGAGGCAGAGAAGAGAAGGAAGAGCAATCCAGGCATGGCGGATAACCAGAGAACACTTTTGGAATCAAGAGATGGAGTGTTTTGTTTGAGGAACAGCAAGGAGACAAGTTTCACTGGACTGTAGTGACATTTCCCCCTTTGTGTTCCCAATGTTTAGCATAGTACTTCGCATGTAGTAGGCTCTTACTAAATGCTTGTTGGATTGGATTGAATTTACTTGTTACTCAGTGAGTGCCCCATGGTGCTGTGGAAATGATTGTGACTTTTCTTTTTTCCCTGTACAACTTTTCTTCCTTTCTTAAAAAAAAAAAACCCAAACAAAAAACCAAAACAACCAAAATATATATAGTCAATCAAAACAAATATCCACATTGGTCATGTAAAAAAAATGATCTCCTTCTGTATCGTTCTCCACTCTCTATCAGGAGGTGGGTAGCATTTTTCCTCATCAGTCCTCTGAAATTCTGGTTGATCATCATACTGACACGAGTCTGGCAGAATAGTGTTCTATTACATTGATAAACCATAACTTGTTCATCCATTCCTGATAATGGCTTGTCCAACTGGGCATGAGCAGAGCTCAGGTCCTATCGTGCTAGAAAGCTTCAAGTATTAACCCAGTGATCCATGGCTTCTGCTATCTGAGGACCATTCTTAGCTAAGTAAAGAGAGATTTCACTCACCAGGTTGACTGCAAGGTTGATGAATTTAGGGGCCATAGCAACTCTCAAAAGTCATCTAGGAGATTGCTGAGGGATTATCATCTTTATCAGTGGAGGGAGTCCCCAT
Source organism: Pseudochirops cupreus (assembly GCA_028627135.1). Classification (NCBI taxonomy): domain Eukaryota; kingdom Metazoa; phylum Chordata; class Mammalia; order Diprotodontia; family Pseudocheiridae; genus Pseudochirops; species Pseudochirops cupreus. The sequence goes on along the minus strand of CM053580.1, from coordinate 398,589,041 downwards.
ACTCACAAAGTAACAGGTTCTTGAAATACTGAAGTAAGGATATGGTATAAAATTATTCATAGGGAATGGCATCAAGAATTCCCAGCACTTTAAGGAATACTTAAAGCTACATAAAAACTAAAAACTAGAAAGTAGAAAGAAACATTATACACAATTTATATTGTTTTCCTCTTTCTTGTTTTCTGGCACATGGAAGGTTCTGTCTAAGATCACTCATGTGCAACATATGTTTAGCCATTTTTGTGCCTTTGAAATTAATGGGTCCATGATCTGGCTGCCGACTGTCACTATGCAAAAAGAACAATCTTATTATTTTTCAGGAGCAAAAGGCAAGCAACATTTTCCATTCTGTCATCATTGGTGCATTACAGTTGGGGGCAGGGGAAAAGGAGGTTTAGTGAAAGCATATCTCCCCTCCCCCATTGTCCTTGTTCTTTGCTTTCAAACATGGGCATGGTAGGCCATGTTGGTATAGAGTTCTGGACATGCCAGGGGCTGCCTGGCACTCAAAGAGATAAGACAATTTAGTTTAACACAAATTGAATGATTCCAGCCTCAAGTCCCAATCAAAGAGATTTATTGTGGTTTTAAAAAGACACTGATGTTGACTTGACTAGTGAAAAGATGCATGGAGAAAAGAGCTTTATATTAACCATTAAATGTTGAAAACAGCACATGCTATTCATCACTTCTTTAGGGGGAAAATCAACCCTACGCTTCAAGCGTAAGACATCATGATCTTGAAACAAATTCTTGGTATCTTCTAAGAATGATACAGATTTTCTTAAATTGGTTAAAACTATATAGATTGTAAAAGAAAAAGTCACAGGAAACAAGCATTTTATCATAACCAGAGGATCTGGTTAGAAGGGATTCTAGAGATCATTTAATTCAACCTTCACATTTTACAGATGGGGAAACTGAGACCCAGGGAAATGAAATGACTTGCCAAAAGTAACAGACAGTAAATTATAGGATCAGGATTTGAGCCTAGATCTTCTGACTTCAAGTTCAGGGTTCTTTCTACAACACCATGCTGCCTCAACTTGTGTATCTACACAGGTGAAAATGGAGAATTGAAGAAATTATTTGGATAACTGAGTGGTTTTTTTTTTTTGTGGTCCCATGTTCTCCAGATTCATTTCTTTTGTTGATAAAATCAGTGAATGATTGTTGGTCTTCCTTTCACTTTGCCTGAAGAGGGCAACTTTTGTTGATAAAATCAGTGAATGATTGTTGGTCTTCCTTTCACTTTGCCTGAAGAGGGCAAGATTATGCCACAAACTTAATCATAAGCTTAAAAAAAAACTGGGCTAGCATTTGGGTGGGATACTGGAAACCCTGGTTTTGTTCAGCATTAGATGATTACAGCTGTGTACTCCAGAGGGGTTTTACATGACTGGTTGGCTATGTTATATCTCACAACCATTTATTAGTACTAATTCCACTTTAAAAAGTTTTATCGTCACCTTTTTCTTTTTGTACCTGTTATTCTTCTTTAGTCTTGTCACTTTGCAACTTGTTACTTCTCCCTATAACAATAACAAACATCTAAACAAAGCCAGACTACATAGCAGCATGTTCAGTAAGGTGGACAATATTTCACATCCACAGTCCCCACCTCTCTACGAAGAGGAGGTAGGTGTATTTTCCTCCAATCCCTCTAATCCCATTTTGTAGGGAATGATTTGAGACTAGAAGGTAGAATGATTTATTTGTCCATGGTGACAGAATGAGTTCAATATAATTATGGGGTTGTATATTTACAACATTGTTGGAATGAGAATTCAGAGCTGACTGAATAGGCATAGGGTACCACAGAATTTCAGAGCTGGAAGGGTCCTCAGCAACTATCTATTCCAATCCACACCCTGAAAATACTTCCACCTACAAAATATTCAGTCAATGGTCATTTGACCTTTGCTTAAAGACCTCTCTCTAATGGCAGCAGGGCAAGGGAAGAAGAGGTATCACTATCTCTCAACACTGTCTATTCCACTGTTGGATAGCTTTAATTATTAGTAAGTTTTATCTTATGTTGTGTCTAAATTTGCATCCTTGTAACTTTCACTCATTAGTTTTGCTTCTGCCCCCTAGTACCAAGCAGTACAAACCTAATCACTGTTCTAGGAGACGACTCTTCCAATATTTGGTCAGCCATCGTTATCGTATCCTATCTCTCCTTTCCACCTGTACAAGCTTTCTCTTTTGTTGTTTTCAAAAAAAAATGATTTATTTTTAACATTCTTTTAAAATGTTCTCTTCCACTCCCCCACATCCTCCCTTGCCAACTGAGAAGGCAATCGTTACATGTGAATTCATGTAAAACATATTTCCATATTAGCCATATTTCAAAAAATGTTCAAAAATCCAAAAGAATAAAGGAAGTGAGAAAATTATACTTCAATTTGCACTCAGAGTTCTTCAGTCCTTTCTCTGGAAGTGGATTGCATTTTTTCATCATGAGTCCTTTGGAGTTGTCTTTTGCTTTGTCTGAGATGATTGCTACTCTTGTCTTTTTTAGTTCAGTTGAAGTATATTAGATTTTTCTCCAGCCATTTATTTTAACTCTGTGTGTATCTTTTTGTTTTAGGTATGTCTCTTTTAAACAGCATTTTGTTGGATTCTGGTTTCTAATCTGTTCTGCTATCTGCCTCTATGTTATGGGTGAACTTATCCCATTCATATGCACAGTTATGATTACTAACCATGTGTTTCCCACCATCTCATTTTCTCCTGTTTCTTCTCCTTTCTCTCTCTTTATCCTGTCCCTCCTCAAAAGCCTATTTTGCTTCTAAGCATTGCCTCCCTTAATCTGTCCTACCTTTAATCATTCCCCTTACCCCCTTTCTTTTCCTCTTATTTTCCTGTTGGCTAAATTACATTTCTACACGCAACTGAGTGTATGTGTGTCCATCTATATCTATATCTATATCTATATCTATATCTATATCTATATCTATATCTATATCTATCTATCTATCTATCTATCTATCTATCTATCTATCTGTCTATCTATCTATCTATACACATACGTACACATATTCTTCCCTTTTTGAACCAATTCCAATGAGGTTCAGGCATTGCCTGCCACACCTCTCCCCTGGGGAAGGGGAAGGAAAGGATTATGTGTCTCTTTAATGTGAGAAAATTTTCCCCATCCTACCTCTCCTCCCTTCTCCCAGTGTGTCCCTCTTTCTCACTCCTTCATTTTTTGGAGAACATTCTAACATAATTGATTCATATTCATGCCTTTTGTTTGTGTAAACTCCTTTTAATTGCCCTAATAATGACAAAGTTCTTAGGAGTTACATGTATTGCCTTCCCATATAGAAATGTAAACAGTTTAACTTTATTGAGACCATATGATTACTCTTTCATATTTACCTTTTTATGCATCTCTTGAGTCTTGTGTGTGAGTGTCATATTTTCTATTCAGCTCTGGTCTTTTCATCAGGAAAGCCTGAAAGTCCTCTATTTCATTAAATCATTTTGTTCCCTGTGAAAAATTGTACTCAGTTTTGTTGGGTGGGTTATTCTTGGTAGTAATTGTAGCTCCTTTGCCTTCTAGAACATCATCTTTCAATCCCTCCCCTCCTTTAATATGGAAACCACTAACTCTTGTGTGAGCCTAATTTTGGCTCCGTAATATTCAAATTGTTTTTTTCTGGTTGCACAATACATTTTCTCTTTGACCTCTGAGCTCTGAAATTTGACAATATTCCTTGGAGTTTTCCTTTTAGGATCTCTCTCAGAAGGTAACTGGTGGATTCTTTCAATTTCTATTTTACCCTCTGGATCTAAGACATCAGGGCAGTTTTCCTTGCTAATTTTTTGAAATATGATGCCTAGGCTCTTTCTTTGGTCATGGCTTTCAGGTTGTGCAATAATTCTTAAATTATCTCTCCTTGATATATTTTCCAGGCCAGTTGTTTTTCCTCTGAGATATTTCACATTTTCTTCTATTTTTAAAATACTTTTGACTTTGTTACATTGTTTCTTAATGTCTCATGGAGTCATTAGCTTCCACTTGCTCAATTTTAGTTTTTAAGGAATCATTTTATTCAGTAAGATTTTGTAATTCTTTTTCCATTTGGCCAATTCTGTTTTTAAAGAGTTTTTTCTTTAGTGAATTTTTATTCCTTTTTTTTTTTAACCAATAGGTCAATTCTATTTTTAAGTTGTTTATTTATTCAGTATTTTGGGGCCCTATTTTACCAAACTATTCTTTTTTTGTAATTTTCTTGTACCACTCTCATTTCTTTTCCCATTTTTCCCCTCTACCACTCTTATTTCTTTCTTTAACTCTTCTAGAAATTCTTGTTGGGCTTGGATCCGATTAGCATTTTCTTTGAGGCTTTTTAGCTATATTCACATTTTTTAAGTTTATATCTTGGTCTTCTCTGCCACCATAGTAACTTTTATGGTCAATTTTTTGTTGTTGTTTGCTTATTTTTTCCAGTCTATTTCTTGATTTTGGACTTTATACTCACATGGGAGTGTGGAGGTACTGTCCCAAACTGCAGTCTTTCTTGTCCTGTTATTTTCAGAGCTAGCTCTGGAGGTCTGTACCCAAGGCCAGCAAAGGGTCCTTATGTTCTCTTTCTGACCAGTTGTCCTATTCTCTTAGCGTTTCTGGGCTGAGAGTTTCTGAAACTGCTGCTGCATAGGCTTCCATCCTTGTGTCACAAACTTCTTGACCACCTCCCAAGTTTTTTTAGGTGAACAAAAGTCTCACTCTGATCTTTTGTTGGCTATGCCACTCCAAAATTTTATTTGAAGCATTGAAGTTGTTTGGCGGGGAATACTGAGAGAATTCAGCTGGGTTGCCTCTAATCTGCCATCTTGGCTCCCCAACCTTTCTCTTCATTTGGTTAAACAGTCCCAGTTCCTTCAACTGGTTCTCATATGGCATCTTCTTAAGGCTCTTTTCCATCCTAGTTACTCTTTTCTGATATTTTCTAGCTTATCTAAATCCACCTTTTAGCTTTGATGGTCTAGGAATACCTGCTGACAAAATGAAAGTAATTTTACTTTGATTCACTCTTTATCAAGAATGTATGCTTTAAAAAAAAAAAAAAAAAAAAAGAATGTATGCTTTGCCAAATGAGATAGTTCCATCATCCTGCTGGTAGAATGACTACAGACACAGTCATGTTTCATGTATGATCTTTTAGACTTTCTTGGGATTTCATAAGGATTGTAGATTGGTGTAGGGCATATCTACTATTGATGTCATAGACAAACTTCTCTTAAACATCTCAGGAGACGGACAGAGATACAAAGATGTCAAAAGATGTGGGTTTTAGACCCAATGTTACCACTAACTAGCAAAGTAACCTGGGACTAATATTTTAATTTCTCTTCACATCAGTTTCTTTATATGTAAAATGAGACAGTGAGAATGATTTCTAAGCTTTTTTTTTCTTAGTATTTGCATTCCATTGGTCTTTGGGCACATCCTTTCTCTTTAGCACCTGGGAGGTGGATCCTTCTACTTATTTACGCATACATTGCCTGCCAAAGCCAGGACCATGCATTTGCCCACTCTAGGCAAAGATGTGGAAAATTATCACCTTTTGCATGTGAAAATTGTGACTCCTGCATGTTACTATCTACCAGAGGTTTTGAGCCTTCATTGTTTCAGTGCAATTTGCCTCATCGCAAATCAAATATGTTCATATCACACAAAGCAGAATTTTCTGGCATTCAAATGTTTATTTAGAAAGAATAATATTAAAATTGATGCCTCCCCCACCACCAATATAGTCATGCTAGGTGTTTGCCTGCTTTGCCTGCTCCTAGTCTTGCCTCTGCTGCCTGATGAATGGGTTGCCCTTACACCACCTCGTGGCCCTCTCCTGGTGATAAGCCCCACATATCTAGGCAAGCTGGCCCTTGGACAGCAGACACAGCTTTACCAGCTTGCTTAGAATTGCCTAGGGCACACACCCTTCCATAGCTCAGATGGTAAAGCTATGTAGCTTCACCCTGTAGCAATCTGGACATTTGTAGCATCAGTAATGGAAGATTGGGTATATTTTTTTGGGGGGGGGGATGATGGTGCAAAATCAAAGCGATCATCCCTTGCTCCTAGTTTCAGACAGTAAAGAAATTAATTATGCAGTACTGGGACAAATCAGCTCTTTATTGGGTTCATTTCCTATTTGTATGTTGAGGCTGTTGGACTAGGTTCATTTATATTTAGTGAACATTGAGTAAGCACCTGTGATGTACTATGTTAGGTGCTGGAGATACAGAGATTAAAAAAAAAAGTCCTCACCTTCAAAGGCCTTGTATTTTAGAGGTGGGGGAAATAATGGCCTAGTTTCTTCCCAGTCCAGGATTTTGTGAGATGAATTTTTAGCTATGATGTAGCTTTCTCAACAATTTGGGTCAGGAGTAATGTATGAGTAGAGAGACTGGAGCTGTAACTACATAAAACATGTTAATTTTTATGTCAGTATTATTTTGAGGATTCTTTTCTTGAGGTGAGGGCACACTGAAGAGTCACATGGGCCACACCAATCATAAAGGATCTGGTAAACCTTACAACTCAAGTTAACAAGTTCCACACTCTCTGATGACCTCATTTAGGAATAATCAAAGCTCTGCATCTGGCTTTTATTT
>CM053580.1:398563840-398581911 GCA_028627135.1 Pseudochirops cupreus | reverse complement strand
CATGATCGATTTTTTTTTCTCATGGTACTTCTGATTTTTCTGATGGGGACCTTAGTCTTCTTTGTCTACTTTGATACTAAAAATTATCACTATAGAAAACTGACCAAAAATTAAAACTAAGAGGTTTGAATGACAGCCACAAAATGATCAAGATGCCTAATGAAGCCAGAAAATGTGCAGGGGTGATCTTGGGAGGGTCACTTCTAGCTCATGCCTTTACAGTTTTCTCTAATGAGGTATATCACTGGATAACTGGTGTCATGTCATAATGTATTATATCTCTAGTAGTTTCTGTTCTGTCACAAAGAGTAATTTGACATGACAGATCCTGTAGAAGAAAATGAGTCAAATTCTCCCTACTGCCCAAGTCACTCCATAATAGGAAACTAGGGGTCAAGGAAAGTACACACCCTTTCAGGCCACAGGGATGGAGTCAGTGCTACCCTTGTGGCCTAATATATTAGCCTTAGACTGGTTAAGAGTGGAGACCCAGCCCTTTTATTGGACCCTGCTCTCTTGGCCACTCCAGAAGGACTAATCCTTGTTTCCTGGAACTGTCTTCCAGAAACTTACACTCATTGCCTCTTTCTCTTGTCTGGCAGGACTTTGAAGAAATCCTGTAGTCAAATGCTAGGATCTTCCTCTTTGTGTAGCTATGTAGCATCAGAAGCTCCATCTAGGCTGTGGTAAGATAGAATATGGCAACCATTTGGAAAAGTGAAAGGATATTTGTCCAATCTTTCCATACAGATGACTACAAATCCATGATACTCAATAAGCTCAGAGAAGAACTGGGCCCTTTTTCTAGTATATGATTTTTCAGAATTTTCCTCCAATTTGGAAAAATACTTATAATGATTACTATACAATAAACTAGAGGCATTGATTGTCACATAGTAGTGGAAAGCACTGGACTTGGTTTCAGGAGATACTGGGTTCAAATACAGCCTCTGGAACTCAGTAGGTATGGGACTATGGGCAAATCACTTAATCTTTTTGAACCTCACTTTGTTCACCTATGAAATGGGGATAAAACAGCACATATATAAAAGTATTATTGTGAAGGTCTAATGAGATAATATATCTCTTCCAATTAGAATTGTTGCTTCACCCAAGGTACTGGTTGTTGCTTTCTTTTCCTCTCTCTAATGGGCCCCTCTCAATTCTGGACTTACGGTCAGACTAGGTTCAGTCCTTGGTTAGTCTGGCTGCTAATGAGAGGGTTTAGGCATCTTTTCTCATATTCTTTGTTTATGTAAAACTCCACTTACTTAAAGCTTAAGTTTGGCTTATATTAAGGTAATAAGGGAAGAGCTAAAAGGTACTCAATCTATAACATGAATCAGAAATGGGATAGCTATTTATTTCCTATACATACATAAAAGAAATGCAGAACACAAAAAATTCTTAGAAGTGTGCATTAACAAAAGACTTAAAACAAGCAGAAGTAACAACTACTATTATACTCTAACAAAATGTTGAAACTTAAAAATTATCAAAATCTAAAACATTTTATGGTGCTACTAATAAACATTTGTACATTTCACCTCAGTTCCCTCCAGATCTTTGCCTTCTGGCAAGTCAGGACTAAGGGTAAACTCTTCTCTCCCCCTTTCTCTCACCCCACCTTCTTGTTGGTAGGATGTATCCCTCCTATCTCATGAAAGTGTATCCTCCTATCTTATGAAATGGAGAAAATACCCTGCCACATTTCAGCTCTGACCAATGGATCTCTTGATCCTTGAACTCACAAAAAAATTGCATTTAAGAGTGGACATGCCCATTTTTTTTGCTTGATGGTTAGTCATGGTTAGGGAAAAAACACAAAGTATAAAAGACAAGTAGAGTCCCCGGGTTAAACTTGCCTAATTTAATCCTCCTGCTCTAGCTGCTGTGTAGAAGCTGCCTTCATGCTTCTGGGGTGACCCGGTGCTCTCATTCCTTATGGAAGAATTACTTGTCTTTAACCCTGGAGAGAGGATGGAGTATCTAGAGAGTGCCTTCTTTTAGACTGACAGTGTACATGCTTACCTCCCCCCAACACCTTCTTTTAACCCTATTGCTATAGTACAGGAGAAGGAACAAATAACCAACCAGGGCTTGCTGTCTCATACTTGGTCCTTTCAATATCCATTCACATGTGGTTGGCTGGAAGCAGGCAGGGCAACTTATGTCCTAGTTACATGTGGAAAGTGTCAAATTTAGTCAAGTCAAGAGGCATTTATGAAGTATATGTAATACATATCTATGTGCCAACTACTGAGCTAAGCACTAGAAATGCGAATACAAGCAGAAAAATAGACAGACCTCACCCTTAAGGAGCTTACATTTTAGTGGGGGAAAGACAATACATTAAAGGAAGCTGAAAATGGTTGGCAGAGTGTGGAGAGAGATGAAGGTACCTGACTTAAGGGCAAGATAGAGACATTCTGGAGAATCAGAAGTGCAGCCCATAGAGGAAGAAGACATGGCCACCTTGGACATCCTCTTTAAAAAAATGGAGTTCTGGAAGGAACCAATCAAACTGGGGAGAGACCATAGAAGTGGAAGGCACTTTTAATGCGAGGAGTCCAGGAGTGAAGCCAGCTTTAAGGGTGAAGACATTCCTATGGCATGGCAGAGAAAGCTCTATGGAGATGAGACAACTGTATAGCCTGGAGAGGATGAAGGTGCTTTGCAATCTTTACAATGACAGCTATTATTATTGCAACTATCAATTCATCTTAACTCTGTATTTTCTAAATCTAGAGCACATTAAGTGGCAGATAAATGTTAAATTGCATTAAAATATGGTGATATTTTCAAAAATCAGTAGAAAATAATCTATTCTAATATCACTTTTTCTTTCATGGAGAATTCAGTTAAAAAATTCAAGGAACATATAGTTAGCCCTTATCCCATATTAGGCCCCAGGATACAATGATGAAAAAATGATACAGTTTCTATAATATGAAGTGGCAGAAAGAATCCTTGACTTGGTTTCAGGAAGAACTTGGGTTCAAATTGTGCCTCTAACATTTATTTAGCTATGTAGTCATGGGCAAATCACTTATCCTTCCTGAGACCAATTTTACTCATCTGCAAAATGGGCCTTACAATTCCTGTATTTACCTTACAGAGTTTTTATAAGAAACAAATTAATTAATGTACATAGAATAGCTTAGAAATTTTAAAGTTCTACTTAACTGTTAGCTATCATTATTAATGGGGAGATAAAATAGGTAGACATATAAATACAGTATAAAGTAGAATATGTTCAGGGCCAAGGAGAGATCCTAAAAATTTTTTTCCCTCAGTTTTAAATGAATTCATATTTTATTAATCCCAACAGCATCTATACACATTTGAAAAATGGTGTGTATATGTGCAAAATATTGTCAGAACATAGTAAATGTTATTTATTTTGCTATATTATGTTCTATATTTTGTTGGTACCAATTAAAGATCAAGAGGACAATGGTTAGTGCTAACATGGATTTAAAGACCATTTACAATAGCTTTGGGGGCCCTATGGGTCTCTGGGGGCATCTAGGTGGCTCATTGGATAGAGTGCTAGGCCTGAAGTCAGGAAGACTCATCTTCCTGAATTCAAATCTGGCCTCAGATAATTCTTAGCTGTGTGATTCTGGTCATATCACTGAACCCTGTTTGCCTCAGTTTCCTTATCTATAAAATGAACTGAGGAAGGAAATGACAAATTACCTAATTATCTTTGCCAAGAAAACCCCACATGGGACCATGAAGCGTTGGACATGACTGAAATGACTGAACAACAAAAGGTTATTCATAGGTTTAAGGCATAGGTTTAGGACCTTTGGGAACAAATGCAAAGTAATTCCTAAGTAGCAAGCTCCCCTGTTTTTTTCCTTTACATTCCAAGTTATTGGTGCTTTGTTGTCTGTATTCAAAAGTCCTGGGCAGTTTTCTTGTGTTATTTCCTGCAGGCTGGTGCCTGGGCTTTTTGATTTGTCATCTTCTTCTGGAAGATCAGTAAATAACCATTGCCCATCTTGTCTTCAGGATTGGAGCAGAGAACCTGCAGCCTCAAGGCCACATGTGACTGAAGGTCAAAGGGCCACACTTGAGGACCTAGAAGGCCACATGTGGCCTCAAGGCAACAGGTTCCCCACCCCTGATTTAGAATTTCTATGTTCTTTTAAAGTATGTGCCTTTTTCTGTCTTCCACCAAATTTTTTCCATTTTGGTACTTTTGTAACTCAAATTTGTTATTCTGTCACCAAAGGCTCTACTTCCTTGGAGAGATTATTCATTGTGTCATTTAGGTACTGTATCCTGCTATTTGTGCTTTAAAAATTTGTGTTGAGAGTGCTGATTTTCCACCTAGTTTCATTCTTAATATATTCTTTTAAAAGTTTTCTTTCTCTTTGGAGCTGTTATGGAACTCATTTGCATTTTCCCATGATTTCTGGGAATTCCAATGAATTCTCTTTTTACCAGGAAATTGTGGTTCATTTTTCTTCAGAGCATAGAACTTTGAGTTACTTTACATGTGTGTTTATAGTATTCTGGCTTTTCTTTAAATTTTCACTTATTGTTGCTTCTGTCTTGAGGCAGATCTCTGTTGGTTCATCTGTTTGTTACCTAGGTTTTTCTCAAGCATTCTCCCTTGGTTTTTTGTTCCTTCAGGCTTTCTCTTGTATTTCCAATCACTTGTCTTTGTTTTTCTTCCTCTTTTTCATTTTCCCCTTCTATTTCTGTACAGACTGCCAAGGCTGGGTGCCCTTAGCCTTGTTGCTTGTTGAGGGGTTTGGGGAACTGGCTTACATTCCCAAAGTAAATTTCCTGGGAAGAAATTACTTTAGCTGTATTTCAAGTCCCCTTTCACTCAGGCTTTCAGTAATTTTTCAGTCGTGTCTGATTCTTTGTGAACTCTTGTGTAGTTTTCTTGGCAAAGATACTGGAAATGGTAAAGATACTTGCCATTTCCCAGATGAGGGAAACAGGGTTAAGTGCCTTGCCCAAGGTCACACAATAAGTGTCTGGGGTTAGATTTGAACTCGGGAAGATGAGTCTTTCTGACTCCAGTCCTCGCATTTTATCATTGTGCCACCTAACTACCTTTTACTCTAGCACAGGAACTCTAGTTATACTGTACATGAGTTTTCAATGACTTTCTGCCTATATCTTCTAGACTATCCCACTTTCCTGTAGTTCTTCCTTTGCTGTGTCTTGTGGGACAAAGCAGTAGAGTTCAAGATGAGTTGCTTCTGTGGGGGACTCCGTTGCTATCCTATAGCCAGACTAGAAGTGTAATTCTGAGAGGTTACGTAAATTCAATGCATCCTCCACAGGGAGTGGGTGATGTTAAACTGGGTCTCAATATATGAGGTCTTGGACAAGGTAATGCCAAACCACTGTACTATCTTTGCCAAGAAAACTTTGAATAGGGTAATCAAGAGTCAACATGATTGAAATGACCAAATGACATGTAAGTTCTTTGATATATTGTTTCATGTTTTTTTAAAAAAAATCTTATGTTTGTCTTATATTTTGGATTCATCTTTAGTTACTCTATATTTGGCATATAATTTCTATTTCTGAGATTTTTTAGTTGCATAGATCTGAGAAAAACAAATGCCCTCCCATCTAGATAGCAACACAATCCAAGACATATTATTATAAGAAAATTTGAGAGAAATAGCTTTAAAATAAGAGTGATCAGAGAAGGGAAGAAGCTGTGCCTGACGTAGGTCTTAAAATAAGAAAGAACAATATCAATTTTTAAAAAAATGAAGTTAAAGATAGTATATCATTTATCAATGGGATTCATGTATTTCCAATTGTCCTCTTTTTAATCACATTCAGTTTTATCTTCCAACCCATGGGTGGAAGATTAGACTCTTAAAAATCTGTAGAGGAAAGCCCTCTTGTGAGTTTAAAAAAAAGTAGAAGAATGAATTCTTCTATTTTGTACATCCTGAAGGGTTTTTTTTTTCTGTAGGGTATATTATTATTCCTAGTGGAGTTGAAGGGAAAGATGGATTTGACTGTCAAATAATTTATATTGATGTTATTTCTGCCCTGCCATTTCCAATATATATGTCACAATTTTTGATACTTAGAATTTTTCTATTCCCCTAATTTGGACTATGGCTATTTAGATGATCACAATATATTCATCCCTTTTTAATCTTAAGTCCTGTAAGTTGTTTGCTTTTGGGAGAAATGTCAAGTTTGTGTCCTTGTCTTTAGGTCTAAATCACTCGTATCTCTTGAAAGATTTCTTTTCTTTATTTCCTGCCCCCCCTTTCTAATTTTTTTCCTACTACATGAACTTATTATTTGACTTACCTCTTTATTTCCTATTTTCTGTTTCTCTGCATTCACCTATTCTTTCTGTTCCTTTTTCTCTATAATTTCTTCTGTAAATAAACCAGAAAGCAATCAGGATGTGAAAATTTTTTTCTTTTCTTTTTTGCTGGCAGGAAGTGGGACAAAACTCACCCATTTTCTCTTCTCTAATCAACTCTGGTCTTGTGATTTGTACAGAACAGAGAAGCATGATGGGGGAGGTTGAAAGTAATTTCCTTTTTTCTTTTTTTCTTTTTTTGGTGAGGTAATCAGGGTTAAGTGGCTTACCCAGGATCATGTACTAGTAAGTGTCAAGTGTCTGAGGGCATATTTGAACTCAGGTCTTTCTGACTCCTGGGCTGATATTCTACCTACTGCACCGTCTAGCTGCCCTAAGTAAATTTCCTCACCACCATTTCACTTGACTCCTTTTCTTTTTGAGGAAGTAGAATCCTGGGAATGTATGCCCAGTTGGAGGTGAATATTTCCACAGCAAAAACTCAGAATTAAAATGGCTTTCTGACTATAGGTCAGAAAAAAGTTGAATTAAGAAAGTCAGAAGTCAGTAGAGGAGAGAGAATTTCATAGAACATTAGCATTGGTATCTACTAACTCCTGGTATACCTGGATAAGGAGAATGGATGCCATTGGCTGAAAGATCTCTGGCTCTCCCCTACAAGGGAAAAGCTCATGAACCATTATTCTCCACAACTGATGGTAGACAGAACAGTAGATGGCCTTTAAAATTATGGTTGAGCCAATGGGAGGCTAAAAGAGCTTACTTACTGTACCATAGCCCTTTATTGTAGAGGAGAGGCTTACTAATCACAGCATCCCCAGTGGATAGTGGACACATAGCAGATTGCTTTAAAAAGAGTTGGAAACTCTCAACAAGGAAGGGTGGGGAGCAACAAAAACATGATACCATATCTAGAAGACATAAGCAACTCTGACATGTCAGAAACATGAACTACACCTCCTTGCATTTTTGCTGACCACATTTGCTTTCTGTGTGTATGCAATCCTTTACATGGTACTTTGTCCTCACATATTTACTAGAGTTGCATGTCCCACTTTTAAACGACTCACATGTGATTGCTATACATGACCACTCTTTCCATTAAAGGTATGTGTACTTATGGGAAAGTGAGCATTTTATTGGGGGCAATATTCTATTTCAATCTTATTACTATGTTAAACACCTTGGATTTGAACAATCTGTCTTTTGTCCGATTAGTAAAAATAAAAATATTGGTGGGGGCATGAGAGCTATGTTTTAGGTAAGATTCTTACTCAAAAAGTACTTAGAAAGTAGGGTACCATTTTGAGATTCACAGATGAAGGAAGCCCCAGGTGCTTTACTTCAGATAATGATTCTGTAGTAAGAAGGAAAATGATGAAGAGAAAGCTAAGAAAAGAGAATAAGCAATATTTTCTACTTGACTCCCTCTAAATCCCTCTAGATCCACTTGAGATATCTTAATAAACTCCCAAAATAATAGTGGCAACATTGAAAGAGTACAGGATAGGGAACCAGTTGATATTGTGCTTTTTGTGTAAACTTCGGCAAATATACTTCTCTAAGTCTCAGTTTCTTTACTATTAACATGCAGAGATCAGACTAGCTACTCTGAAGTCTTTTCTGTCTCTGAAGTTTAATGATTCTGTGATAATTGCTAATGCTAACATAGCCCTTTGCCCTTACAAAGTACTTTGCTTTATCAGGCAACACAACTATCATGGTAAAAGAGCTTCGTGGGTGGTTAAATAATGACTAGATAATTGAGACTTTATGGTTTACAAAATGATATAACAGAGAAAGAAATATAAGTATTTTCTAATAACTGAGAAATAAGATAGATTATATGCTCATTAGACAGCTGCACTCTAACTGGCTCACTGATCAGCTCGGTTCTTCATGCCAGGAAAGCAAAAAGTCTTACTATTCTTATATGAAGAAACACTTTTCCAATTGGTTGATTTTGGTTTTAACACTGGAACCATGGAGATTGCTGTTATTTGTTTAACAATGGGGAGCAACAAGGGTCAAAATATATAAGTAAAATTTTAGCCAAGCCAAAAACTAGAAGTATAGGAGAAATACTACTATTTCTAGAAAGATGCACTTTTGTGAACAATCTGGTTTTGATCTTAATTGATTTTGTTACTAAAGTCATTTAGGAGAATCAGACCCTCCCATCAGTTTTTATCAGCCTTACGAAGTTTCTGCTAATACATTTGCCACACAACCAGCTGTGTGACTTGAATATACAATTACACAGAATTCAGAAGTGGAACTAGAAGTGCTGGTTAAAATGAAGATAAAAGGAAATGTACTGCAGCCAGGAGAGTATCAGGGAAATCTTTCTAAAGGCTTGACCTTCTTAACTTCAGTTCCCCTCATCCATTATCTCCCCTTTGCCCCAGGCATTAGCTGTAACTACATGATATTCAAGTAGCAGTGTGGTATAGTAGAAAGGGTACTGGTTCTAGTCTTTGCTTTGCCACTTAAATAGCTGTGTGATCACTCCATGTCTTTGGGCCTCAGTTTACTCATCTGTACACTCCAAGGATAATGCAAAATATTTCTACAGTAAATTTCTAAGGAAACAGGTTTATTGAGATGAAATGACTCACTCCAGTTTATATAGGCAGCAATAATAACGGTTGACGTTATACAGCACTTCACACTTTGAAAAGTGTGTTACACTTTTTTAGCATTATTACCTCTATTTTTTTAAAAAAAATTAATTTTTTAGGGTGGCTAGGTGGCACAAAGAATAGATCACCAGTCCTGGAGTCAGGAGGACCTGAGCTCAAATCTGGTCTTAGACACTTAACACTTACTAGCTATGTCACCTTGGGCAAGTCACTTAACCCCAATTGCCCTGCTTTCCCCCTCCAAAAAGCAAAAAAAATATTAATTTTTAACACTTTTTAAAAGTTTGAATACCAGATTCTATCCTTCTCTCCCTTCCTCCTTTCCTGAGATGGTAAGTAATCAGATATATATTACCTCCATTTTACAGATGAAGAAACTGAGGGTCAGAGAAGCTAAGTGACTAGCTAGTAGTCACATGACTAGTATGTTTGAGGTAGAATTTGGAGATAATGATTGCATATTTACATTTCTTCTGCATTCAATATTTGGTATTTAAACTAATTTACAGATGCTTCATGGGCAGTGTTGGTGGGTTTCTCTTTTGTCTCTTCAAACTTCCTGAATTTACCCAATTATTAATAAATGGGTGGTGGCACAAATTTATATATTTTTTAAAATGTAAATTTATTTATTTACTTTTAGTTTATGACATTCAGTTCCACAATCCTTTGAGTTTCAAATTTCTCCCCTTCCCTCTCCTCCCCCATCCCCACTATGGCAGCATGCAATCAAATGTAGGATCTCCAAATACCTTCACATTAAACATTAGTTGAGTGTAAAAAAGGATTATAACCAATGGAGTGAACAGTGAGAAAGAAAAAACAAAACAAAACAAAACAAGAGAGAGCAAGTAGTTTGCTTCAATCTGCATTCAGACTCTGTAGTTCTTTCTCTGGATGTGGATATCCTTTCCACCATGAGTCTTTTGGAGCTGTCTTATAATGTTGCATTGCTGAGAGGAGCCCAGTCTATCAAAATTAGTTGTCACACATATCATGTGTCTGTAATTGTGTACAAATTTCTCCTGGTTCTGCTCTTCTCACTCAACATCAGTTTATATAAATCTCTCCAAGTTGTTATGAAGTCTGTTTACTGCTCATTTCTTATAGCACAATAGTATTCCATTACATTCATATACCACACCTTGTTTAGCCATGGGCATCCCTTTGATTTCCAATTATTTGCCACCACAAAAAGAGCTGCTATAAATATTTTTGTACATATGGGTCCTTTTCCCACTTCTATGATCTCTTTGGGATACAGCCCTAGAAATGATATTGCTGGGCCAAAGGATATGCATTTATTTATAGCCCTTTGGGCATAGTTCCAGATTGCTCTCCAGAATGGTCTAATCAGTTCACAACCCTACCAACAATGCATTAGTGTTCAAATTTTTCCATATCTTCTCCAGCATTTATCATTCTCCTGTTTTGTCATCTTAGCCAATCTGACAGGTGAGATGTGGTACCTCAGAGTTGTTTTGATTTGCATTTCTCTAATCAATAGTGATTTAGAGCATTTTTTCATATGCTTATAGATATCTTTAATTTCTTCCTCTGAAAACTGCCTGTTCATATCCTTTGACCATTTATCAATTGGAAAATGACTTGTATTCTTATAGATCTGACTCAGTTTTTTGTATATTTTAGAAATGAGGCCTTTATCAGAGACACTGATTATAAAAATTCTTTCCCAGTTTTCCACTTCCCTCTTTAATCTTGGTTACATTGCCTTTATTTGTACAGAAACTTTCCAATTTAACGTAATCAAAGTGATCCATTTTGCATTTTATAATGCTCCCTAACTCCTGTTTGGTCATAAAATCTTTCCTTCTCCATAAATATGACAGATAAACTATTCCTTGCTCTCCCAGATTGCTTACAGTATCAGCCTTTATACCTAGATCATGCACCCATTTAGACTTTATTTTGGTATATGGTGTAAGATATTGGTCTATGTCTAGTTTCTGCCATACTATTTTCCAGTTTTCCCAGAAGTTTTTGTCAAATACTGAGTTCTTGTCCCCAAAGCTGTGGTCTTTGGGTTTATCAAACAGTAGATTACTCTAGTCATTGACTGCTCTATAAAATTTACATTTTTTTGAAAAAGGCTGTAAATGGACACAGTTTATTTTACATACAATTTACCAAGAAACACCAACTAGCCACTGAATACATATCATTCTTCAGGAATGTTTTCAATGACTGAATCTAGACCAATAAGAACTCATTTTTTAAATAATGTGGCTTCAACCAATCTTCAAAGGTTTTCCTTGTTGGCTAGAATGCACACACTATGCATGACTTACACATGGAAGAAAATGGATGGTTGGTTGTATATATTTGTAATGTGCTCTGGTGCTATCATCTCAGGGCCAGGTTGCTTCTACATCACACTTCAGTGTCCAAAGGTACCTGAGGATTTGTGGGTGTTTCTTCTGTACTGCCATCAGCTTAAGCCCCAACTAGCCTCTTCTCTCAATTGTTACGGGGCCAATGACGAGTAGCCTGATTCCATTTAACCACTTAACATTGACTAGCTTTTACAGAAGGATATTTACCTTAAAGATATAACCAGAACAAATATACAAATATTTCCTCCAACATTTCTGGGGCATTCTTTCTCCTATGCCACCTTGTTGTCTGGGAGCGCAGGCTCAGACTTAGCTCAATTCTTACATAGCATTGGTCTCCTAAGTTCACATCCAAAGATGGCATTGCTGCCACAAGAGTACTTCAGCTAGATTGGGGTCTTCAAGTTTACTACAAAAATTTTTCTTTCCTCCTCAATCTATTGATGCTTCATTGGCTATAAAATCTATCCCCAGATCTGACTATAAATTCCAATGGCTCCCTCTCCTGAGGTCACTGCCTTTACCAGACACTATTAGCAAAGGGCACGAGATCCCCCAGAAGCAAATGGGGCAAAAAGATAGTAGCTTAAGCTGAGACCTTTTTGAATACTTCAGCAGCCTCTTTAACCTGTGATTTGTTGACCAGAACCAGTTACAGAATGTCTATATGCAAGCTTCACAGTCTGTCTCTCCCTCTCCATGGTACTTTGCTTATACATCATCATGATTCTTTGGGAAGCAGCTCCTTTCAGTTCTCTATGTAGAGAGCTACCTTCCCAGGAGCCATCCCTGGTGCATGTGCCAGACATTCATTATATAACTGTCTGCCATTATAGTTTTTTTTTCTTCAGGGAACCTCTTGGGCTACCTTGCAGAAACCTGGATTTCTATATAGGTCACTGTTTGAGAAATACTAGTGAAGACATAGACATTGATGGTGAGAAGCATTTGGAGAAACAAAGTTTGACTTGGTTGGTATATATTTGTCATAATACAGTAAAAAATAAACAAAGTGATAAATTTAAAAATCTTTATAGGTTACCAATTGACACAGTCCCTATTCTAGAAAACTTGTAGAGTTGTAAAATATCTCCAGCCCCATCCAGTTTTACAAGGCACAAAAATTTCACCAATCCTATTCATTGCCATCAAAGCAAAAGAGGTGATGTTGCTGAGAAATGTACAAATTCCAATTATAAATGATATAGTACAGTGTCTATTAATCCATAATAAATGAATTAGAAATTGTTCTATTTTCTTTAAAAGTC
The DNA here is from genome assembly GCA_028627135.1 of Pseudochirops cupreus. NCBI lineage: Eukaryota > Metazoa > Chordata > Mammalia > Diprotodontia > Pseudocheiridae > Pseudochirops > Pseudochirops cupreus. Next base: position 398,569,316 of record CM053580.1, on the reverse strand, counting down.
CAGTTAAGATGTCATTTCCTCCCCTTCCTGATCACTCCACCTAAAATTCTTTTCTTTTTTCTCAAATATCCCTTTAACAGTCTGTCGCAGATCATATGACTGCCAAGATGGGTTGTTGTTTTCTTTAAATGTATGCAAAAAATCCTCCAAACCCTGAACGAAAAGAAATGACGTGCCATATAGAAAGCAATTATGAGCAACATAGTAGCTTAAAAATACAATTCTTTAGTGTTGGTGGCCTGCACTGAAATTGTCTGCAATCCCTAGGCCAAGGAGCTCCATATGAATTTCTTATAAAATTAACTAGCCAACAGACATTTATTAAGTGCTTGCAGATCCCTATTTTGGGGCAGCTGGGTAGAGCAGTGGATAGAGCAGTAGTAGTAGATGGAGTCAGGAAGATCTGAGTTGAAATCCAGCCTCAGACGCTTAATAGTTGTGTGATCCTGGGAAGTTTTCTCATGTGTAAAATAAGCTGGAGAGGGAAACGGAAAACAACTCCAGCATCTTTGCCAAAAAAACCCAAAGAAACAACCCACCTCCCCCCAAAAACAACAAAGACCAGGAGGGGTCACGAAGAGTTGGACATGACTGAAATGACTGAACAACAACAACAAAAATGTTTCAAATGCTTAAGATACAAAGACAAAAGTAAAATAGTCCCTGACCTAAAGGAGCTTGTACTCTAACAGAGAAAACACTACATATATGTGAACACACACACACACACATATATGTTTGTATTTGTAATACATTATAATTACTAATACATATACATAAGTATTAGTTACTGTAGAATATATGCAACATTAATAGAAAGAATTTTGTAAGGCAAGGACTAGCATTTGGGAGGATAAAGCTTCACATAGAGAATGGTGGCTGAACCAAGACTTGAAGAAATCTAGGGATTTCAAGAGGTGGATGTGAGGACAGAGAGCACCCCAGGCTTGAGGGTCCCATTATAAAGGGACCAGCCAGAAGACGGAGTGCTATGTGCAAGGAACAGAAAGCAGGTCTGCATAGCTGAACTGTAGAGGGCATAGCAAGAAGTAATATGTAAGAAAAATGGAAAGTTAGGAAGGGGCCACGTTATAAAAAGCTTTAAATAACAAGCAGAGGAGGTTATATTTGGTCCTAGAAGTTCTAAGGAGTCACTGGAGTTTACTGAGTAGTTATGTGTGGGGATAACCTGATTAGACCTACCCCAAATCACTTTGGTAATTGTGTGGTTGGTGGACTGGAGAGATTTGAGGCAGGGAGACCAAACAGGAGGGCCTACTTCAACAATTCAGGAAAGAGGGGATAAGGACCTAAACTAGTGTGGATGGTGTATGATTAAAGAGAACACATCAAATAGAAGAGATGTCGTGGGACATAGAAATTATAAGATTTGTCAATTACTTGGATATGTGTGGTGAGTGAGAAGGAAGTTTTGGGGATGAGAAAACTTGAAAAACTGGGTATCTTGGAGGATGATGATGTCCTTGACAGAAATTGGAAAGATTGGAAGAAGAGTAGGTTTTATGCAAAAGCTGATGAGTTCTGCTTTATAGATGCTGAATATGAGGTGCCAATGGGACAGTCAATTCAAAATGTACCACAGGTGTTTGGAGATGGAAGACTGGCATTCACAAAACGGATTACATCTATATCTAGATCTGAGGGTCGTCAGGAGAGAGATAATTGTTAAATATATGGGAACTTACGAGATCACCAGGAAAGAGAGAGTAGAGAGAGAAAAGGGTCTGGGATAGAACCTTCTAGTACATCCACAGTTGGGGGGTGGGGTGGGGAATGATAGAGTTACATTCAAGTATACATTAATGCTAATTGTTTATGTGGATTCATCTTACATCTTTCAACTTTGCTGATTATTAATGATTTTAAATAATTTTAAGTGACTAGGGTTAGCAACTGCAAAAAATAATCATTTTGTTTCCTCTTTGTTTATGTGTTTTCTGTCACTTTTTTTTCTTATTTTCTTATGATAGTATTTCTAGTATTTTGTTGAATGGTAGTAGTGATCATGGATTTTACCCCAGTCTTATGAAAAAGGCTTCTAACTTTCCTCTATGATATATAATGTTTCCTCTTGGAATTAAATAAATAGTATTTACTATGTTAGTGGAAGTTCTATTATTCCTGTGAATAATAGAAATATTGTTATAAATAATTTCTTATTGAATACTTATATCATTATTTCTTATACAGATTTATTATATTAAATAGTAATAAATATTCTTATGAATAATAGAAACGAGTGCTGAATTTTGTCAGATGCCTTCTTAGCATCCTTTGATATCATCATATGGTTTTATTATTTAAATTATTAACACGGTTTATTTTCTTTATAATTTTCTTTATGATGAACCAACCTTTCATTCTTGGCATAAACACAGCTTGGTCACAGTGTCTAATCTTTCCAATATGTTGTTGCAGCCCACTTGTTAATATTTTAGTGAAAATTTTTTTATCAATGTTCATTAGGGATATTGGTCCGTAATTTTCTTTCTTTGAATTGTCTCCTTCTGGTTTATTGGCATGACAAGACAACAAACATTTATGAAGCACTTATAGTCTTCTAGACCCTGTAATAAGGGTTGGAAATACAAATTCAAGCAAAAAGAGAGTCCCTGCCCTCAAGGAATTTATATTCTAATGAAGGAAGATAATATACAAAAGGGAGCTAAAAATAGGGGTGGGGGGGGAGTGGTTCAGGTACAGTGCATAGAGCATTAGACCTGGAATCAGGAAAACCTGAATTCAGATCTTTCCTTAGACACATAGTTGTGTGACGCTGGGTAAAACTGTGGCCTCAGTTTTCTCATGTGTGAAATGAAGATAGTAAGTGTTATCTGAAACTCAGTATGTTCCAAAAAGGACTCATCTTTCTCCAAACTTTGCATCTTTGCAGTCCCACAGGTTCTTGACCTCCTTGTTCTCCTTGATTCCTCACTAAAATAAGATGCTCTCCAAAGTAAAACAATTATCTCTTAATGCCACGAGGTTTTTGTTTCTTTTCTAGTTCTCCCTTTTTTCTGCTTCTCTGCAGCATTGGACACCCCTGATCATGATCCCATGGATATCTACTCGCTTCTCGGGGCTGCTGCCAGTGATTCTAAGTATGTTACTTATCTAAAGAGTCATACCTTCACAGTTAAAAAATTTGGAAAATGAATTTTAACCTGTTTAAAAATATTCCCAAACTAAGAATTTCGGTGAGTTTCCATCCCATTTGTTAAAAATATAAAAAGCGTGACACATTCCAGTTAGTTTGCAGGAAGATCTATGATATCAGGGAAGATGGAATTTTACTTATCAAATTGAACAAAAATCTGTGTAATTGGCAGATGGTATCAAAAAAAGAGTATCATGATTTAATAAACACAGATAGTGGTATGCTCCTTCCATTTGAAGCTACTTCTCTTTTTTGAAATCTCTTTTAGTTATGACAGACATTAAAATCAAGTGTAATATAAACTGACCTTAAGAAAACACACTTTTGAATCATTGTATCACAAAGTAATTAAACTGAAACATTCACAAATAATGCAGTGTTATTCAATGACATCTCTCACCCCAAATATCATAATTAGTAATATTTTAGTAAAAGGGTTTTATATCATTAATAAAATATTATTTTCAAAATATTCATCTCTATTTCATCGCTTTTAAATGTTCATTTTGAATAGTTTCCTATACTATTAGTACAGTAATACATTTATAATTCATAAATAAGTAGATAGGTTCATATTGGTGTAATGTGCTTAGAATTTTTTTTACCGATAGGGGTACATAATAAAAAATTTTGAAGGCCATTGGTTGAAGTGACATGCCCATAATTACCCACCTGATAAATGTCAGAATTGGGACTCTAACCCAAATCTTCTTAATCTAAGTTCACTGGACTTTTTGCTTTATTTACATATTATCTTCCTCATTAGAATGTGAGCTCCTAGAAAGTAGGAACTGTTTATATCTTTCTTTGTATCATCTCTGTATCAGGATATATAACCAGAGTTTAATATCAATGTTTGTTGACTGAATATGCCATATTCCTTTGGCCCTCATACATATAAAGAATTAGCTCTTTGAAAGTTAGTCTGATTCCCTTTTCTCCCTGATTTAATGGCAAAGTAGTACTTTACTGCTTGTTTCAGCTATTCAAATGCTTTTGAACTTCACCTTTGACTGTGTAAAGTCTTTGTTGGAAATAGTATACACTGTGTTGCCCTTAATAGGCGTAAAGGAGATTGGGGACCTTCCCTGCCTTTAATAGGCCTAGTGTTATCACATGGAGCCCACGGTAGGAGGGTGAAAGAGTGGAACAAGAAGGGTGGAATAGGAAGGAGCAGAGCAGAGAAAAGCTTGAGCTTGAACTGGGACCAAGCAGAGCTAAGAGAGAGAATGTTTGAGATGCCAACACTCTGTCTGTTGTTCTGTGTTGGTGTTACTTTGTCAGACAGAAGCACTCTGTTAATTTATGTTAATATTACTTTGTCAGAAGCACTCTGTCTATTGATTTGTGTTGATTTCTCAGACAGAAAGTGAATTGAGATGATAGTGCTGGTAATGTGTGTAAATATTGTTGTAGCCCTGTTAAGCTTTGTTTTCCTAGAAACACAAACTGTGAAGAGCTTGGAGTGGAGCACTCCTTGTGAACTGCAATAAGGAACGGGACCTAAGGACCTAAGGAACAGGACCAGAGGGCTGCCTACCTGTGAATTCAGGCAACAGCCCAGTGAATCCAGGCAAGACCTGGGGGCATGGAAGAGGAGCCATGGGGTTTGGAAGTCAGCCTTGAGTTAAGATGAAAGAAGACTTTACTTGGATACTCAGTGCTGACTGAAGATATTGTAACTTGCTGTGACTTAGGGGTGGATGGTGTCTGTACTTTCTGCTACCCCTTAAGGATGATTGACTGAAGGATGATTGGAAGCCAGTCTGGAGTCAAGAGGAAAGAAGACTTGACTTGGGTACTCCATACTGATTGAGGAGATTGTTACTTAATGAATATGTTTTGTTTAAGACTATATGGCCACCTTAGTAATAAGTTGTTATGCTATGTTGTTGTGAATGTTGTGCTTTAGTTTATTGCTAAATAAATACAGAGTTCACTACACCATATGATTAGATTCTTAAAGTTATTCACAGCAGTTGTCTGGAGAGCTGCTTGTGATGGGCTTTATACCTGAAAAAGAGGAGCTAGTAGGGGCATAATTCAATTCCTAGATTCCTCAGTATAGGGAAATTCCTGAACTTGGATTGGTACCAGATTTGAAGTAGTGCTTGGATTAAATCTTGGGTGGCCTTTTTGGGCTGTACCAAGGACTCTTTTGCTATGAATTCAATTTCTAGGGTAACACCAGCCCCTTAGACTTGGAGACCTGAGGGTCACTTGCCAGGACATTCATCCCACCATATGCAAGGCTTTTGTCAAGTTTGTTATCAATGTTTCTCAATGTGCTATATTCTG
>CM053580.1:398506664-398563340 GCA_028627135.1 Pseudochirops cupreus | reverse complement strand
TAAGAGGCATGAGGAAGTTTCTGTGAGAACAAAGCACTGAATTTGTTTGATTTATTAAAAATCCACCCTTGCCTGAGGGTCTCTGTGTGTGCATACAAAATACCTCAATTAAATTCAATCCAGCAGCTAAAATTCCCTGTCAAGAAAATGAAATGTCCCCAAAATACCTAATATGGAATGCAACAAAACAAGAAGGCCCTTTTGTCACTTCTTCAAGATCAACAAAGTAGCAGACTAGTGCACTATGGATTGCGTAGGATATGCAAATGAAGGCTGGCTTCACATGTAGGCTGAGTTAAGTGGCACAATTTATTCAGTTTGATTTAATACATGGTTTTTTTCCTAACTTCATTTGACAAAAGTTTTTAAAGCACCTGCTATGTGCAAGGCATTGGGGAGAGGCAAAAAGAAAAAGGAAGGAAGAGAGGTAAGGAAGGATCCCTGTTATCAAGGAGTTTACATTCTACTGAGGGATATACTATACACACAAGACAGCAAATGTGAAGTGTGTACCATGTATTACAGAGTCATTTCCAGAGGGAGAAAGTGTTCATAGTATCTGGTGTACCTATATAGCAGGCCAGTAGAAATCACTTAACATTAACACAAATTCCTCAGATTTCAATATGAATTAATTGCAAAGGCTCCTGGGAGAGTTTTAGAGGCACTTCAGTCATTCATACCACCAAGTTCTTTTTAATATATAATCAAGATTATCTTTGATGAGGGCATGGGAAGGATAGAAGATGAGAGCCTATTCTCGAACAGAGGGCTTGCCAATTTGTGGCTGAAGCAGGATTTGAACCTGGGTCTTTCTGATTCCAAGTTTGTTCAGGGCTCTATCCACTGTACTACCTAGTTCCTTGCCATTTTTCGTGTGTGTCTGGGATTCTCAGTGCCTATCACATAGTAGGTACTGAATCATTACTCATGGAATAGAACTCAGTGGGTTGAATTCAGATGAATTTTAGTTCTAAAGACTCTGACTTAGGGGTGGCTAGGTGGCACAGTGAATAGAGTACTGGCCCTGGAGTCAGGAGGAACTGAGTTCAAATGTGGCCTCAGACACTTAACACAAAAACTAGCTGTGTGACCTTGGGCAAGTCACTTAACCCCAATTGCCCTATGTTCCCCCCTCCAAAAAGCAAAAAAAAAAAAAAGACTCTGACTTAGTCTTGTTTTTGCTTTGACCAAAAATTGGATTTTATTGGTGAGGAGAACTTTCATAGCTGTTAAAATCAAGTAAAGATACACAACCCAGCACCTATCAAGGCAATCCATTCCTTCTGAAAGCTGTGTTAGCGAGTTTTTCTTTACACTGAGTTAAATTTCTGCTGTCGTTCAGTTGTTTCCATTGTGTCCAAGGCTTTATAACTGCATTTGGAGTTTTCTTGGCAAAGATACTGGAGTGATTTGCCAGTTTCCTTCTTCAGCTAATTTTACAGATGAGGAAACGGAGGCAAACGGGGTTAAGAGACTTGTCCAGGGTCACATAGCTAGTAAGCATCCGAGGCTAGATTGGAATCCAGGTCTTCCTGACTCCAGGCCTGACACTCTATGGCTACCTAGCACAGTGGCTAGAGTTAAATTAGCATCCCATCATTCACACTCACTGGGCCTAGTTCTGCTGTTTGGGGGCAAGTAGATTATCTTTAATCTCTTTTCCGTGGGAGTCCTTGAAATACCTGGATATTCATACTAATAGCCTACATTTATGAAGTATTTTAAGGATTGCAGAATGCTTTTCATATTTTATCTTATTTGATCCTCACAACATACCCTGGGAGGTAGGTGATTTTACATTTTACACATGAGGAAATGGAGGCTGAGAGAGATTGTCTGTGACCCAGAGAATTAGCATCTGTTTAGGGATTCAAACTCAGGTTCCTGACTCCAAGTCAACCATTCTATCCATTACACCATACAATCTCTCTTTTCCCCAAATCTTTTCTCTAGGCTGAACATCCCTGGTTCCTTCAGCTAATTTTTGCAAAGATGAGATTTCCTGCCAGTCTTGTACTTTGCAACTTTTAAATCCCTGAAAAACAATGTATGGCATTCACATTGCAGATTACAATCAGTTGAGTTATTGCACAAGACAATCCCCGAGAGCTGGAAGACTATTTAAAAAAATCATTATTATAAAGGTGAAAGAAATCAGGTACTGACTTATACCATGGGGTTTGAGAATTTAACATGGCAGGATTTGGTTTGATCTAATATTTTAGATGATTTTAAAGAAGGAAACATTGCTCCTCTGAAACTGAGCGATACAAAATCACATAGGCCTATGACATCAGGCCTAAAAGAAACCAAGATCTTGGGAGACAAGAACATTAATTAGACTAAAATTTGAAATCTTTGAAAAGGGTTCTTCCTGGTTATTGCTGTTCAGACTATTCCTGTGATCATGTCAGTTGTTGTTCAGTCACGTCCCACTCTTCATGACCCCATTTTGGGGTTTTCTTGGCAAAGATACAGGAGTGTTTTGCTATTTCCTTTTCCAGCTCGTTTTACAGATGAGGAAACAGACAAACGGGGTTAAGTGACTTGCCTAGGGTCACTCAGTAAGTGTCTGAGGCTGGATTTGAACTCAGGAAGATGAGTCTTCCTGATTCCAAACTCTCCACTGTGCTTCCATTTGCTCTGTGCTATTTGCCAGTACTCCGTAACAAATACTGTTGTCATAGGATCATAGATCCAGAGCTGGAACAGACCTAGAGGTTGCCTTGCCCTACACTTTCATTTTACAGATGGGGGGAACTGATAGAAGGAAGGTTAAGTCACTTTCTCAATTCACCCAGGAATTAAGGGGCAGAGCTGGTATCTGAACTCAGGTCTAATCACTCCCAAGTTTACTCACATTTTTGCACTATTTTATGAGTCAGAATGCTTTTTGGCTTCATTCTAAGAGGATGCCCTCAAGGAATCATTTTCTTATAGCACTGCTGTCCTTTCAAAAATGCTCTATTCTTTGATGATGTTGCAGCAGGGAGACTTCACTGATATGGCAGATTCTTTGCAATGGAAACTCTGACACAGTGACCTTTCTCTCAGAGAGCCTAGTATAGACTTCATGCTTTAATGGGTAAAGAGTCCTTCATCCAAACTGTATACATTTCGAAAGATTCTTGCCCCCACCCCCCTCCCTAGCGGGCTAGGAGTCACAAGTGGTTGCAGAAGTATTGAAAGAGTGTTTACAAAATTATTATTTAATATTTCTGTGGTGCTAGGAGGTGCACATACCTTGCATGGTAAATAAAGTTGGGCCAAAGAAAATAACCAAGTTCTTGCCCCGAGGAACTAATGGTTTGAATGATGCAATTTCAGGGGAAAGGCAATCTGAGTTGCTGGAAACTTTTCTCTATATTGGTAGTTTTTGTTCTCATGTTGTGTTATCAAAAAATGATAGTGACTGGTATTAAAACTCCCTGAAATTACTGTCGGGCTTTTGTCAGGTGGTTTTGTCTAGATATCCCTGTAAGCTTCATACACAAACCAAACTACCCACTTCATTACTAGCCTGCTTTTCATTGTAAAAGTCACAGAAACCGTGCAGTCTTCTCCGTGAAAAATTTATTTCATTGTTTTAATTTTGTTAATAATGTCTTAAGGTCCATCAGCACCAGCACAGTGGATAGAATAAGAGAATCTGAGTTCAAATATTGGCTTGGCCACTGTGATCGTGGATTTCGGTCATTTTTCATTCGTGTCTGACTGACCCCATTTGAGGTTTTTTTGGCAAAGAGTGGTTTGCCATTTACTTCTCCAATTCATTTTACAGATAAGGAAACTGAGGCAAACAGGGTTAAGTCACACAGCTAGTAAGTGTCTGAGGCCAGATTTGAACTCACGAAGATGAGTCCTCCTGACTCCAGGCCTGGTGTTCTAGCCACTGTGTCACCTAGCTGCCCCTGACCTTGCATAAGTCACTTTAAATCACTGGGCATTTTCCTCATCTTTCACATGAAGAGATTGGACTAGACTAGGATTTCTAAAGTCCCTTCATGTTCTCAATCTATGATCCTATGAATTTGTGTTTTTATTATGAGTAATAATATAAGTAGTAATGACAACCATAGCTCCAGTATGGGTACTGTGGACCCCAGAGAGCTTTAGCTCCTGACATCCACAATGGACAGGCTGAGAGACCAAAGTGCAGTCAAATTTTCTTTGGAGGAAATTACAAAATAAATTTTAGCCACCTCCTAATGGGAGAAGGGAGGACCTCAGGGACAGAAAAGTGATGAAAAGCCTTGGGCCATACCTTCAGACAAAAGAATAGATGGGTGGAGGTGGAAAGAATAGCAAATCTTGATTCTGGGCACAACTCTTAGAGGCCATACTTAGAGAAGGGAAAACTTAAGGGAAGTATATGCTGATTTCAAATATTGGAAAAATATGTTATGTGGAAGAAGCCCAGCCAATTTTCCATTTCCCACCTTTCCCTCTTTGGATTAAATCCACCATTATCATGCTGTGCTGGGTACCTTCTCTCCTCTCACTATCCCTCTTTTGTGTATTGTCTTCTCCCATTAGATTGTAAACTCTTTGAGGGCAGGAACTCTATTTTTCATATTTGTATCCCCAGCCCTTAGCACAATTCTTGGCACATAGTAGGCACTTAATAAATGTTTATTGTATTTTATTATGTTGTAGGAAGAATTAGGTTCTGGAAGGAAAAACTAGGATCAAGGAAAAGACAAATTTTGGGTTCATATAAGGTAAAACTTTCCATGAATTAATTAAGGGCTGTCTCCGGAGGTAAATGCGTTCTGTGTTGCTGGACAATAAGATGGAAGCTGGATGACTACTTGTTGGGGATGTTATAGAAGGGATTCTATGCTTTGGATAAAGATTATATTGGATAACTTTTGAGGTCATTTCCCACTATAGGATTCTGGGATTGTTGTTCACATACTTAAGCAACCTACATTTCTAGCTGAAGAAAATTTTAGGGCAGAGGACATGAAATTCATATTTGTGTGGATCCTGGTATCTGAAAGCATGACCCTCATAAAGATATATGGCTGGAATATACAAATTTCCCTTAATAGGATGCTGAACTAGAAAATTATGTCATCTAGAAAACTATCAGGGACTTTTTCTCCATATTTTATTTGACTTTCTTTGAATTTCCTTCACTTTTTACTTCATTTCAGTGCTTTTCTCTTGTTTTTGCTTCTGCCTCAGTTTGCCAAAGCTAGAGTACTAGAATCACTTAATGTGCTGACATCAGTACCACCGCCTGCTATCTTTTAAGCTTTGGCAACTCTTTTTCACCCAATTCTCTAGATTTTTGACTTTCAGAATTGTGGGGTTTTGGAGGGGGGAAGGAGGGAAGGTAAAGATATTATTCCAGCAATATTCTTATACCATGCTACAAAATATATTCATAGAAGATGAGATCAAACCAAAAAAGATAAAAAACCAATATCTACTATCTAGAGAGGTTTATGGCTTCTAGAAAAACACAAAGTTACAACAAGCCCAAGCAAAGAATGAAATACTGCTCCTCTGGGACAGTCAGTCATCTCCTGGCTTTGGATGAGTCCGATAGTGTTTTAGGGGATATGATGGTGCTGCTCTTTCAAGTCCCAGTCAAACCACAGATACGAACGAGGACAGTAGGGTGTCTAGATAGCCTATTCTAGTTAAATATTTTCAATAACCATGGTTACTTCTCAACCTTCCTAATGCCGTGACCCTTTAATACAATTCCTCATGCTGTGGTGACCCTCCAACCATAAAAGTATTTTCGTTGCTACTTCATAACTGTAATTTTGCTACTGTTACGAATCTATCTGATGTGCAGGATGTATTTTCATTGTTACAAATTGAACATAACCCACAGGTTGAGAACTGCGGCCCATGAAGAGTTCTCTAAGTTAGGGTGTTATGGGCTTGGTGCTTTAGTAATCTGTCCATACTCTTCACATCTGTATACCAGAACTGCAGTCAATCCTTTATCCATTTGATCTGCTGGAAATCCAGCATTAAGGTTTCACCCAAATTATGTCTGCTTGCTTATCCATTTCATTAATGCTACCTTTCACCAGACTCACTGAAAGAGTTTTTATCCCTAGCAGCACCAACACATTCATGGTAACTTTAGTGTGTGGTCCATTTCATCATAAGTGAGATGTCTGTGATTGGTGTGGTGGGTGGGTGAGAATCTTCTCCATGGGATATAACAGCTGAATCTTCTGCTGGGGCAGAATGTCATTGGCAGTTAGATTTAGCTACTGGTTCCAGGATGTCTTCAAGGTTTGGAATTTTTCTACATTCCCTGCTGGCAACTACACAGAGAGTATCAATCAGTCACTGATTGTTCAGTAGATATTCTAGAACAGGGTAAATGAACAATTCCCCCCAATTTTAAACTTTTTCACCAAAAAGTCCTTCAAGGACCAAGGTAAAAGCTCTTTTCTGCTGCCCAAATACTTGCATTTCATGACATCAGTACAGTCCAAGGGAATGAGAGGTTTCTAATTTTTTGACAATATTTGCTGGAAAGGTCATAGAAACAATCATGCATGGACATCACATCAGGAAGTTTGGCATTTCTTTACATCTTTGCTTGTTTCCTTAAAACCTGTAGGTCTCCAGGGTTTAATTTCTTTTTCTTTCTTTTTTTTTTTGGAGGGGAAAGGCAGGGCAATTGGAGTTAAGTGACTTGCCCAAGGTCACATGGCTAGTAAGTGTTAAGTGTCTGAGGTCAGACTTGAACTCAGGTCCTCCTGACTCCAGGGCTGGTGCTCTACTCATCACGCCACCTAGGCACCCCCAGGGTTTAATTTCTAAGTCCCAAAGGCTGTTGTACATAGGTTTGCTGCCTCATTGCTGCTTTTCACTTTTTCCCTGAGTCTTTTATAGAAAAATAAAAACAATACTAGGTTCTATCATCTGACTGTATGGGTGATGATGATGAAGATGATGGCTAGCATCTTATAGTGCTGTAGTGCCAATGCAGTATTCACAGTACCTATGGTCACTATAAATATACCTGCACGGTGCTCAATCACAAAATATAACAGACTCTCTCTATATAAGACAGAAGCAAAGCATTTATTCAGACACCAGAAAACTGAATCCCCAAACCAGTAAGTCAATTCCGTAATAGTAGCAAAGAAGTTAATAAGCCATAACAGCACAGAGAGCCATAGCATCCTTTAGCCTTCTCACAAACCAATATAATACCAATATTTATTCACAAGCCTATCTGTCTCCCCCAGAAGTATCCTCTCCTCCCAACCATCTAGCTTGCTCTGACTCCTGAATTCCTGTGGGCTCTCCTCCGCCTTTCAGTAAACTCCTCCCACCATAGGCTCCATGTGACCACATTCAGCCTATTAGGGGGCTGAGCATATTCTCAAAGCAGGGAAGGTCTTCAAATTCCCTTAGACTTATTAAGGGGCAGGGAAGATCTTCAAATTCCCATTCCCATTATACGTGCTTAAAGGTTTGTAATCTGTTTTACAAATATAATCAAAGTTTGTCTTCAATTTGGACCTGAGAAAACTGAGGACGACACGAGGTTAAATCACTTGCCCAGATTCACAACATTCATATTTGAGGGCAGATTTGAATCCAGGCTCTTCCTGATCCCAGGTCTACCACTCTAGCCACTCCGCTAGTTAGGTGCCAGTGTGAGAAGATCCAACCTGTTGTCAAGCTTATTGGTAGGACTGGTGAGACTGTCTCTTTGGGATAAAGCAGGCGTCCTGAGCAAAGTCAGGGGACTGAAGAGTGAGTCGGGGACAAATTTCTTGGTCTAGAGCTCTTCTAGTCAGTGCTTAGCACATCCTTCATGACGGTGGGGGTCAAGGCTCTGGCTCAGCTCTGCATGAAACTCTGGGGAACTCTTTGGGGGAAGCTAGTAGTGCTGACCTCAGAATTACATTTGACTCTGTTTATTTTTTTCTGTGTTGTTGCCTAGAAATTTGCTCCCTCCCAACCCTTAAATCCTCTTTGCTGAATTGGCTAAAATCTTCACTTGGCTAAGTCTCCTTGACTTGGTAATACTACCCAAGACCACAGGCTCTGCTCCCTCCCCAGCCTCCATATCTATTGTCCAGGAAAGCAACCTCAGTAGAGTTGTGACTTGAAAACTGGCTTCCCAGATAAACCTCGCCTTTTCAGTATCCAGAGGTACCAAGTGGGGAAAAGAAGTTCTTAACACTGAAGGCCTTCACATCGTCAAATGCCTCAGTGTCAAAAATGGATATGGTTTTCTCAAAGGAATTGACATAGAAGAAAACGTACTACCATTTGCTTTGCCACTAAGGCCCATGGAACCTTTCCATCCAACTTGTATCTGAAACTTCCTACGTGTGCTTTTTCCCTCCATTAGAACGTGAGTTTGTTTGAGAGCAAGCATGGTTTTACATCGTTATTTGCTTCCCCAGTGCTCACTGACACAATAAGTTCTTAACAAATGCTCATTCATTCATTTAAAGAGCCCACAAAGGCAATTAGACAGATGGGAACTAGGGGAATCTAGAACGTTTTTATGTCTTTGACAGTTGCCCAACTAATTCCTGTGATTTGGTTGTTACAATATTATTTATTTCTCTCGGAGAAGGAAGCTAGAATAAATTCCAGCCAGTGGGTACTAAGAATGCACGCATGTACGGACTATCCAAATCTTACAGCTGTCCAACTGAACGGGAGATCACCTTGCTCTTCATTACATTTGCTTAGACCCTGTGGAGTTTTATGGAAGCTGATATAGATTCCAGACAAGTTCTGGTATAAACACCTACCTGATCTTTCTACCTTCAATATCAACACTACTTCCTTAGATAACGTTTAAAGGTTTACACTCACTTTTCTCACAAAAATAGTTTAGTGCAGGTATACATTATCCACATTTTACGGCCAAGGAAATAGGATTAGAGAAATTATAAACTTTCCCCATGATACATAGAGATTAATTATCAGAGATCAGATTTGAGTTTGTTTTCTGCCTTTATGACTATTATTCTTTATTTTTTGCAAAATTTAAGTTTTCTTTTTATAATTATGAATTAAATCATTGAAAAAGTGAACATTTTGGTATACAAAAATGAGCAAAAAAGAGAATTTATATGAAACTGAACTGTTAATGTAGAATTAGTTTTAAAGTATTAAATTTAAGTTAGATTTAATAAGTAATAACAATATTACCTTTTCCATTCCCTTTTGAACCTTTTTAAAGTTACTTTCTGTGTATTCTAAAAATGTTTTATTGACTTCCCCCCCCCCCGACCTTTATCCTTACCCTTCATCCTTCATCCTCACCGAACCTTTGCTTGTAAGAGATAAATATAGTCAAGCAAAATAATTAAACTCATTGGCTGTGTTTGAAAATCTGTGTCTCTAGTTCAATTTTTCCCCTCAAGAGGTGGGTGGTATGGTTTAATTTCTAGTATTCTCTCTATTACTCTATACTGTCTCCCAAGTCCTTGTGGTACTGCTTACTGAGGCCCTCTTAAATGATGTTTAGAGAACTAAGCTAGAGTTATTCCTTTGGGTAAAGGTGCTATTCCAAAATTTCTTACTTCTAAAATATGAATGACCTCAAACTATTTGTACAGAAGGGTGATATGTAAGAAGGGTTAAGGCAGGGGTGGGGAACCTGCAGCCTTATGGCCACATGTGACCTTCTAGGTCCTTAAGTGCCGCCTTTTGACTGAATCCAAATTTTATAGAACAAAACTTTTTATAGACCAACATTTAGATTCAGTCAAAAGGCTGTACTGAAGGACCTAGAAGGCCACATGTGGCCTCAAGACCGCAGGTTCCCCACCTCTGGGTTAGGGACTCGACCTATTATTTCATTGGTATGGAGATCTCCCAGATGAGGAAGCCAGTGTTGTAGTTTGATGCCACCTCTGAAACTTAAGAGTCTTAAAGAGTTGGGAGGTTAAATGACTTGCCTAGGGTCATATGGCCAGGAGTCAGGATTTGAATCCAGACCCTAAGGCCAGCTCTTTATCTACCATGCCATGCTAGCACTGTTATAGATATGTTTTGTGTAGGGTCCATTTTGGTATGCTTTGGTGTCTATGGTCCTTTTGTCCTTGTATTACCTTCTTGGAGAGACCACATTAGCAAATCTGAAATGACAGCTATAGATGTAAATACTCATTCATAAGGGAGTTACTGACTGGGTCAAATTCATAGGAATTAATACAATACAGGAATTAAGACTAGGACTAGGCATTTAGAAGACTGGAGAGGTTGGGAGCCAGGTAAACCAAAATCAGGTTAAGAATAGAGTTGTCACTAAATGTCACTAAATGCCATGTTTCACTGTAGGATTTAGCAGGTCAAGCAGAAATACATGTACTAATCAGCTCCCTCTGGTTTCTAAAAAGGGCAAAATTGTTCACTGTCAGAACTTGAACACATTTAATCAGCAAAATGCAATGAGACAGAAGGAATGTCCTGCTTTGATATACAGGGTGTCCCCAAAGTCTCTGTGCCATTTTAGACAGCTTAAAAGTTTGGGGGGACACCATGTACTTAATGCTTCTAAATTTGGGGTTCCCTTAGTTTGATACATGATGGTCATAGTGCTTTGAACCAAGGTTGATGGTAACCTGGCATGAGCCAGTGCATCTTACCTTGTCAAGAGTCACAAATGGCATTTCTAACTATACCAAATGTTAGTCACTAGAGAGAGAAAAATGAATCAAAACTAGAAAACCTTCACTGGAATTAAGAAGCGTCAGGGCAGGCTTCCTATAGAGAGTGGGATACAGAGAGGTCAGTAGTCAGAGTGGAGGAGGGAGAACATAGATGCTTGCCGTGTTCACAGTCTGACAACAATGGAACAGTAAAACATTTAATTGAGATGCAAACAAGTAATAAAATAAGAGAAAATCCTATCAGCCACATTGTCAAATGTCCTCAGCCTAGATTAGGAAACAGGATCCTCAAAGACACATAACTGACAAGGAAAGACATGGACTCTCTCTCTTTAACCAAAGCATAGCTGAAGATTTCAGGGAAGGAACAAGCCCAGGGTCGAGGGCTGCTTGCTTTCCTGCTTATCTTCCAGCACATCTGGGACAAGTCTATAGCCTGTCTCTCTCTGGAAGGCTCTTCATTACACAGTCTCCATCCACGTCCTGTCTTGGATTGCTTCAGGCGTTTCCTTAGATGTTTCTTTCTCCACACTTCCTGGGCTCCCTGCTCAGCTTAGTATAGCTACCAGCCCAAGCAGAAAAGCCCAATACTCTGCCATCTTCTCGGTGAGAACAACACAACAGAATTTTCTTGCCTGGCCATTACTCTGAGAATGGTCTTCCTTAAATACTGCATCCCCAGAACAAGCCCCTCTCTCCCTCTTGGCCAGAAGCAAGGGGAGCTGCACCCATGCCCAGTGGGCTACATTAGGGATTTAATATGAGACAAAGCAGCCCTCATCTCTTTCATCTGGTTGGACTTTATTTTGTACTTAAAAAATGTATGCACAAACCTACAATAGTCTGTTTTGTTTAAGACTATGTCATTTTGTTTTGTTCCTATACTTGGATACAGAAAAAGTCAGAAAATTATTTCTTTTCTTCTTCAAACACTGATAGAGTCCAGATTTTAAATGATCAGACAATTAACAAGTTTACTTAAATAGTATCATTTGTTTGCTTATGGAATTTTCAAATGTCTGCTTTTCCCCATCTCTTCAATTTCCTGTCTCTTCTTAAACCTCATCTAAAAAGTGCTTCTTTCCTTCCATGACCACTCTTCTTAATTTTCCCCAGCTCACAATTTTTGGTTAGTCCCCGAAAGGTCTAAGAACATCATCTGGTTGAAAGACAACTCTAATGAACTAGCATTGTGTTGTCTGGTAAGCAATACAGTCTCAAATATTCTGTGAAGTCTGGATCTCAATTTATTGCCCAACCCAGGCAAGTTTAATTTTTTCTATAAACAAATTGGGCCCCCCCCTTTTTTGGTCTGGAAACCTACTTCTTTTGAAAAATCTGACTCTCATTTTCGGGAATAATAAGCTTTAAAAAACAAACAACAAAATGACTTGCCTTTCTTTCTTTGAAGTTAGAGGATGCTGTTACCGATAAAATGGAGGCATTGGGAGTCCTGTAAATTTCCTTCGCAAGCTTCCCACCCCTCTCTCCTTCCTAGGAGACAGGAACCTTTCTAGTTCCAGGTTTAGGCCTCTTCAAAGTTTAAATCCTGTGGGCATCTGTCATTATGGCAGATGCAGCTGATAGTAAATCAAAGATGTGGCAATATCAGGTATAACCAGAGAGGTCTTGTGTTTGGAGAAGAGCAAAGATTCATCTTTGCCTTCTTTTCTTTTTCCATCTCCCAAATGGGACAATAGCAGGTGCAGTCTGGGAACTCTGGAAACACTCTTGTTCCTCCTGCTTGCTTCCAAGGCTTGTTTGGGTTTCATTATCTTTTTCATCTAGGGTGAACATGAGCTATTAGGGAGTGCTCAGAAAACAATTGTTTGGCGGGTAGATAGGAATTCTTTCAGGAGTTGTTTTTTTTTTTTTTGCCATACAAAGGATAAAGCTTTGCTGTTCAATCAACTTTCCCCACCTGTCAGTATTGTAAAGGAGCCAGGTTTGTTTTCCTTTAGTCCACAGCTCTGTGACTGTGAGAGAAAGCCCTTGTAGTGAGGTATCATGTTTAAGGGTGTCTTTGGCACAGATATGCAAAATACATTTGTTTTTTGGTTTAGAAAAAGGGACCTGTTGCATAGGCTCTTGAGTATATGCACAGTAGAAAAATATGGAACAAAGGGTGGTCTTTCCCCCAAAAAAGCAAGACCTCTTTTCTTTTTTAACTCTCAGGATTCTCTGTGCAGGTTGAGGGAATGCCAGAGTCAACAGGTGTTTTGTATTGTGCCCTGAAGGTCAATAAATTAGAGCTTTGTTGGACTAGGAAAGAGAGGGAATTCCAAAGCTGCAGATCCCCCAGTGGAAATGCCCCTTAGGCCAGGTCTAAATAAGGGAAATAGCACTGGGGCTAATCCAAGTTATTTTGCCAGGTCTATACTAAGATAATAACTCACTTATGGGTCCCATGAAGTTGTTTGTTTAACTTTCTTGTCTACACAGCCAAAGGGAGCCATTCATTAGCAGGTACAAATAATGTTAGAAAAACACCATAGAATCACATTTCTCTGTCTTGCCAAAGTTCAGAGCACTTGTCAGAATAGAGTAAGACAACTGGGAGTAGAAAGCCATTTATGGATGTTTGGGAGACAATTCATAATAATTAAAGCTCAATATTTATAGTTTGCAAATTGCTTTTCTTCCAGCTACATCCTGGTATCCGTGCCCTGAATATCATCCCCATATTACAGATAAGGAAAGTTGAGAGTCTGAGAGGTTAAATGACTTGTACAGAGCAGGAATGTGAACCGGGGTCTTTTAACACCAATGCTAATTAGCATGAGCAGGACGCCCTTGGTGGAAATGGCATTCCCACCCCCAAAGATTTAGAACTACAAGGCATCTTAGAGTATGATCTCTAGGACAATGTTATCTCTGCATCACTTGAAGAGTCTAAGTAACTGGTGCATGCAACTACATGGAGAGCAAACTGGGTAGAGATTCCTAGCAGGAGACTCAAGAGACCTAATAATGACTGAACTAACCAGAAGTCAGCCTTCCTGCAAAATAGAATACAGGAAATAACTCAGTCTGAGGCATCCCTTTCCTCCCCATTCCCTCAAGGCCATCTTTAGAAAGGATTCCAATCCAGATATAATCATTAGACTTCCCTTGTCTCTTTTGGGTCCTGTGATTTCTGTAGGGTCAGGCTAGACTTGCTGTACTGAAGTTCTTTGGGTCATCATTAATCTGGAGGCATAGCTCTTGGGAGAAGAGCTCCAAAACGGAGTGTGGTAGGCAAGATGATGCCAAAGTGGCATTTTTGAAGAATGGATATTTTCTGGTCTTGTGTTACCAAGTTTGCCTCAGTGAATGAAAGAAGATAATTTCATAAGAACACTGGCAGTACCAGATGGAATATTAGTATCAAGAAGCACAGAATCACTCAGTCTCAGAATTGGAAATGACCTCAGGGGTCATCTAATCTGGAGGTATAAAACATGAGGCAGGATGCATTGCAGTTGTAACACTCTCCAATACAGAGCCAGATTGAAATGTAATTGGGATATATTTGACAAAATAAAGAAAAATGCAATAGGACATAGATAAAGTTAATATGTGGTTTTCTAAGTCTTACAGATGGTTTAGTACCTATTTCTATTTGAGTTTGACCACTGATCTAATCCCATGTGTTCATGCACAGACATGCATACACACAGGATGCATGTATAAGTGTGTATATATACATATACACACAGAGATATATTTTATATATATATATATACATATATATATACATATATGTATATATGATTCCTGCCCACCCTCACCTCCCATCCCTCCACTTTCAATTTAAAGTCCTCTTGAAAGTATTTGTAGGTAAATGTGTTTTTTGTTGACCCTTGTGTTAACCACTCAATCCTGGCTGTTGTTGTTGCTTTGAAGAGAACCAATGATGTCTTGACTCATAGGTGAATTGGGTTTGAGTGAGGCAATTGTACAAAGTTGTCAGCCTTACTCTTTCTTCCAGAGTCTTCAAAGCCCAGTGGCAAGGCAAAACTAAAGGTTACTGACAATGGCCCAGAATGCAGTGGATGACCTTAGCATCTTCATTTTTGACCAAGTTTTAAGCATTTCACAGTGCCTGCTTCAGCAGCTTTCCTGGACATTGGAACAAATTGTTCTCATCTACCTATTCCACTGGGGGAAATCTTCACATGGTTGGGGTAGCCATCCACCTAACTCACTAAACCTCAACCTGGTTTAGCCCATATGCCCAGACAGCTTTACCAGGGTTTGGCTGCTACACATGCTACAGCTTCCTGGAATCACAGGTGATAATTGGGTGGCAGATGGACATCAAAGGTGAATGAGCAACCCTGAAAAGGGCTCAGCAAGCCCTCATACCAGTGGTGCTATCCTCCCTGAACACTCCATACATCCCTGCTATGACTTACTTGAATCTTCCTGATAGATTTGCTTCTAACCATGTCCCCTTTCAGCTTCCAAATATCTTTTCTTCCTAGAGGAGTTGATGAGTTCATATGAAAAAGAACTGGGGTTCTTAGTTGACAAAAAGTTCAGTCTGAGCCAACAATGTGTCAGAGCAACAACAACAAAAAGCTAATGCTTCATCACCAAGCATAGTGTTCAGAACAAGGAGGTGATGATGTCTCTTTTCTGGTCAGACCATTTCTGGAGTATCGTGTTCAGTTCTGGATACCACTTTTTAGCATTGATAAACAGGAGAATGTCCAGAGAACAGAAATCAGGGTGGTGAAGGTATTGGCAACTATATCGCACGAAGATTGATTGAAGAAATTAGGAATATTTAGCCTGAAGAAAGAAGACTTATAACAAAAACCTTCAATTATTTGAAGGATAGTAATATAGAAGAGGGATCAGACTTGTTCTGCTTGATTTCAAAAAGCAATATCAGTGTAATGGTAATGGGAATTTGAAAAGCTTCCCTGCCCCTTAATAGGCTGAATGTAATCACATGGAGCCTATGGTAGATGGAGATTGCTGAACCGTTATAGCAGGAAGGGTGGAGCAGGGCTGAGAGGAAAGTGGGAGTCAGAGCAGTTAGTGCAGAGGGAGAGAGAGGACACAGGTAAGGAGACAGCTAGGCTTGTGAATGTTTGTGGGAAGGCCTGAACAGGGGGAAGGTTTTGGGACAGTGTTCCTTCCTGCAGTGATAAGGTGTATTGACTTCTTCTTTGCTATAATGGATTCTGTTTTCTCGTGTTGGGATTTGGCTTTCTGGTATCTGAATAAATGTTTTTCTTTTGTCTTTTATGTGGAGGATCTGTTATAATTTGTAATTTAGAACTATGCCAGCATATTCATAGTGGTTGTCAGTGCTGTGAATATTGCCTTGGTAATACAACCAGGAGTAATTAGCAGAAGTCACAGAGACAGATTTAATCTTGATGAAAGGAAAAAACTAATGGTGAAAGCTTTCCCCCAAGTGGAATGGGTTATTTCAATAAGTAGTGGGTTCTTTCTTATTGGATCTCTCCCTCTCTTCCACCTTCCTCTTCTCTCTCTTCCTTTCTTTTTCTTTCTCTCTTTCATCTCTTCCCTTCTCTCTTCCAAGCCCCTCCTCCACTGGAAAAAAAAGAAATAAACCTTTGTAACATATACATGGTCAAGCAAAACAAATGTCCACGTTAGCCATGTCTAAAAACTCATGTCTTATTCTGCAACTTGAGTCCATCCCTCCTCTCTCAGGAAGTGGCTAGCATGCTTCATCATCGGTCCTCTGGAATTATGTATTCTCATTGCAGTTGTTAAGAGTCTTTAAGTTGTTTCAAAGTTGTCTTTATGATGCTGTTATTGTATGTGTTAGCTTGTTGGTTCTGATTGCTTTGCTCTGCATTAGTTTTGTACTAAATTTCAAATTTCCCTGAAATTGTCATTTTTTATAGCAAAGATAATATTCAATTACATCCACATACCAGAGTTTTTTAGATATTCCCCAATTGATGGACACGCCCCAAGGTTCCGGTTCTTTGCTACAGCAAAAGAGTTGCTATAAGATTTTATGCACATTTGCGTCCTTTTTTTCTTTCTGATTTCTTTGGAGAATGTATCTAATAGTGATATCACTGAGTCAAAGGGTATACACAATTTTGTGGCTTTTTGGGCATAGTTCTAAATTGCTTTCCAGAACGTCTGGACAAATTCACAGTTCCACCAATGATTCATTCATTTTTGTATTTTCCCATAGGCCCTCCAGCAATTGTGATTTTCCTTTTTTTAATCATCTTTACCAGTCTGACCCATGTGAGGAAGAATCTTTGTGTTGTTTTAATTTGTGTTTCTCTAATGATTAGTGATTTGGAGCATTTTCTTATATGTTTATGGATGACTTGGATTTCTTATTTTGAAAACTGTGTTTTTAACTCTTCTCCATACATTCAGTCAAACAAAACTAATCTCCACATTAGCCATGTCTAAAAATTCATGCCTTATTCTGCAACTTAGGTCCATTACCTCTCTGCTATTGGGGAATGGCTCTTATGTCTTGGAAATGAGATCTTTAACAGAGAAACTTCCTGCAAAGAAGCTTCTTGCAAAAACTTCCTAATTAACTGTTCCTTTCTAATGTGAACTATCATTTTAGGAGTAGCGATCCACAGGGTGCTCTAGAACCCAAGGTAATATTTGCTTTCTGGGAAACGTAGCCTACTAGTCTAAGTGTGCGTTGGCAGAGTGTCATAGAACAGGTGGTAACACCTTAATGCTCTGTCAGAATCTGAGATATCATGTGGTGCTTATGCAATAGCTTATGTACATGCTTTATCCCCATACTAGGCTGAAAGCTTCTGGATTGCAAGGATTATGGCTTATATTTTTGGTAAAGCCAACAGCATTTTAGTATAGTGTTTTGAATAAATGGGTAAGCAAATGATTGGATCTTCTGGGTGCTTTTAGAATTGACCTAGATTTGGAGTTTTTACTATTCTGAACCCCAGATTCTGTTTGTATAGTTAAAGTTTCCATGTTTATTTGCAACCAGTTAATAAAAAGAAATTGAAATGATGACTTTGTGCTGTGGTGAAATGAATATTAACTTGGAACTCAAGAGAGATGGGTTCTAGTACCATTTCTTCCCAATTAGTCTGTCACTAATTAATTATATCATCTTGGTTAGGCAAGTGACAACTGCTCTGGGCCTCATTTCTGTCTGTAAAATGAGATAGACTAGAACACCTTTAGATATCAGATCTTAAAGTTATATGATTCTACAAATGCATTGTCCCAGTCTAGGAAATGGGAAGGAGGTGTTTTTTTTTTTGAATAGTAGATTAAGATGCACTTACCCTACGTTATCCTGCTTACCCAGGATTGCAAACCCTGATTATTGATTCCTGTTTCTCTGCTCCTTACTACAAAAAAATCCCCAAATTTTAGCACTCCTCACCCTAAGTGGTCATCATTTAACAGGTCACTGAAGGAGAGGATACACTTAGAGTGAACTATATTCTCTGCTTCTGAAGCTGGGGAAGAGAACTCTTATTTATATTTGCTGCTGAGTTTTATGTCCAGAAAAAACAAATCATGATTTTGGGGACTGGTCAAAAGTAAAATCATCTGAAAGGCCATTTGTAGTCTATGAAAAAAGCAAGGAGTCAAAACATAATCAGCCCTCTATGTTATATTACTATTCCCATCTCCCTAGTTGGGCTTCGTTTCATGGACAGAGATGGAGTGGGCTGAGAAGCACACTTTGAAAGCAGCCCTCACCCTGCCCCTCGAGGAATCCTCTTTTTGCATCTTTTTGTCCCTTTGAAAACCCAACAGAGGCCCTTGTCAGTGTCCTGTTACTCCCCTGAACTTTTCCTCCATTCTTCTGTGATTGCTTTTTCAGGTTTTTGGACTTCAAAAGTTCATAGCTGCCTTGTGTTCTTGCTTTGACAGAAAGACATCCTCTCCCTCGGGCACCTTACTGCTTAACTCACTGCTTTCAACTATGGCCATATGGGTATGTGACCAATCTGTCCTCCTTGAGGAATCAAACCAGGGCATGCAAGGGAATCCATCTGGATTCTCTGCTGCTCTCTGGGAGGCTGGAGAGAGAGAGAGGGAGACAGAGAGAGAGAGAGAGAGAGAGAGAGAGAGAGAGAGAGAGAGAGAGAGAGAGAGGATGAAGAATGAGTGTGCTAATGAGGTGCAGGTGTAATCAAAGACCTCCCCCAGTTATTCTGGGTATCTCAGGACACACCAACCTGAACCCTGGCACAGAGCCATATTCCTCCTGATGGTAAGTGTGGGCAAAGTTAAGTAGCACTGAGGGTTTGCTACTTTCATGGACTCTTCTCTTGTCCTTTACTATGAACTGTTTATTTAAAAAATCTGATGCTTTTTTGTTTTGTTTCTTTTGCTGTGTGTCAGGGACACATCTCAAGGTACTCTCCACTTCCTTGATCTCTCCTTTGAACTGGAAGCCGGGAATACTATTCAAGGTTGTGCTGGGATGGCGTAGTTTGTTCTTGTTCTTACTCTTGGCTATTCAACCTGCAATGTCAACAAGCTATCACTGAGCAAATACTGTCTGCTCAGCACTGTGCTAGGTTCTACAAGGAATATAAGACAAATATAAGACAGGGGCCCTGCCCTCAAGGCACTTATTGGTTAATTGAGGGGCCAAAATGAACTGAAAAGAAATTAACTGGCTGCGCAGACAACATAGTATAATGGAAGGAATGCTGAAGATGTGTGTCCAAATCTTGCTTAACTTTTCTCTGATTTCCTCATCTATAAAAAGAAATAATAATTCTTACACCCTTACACCTTACACTCTGTCTCACAGGACTGGGTTGTGTCGAGGAAAGCACTTTGTAAACCCTAAAACTATATAATTGTGAGCTTTTATGTGGAAAGACAAGAAAATATAATGAATTGGCTCGGGGTCAGGAAAGAGCAGGGTCTGAATCCTATCTCTGACACTTGCTGGCTGTGCAACCCTGGGGCTAATTACTGAGCTAAAGCTCATATGTAAAGTGAGGATATGATGATTTTTTTTCCTCATTAATCTTCAAGGGTTATCAATCACTGCTTGATCTAATGCTGGTTCGATCACCAGGTTAACTCACCTTGAACCTTTCTTAGATTAAGAGCCTCCAGGGCCTTATCCATAGCTCTGGAAGTTTTCATTAGCTTGGCAATAAAAGTCCTTTCAGGCCTTTCCTGAACTGAACTGTCAATGAGTTCTCTTGGTCACAGTCACAAAGGTCTATTCAGTATGATTAATTGTGAGCTAATAAGGAAGCTAGCCTTATTTGCCTTCCTGATTTGCTAGAAGGTCCAATCTGTATTTCCCTCTACTTGTTTGTGTTTTCTTTCATTTAGTGGGAAAGGAGAGAGAAGGGAAGAGTTAGACAGCAGTCTGATCATGTGGCTCATGACTCTCCCCAAATCTCTTATTTCCTGTTGGTTAGCTTTTGAAGCTAGAACTCCCGTTTATCGGTGATTTTGTAAAAACAAAACACAAAACAAAACAAAAAACATTTACATGTTTATTTCTTCCTTGTTATGGTTCCAGCACTATTTCTATCCCATTTAACCAGCTAGATTTCTGTGTCAACCTGCTTTCCTTTACAATCCAAGCTCAGCTCAACACAACTTTAAAAATACATTTATATAGAATACAACAAGGTTTATAAAACAGAAATGCAAAGTGATGATTGCTCTACAGCAAAACAGAAAATGCCTCTTACTGCCTTAGCTGCTGTTGCCCTTTTCACCCTTCATTCAACTCTGGCTCAGGGAGGCCCTCAGGGATAGGAGTGGAGGCTGTAGGCCCTAGTTAGAGTCAGGGCACTGACCTCTGAATACCCTTACTATTGCTTCGGGGAAGACTAACTCATACACCCAAGGAGATTTTTTTTTTATTTTTTATTCTTGGGGTAGACTCTTTTTGCTACTGGCAAAAGAAGAGACAAGAGAGCAGGGGGTTAACTCAGTTGGTTAGAGCCTGGAACTAATGCAACTAAGGTCCTAGAGTTTTGCAAATGGGGGCTTTGGCCTGAAAGACAGTGGGTTGATCAGTACACATAAACGACTGTTTTTGAAAAAAAAAATCTCAAATTAGCTACTCTTGTGATAACTGGCCCGGGGTATCAATTTAAAAACAAAGAGCTGTAGTGCTTTCTTTTACTGATTGAAAAGTAGAATTTCAAAGACTTTACTTAAGAGTCTTTTTGAAGGCGACCATATCCTATTAAGAAAGATTTATCTTTTTCTCCAAAAGATCATTTTCAAGACCATATTCTGAAACATTTTCTTTTAAAAAAATGTTGGTCCATCTTTCCTACACAATTATAAATGGGTATCATTATATGGAATTATCACTATATCTATCTTTTCTCCTAGAATCATAGAAAGGGATTATCTTTAGTGTAGAATATTAAAAACAGTTCTTCATCTGTGTGTCCTACAGCAATCAGTGACTTTCATGATTAACTAGTGCAAGTATGATGATCTGGGTTGTGTTAATTGTCAGTTTGTGGAACAAAATCACAAACTGGGCTTAAGTTAAAAAAAAAAAGATTCCAGGAATCCAGTGGCATTTTCATTGATTACATGAGAAACTTAAATTAATTTTATGTGCCTGACAAATATAAGTACCATATACTATACACTTCACTAGACTGAGCGACCTTTTGAAGACATATAGGTAGAATGTTCAAAGAAAATACACAAATCTACAGAGAAAAACACTATGATTATTAGGCCCAGTTGAATTCAACAAATGCACCATCGTTAGGAACTTTACCAATGGTCTCTTTTCATGGCCCTGGACAAGTTATATCACTTTTCAAATTTATAAGGCCTAGGGCACCTTGGTGCTTTTATCTACTGCATATATCTTATTGTTATTTGTCATTGTGGCATGTATTTAGCTCCACAATCGAGACCTTGTAGGGACCTTAAAAGATCATCTAATTCAGTCTTTCTTTTACGGATAAAGAAAAGTAAAGTGGGCTGGACAAGGCAACTAGGGGCAGTATTGGGACCAAGTGAGGTGTCCTCACTCCTAGCTGAGTTCTCCTTCCATGGTACTAAACTTCTTCTCACTACTCAGACTGGAAGCTCTTTGAGGGTACACAAGATGCCTTTTACTGTTCTTTTTTAGTTGTAGAGGTGTTTGGTTTTGTTTGTTTTTGGCCTCTTGTGTACTCAAGAGTGTGCTGGAGTTGTTAGCTTTTCAGTGTGAATGTTTATACCTGTGGAAAATTCACACCTTGGAAATCAACAAAGACTACAGATCAGAATTTAGTTCATTGTTTTGTTGATTAGATAGACTCCGGTTCTGACGGTTTGTCCTTTGTTCCTGAAAGTAAATGATGAAGAGAATGCTAATGATGAAGATTAAATTTAAGCCTGTCCTGTTTTCGTTGCCACGCCCCCACCCCCAGCTGGTTGTTAAACATTTACCAGAATATCTCTGTTCTTACCAGATGGTGGTGATGTTGATGATGGCAATAATGAGGATTAATGAGATGCAGGGATAATGAAGCCAAGGTAATATGTAAGCCAATTTAGTTTTGTATTGTAAAGAAATTTTAGTATGGTGACTGACTGTAATACTTAATGACGAGAGTAACCTCTAGCCTTTACGTGCTCCTTTAAAGTAGGCAAAGCGCTTAGTCTTCACAACAACCTTGTGCGGTAGATGCTGTTGATATTCCCATTATCATCCCTATATTACAGAGAAGGAGACTGACTCAGAGAGGCTAGGTGGATTTGCCAAGATCACACAGCTACCTACAAAGTATCTGAGGCAGGTTTTGAACTCAGGCGGGTCTGTCTCCAAAGGCAGAGCTCGCTCCACTTCGCCACCCAGTGGCCAATCCTGGCCAGGTATCACCGAAGAGGGCTCACTCGCTTCAGAGGGTGGAAGATGCGGGAAATTAACCAACAACCGGTCTGAGAGTATATGCCCTATTCATAGTGGATCAGGAGTCTCTCATGAGATTTATCTGCAATTCATTGCATTCCTCATAACAATTTTGCTGTTATTCAGTCACGTTTGACTCTTCGTTGACCCCATTTGGGGTTTTCTTGGCACAGATGCTGGAGTGG
Organism: Pseudochirops cupreus; assembly: GCA_028627135.1. Classification (NCBI taxonomy): domain Eukaryota; kingdom Metazoa; phylum Chordata; class Mammalia; order Diprotodontia; family Pseudocheiridae; genus Pseudochirops; species Pseudochirops cupreus. Next base: position 398,540,673 of record CM053580.1, on the reverse strand, counting down.
TTTGACAGGTAAGGAAACTGAGGCAAACAGGATTAAATGACTTGCCCAGGGTCACAAAGCTAGGAAGTGTCTGAGGCCGAATTCGAACTCAGATATTCCCGACTCTAGGTCTTGAGCTCTGTGCACTGCGCAACCTAGATGCCCATCGTACTTTGTTCTGTGGATACAGGAACTGAGACCCAAGAGGTCAGGTGATCTGCCCAAAGTCACGAAACGAAAGTGGCCCAATCAGGATTTGAACCCATGTTCTTTGACTCCAGACACATCACTCCTCCTCCTCCCCCTTTCTTCTAATTGGCCACATTTATGTAGTGTTTTAAAGTTTATAAAGTGTCTTCCTAAAGTAACACTGCAATCATAATATAAAAGAACTCTATAAATGCATTTTATTCTTTTAAAAATAGAACTATATCAGTATTTACATGCCTTGGGAACTTCGATGCTTTCTGGCTGCCACCCTGTCGTGACCAAGTTTTGTGCCCTGTGGTTCTGCAGACTTCTTCCTTACATGGATCCTTTCCTGCATTGTGTATTGCCTACCGCTAATGTGGATGGCGCAGTTTTGTTTACCAAATTAAAAAAAAAAACCATCACATTTTTCTTCAAGGGAGCATTTGAAAAAGCCCTTTCCTACTGCAAAAAAAAAAAAAAAAAAAAAAAGCTCGGAACCAGTCCCGTTGGGTTGGAATCTCTCAAAAGGAGCAGCTTTTGAAAGATGAGACAAACTTCAAACCAGCCACACTCGCTACTCATTTTCAGACACATCCTGGAAATGGAACTTCCTCTGTCCCGGTGCCAAGATACGCCGCACCCGCGGAGCTGGTATCGAAATCTCCCAGTGTTTACAAGGAAAGTGCTCTGGCAGCGTTTAAATTAGCGTTGACTCAGAATGCATACAGTAAAACCGTTGCCTTTGCAAAGAATGCCGAGATCTCCGAATTGATTTTTATCTCAGGCCCGGGCTTTATTTGAGGGATTAACTCCCTGGCACTGGTGCCTTAAGATGATGGATGCTTTGGGAGAAAGAGGTTGAACAGTGAGTAGAGTGAGGTTTCCCTCCTCCTGCTGGTCAGATGGGAGAACTGTTCACTATTAGAAACAAAACAGCCAGGCCACTAAAGCCTCCCCCTCAGTGGCTGGCCTGCCTCTCCCTTTGTCTGCGGCGCTCTCTCCTGCTGAGCTCCAAGGAGCTTTTAGTATCCGTGGGCATGGCATGAAAATTTGAGACCTGGAAAGAAAACAGGAGGCTTTAATGATTTTCAGGCAAGTACAGCAGGAATGAGGCGAATGTGATGCTGTTTCTGTAATGCTCTTCGGTCCCGATGCTCCAAAGTGGTTGGTAGCTATTGCTTCAAATCTCTCTGGGTCAGCACGAGATAGGCAAAGGTCAATCCGAGGCATGTAGGGATATCCCCACAGGCCGTCCCTGCTGCACAGATGGCAAGGCTGCCTGGACATATGGGTCTCATGAGCTTCCCTCCCCCTGCTCCTAGCGCACACACACTGGGGCTTTGAGGGGAGCTGGTGGTGGGGATGGAGGTGTCTCTAGTGAGAGGCCTGCGGAGCTCTGAGGAGACGTTAGGCAGCTTGCTTCAGGTCAGCGTCTGATGATGGCATGTGGGACCTAGGTTCTGAGATCCCCTGTGCCCACCCCGTGCTATGTATGTGTCTTTCAAATGGACTCCTAACCAATGTTTGGTGTTATAAAAGCTGGTTTTTTTTTTTTTTAAGATGGTGCAACCGAATTATGGAAAGGTAAACCAATTTAAGTAGAATTCCCAGTTGTTTCTTAGGACCTGATTTGGGGCCCTCTCAGTCTAGTGTTTTTTTCCCTAGACTCCTACCCAGTGTCTCATTTCTGCTTGATAGTCTTTCTAGTAAATAATCATAATCAGAAATGTATGGGATCATCCTGCACTAGGGATACATATATATATATATGTATATGTATGTACACACACGCTTTCATATACATATTTTTTTTTCTCTCTCAAGACTCCAAACAGTGAAATCACCTATTTCAGGTTTTGTGTTTGTGTATGCAAAGCCCAAACCAAACCAAGATGCCAGCGGTGCTGGTGACCTTCAAGATTCCTAGAGAAAATGAATGGAGTAAAAAAAAAAAAATCACATGCATTTCCCCAGGGGTAGCTTTGCATGGAACATGAGCAGGAAAACTAATAGTTGACTTTGGTGTTCAGAGTGACCATGAACCATTGACACTGATAATGCAGAGTCCTGGAAACTGTACAGACAGAAGGTGACTCTTATTCTGAAAATAGTTAACCATCCTAAGTCTGGCCTGTTCTTGAAACAAATGCTATCTAGGGCTAACAATCAAGCTTTAAGGATCCTGATTGGAAAGCAGTGATTTCCTTAGTTCATACTCATACACCTGGTATTTTTGGCATTCCTGGATAAGGTCAACATGGTCCCTTTCACTGGCTGCCTCAAGATTCTATTTCTGGGAATATGTTTATTTGGGGAGATTCCAAAGTATCTGATCTTAGCTTTGGATCACTGCTTTCCCTCAAACACTTGAACACAGAGAGAAAAGGCAGAAAAAGCAGTCAAGATTGCAATCCATGTTGGGGCCACCTGAGGTACTTCCTAACCTCTGGCTCTTTGTACCTTCCCATAATGGCCACCCTTTCCTCTTACAGGACAGATGAGTCCCCAGAGGGTAGCCTAGGGCAGTGCATAAGGACAAGGAATGAGGGTGGGGACAGGAAAAGCAGTGGCAATAGTCCGAACCAGCCTTTTGGGCAAGAGAAACTAGAAAACTGTTTTATTGATGTGACAGAAGGGACTGCATGTATGCATGCATATATGTGTGTGTATGTATATGTGCATATGCATATGTAAACACGTGGATAATGATAATAATTTTCTGATTTTTTGATGGGGTTTCTACTTTTAATGAGGAAGGTAAGTCATAATGATAGTGCTTATTATTTATAATAATTTTTACAAGATGCTATGCACATGTAAGATCATTGAAAATAGCTTGGTTATTTTTGCATTACTCTAAAAACATTTTCAAAAACTGGATTGAAGTAATTATCAGGCTTTTATAAACCCCAGATATTTGTGTGCTTTCAAAGAAAACTTGTCTGAAGTTCCATTAGTGTCTCCAACACAATGAAGCAGGTAAGTCTAGCTTGGGAAGGGGGGTAGTGGATAGCGAACAGGAATGAGGAAGAGGAAACAGAAAAGGAGGAAACTTTTCTTCAGATTGAATTTTAGCGTGGGTTTTGAATCTTGTTTCTTTTAAATCTTGCATTCACCTTTCTTTATTCTAAGCTCCTTGAGGGCTCAAACTGTTTTGCTTTTGTTATAGGATCTTAGGTTCTGAATTGGAAGAGACTTTATAGGTCAAGTCTAACCTCTTCATTTTACAGATGAGGAATCTGAGACCCAGTGAGACCAAGCACTTGCCTAAGGTCCTATAGGTAGTAAATGGCAAAGCTGGGATTTGACTTCAAATTCAGAATATTCTCCATTATCTGTTGCTGTTCCTTATTTGTATTACCAACACCTTGCACAGAGTAGACATTTTGATAAATGCTTATGGGTTGGTTGTGATTGATAGTAATTGTGGGACGCAAATACAGATAGTGTGTTCCATTTTTGGCATCCTTTTATAATAATAATTCATACTTAGGTGGCGTTCTTTGGATCTCAAAGCATCATGATCTGCATAGTTTTTAAAAATAGCAGCCAACGGAGTCCTGAAACCCTTTCACTGGAGGGGGCTTCTCTCCAAAAAGGACCACAAGACTGAGCCACAGGAACACTGACAGGGCAGAAGATATTGGAAAGTAGGACACCCTTGGGGGTATTTGGCAAATAATAAGGATCTAGTTATATCCCAAATGAAGCAAAATCAGAGCATCCCTATCTCATGCTAGAGATGGGAACCTGCCTCTAGCTGACAAAACCCAGACTGTGGCCTGGCTCATCGACTAAAAAGAAAATGAAAACATTCTCCAGCTCTCACATACTGCCACCTTCTTTCCCTCAAGCCCTAAGGATGCTCTATGGAGTTTAATGCTAGGTGAAAAGGATGCATATGTAGCCTTGAGATGCCGTGGTCCATGGTCCATTTTGGCCCCGCCTGAAGTGAGTATTTTAAATGCACCCTTAAAGGAAACCTGAAAGAAAATCCTTCCCCTGCCAACATATATATATATGTGTGTGTAGAAAATAAATGGGACTTTTAGAAAATAGAAAGCCTTTAAGGAGAAGAAAAGCTTCAGGCCATAAGACTTGAGAAAGAGAGAACTGCGTTGTGCAAGTGAACTCATTGCCAGCTGGTCCTATGGGGGAAACAGAGAATGCTTCTGGTAAAACATCATGGCCAAAGGAGTAGGGTTTTTCAGCCAACTCTGGAACGACAGTGGGCAGAATAATTAGTTGATGTTGTAGCCTATGTATTTCAGACCGGCCAAGGAAGGAGAGTTAAAGAAAGAAATGTGATCCTACATGAGATTACATTTGAATTTTACCATTATAACTTATACTAGTTGATAATGCCTACGTCTCGAGGTTTTCATTAGTTTCGTTAGACAATTTTATAAAGAAATAAAGCACCCTCCCCAAAATAATAATTCCTTACATTACCACCCGCCCCCCCCCCCCCCCCAGCTTCACCTATAACAATGACTATCTTAATGGTTTCTGAGGGCTGGTTCTTACCGTGACAAGGGCTTTCACATTTTCCTTCTAGCACCATGGAAAGGGTCTCCCTAAGTACTATTCTAGTTTGAGAAATTGTAATCTGTGTTCTCTCCATTCCTACTTCATGTCTCACCCCTGCTGTGCACAGAGGAAGACAGGAGGTGAGGATACCCAGAATCCTTTGAGCTTTGGCTGATTTGTAACCTTCTTTTAATGTAATTTTTCAAGTGAATTTCTTGTGTATTTTACTGTCACACTTTTTAAGATAAAGTGACACCCTCTTGACCTATTGATTTTGATGGAGTAGGTCTCAAGTGTTCAAATACAAACACCGTGGATGTGACTGCAATGATAATATTTTTAGTTTACTAAATGTTCCTTAGCCCCTGGTCAAAATGACCACAAAGAAACCTGGGTATTTGAAGCACCCACCTGCTTTCCATTTCCTAACAGAAAAGTCACATATAGAGGAGCACATTAGAGTTCTCACTTGTTAAAAAGAAAACAAAACCTTCTGAATAAGGTAAATAACTGTCCAGCACAATAAACAACTCCATGATAAAGTTATTGCTCAGCTGAGAGGGAAGTTTCATTAAAGTCATTATTTAACGTTTATAGAAGGCTTCATAATTACCTCGGCCTCTCTCCCCACGTTCTCCCTCCCCTTTGTCCGCCAGTCACAGAAGCTATAGTCTCAAAGTACCTTAATCAGAGTCACACGGTCAGGATTATATCACACAAATTCATAGTTTTTCGGCTATTACAGAGCCCAGGGACCCCAAACAGCATTGATTACCTGAGAAACCCCTGAGGAGGAGCAGTGTTTAGCCTAAGGCCTGGGAGTGTCTTTCCTTATTATTTCTAGTTGTTGGAAAGCTCCCAAGAGTCTAAGATGTTTTGTGGCATAGAAACATTTTTCTTTATTCATTTCTTATGTTCTCTCTACTAATATTCTCCTCTAAGACCTCAGGGTAAAGTGGAGGCAGGTGAAGTGTAGACTTGGAGGCTATGCCAATGGGAGAAAAACTCTGCTATGTGCTACTTCTAAGCTGGAAGGGTTTGAAATATGAGCCAATAACAGACTCCAGGTCAGTCGTGGAGCAACAAATTAGCTAAGCTCAGAGAGGCTTATTACTAGGTTGACCTCAAGTTGCTGAATTTTTTGGCCCTTTCATCACTGAAGACCACCTTCTAGGTTGTAAAGGTGTAGAATTGGTCTCCATGTACATGGCTTCTTAAAGAGTTGAAAGAGATAGCCTCTAAATCAGTGATTCTTAACCTTCCTAATGCCGCGATCCTTTAATACTGGTATGTGTACGTATCTGCATGTGGGCGGACCCGCCTGGAGGTGGGTAGAGGAGCAGTGCCTCGGTTCCTAAGACCATCGGAAATATGTATTTTCCGATGGTCTTAGGAGACCCCTGTGACCCCTGTGGAAGGGTCATTCAACCCCAAAGGGGTCGCAACCCACAGGTTGAGAACCACTACTCTAAATTATTATAAATATTTTAAAATATTTCCTTTCATAGAATTGCCAACTAGACAGCTATGCATGAAAAAGATTGTCTGAAACCCATGAGAATCACATTACTTCAAAGAAAATCAGTGTTCCTTTTGCCCAAGGCATCCTAAAAGCAGGCCACAACTCATCCTAGATATCTTTGGCTTGGTAGTCTAACTTTTTAGTTCCTTTAGGGCTAGAGGCATAAACTGGAGGAAGAAACCATGAGAGCAAGCAGAAGCGTCTCTGAATCAATCAGTGATCAGGAATACATTAAGCACCTACTGTATGCTAGGGGCTATTGTTCTAGGTGCTGGAAATAGGAAGAAAAAGTAAAATAGATCCTGTCTTCAAGGAGCTTACTTTAATAATTTGCAACAAATTAACAAGGGAAACAACATTCCTAATTTGGTGATATGAGATAAATACCAAGTAAATGGAAGGAAAATTTAATTTTTCTCCAGATAATTAATATTCTACATGCAAGTATTATGGTGTCTGACATATACAAGATGCTTAATAAGTATCTGTTATTTGATTATTGCTCTAATAGTTCTCTTACTTTTATCTTCTTTTTATCTTTCATACTTGTAGATGGCAGGGCCTATTTCATTTTTATCTCTATATTCCCAGCTCCTAATGTACTTTATTTTATTAAGGACCTAGCAAATATTTTTCATTCACTTATCCAACAAAGAAGGATTTCTTAGGCACCTACTGTGTGGTAGGCACTGTGCTCAGTTCTGGGGTTATAAATATAAAAATGGGGAGAGATCCTGACTTCAAAAACTTATATTTTTAGTGGGGGAGACCATACATATGGGGAAATAATGGCCAGGGAGGAGTATTTGGGTTTGGAAAGTTACAGCAATAGTGTGAGTTGATAGGGTGAAGTTGATAGAAACACCTTGTCCTGTAGCAGTGGTGGTATTTATTAGATTATGGTTCTAGAACTGGAAAGTGGGTGGGGGGCAAAGGGTAGGTGTTAGCAAGAAGACTGATGAATTGATGTAGTGATTTGATTTCTTCTACTTCTTTTCACTGATGTGAATACAGTGAAGATTGGAACCTATATATTCTGGAAAGTTCTGGTCATACCTGGGTTGTGTTGGTGAGATATCATTTTATCTAGGTGTGACTTGGTATCATCAGATTTGTAAGCATGTGTATTCCTCACTTGTACTAAGTTCACTGATGCTAACCCACAGCTCCAGGTCAAACCCAGGGTGTTGAGAAACTTATAAGAACTTCCCCCAGAGATATGGGACAGGAGAGGGGGCTGAGGCTGCTCTCCCTGCTGTGTTAAGAGCAGCCTCCTACTTCCCCAGCAGGAGAGGGAGTGGAGTAGGGGTGAAGAGGCAGTTTTTCAGCAACTGCTGCATGTCAAATAGGACTTCCTGCTGTTTTGTTTACCCTATTAGCTAAATCTTCAAATTTAAGTCCAGGAGGTTTTTGCCAGGTGGCAAATATGCCAGGTGACTGGGAAGGGTAAGGCTTGGAAAGGAGAGTGGTCTAGGGCTATTTGAACCAGCATGGTGCTGACTTTTATTCTTCATTATTTTCCCCTGACTTCCACAGCCTTACTTCTAAAGATGTATAAGCATGTATGTGAAAACCAGCTATAGTGAACAGGTTGATGTTAAGGAAGTAGTTTCCTTAGCAACTGGAGACATATGAAAAGCCCAGCAAACTATTCCTCAACTCATTTTTCATGTTGTTTTGAGTGGTTCCCTGAAAGGAGGTCAGATGCTTTATACTAAGTTCATTTTACAGTTTTCTTTGCAGCACATTTGGTTTTAGACTAGGGGAATATTTGTGCTCGCCATCATGACTGTCCACTGCATTTGGCCCTTCTCTTGCTTCTTTCTGTTAAGAAACTGGGACTTAAAGATAGAGACACTCATGATCCAGTGTCATTTCAACATGGGAATAGAAATGCCAAGTGCAGTGTGAATTTTTTTAGAAAATACTCGTACATCAGTGTTCTGTGTTAAGCAAGAGCTGTTTGGGTTTTAAGGTAAAATTAGGCACTTATACTCTGTAAATGGCAATTGGAGTTCCAGTTTGTTGTCCTGTTGAAGTTAACAGTGTCTCACTGTCTTTTTCTTCCTTCAGAATCACATACGGGGCCAATAATGGAAGTTTATGGGTAATCTTGAATTGTGACAAATGCTCAAAATTTATATGTGTGATTACAAAACTTTGCTTTTACTTTCAGCCAAATTAGAGCTAATACTTTTTTCCACCATCTGAGCAATTCTTTAATATTATATCTGGTCATTTTATAGTTAAAAATCTACAAAATCCATGTAATGAAATGTTCCTGGCTTCTCTGTGCTCTCTGATGAAAAAAAAATAAGCCCACAAAACATCCGCATCTTTATTTCTTTTAAAAATTTTATTTTCCTTTCATTATCAGTTTAGGTGATTGATTGTCAATTAGAACTTAGATACAATTTGCAAACATTGTTAGCCAAAAGTGTAAAAACCCACCAGAGACCCAGTCATCAGCCTGCTCCTGGAATGAGACGAGGGTAATGCTGCGTTCTCTGTACTTGGAGATGTGAGCATCTTGTTTTCATTCTAGAGCAGTGAAGATTGATAGAGACTGCCACCTTGGAGGAAGGCACGTGGCCTCCAGTTGGACATAGGGGGGAATCTCGTCACCAGCGCTGGTATGAGACAAACTTACCAGGACTCTTAGGAATCAGGTTATTTGTTCTTAGGGAGCTTGGTGTTTGTATTATTGAATAGTCAACAAAGTTTGACTGTTGGTCAAAGCTAACATTTTTAGGAAGTGTTTATTAGCTGTTTACCAAATTTGGGATTCACATACATCCTCAAACACACATATACCTCCCCCCCCCGCCTGTACATACCCCATTAACAGTTGTTTACCAACTCTGGATAATTAACATATCGTTGGTAGTTTACCAAATTTGAAGGACACATACATCATTGCCAAATTATACACAAGTGCTGATTTTATTACAGAAAAACAACTTACATAACAACTACTAAGTCACAAAATGGAGGCTTACAAAATGTAGTTGTTCATCCCAAATTAACATACTTATTTCCACTATACCCTCCAACTGGGAAAAAAGAAAAATAAATTCTTAGAACAAATGTGTGTTGTCCAGCAAACCAATTCCCACATTGGCTGTATCCAAAAATGTGTGTCATATTATGCATATTTAATTAATCACTCTTCTGTCAGGAGGCAGATAGCATTTGTCATCTTTGGTACTTGGAATCATGGTTGATCATTGTATTGTTCAGATTCTTTCAAACTCTCATCTTTCAAATTTGCTTATTTTTATATTGTTGTAGTATAAATTGTTCTAGTTCTGATCACTTCATTTTGCATTGGTTCATGCAAATCTTCACAGGTTTAGCTAAAACAACCACTTTCATAGTTTTTTTTTATAGAACAATAGTATTTAATTGTGTGTATATACCATAATTTGTTCAGCCATTTCCCAAATGATGAGCACTCCCATAGTTTCCAGTTCTTTGCCACTATAAAAACATTGCCACAAATATTTTTATGCATGTAGGATCTATTCCTCTTTTTTTTTTTTTTTAATCTCTTTGGTTTATCTGTCTATAGTGTTAGTGATGGACCAGAAGATGGAGGACAAGACCTTTTCTATGATCTTCATTGTCTTACAAAACCCTCCAAAATAGAAGTTATGCAATTTCAGTTCTCTCCATGGTCTGGACACTAAGAACCCAAAGAGGTAAAAATTCAATGAACTAACAGCAAAGAGAGCTAATGTACTTACTAAGCACCCTTCCCCCCTGCCCACAAATTGGCTTGCATAATTAATGACTAGGCTCAGGTTTACCTTGGGATGCATTTTGAATTATTTTGTTCTTCAAAACACATTATTCTATTCCCTCTTGCAATTTTGGTGGAAACAGAATGGTCTCATGTTATTCAGTTTTCCTTTGCTTTATATTTGGAAGTCTGTCACATGATCATTTGCTGAATTTATTTGTCATTGAAATGATTAAAATTAACCACTGCATGTCTTGGGATTTGTAGCATTGTGGTTTTTTTTTTTCCCTCCTGTAAGTGATCTGTGGATTCTTTCAATTAGTATTTTGTTTTCAGTGTCCAGAAGTTCTGAGCAGTTTTCTTGTATGATTTCTCATTGTTCATAGGTTTTTTTGGATATGTATTTTTCTAGAAGACCTGTAATTTTTAAGCTGTCCCTATGTAGTCTGTCTTCAAGATCAATATGTTTTGCTTGTATGGATGTCATGCTTTCTTTTAACATTATTGTTTTTTGCTTTACTTTTTCCAGGTTGTCTTTCACTTCAGGGTATTTTCATTCCCAATTATTCTCTTTTTTGTTTCTTTGATGAAAATTGCCATTGTGAGTTCACATTTTTCTATCCTGCCAATTTTTTTCTTCTGCACAGGTCATAAATTCTGCGCTCATAATTCTCATTTCTCTTTTACACCATTAAAAACCATTCTGCTGTGGTTCCATGCAGAACTCTACAGAGTCTTTTGCTTTAGCAGGCATTAATTTATTTTCCTTATCTAGCAATATTTATTCAAAGAAGTCTGGTCTCTTTTCATTGATCTGGAGGCCATATTCCCTTTTATTATTAATATCTTCCCTTTTATTATTAATATCTTAGAAGAGAACTTTTAGGAGAATGAGTGAGGTGAAACACAGGGAAAGAAAAAGGGAGATATCTTATTTCAATGGGGGGGAGGAGGTACCACTCATGAATGCCTTTATGGGAGGAGAGATATTGCATAAAGAGAGATGGGAACTTTATAATGAATATAAGCTGCAGGAATTTGGTGTTTAGAAAACACTCATTTTTCCTCAGGAGATATAGAATTGGAGCTCCTGGGGGAACTGAAACTCAAAAGGGTGGGAAGGCATGGACTTAGAGAGGAGAGTTCATAGCAAAGGGAGGAAGAAATGACTATGGGGAGGGCAAAGGTTAATAATTAATTGTATATTCAGGGAGATAGGAAAATTCTCATCATGGGGTAATATCTTCCTTGTCAACTCTATGAATTGATATTTATTCCTAAGGGTGAGAGACAATAGGAAGAGGGGACATTGGAGGAAGATCTACAAGGCATTAACTTAGAAACTGCCTTGAAGAAGAAATACCAAATAAATAATTTAGAAGTTTTAAATCCACAAGGAATACGTAGACTAAAGAAGGACTAAATATATATATAAGGGCAGTGAACCAAAGAGTAAATCTAGACTTTGACAGAAAGGGAAAATAAATAATAAAAAGAATGAGGGAAACATATCCTTTTAAGAAAAAAAGTGCAGAAAAATGAAATTTTAAAAACACTAAAGAACAGAAGTTGTAGAAAAGAGGAAGGGGAATCTTACTTGACTACTGAGAAGACAAAAAAGAGAGGAATAAGTAAATAACTACATAAAAGCAAGAAGGAAAAAGGAACTAATAGGTTAAGCAAAACTCCAAAATGAGGGAAAAGGGGCACAGTTGGGGGTGGGAGGTGAGGGAGAGGGGGCTGAAGGTTAGAGGCAAAGAACCTTTGGGAAGTGGTTGCCTTAAAATATGTTATGATCACATAAGAATGAATGAAATGGAGAGACAATATTGTACTTATAGAATAGAAAGCGGGAAAATCCTAATTTTAGAAAAAAAAAATCTAGTATTCAAGAAAAATGGTGGAAAATATGAACCTAACTCTCAGAACTTTAAATGTAAATAGATTAACCAATCTGATAAAAAAAGAAGTGATACACTAGAAGGAAAATAAAATCTTACAATTTGTTACTTATAAGAAACAAATTAAAAAAAGACACGATAAAAATGAAGTACTGGAGAATCTTTTTTTTTTTTTTACTATGTATTTGATGAATCCAAAATACAATAGTTGCAATCATGTTATTAGACAAAGCAAAACAAACATAGCAAAAAGAGATAAACAAGGAAACTATATTATGCTGAAAGGAATCATAGACAATAAACCAATATTAATATTAAACATATACTCCAACTATCTTAGCATCTAAATTCATAAAAAAAATTAACTAAACTATAAGCACACATAGATAGTAATAAAATAGTGATAGGAGATTCAATGTCCTTTTAGTTTTGAATATATCCAACAGAAAAATAAACAAAAGGGAAAAAAGAGAATTGAACAAAGTTTATAACATCTTCTAAATGGAACTGTTAAAGAATACATATATATGAATGCACACACACACACACACACACACATATATATTCATATTTCTCAGCACCATGTGGAACTTTTGCAAAAATTGACCATGTGTTAAGGAACAGAGATATTGAAACTAAATGTCAAAAGACAGAAATAGTAAATACACTTTACAGATGATAACCCAATAAAAACAGTAATCAGCTCAGGAAACACAAACAAAAGACATAGATCCAAATGGAGATGTAACAACAAAATCCTAAATTATGAGTGGGTCCAACAAAAATCATAGAACACTATCTACAAGAAAGAAATGATAGTGATGAAACAATATACCAGAATTTCTGAGGTATAGTTAAAATAGTCCTTAGGGGAAAAATAATGTCTCTTCAGACATACATTAACAGAGTGAAAAAGAGAGGATTATGAATTTTCATTTGAATTTATATTAAAATTTACTTTAAAAAGGTAAACTAGAAACAAAAAAAAAACCATTATGGAAAAGATGATTTGTTGTTGTTCAGTCACGTCCGACTCTTTGTGGTCCCATTTGGGGTTTTCTTGGCAACAAGACTGAGTAGTTTGCCATTTCCTTCTCCAGCTCATTTTATTGATGAGGGAACAAGGCAAACAGGGCTAAGTTACTTGTCCGGGGTCACACAGCTAGTAAGTATCTGAGGCCATATTTGAACTCAAGAAGATGAGTCTTCCTGACTTCAGCCCTAGCACTCTCTCTACTAAGCCACTTAGCTGCCTTAATAAGCCTTTAGCCAATTTGATTAGAAAAAAAAAAGATGGCAGAAAATCAGATCAGCAACATGGAAAAGAACAGTGTGGTATCAACAAAATCAGAAGAAATGAAAAAGAATTATCAGAATCTACTAGTTGTATGTGAACAAAACTTGTGAATATAAGAGCAATAGAGGGATACCTTCAAAAATATAAAATACTCAAAGTAACAGAAGACCAACTAGAAATTTTAAGAATTTGATCTCAGAAAAATAAATGGAACTAACTGTAAAGGAACTACCAAAAGGGAGAATAAAAGCTCTCCTGCTCCTGATGGGTTTACAGGGGGATTCTACCAGACTGAAAGAAAAATTAGTACCCATACTATCCAACTTATTTTCAAAAATTGAGAAAGAAAGCATCCTGCCAGATTCCTTTTATAATGCAAATAGAGTTTTAATACTTAAACCAGGGAAGGCTAAAGCACAGAAAGAGAACTACAATATATTAATGAAAATAGACTCAAAATTTTGAAATAAAGTCCTGTAAAAAAAATAAAAAAATAAAGTTCTGTCAAACAGACTATAGCAATTTATTCAAGAAATGGTTATTTGTGACCAAGTTGGATTTATATAAGTGATTCAAGGATGGCTCAAGTAAAACAACCAATATAATCAATCGTATTTAAAATAATTATATCCAAAACCACATAATTAGCTTCATAGATGTGGAAAAAGCCTTTGCCAAAATACAATATTCATTTGTGCTAAACACCCTCCAAAGTATAGGCATAAACAGACCTTTTTAAATATCATAAAAATATCTAAAACCAAAAGGAAGCATCATATGCAATAAAGATGTACTAGAATTTTCCCCAGTAAATATAGGAATAAAGCAAGGATGTTCACTTTCCTCATTATTATTTGATTTAGCCTTGGAAATGCTAGCACTAGTAGTAATTAAAGTTAAAAAGGTAAAAAGAAGATAAAACTATCTTTATTTTCTACGTATATGATGGCTTACTTAGAACATCTTAGAGAATCAGCCAAGGTACTAATTGATACAAATAATATATTAAGCAAAGTTGCAGGCTACAGAATAAACACCCCAAAAAATCAACAGTATTTCCATAAAATACCCAAATCCAAAAGACAGTGATAGAATGAGTAGTCTCATTACAAATAGCTATGAAAGTCATAGAGTCTCTGGGGACAGTCTACCAAAGCTCACAGAATACTCACACAGATTCAATTACAAAGGACTCCTTAAAGAAAGATTAAGTTAAATAACTGGGGGAATAGTCAGTGCTTATGTTTGGGCCACACCAATATAATAAAAAAGACAATATACCAAAGTTAATTTTTGCTTGAAAAACTATACTCACCAAATTATCAAAGGGATACTTCATGGAACTTGATAAAATAATAACAAAATTCATTTGGAAAAATCAGAAATTTAGAGCATTGAAGGAAATTATGAAAAGAAGTAGGGCTAAAGGAATTTAGCCCATCCAGACCTTAGACGATATTATAAATCAAGAAATTATCGAAACCATCTGGTATCAGTATTACTAGGTAAAAGAGCAGGCATAGTTTAGTAAATTTTGGGGCTCAGTTTCGAATTGAGGCATAGTTCCAGTTTCCAGAATGGCTGGACCAATTTGCAGCTCCACCATCAGTGTGGCTATTTCCCAGCAGCCTCTATAACATTTGTCATTTTTCCCCTTTTGTCAACTCTAACAATCTGATAGTTGTGAGCTCAGTATTGCTTTAATTTGCATTTCTCTAAATGTTAGTTATTTGTAGCATTTTTAATGGCTTTGGATAACTTGGATTGCTTCCCTTGAGAGGTACCTGTTCCTATCCTTTGACTATTTACCCAATTACAAATTTTAATCATTTCCTTATATGTCTTGGAAATAAGTTTCATCAGAGAAACTTACTACAAAGATTTCCTCCCCCCCCATTTAACTGTTCTCCTTCTAATTTTAATTGCACTATTGCTCTAATATTTAGGAAATTTTTCCTTACGTTGTTTCTATGTAACTTATTCTAGTTGGTAGAGTACATTTTTTTTTTAGTGCTTCAGAAAATCTATAATTTCAGCAGTATTGGTATTCACAGATCATGACCCTTCTCTGCCTTAGGAGATGGTCTTCATAATTTGCTGTGGTCAAAAAATTTATTATCTGGTGGTCAGGTTTCTGGAGATCAATCTCTCTGAACTTAATTCTGATGAGAGGTAAATGGTTTGGTATATGACCTGTCTTCCAGACCCTTTCGTCTTGTGCTCTGCTTACATAGTCTTCAGGAATACAGGCTTACTTTCATATCATGCTGAAGGACTAGAATAGGAATTTAGTGGAGGAATGTTATATATCTATATGCATATATCTATATATAACACATGTATTTGCACTTATATTTCATATAGCTTTTAAAGAGTAATTTCCTTGATCTTTCATGCATTAATACAATGAGACTTAAGACCAGACCAATTTAGTATATACATATATATGCACACAAACAAATATGAAATGTAATTGTATATGTATATTTATATATACACAAAATACGCAAAGTTTCATTGTGATTTCATTGGTGTCAGTGGCTCTAGGTGTATAAACTCCTGTTATCAATACAGATCAGCTAATGTCAGTGACAGGGTCACAGAGCCAGTATGTGTCAGAAGTGGGACTTAAACCTAGGTCTTGTTGAATTCTGGGCTGACTCTATTATGCCAGGCTCCCGCTCATTTTACACACACACACACACACACGCACGCACACACACGTTATATACACATGCATACATACATATCCACTCACACATATGCATACATGTATGTGTGTATGCACATATTTCTATATCTACGTGTATATCTAAAAAGAAAGAGAAAGCAAACAAGACAATGAAAATGGAAGAAGAAGGAAACAGGCTATGTATTTCTGTTGGTTTTGTCTCCTGGGAGTACAGACAGCATGTTTCAAGCTGTTTAGTGGTTATGTTCAGCAGTGGGAATCCCCGATGGCGCCATGCCCCCAGCCTTCCCTTTGGCTGCCTAGAAAGAGAGTTAATGAACAGGGACAGAAGCTACTAACAAAAGAAGAAATACTTTATTTATTATTTACTAATCTCCAGGGTCCCTGTGTTACTCAGAATTAGAGCAGTTTCTCATATAATTGCTTAACATCTTCTGGTTTGACACAGATGTACTTAGCAAAGCAAAGATAATAACTGCAAAAAACCTGCATGCTGGGCTCTTTGTCAGGGAACAGGGGAGGGAGCTAAATTCCAACCTCTCAATGGATTCCATCATTTTTTCCCATTTTTCTTTATTAAATTTCTTTGCTGTATGACTGGAGTCCCTCACTTTTTTGTTCATAAAAATATTATAAAAAGTCCCCATATGAAGAAAAAAAACCCAACCTCTTGAAGTCCGTCTACCCAATGGAAAGTTTTTTTTTGTTTTTTGGTATAAAGCCTCAGGCCACTGCACACTAAACTTTGGGACCCTCTACATTAAAGAATCCCCTGGAAATGAGAAATAACATTTGGGGCATGATCCCATTAATTCATTAAACCTCATGTGGTAGGTGTCCAAAGTTAAGTGGTACAACTAGGACTCAATCCTGGACTTGAATCTCATTTCATGGGCTGTTGACTTAGATCTTTATGGCAACTTTAGCCCAATTTTGTTTTTTATTACTATAATTGAAGTACCAAAGGGAAAAAAAAAAGTCCAGGGGCAGGGGAAGGAGTTTACTTGGCTAATGCTGAATTCCTCACTTTCTTGAGTAGACTATTTTAAAATAGTTCTTTTGTATCCCTTGGAGCACTTGGTACAGTACTGGGTACAATAGGTGTTTGTTAAATCCTTACTGAGGCACATTCTATATTCAGACTGGGTAGGACTCTCTTGAGTGAGTGAGTGAGTGAGTGAGTGAGTGAGTGAGTGAGTGAGTGAGTGTGTGTGTGTGTGTGTGTGTGTGTGTGTGTGTGTGTGTTGTGGGTGTAGTGGGAGTGGAAGGTTTCCTTTAGGGATGGTAGAAAGGGAACACTTTAAAGGGTTTCTGGGGGCAACAAGTCTATGTACTGCTTTCAGATCGATTGGTAGGGAAAAGAGATATTGAGCCCATGATTGGGGAGAGGGTGGTACAGAAGTGAAAAGTAGATAAAAAAGCTGTTTGCCATAAATTAGTTTAGTTTTTTAAATAGCTTGCTTTTAGATTAATGTTAAGAAACCCTCTTATACCATCACAACATCATTATCCTGACAGCCAGGTTTGGGGAAAGGAAGGTAGCTTTGGGCTAAGAGTGAGATGCTGAGATTCCTTCTCTCTGGTACTTTTCTGTAAAAGTTATTAAAAGGAAATTATTTTTTGGGGGGGGGCTTTCCCCCTGAATAATGAGGCAAAACTCAGGAAAAAAGAGAATTAGGAGAGTTTATAAAAAATACTCAGGGTAGCAACAGGTTGACAGGCTGATCACTGGGGATCAAGGGATTCAAGATGGAGCCAGTTTTTATTTATAACTTTCTTATGAGATAAAGACAATTTAGACAAGTCTATGTCAGACAAAGGGAATTGGACCATTGAATCCCAGCTCCTCCCCAACGTAGCAAGTATGTGAAATTTAACAGGTAGGGATACAAAAATGACAAATGGGGGTAACCTGCCGAGGAGCACCTACCGCATGAGGTAATACAAAAACTGCAGACTGGTTGATGCATTCCCCAATAAAGCCTCCCTTTACAGAATTTCCTTTAACACTGATTAACAAGTGGGGCTGGGAACAATGGGTCACTGAATCAGCATAACTTTTTAAAAAATAGTATTTTATTTCTTCCAATTCCATGTAAAGACACTTTTTAACATTCATTTAAAAAGTTTTAAGTTCCAAATTTTTTCTCCTTTTCTCCCTCCCCTCAAAATGGCAAGCAATTTGATATAGGTTATATATGGTCAGCATAACTTTCAATAAAGGCTTTGAATTAAATGCTCTTTAAGATCTCTTCCATCCCTAAAATTCTATGATTCTGTGAATTCAGTTTAATCTGTTCCAATATTCTGTTTCTTTTCTCAACCATATATTTTCTTTTGTTTTAGGAGTAGTAGATAAAATGACCACTATGGAGTTAGAAAGACCAGAGCAGAAATCCAGCCCCAGACACTTACCAGCTGTCTTACCCTGGGCAAGTCACTTACTTTCTGTTTGTCCCAGTTTCCTCATCTGTGAAACGGGATTAATAATAACACTTACCTCCCATGGTAATTGTGAAGAGCAAATGATACAATAATTGTTAAGTGCCTAGCATATAGTAAGTACTCTTTAGATGTTAGCTATTATTTTTTCTTCAAGTTTCAACCTACCAAATAAGAGAAGACTTCGTGTATTCAGTATCTCTCTTCTATAAAGGTGAAAAGTTCTACTCTACTTGTCCTCTTTTTAGAGGAATAGTCTATTATATTTTTACATATATTCCCGATATTTAAATATATGTATATCAATATTTAGATATATATTTGTTTAGATATAGACATACTTAGATATAGATATATACTTTATGCATAAATATATTTTAGATATATCTACGTAGATGTATAAATATATTTTTAGATATTATTATTATTAAAAGGAAGAGGCAAAAAGCAGCATGGAAAGAATTTATGTTACTAATTTGTGTCAGTACTACTTTAAGGGGAGGGAGATGGTGAAAGATAACAATAAAACTAGAAATTTAAAAATGCTTTGCTTATTATATTGGGTACTTCCATTGTGTAAAGCTCTCAGAGCAGCTCTGATGTCTATTTTCTGTCACTTTTGTGAATAAAGTAATACTCTCTTTGATCATAGTGACCAAGAGACATGAATATAGAGTTAATTTGTTTTCTGTATAGCTTTTAAAGAGAATTTTCTATGATCCCTTTTGTATAAATACAATACGGCTCTTTTCTATATACAATGAGAAGAATCCAATTTTTGACACAATTTAACTTATAGTAATAATAATAGCAACTAGAATTTTACATAATTTTTCAAAATGTATAAAGCACTTTAAATATCTTATTTCATCCTCATAACAACCCTAGGTGCTATTATTATTCTTATTTTAAAGAAGAGGGAACTGACGCAAACAGTGGTTAAAGTGACTTGCCCAGGATCACACAGCTAGTTAGTTCCTCAGGTCTTCCTGACACCAAGTCCAGTACTTTAACAACTTCATCACCTACTTGCCCTTAATAAATGTTTGCTGATTAATGATGGAAAGCTATATAGCCGTTAAAATATGCAAAATGCTTCATGTACATTATCTCTTTTGACCTCTGGTATTATTATCCCCATTGTACAGATGAGGAAACAGACATTTAGATAGGGTAAGAGCTTTGCCATGATCAAATAGCTAGTAAGTGACAGATCTGAGATTTTAAACCCAGGTCCATTGGCCATGCCATGTTGCCTCACATGTCCATGCCATTGTAAGAAACATTTCTACATCTCTGCATATAATGGTACCAAATCCGCATGCTAATATGGGGACAATCACAAATACTTTCAAAAGTTTCTGTCCATTCAGTGATTATACAGTTTGATAAAGATTGAAGGCTGTACTGGCATAGAGCAATCTCTCACAGATCCTATCACATTGGAAAGGCTTTGATTTCAGACTTGGTGACAGACTTGTGCAGGTGCGTTAGCCAAAGACCAACCAAAGTAGCTAGTCACCAACTGGCCACATGGTGACAAATGATTCTGGCCACAGTAACCTATAACAGGTTTGAATAGTTGTGATTTCCGTGAGGGGAATAGAGGACATCAGTGATTACATTCATCATTCAACATAAGTTATCTTTTTGGTAAAGTATTTGTGTCAAGTAACTCTTTGTGTACTTGTATTTTTAATATGATTTGATAGAAATGGAAAGATAAATTGTTAATTTCAAGAGGAATGAGGACTATGGTTTCCTTCTTCTCTCAGGCTCAAAATAGAGTACCTCCTTTGGGAATTAGAGTTGGCTTTGATGATATGCTAATATCATCGAAGATATATACCTCACATCCAGAGTAGTAGTAACAAAAGTGAGGGCAAAGGCTGGGGGGAGAGGGGATCTGTCATTTTAAAGAAACAGCATCACATGAGATATGTGTGTGATATTTGGGGGAGGTAGCATAGGATGAGGAGGACTGAGATTAAAATTACATCTGGATATGTGTGAGCAGAAGAGTGTGTGTGTGTGTGTGTGTGTGTGTGTGTGTGTGTGTATGTGTGTGTGTGTGTATGTGTGATTTGAGATTATGTAGGAGAAGGGAGAGATTGTACCAGATCAACATGGATTAAACATCC
This sequence comes from Pseudochirops cupreus, assembly GCA_028627135.1. Taxonomy (NCBI): domain Eukaryota; kingdom Metazoa; phylum Chordata; class Mammalia; order Diprotodontia; family Pseudocheiridae; genus Pseudochirops; species Pseudochirops cupreus. The sequence goes on along the minus strand of CM053580.1, from coordinate 398,520,235 downwards.
AGTTTTTTTCTAAGTTGTTTGACACAGGTGATTCTAGGAGAGCTCTGGTGGGCTAGAGCCATCAAACCAGTATATATCAGAGGCAGGATTTGAACCCAGGTCTTCTTGGCTTTGAGATCAGCCCTCTATCCACAGCTTATGGTATGTAGATGTTAAAGTATAATACAAGGTGGAATGTAAGAAGGCCAAGGAAATATCCAGACAAAATACTCTAGGAAAATTTGAGGAAAATAGATTTAGAGCTGGGAGGGACTTTTGAAACCATATCTTGTCCAATTCTCTCATTTTATAAATGAGGAAACTGAGGTTAATTGACTTGTCTAATGTCATATGAGTAGTATGTGGGAGAACCAGCATTCAAACCTAATTCCCCTGCCTTTGTGGGGTCTAAAAGACATGTCCAGTCTTCAGATAAAAGCCACTGAGGCAGAGCTCTGAGCTAATAATGAAAGGGACATGGCCTACTTTAAGGAATGGGATATCAGATCTTCCTCATGGTCTGAGATGCTTGCTTCCTCCAGATCTTTGGTTTTATTGTATGTGAGATCCAGATGATACAGATGAGGCAGAGGGAAATACAGAATCTCATTGGTTGACAAACCTGTGCCTTGACCCTCTGGGAGACAAGCACAGTGGTATAGTGGGTCATGAAGACAAAGCTAGATAGGGGACATCCCCTGGCTATCTAAGGGTTATTTCCCCATGTTGGGCAACAAAGAGATGCTTAAGGGCAGGGCAGAGGGACCACAAAAATAGCTGGGGAGTTTTCCATATCACTGAGTCATCTCTACTATGCTGGGCTTAGTTTCTTACTTGAAAAGGTTGGAGGTCCTCTGGAGGCTTCCTTTGTTTAAGCTTACAACCAAGTAAACATATAACTTGTAGTTTGAAGTTCTGGAGCCCAACATAAAAAAGAATCTATCTAATCATATCTAATTATTCTTGAATATAAGAGATATGCATTATTATTATCTGATTAAACAGAGTGAATGTATAATAGCAATATTCACTACTCTATGGAAACATATTGAATGATACTGATTGGAACAAAATAGGGTAATCATTGGAATAAAATAGGGGTTAAGTTAATCATTTGACACAATTCCCAAACTGATGCTCTTTTCATCTTACCATGGGAAAATATTTTCAGTTGGGTGGAAAATTAGGGAAGCTTTCATAAAGGAGGTGGCATCTGAATGAAGAGACAGAGGAGAGAGGGAATTCCCTGAATAGAAGATAACTTGGGTGATTCATGGAGGCCAGGGAAGGCAAGAGAAAGATTTAGAGGCCAAAGAGGCAGTAATATGAACTAAGGCTGGAAAATTAGGTTGGAGCGTCGGGTCTTAAGTGTCAGGAAAAGAGTCTATAGAAAGCTAGAGAGGCTTTGAGGACGGTCCCACAATGCACTATAGATCCCTTGTTAGAGGGCAACTGTGAATTTCACAGATTAGGGGAGGAAGAGTGAAGTATTTGTTAGCCATTGGGTTGGGGGAAATATTGGTTGATAAGGGTTTCTACTCTCTAGAGTCCCACAATGATGGTGAAGAGATTGTCTCTCCTCAAATAAAAGAGAAGGAGGAGCTGAGCTAGCAGACTCATGGGTTCATAAATTTGGTTTCCTAGATCTCTGCTGAACTCGGAGTTCTATATACTTATCTCAGAATGGTGATAAGGAATGTCCAGAAGATAATTCATATGTAAGCATGCATGTACTTTTCTCCCAGTCTCTGGTGATCCTAAGTTCTTAGAAGAAAAGGTCTTCTGGTTAAGGAGAGGGAAGCACAATATATTTGTTCTGGTTGACCCCAGAGTGAAGAACTAGAAATGGGGAAGAAATCTTCAAGAGGGATCAGATGTAGGTTTAATGTAACTAAAATTTCCCTAAAAATTAGAGCTGTCTCTAAGTAGAAGGGCATACCTTGGGAGAGAGTGGATTTTTCCTCACTGGTAGTCTTTCAGCAAAGACTGGGTGACCACTTGTGGGGCACACTGGAGCAGAGATTCTTGATCAGTTATGGCAGTGATTCTCAACCTGTGGGTTATGTTCAATTTGTAACAATGAAAATACATCCTGCATATCAGATATTTACATTACAATTCATAACAGTAGCAAAATTACAGTTATGAAGTAGTAACGGAAATAATTTTATGGTTGGGGGTCACCACAACATGAGGAACTGTATTAAAGGGTCGCGGCATTAGGAAGGTTGAGAAACACTGAGTTATGGGTTGGACTAGATGGCCTTTGAGAACTCTTCCAGTTTTGAGATTCTGTGATTTTGTGATAAACCTTCCACTATAGTCAATGACCTTTTAGATTCTGCAAATAATATTCCTAATCTTTTTCATTATACAGGCTACCTCCCTGTTTCCTCCTCAGTTATATGGTAGGAAGTGGATAAGGTCATAGAATAATAGATTTAGAGCTGGCAGGGACCTTAGAGACTGTCCAGTGTTCTCATTTTATAGATGAGGAAATTAAGGTGCAGACAGGTTATGTAAATTGCTTAATATGTGTTTTTTCATTTTAGTTAACGGGAGGAGCTGAGTGAGGTGATTGTAGATATCTCTTTTCTTTTTAAAAAACAATTTTTTTTTTTTTGCTTTTTGGAGGTGGGAGGGTAGGACAATTGGGGTTAAGTGACTTGCCCAAGGTCACATGGCCAGTTTTTGTGCTAAGTGTCTGAGGCTGCATTTGAACTCAGGTCCTCCTGACTCCAGGGCCGGTGCTCTATTCACTGTGCCACCTTGCTGCCCCTCAGATGTCTCTTTTTGATTTAAAATTCAATGATTCCATTGGAAAACACCTTCCTACAAAACTAAAGAGGTTAGATTTCTAACCTCTAACCCAATACAACCTTTGAAAAAATGTTAAATTTATTTAACAATGTCTTATCTAGACATTTCCATTAAATGCATTAAGGAAAGAAGGAATTAATGCAATATAAACATTACAGTATGATGGACTCCCAGGTACTCTTGTAGCATCTGCCCCTCCCCCCCGTTGTACATCTCTCTCCGTCTATTTTCTTATTTGTAAATATGGCATATACCAAATGTTTGTTTAATATAAACACATAAAAAGACCATTGAAAGCAGATTCTTTCCTCCTCTCCCAATACTGTAAAATTTGGCTTTAATTTTAATTCAGTCTAGCTGCAACATAGGAATGTTGACATCTGTCCAAACTAATTCAAATTGCTTTCTGCTTATATTTTTCAGGTTCTAAGAGAGGAATATGGACTAGCAGCCCACTTCTGTGCAGCTGAATTAGTGATTCCACTGTCAAAATATACTCCCTAAAGTTTAGTTTAGTTTTGGTTTGAAACCAAAGCCAAGATTTAGCACTTTTTTCTCAGTAGCTTCTCGGTGGGACTTTGTCATTGTTGATTTTTCCCAAAGTGGGTCCTTTTATAGTTTCTATGTTTAATGCAAAATCTCTCGTTTGCAAGATAAATGATAAAATAGAAACAAAAAGCATTTCTAAACATCTTGAATAGCTAACCATTGCTCAGTATTTAAGACTAAGCAGTGTTTTTCATAATTTAAATGTAATTTTATTTTATTTTTTACTTTTTTAGATGTTCTTTTTTTTTTCACTTTTTGGAGGGGGGAGGGTAGGACAATTGGGGTTAAGTGACTTGCCCAAAGTCACATGGCTAGTTTGTGTGTGTGTGTGTGTGTGTAAAGTGTCTGAGGCTGGATTTGAACTCAGGTCTTCCTGACTCCAGGGCTGGTGCTCTATTCACTGTACCACCTGGCCACCCCTTAAATATAATTTTAATAAATGATATAGCTAAGTGTCTTTGGACTCTCTAATGACAATTTTATTTGAGCTCTTTTGCGCATCCATCCAGAATGTTATATGAACTTCAGTCATGACCTTTTCTATTTTATGATCTACTTTTGTATATAGAAAAGTCAAGAAATATGACACAGATCCCTATACCTGGTTGGATTTGTGGCCCCCAGATAATCCCTAGGCTTGCCAGGGATTCTTAACCTTTTTTTTTTTTTGAGAGGAGTCATGAACCTCTTTAGCATGCAGGTGAAATCTTTGGATCTCTTCTCAGATAATATTTTAAAGTTTATAAAATAAAACATGATCACAAAGAAAATCAATTATATTGACTGTAGTTATCAAAACATATTTTTAAAAAACCAAGTTCACAAACTCCTGTATCCAGACAGACTCTATTTTAGAAATTGGTATTTCAGGGAAATCTCTGGTTTTGCAGCAAACACTTGGTTCAGTTTCTTCTGCAAACAATCTCTCTTCCCTCTTTCCAACAATCTGTCTGAGAGTCACTGGTTTTTCTTAGCTGGCAATGCAATGTTACCAGTAATTGCAGAAACCATTAATAAAGGGGGGGGAGGGGGTGAGCAAGACACAAAAGGGAATAAGTATTGTACATAGCCTGCAGGTCTTTCCCTCCCACACATATGATTCACTGTTGTTCCCTGCCTCACATGGGAAAATGCTGTCCTGCTGAAAATACACCTTCAAGGCAACTCTGCCTCAGAGATATAACATATGCATATTAATAACATACACTTTTGTAGTGCCTAGAGTTGTTTTTTAACGGAGCATGCTGAAATGTACCAACAACTTTCTCTTGTCTCCGTCTGTGGGCCTTAAGTGTATTTTCTGGTGTCCCTGGTCTCCTGTAAGAGAGAGAAAAGATGGCAGAGTTAGTAATTTTCTATTGCAAAAGCAATGAGGGAAGATTCCTACTCATCATGCTAGAGAAGGGGACAGCCCTGGATTTGATGAGGCCAACTTTCTGGAATTCCAAAGCTCTGGGAGCAGCCATTCCATAAGAAATACAAGACTGAAAATGACTGAACCCCACCACCACAGTTAGCAAAAGAGTAAGCAAAGGCAGGAAAGGATAGAGGGATGGGAAAAGGTAAGAGGAGAGAGGGTCAGGGGGAGGCAAGAGGAAGCAGAGGAAATTGTGGGAATGAATGAAAAAGCACTTATTAGACTCTTATTGTGTGTAAAGCACTGTTTGTTAAGTTCTGAGGACAGAGGAGCAGAAGAATCCCTGCTCTCCAGGGTTTCACATCCTCATGGGGTGTGGGGTGCAGGGAGGAGACAGACACATAGAGGTGGTTTGAGTTGCAAGTCAGAAAGAAAGTCCTTTGGTTCTTACAGTCTAGTGGCAAAGCAGATGGCAATATACCTTCTCTAATGTCATTTCTTTTGATAAGGTCATAGCTGTTCCTGATATTGAACCATCTGACAGTGCCAAAGACTCTGGTGGTAAGAACAGTGTTTTCCCCCTGGGGCTTGCAGTATCTGTGGCTTTGGAGGAGGCAGAAAGGGGACACCTGCAGATGTGCAATCCCACAGGGTTTGCCTCCTATGGGGCATGGAGGTAGAACAGTAAATACAGAACTAGGCCTGGAGTCAGGAAGACCTGGGTTCAATTCTAGCCTTAGACAAGTACAAGTTGTGCAATGCTGGGCAAGTCACTTAACTTTTGTCTGCCTCAGTTTCCTCAACTGTAAAATGGGGCTAATAAATAATGGTACTTACCTCCTAGGGTTGTTGTGAGGATTAAATGGGACAATAATTGTATCATGCTTAGCATCGTACCTAGCACACAGTGGGAGATTAATAAATGTTTATTTCCTTCCTTCCTTGGATGATGGTCGTGGGGGCTGGACTAGAAGCAGAACTGATCTAGGGGATGCTGCCACCCTTGGTGCTTCTGGCATTAATTGCTTGCCATTGTTAGTTGGTCTCTGTCTCCACAGTGATTTCTCCCCTTAATCATAGCCTAGGCTGGATGCAGGGGGTTGGGAGGTACTGCTATTCCCAATGCTCTTGGGTTTAGGGTCCTGGGTGTTTCCAGTAAGGTCCAAAAGAAAGTGGTGAAAGAGGTAGTGGTTTGACTTGCTTGACACGTTGCCTCTTGTCTCTCGTTTCTTCCTCAGGGTGACTTGTACCTTCAACTAAAAGAGAGCTGGAATTAATCTGTCTACCTAGATAGGTACCCTACTGAGTGTGCATTGTCATCAATCATCATCACTGATATTATTATCAGCATAGTGCCCGCCATGTAGTAGATATTTAATAAATGCTTATTGTTGACCTGATATGGGATTTAAATGAATGGATGCGAAAAGTATTTATTAAATTCTTACTTTGTTCTAGTTATTATGCTGAGTACTAGAGATACAAATACAATGAGCAAGTCAGTCCCTGACCTCAAAGAGCATGTATTCTAAAAGGGGAAGATAACAAATAAAAGGAATTTATGGTCAGGAAGATATGTTTGGTCTGGAAGATTGCAGGGGTAATGAATGGAGCCATTGGACACTAACTGATTGCAATATCCTTTCCAGGAAAGTTAATATTGAATACGATTATTGTGTCCAGAGTTAGAGTCAAGTGAAATCAAATCAACAATAATTTGTTTAGTGCTTATGATTAAAGCACTGGGGATACAAAGAAGAGCAAAAACAATAGATCACAAACGTGGTAGAGAAACAGTGGATTCTACTGTGTTTGGAAGGCTTCTTTCTGCAGGGACCTAATGGCTGACTAAGGACCAACCTAGTGATATGTTCAGAGATGCTTCTCATTTGGACGTTTGGCCATCATGTGGTGAGCACCCTCTCTTCCCCCAGTAGAAGGCAAGCGCTTTACGATGATGGATTAATCAAAGGATTATAGATGTAGAGCTGGAGAGTACCTTAGAAGGCACCTAAAAAATCTCCATGGTTCCTCACTGCCTACTAAACAAAGTTCAATCTGCTTAGCTTAGGATTCATAGCTCTCTGCAACACAGACCCCACATATTCAACATTTCTAGTCTTATCACTTACTGCTCCCTTTTGAGTATCTGACTCTAATCAAACTGGACCTGAACATATCTATGTTTCTGTTGACATTGATCATGCTAGTCCTTCCACCCTGAATCCTTCCCTCCCATCTATAGCAATTCAAATCCTACCCTTCTGTAAAAGCCCAAATCCTTTTTTTCCTTTTCCTTTTGAACTTAATAAATACCAAAAAGGGCATTTCCATATATATATAGTATAACAAAGAAAGAAGACTGTCCTTTGTTTTTAAGTAAATAAGTTTAACATGTAGATTTCAAAGTCATTGCTTGTCTGTGCTTTTTTCTGTCCTCCTTCCTGTACTTTTAGAAAAGAATCCCCCATGACCTTCTTGTAGTATAATGATGCCTAATAAACTCTCTCACTCACTCTCTCTTATCTATTTCTCCATCCATTTCTCTATGCATCCATCCATGCATCCATCCATGCATCTATCTATCCATCCATCTTTCTTGTCTGTCTCTTTTACAGTTAACTAACTCATTTTATGCCTAGGGGCAATATTATGGCACCTCAGGTCCACGTGACTCCCTCTTTTTCTGTTTGAGGTAGCAGACTGTCCAGTTAACAACAATTCCTTTTGTAATTTTGATAACTTATTTATCTCCCTCTGAACTTTTTGCAAATGACACTTTGCCAAGGGTTAGCTCCTTCTTAAAGAATACTATATAAGTGTCAAGGTGTTCAAAGCTTTTCAACAAGTAAGAAACTCATTTATACTGTGTCTGCTGATATATCCCAAGGTTATGGAGTCATAGGTAAGTAAAATGGAAAATAATGTCATCATAGCAATAAGAAGGTCTTGGTTTGCATGCATGCACCCATTGATTAAAGGGATTTCAATACTTCAGGGGTCCATAGTTGTATGTATTCTTTCCTGTGAAGCTGACTGCAACCCCTTTCCACCTCAGGAAATTATTTTTGTGGGTTGCTGTAGACAAAAGAGTTAATTCATTCAACAAGTCCTTATCAAGAACCTACCATGTATGAATCATTCAAGAGTAGGGGTTCTTACCTTTTTTTTGGTCATGGGACCCTTTGGCCATTTGGTTAAGTTTATGAACACCTTATCAGAATAATCTTTTTAAATGCATAAAAATAGATAAGATTAAAAAGGAAGTATATTATTCCAAAATATGAAGAAAAATAAAACAAGTTCACGGATCACAAGTTAAGAACATCTTTTTAGAGATATAAAGACAAAGACAAAAATAATCTCTGCCTTGGTGCAATAGCAAGAAAGTTGAATTTGGAGTTGGAGGATGTGGGTTCAGATCTCTGCCACTTAATTGTATGACTGTGGGCAAGTCCCTTGATGTCTTAGAGTCTCAGTTTACTCATCTGTAAAAAAAAGGCATTGGACTAGATGATTTTTCCTTTCAGCTCTAAATCCTACGATCCATCATTATAAAGAGCTTGCCTTCTATTGGGGGAAGAAGGGAAAGTTCAAAGTTCACTACATGGTGGCCAACTTTCCTGATGAGAAGCCTCTCAGAATGTCACTAGGCCGGTCCTTGGTCAGCCATTAGGCCCCTGCACAAAGAAGCCTTCCAAATATGTACAAACCATGTTCTCTTGTGCTGGTTTCTAAATACCCAAGGTCACCATTATGCTTGCCAGAGCATTAAAATAGAACAGAATAGTAGAAGGCATTAAAGGGTTAGTCCTAAGAAATGAAACAAAACATAGCATAAATAATTTGTTAGTGAAACAGATATTCAAACACAGGTGAATTGCTATTGTTTTCTAAGGGAGTCATTTTTGGGAAGCTTATACAAGGACTAAATCATAGAAAAGGATTTTAGAGCTGGGAGGCACTTTAGCGAACATCTGGCTCATTTTATAGATGAGGGAACAGACCTAAAGGGGGGAAAGGGACTTGCCTCAGGATGCACGATTAGCCAGCACTGGAGTCTGTTAGATGGATTCCTGATTGGGACCATTCTCGTATACCATATTAACTTGAAAAAGACTAAATGGGAAACATTTATTATGAAGTTTCATAGCATATCTTTAAATGAGCAATTGTTTCTGGCTGCCTGCAGTAACTCACAGGGTTGTTGTGAGGACTGCATGAGAAACTGTATTTGAGAGTGCTTTGTAAAACAGTGAGCCATATAAATGTTAGCTATTATGATTGTTGCTGTTTTTGGCATTTAAGTCAGATTTAGTGTACTTATGTTTATACTGTAGATTATATTTTATGTTTTATATACTATACTATAGACTACATTATATGACAAGTACATTTTTAACCTAGCCTACATATATATGTTTACTTATGGAGAGAAAGGAGGGTGGGAGGCAGTTAGTGCTCTAAGTTGGGGGTCCAACAAATGCTAGATCTTGTGGTTGTTTGAGGGGGCTTATACCACCCCTGAATAATGGATGTGTGGTTATAATAAAAATTACCCCCCAATTCATGAAACCTCGGATGTAGTGATAGAATTTAGGGAAAATCATTTTACCTTTCTTTGACTTGGTTTCCCCATAAGAAAAACAAAGGGTTTGCAGGACTAGATGACTTTTCAAACTTCTGTTAGTTCAAAGAAACACTATTATTACTTCTGGCTCTGTGACATTGCTGTCTGAGGTTTCTTTTCCTGCTACTCAGATTAAGCTGGAAATCCAAGGGGAAATATGTGGCATATGTCACTGTTCTCTGATTCTGCAACCCAGTGGTGCTCTGTATGAGGCACATTTGTAACCAATGACTGAAACTTATTTTTTATCTTCAAAAACTTTTATATTTTTAAATTAAATTTTATTATTTCAAAGATCAAAAATTTTTTTTCTCATCTTGCCACCCTCCCCCCTCCCAAAAAAAGACAAACAAAATCCTTGTAACAACTATGGATGTACAATAAAAGTAATTTCTCATATTGACCATGTTCAAAAATGTGTCTCATTCTGTAGATTTAGTTTAATACTCTTCTGTCAGGAGGTGTTTTGTCAGGTAGTGTTATGAAGCCTAATTAGACTGTAAGAATTTCTCTGAGTTTTTATGGAGGTTAATGAATTTTTTTTTTCTATGAAAAGTTGGAAGGTAAAGGTTTAGGTAATGTTTACAAAGGGATGATAGGATGAAATATATTAAGCAGAGGCACTACTAGGAACTTCTGTGGTTTGTGTGAATCTCCACAGTTACTCTCTCTTTCCCAGTCATAAATATCCCTGCCCCACCAATCCAAATCTGTAGAACTATGCTGTTGCAAAATAATTCTTTATTTTCCATTTCAAGGCAATGAAATGAAAATGACCTAAGTTTCCCTTAGTCAGTAATATTTGTTAAGCAGTGCCTGAATTAGGTGGTATGATGTAAACCAAAGAAATAGCACATATGCTAAAAATGCTGCTCAGATTTCTCAAGGAGTGGGAGGACCTCATAACCCTCTGGGGCCAAGATGAACAAGTCTAATCCGTCTTCCAGGTGATGACAGACCTCTAGATCTTAAAGAAAGCTTTCATGTTTCCCTTGTCTTCACTTTACCATGCTAAATGCCTTCAGTTCTTCCAAGCTGTGCTCTTGTGGGATAAATCCTTGTCTTGGTTCCTCTTTCTTTGTATGTTGTTGTTCAGCCATTTCATTTATGTCTGACTCTTCATGACCCTGTATGGGGTTTTCTTAGCAAAAATACTGGAGTGGTTTGTCATTTCCTTCTCCAGTTCATTTTTACAGATGAGGAAACTGAGGCAAACAGGGTTAAGTGCCCAGTGTCACACTGTTAGTAAATGTCTGAGACCAGATTTGAACTGAAGTCTTCTTGCTTCCAGGCCTGGCCTTCTATCCACTGTGCTGCCTAGCTTCCCCGTCCTTAGTATGCTCTCCAAATTGTCAAAGTCCTTTCTGAAATGTGATGCCCAGAACTAAATCCAATATTTCATATATGGTCAGATCAGGGCAGGGTACAGAAATACTATCACCTGCCTAATTCTGGTCTTTGTACCTCTCTCTTAACACAGCCTAAAATGGCTCTAGCTTTTTGGTTGCCCTATCAAATTATATTGAGATTACAAGTCACTGAAATACTCAGGTTTCATTCTTTTTTCTTGTTCACTCTCTCCCTCCTCCCCCCCCCCCCCACTGCAATCTAATCATATCTCCCTCATGTTATACTTGAGGAAAGTTAATATTTTGAACCGAAGTGTAAGACTTGATAATAATAATGAAAATTGTGTATTTATGTAGTGCTTTAAGATTCACTAGTATTAGTGCCTTTGAACCCTATAATAGTGCTGTGAGGTACATGCTATCATTTTACAAATGAGACGCAGAGAGATTAAGTGACTGACTCTGGGTAACACAACTACTAAGTATAGGAAGCTGGATTTGAACTTAGGTCTTACTAACTCCAAGTCCAAAGCTCTACGCCATCTAGCTGCCAATTATCCCTGTTAAAAAGCAAGTTCAATAATAAATTTGCAGTTTCATGTGTAATCTTCCTTTCTAAAATTCTACTGTTATGGACTTTTTTATTTCATAAATTAAGAATAAAATAAAAGAAATAAAAGAAATTCAATCTAATGTGGTAGCCACATGACGTCTTTCTGCACCCTGACACAGTCATCCAACATAGTGGAGTAGAATGGGCCTATCACCTCTCTCATTTGGGACACTATGCTTCTTTTAATGCAGCTTAAGATTACATTAGCTTTTTGGACTACATTATTGCACTTTTTATTCAAATAAGTAATAGCAATCTTGGTATGGACCAAAAGCAGGAATCTGTGGCCAATAAAGCTAACACTAACTTTGGTTACATTAATAGAAGTCTAGCATCTAGAACAGGCAAGGCAGTGGCCTCAGGATATCGTGCTCTGGTCAGATTCTATACAAGTATTCTGTTCAGGTCTGGGCACCACATTTTGTGAAGGACATTGAGACCCTGGAATATGTTCACAAAAGTATTATAAGGAATGAAACAATACTATATTAGGATTGATTGAAGGAGCTAAGGAAATTTAGTCTGGACAAATGACTAATGGGAGTGAAGGAATGTGATCACATTATTCAAATATTTAAATGGCTTTCAAATGGAAGGGGGCATTATATTTGTTATGTTTGACCCTTAAAAAACAATGGATAAAAGGTATGGGGTGACAGATTCAAGCTCAGTCTAGGGAAGAGTTTTTAACAGAGCTGCCAAAATTTGAATGAGCTGACTCAAAAGGTGATCCCAAAGCTCTCTTACAACTTAGTCTCATCTCTCTCATATATTCAAGTCAACAAACATTTATTGATCACCTACTATTTACTAAGCACTATGATAAACACCGAGGATTCAAAGAAAGGAAAAATAGTTCCTGACCTCAAGGATCTCATAATCTAATGGGGGAGACAACATGCAAACAGGGGGTACATACAGGATAAAATGGAGGAATCTCAGAGGGAAGTCAATAGCATTAAGAGACACCAGAAGTCTTCTTATAGAAGGTGGGACTTTGGCTGAGACTTGAGGGAAGCTAGAAAAGCCAGAAGAGGAGATGAGGTGGGAAGGTATTTGCGAAACGGGGGAGAGCTAGTGAAAATGTACAGTCAAGAAATGAAGTGTTGTGTGTGAAGAACAGAAAGGAGGTCACTGTCATTGGGTTGTAGAATAACAGAGGGGAAAGTGGGCAACTAGTTGGTACAGCGGAGAGTGCTCCAGGCCAGGAGTCAGGAAGACTCATCTTCCTAAGTTCAAATCCAGGCTCAGACACTTACTAGCTGTGTGACTGTGGGCAAGTCACTTAACCCTGTTTGCCTCAGTTTCCTCATCTGTAAAATTAGCTGGAGAAGGAAATAACAAATCCCTTCAATGTCTTTGCCAAGAAAACCCCGAATGGGGTCATGAAGAGTTGGACATGACTCAATAACAACAAAGAAATGTTTTTTTTTCTTCTCTCTGGTCACACAATAACCATCCTAGTTCAAGCTCTCATTAGCTCTCACCATGACTATTATAGTATCCTTTTAATTGGTTTGTTTGCCTTTAGTTTTTCCTTTCTCTGATCGGTCCTTTACACAGCTGACAAGGCATCTTTCCTAAGGCACAGGTCTTCTTCTGTCACTGCTGAACAAACCCTACATTGACTCCCTATTGCTCCCAAGATAAAGTATAAGTTCCTTATCCTGGCATTTAAGGCCTTTCATAGAGCAGATCCAACCTGTCTTTCCAGGTTTACATTATGTTAAGTCCCATCAGTCACCTTATATTCCAGTTAAACTGGACCGTGAGTAGCACTCTGAACTTAGCATTCTATCTTTCTACTCCATGAATCTGTGCATTCTATTCCTCTTTGCTAAGATTACATTTTCTCTTCATCTTCCCCTCTAAAAACTTCCCCTTTGCTTCAGCACTCAGTAAAGGTGTCCTTACTCTGTTAGTTTCTTCAATCACCTCCCAAGCCCAGAGTGATGGTTCCTTTCTCAAATCTTCTTCAAATACTTCAGGTCTTTTCTTTGTTTATAATAGACACTAGCTAAGTACATGCCTTGTTGTAATCCATCCTTCCTGATATAACTTGCTTATGGTCAAGGATTGGGTCATTTTCAATTTTGTGTATTCCCTATACTGAGCACAGTGCTTTTACTTGCTTAGCTTTAGACCACTAATTGAAGCATCGAGAGAAGTGGCTTGCCCAGGGTCACACAGCCAGTGTGTATAAGAGTCTGGACTTAGATCTACACATATGACTCTAAGATCTGGTTCCTTCCTTCCTTCCTTCCTTCCTTCCTT
>CM053580.1:398493970-398506164 GCA_028627135.1 Pseudochirops cupreus | reverse complement strand
TCTTCAAGACAAAGAAGACACAGTACCTTATATTCCGTAAGACATACACAGTGCATGATCTTTTCATAACTACTGGCTCACAGTATGACTGCGGCAAAAACGAAAATACAGACAGACCTTGGTCCAAATGCAAGGCAGGTTTTGACATGTACTTTGTAAGTGCCAATGAAAACCCTGCTGCAGCAGCAGGAGAGAGAAAAACAGCAAAGGAAAAGCTTTGTTAAGAAGCAACAGTAGAGCCAAGGAGAGTTTGTACAAAGAATTAATACAACCAAAGACCAAACATGAAAACAAAAATGCTGAAAAGCTGGATGAAGGACCCCTGCGTCTATTTCACCCCACGGAATCTCGTGCAACCTGTGATTTATAAAGGCACGCGGTGGGTGTATTTTTGTCCGCAGTGATATGGATTGCTTCAGATTGGCTTAAATGATAGCCACACTGTGCCACCTTATGGTAGCACCCGTTCCTTTTGATTTAGGACTATGACAGCCAAACAGCTTGGTTGTTGCTGTTGTTGCTCTTCTAAATCTTGGTCTTTCCTCCTTGCCCCAACCTAGAGTTCAAATTCTAATGTTAGCTGTGACTTAGACAAGTCACTGCCACTCCAAGACTGTGTCCTCATCTTAGAAAATGGGAAAAAGTTCTATTTCTCCTTTTGTAACTAAATTGGGTATCATAAGAATCAGATGTGATCATTTGTACATAAGTACTTTGAATACTGCAAGACACTTTGGATGTGTAAAGTCTGATTATTAGGAAAAATAATAATGATGAATTAACATCTTCTGTGTGTTTTTAATGCTAAAATAGACTAAGTAGCAACCAGATATAGTGACAGATTAAATGTATAAATGTAATTCTCTCTCCTCTCCTTCCTTCTCTTTATAGATGACAGATATATGGATCAATAGTTAGCTAGATAAATATAGATGTACATATGTGCCCATTTTACATACTGTGACTATATTTTCTATACCAAAAATTGATACAGATGGTCTGATAAATGAAGCACCTTTCTCAAAGCCTTGTAAGAAGTAAATAGTGTTTGCATACCTCTTTGAGGTTTACAGAGAACTTTATAAATATTTTATTAACCTCCCAACAACCCTGAAAAGTAGGTGTTATTATGATTCCCATTTTACAGATAAAGGAAATGAGGTAGACAGAGGTTAAGTGACCTGCCCAAGGTCGAATGGCTAATAAGTATATGAGAAAAGACGTGAACTCAGGTCTTCATGATTCCAAGTCCAGAGTTCTCTCCACCAAGCTGCCTCCACTGTGCCACCTAGCTTCCCAGCACTTTTTTTAATCTATGCTGTCCTAGGAAATCTGGAATGTGGGATTATATCAGTACCTACTAAAATAAGAAAAAGATAGGCTGCAAGCTGGGGACAACTAGGTGGTGCAGTGGATAGAGTACCAGACTTGGAGTCAGGAAGATTCATCTTTATAAGTTCAAATCTGACTTCAGACACTAGCTATATGACCCTGAGCAAGTCACTTAACCCTGTTTGCCTCAGTTTCCTCACCTGTAAAATGAGCTAGAGAAGGAAATGGCAACCCACTCCAGTATCTATGCCAAGAAAGTCCCAAATGGGGTCATGAAGAGTCAAATATGACTGAAACAACCAAACAACAACAGTCTTCTAGAAATCCCTGTCAGATCCCCAACTATTACAAGCAAATTGCCTTGAGCAAAGACCTAGTCTTTACTGTCCCAATTATTTCTAGGTAAGAATAATAAACACCAATATTTATATATCACTTTACAGTTTAGAGAGCTTTCTTCTCAATGGCTCTTTGAAAGAAGTAGTAAAAGTATTATTATCTCAAAAGTTCACAGAATTCAGACCTGGAATGGGACCTTCCCTGAGCCAAAACCATCTGATTGTAGAGATCAGTGAATTTCAGAAAGGCTGTGACTGGCCCAAGGTTATACAGGTGGTAAGAGACAGCCAGCACTCAAACAGACATCTTCTAATTAGCTCCAGGTCCAGCAACCTTTCCATTTCTCTCCAATGAACCTAAATCTGACTCCCTACAATGACTAATGATAGGTCCAAGTCCAATCCTCTGGGACTAAGCAGAGCTTCCTCCTAGGGAAGGATGCAAATGGAGATAAGACAGCTTCCTTTCTTTCCCTCTGCTACAAGCTGCACTCAGAGCTGTGAAGTCTGAGCCCTTGTCCTCATGGTAGACCTTCAAAGACTTGAAGCCTGCTACCACATCTCCCCTACATCTTTGCTTCTCTAGATTAAACATCCTCATTGTTTCAGCTGGTCTTTATATGGCATGATACCCAGCTCCCTCAGCATCCTATTCACCCTCCTTGGGACATGCTCCAACTCATCAGTGTTATTGCTAAATTTAAAGCCCAGAACTGAATACATTTCAAACATGGCCTGATACTAGGATTGTCACTGTAAATTCCATTGGCTACTAATCTTTTCCTTAGTCTGGCATTCAAAGCCCTTCACAACCTGTCTCCCTCCTACCTTTCCAGTCTACTTATGCGTTACTCCTTCCCAAATACTCTGCAATCAGGCAAGCCAGGCCTACCTGCTTCTCACACCCAACACGCCATGTCCTGGCTTTGCTGACTTTCAGGACTTAGCTTCAGAAGAAAGCCATTCCTAGTCCCATCACCACCATCACTACCCCATCACCACCACCACCATACAATACTAACTCCTTTCCTCTGAGATTACCTTTCACTTACATTATACATATCTTCTATGTTTGTAAGTTGTTTGTATGTTGTCTAATATGAGTTCCTCAAGAGTAGGGACTATATTTTTGGGTTTTTTTTTCTATGCCCCCAGGGCTTAGCACAAAGCCTGGCACAAAATAAGTGCTTAATAAATGCTTATTCTTGTTGTAGTTTATCACGTAAGTGACATTGTAACAACATACCTCAAATAAGAGAATATTTTTAAACATTTTCCTGCATAATCCTTTCCTCTGCTCACCCTTTCATTTGTATTTCATACACATGACTGTTCTTTGAGCATCTGTGTAATGTTCCCTTGAGGCAAATCTCTCCCTATTCATCTCCCACTGATTTATCTGAGAATCACAGATTTGGAACTGGACAGGATCTCAGATCTCATCAAAACAAAACCTATCATTTTACACATGAAGAAAATGAGGCCTAGCAAGTTGAAATGACTTGTCCAAGGTCACATAGGTAGTAAGTAGAAAAATAAGGATTTCAACTTCAACCCTGTGAACTGAAAACCAATAGAGACAGTTCTTGCTTTATGTAAATTCACATTACACAAATTCAATTTTATGTAAAAAATGCTGAAAGAAATCCCCACTCACTCCAAAAAAAAATTATAAAAATGTTATATGCAAAGCAGATGTCATACAATAAGACTCTGTAAGATACAGGCAGTGTAAATGGTAGCAGGAAGAAGCTAAGAAGTCAGTCCTATATGTCATAGACAATGAGTGATACTGTGCCTCTTCCTGCGTTCGGTAGTGATCCTTATATTTTCACCATGACTGGTGGCAAAAATTTTCATAAGGAGAAAAGTGAATTATCTCATAAATATAAGCCAATAGATTTGGAAATGAAAATGAAAATAATTAGAAAATATGAAGGATGAAAATTGTCATAGTGTATGTACACCTAGGTTAATGTTACTACTGTACAATATTGCGCATACTTTATCATCAACTTTACCCTTCATTTCATAGTTCTGTTTATTGCCATGGTACATTATATGTCTGCATCTTAATACATTTTGCACCTTGCATAAAGGTATTATTTCATGTATGCCTTTGTTATACAGGCTAAGTGAAATGGGTAGGCAAGGGCGAATTTGCATTATGTAATTGCTTTACATAGAGCTCTACTGAGTGGTATATTCATATAAAACAAGATCTGTCTATATTCTTTCCCCTATTCACGTAAACGAATAGAAACTGTCACATTTTACAATGTAAAAGCACTATCTGAAAGAGGTAAGAGCTTACTATAAGTTGAGGCCAATCGGTAAAAATGGATGTTGAGGAATTAAAGAAAGCAAAACCAATGAGCTGTTTGTGGTTCTACAGCTCCACCATATGGCAGGTGTTGAAGGTGGAAAGAATTCTACCTAAAATAGCCTGATTTCCTTTGGTGAAGGTTGTCCTTCATTCTCAAAGAGAACCAAAATGACTTCATTATGTTAGAGTCAAGTTATAGTGCACCTGACTGTGGATGATCAGACCAATATGAACGCAGAATGCACTACCACAGGTCGGGCACAAATAGTCTGTGTGAACATTAAGGTGGATACTCTAAATGTGCACATCCTGCATTTCCTTTGAGCTGTTTCAATTCTGCTTTGCTGTAGGGCACAGCACCTTCTCTGACTTGGGCACGCCATGCTGAACAGTCCTGTGCCAATGTCTCATATGCCACAAAATAAGTTCCAAAGTTCTGAAGAGAGACTATGAGAGTACCCTTGTAATGCTTCTTCTGACCACCATGTGAACGCTTGCCCTGTATGAGTTCTCCATAAAACAGTCTTTTTGGCAACCATACGTGAGGCATTTGAATGACATGGCCAGTCTGATTTCCTTTACCATTAATCCAATATGCACTCATTAGTTGAAGAAACACTTAAGACCCTCACTCAAATCAAAGTCAACTGCAAGTCACATCATCCTTTCCCTGATGTCTCCCCTTCAAAAACAAAGTACAAACACAACAACAATTAAGACCCTACAAGTGACAGAACCCTGTACTAAGTACTGGAAGAGATACAAAGTTTATATACATAAATTCATATATACATATATATATATGCAAGTTTGTATAAATACATTTTCATATATAAATATGTAATGAAGACATTGGCCACTGACGACCCGGTCCTCAGATGTGATATGTTCTGCCTGGTACCAAACCACATGGAGGATTGGTGAACTGGCTTCTGGATATGTTTAATGGAAGGATGTATCCCGTTTCCTCTGGGTATTTTCTGTTGGCTTTTTGCATGGTGATATCTTTTAATTAGTGACTGAGCCTGAACTAAGTGTATATATACAAAGTTAAAAAGGATAACCTCTCATTTTCTTCCTTGCCAACTTGTACTGAAGAAGAGTCCATAGACCTCTAGGTAGGGAGGAGTATCAATTCCTTTATCCCACCCGGCACATCCCTGCCTAGAGCCCCAAAAAATGGAGTAATAGCTAAACTTTGGGGACATTCATCTGGGATAGAATGAGGGAGGCCAGAACTTATGTATGCAAATACATACACATATGCATATATACACACACATTTTGTATATGTATACATACTTGGGCACACATACATATATACATAACATGCATAGTCAGTATAACTTGTAGGAGGGAGTGGGAAAGAAGTAGAAGAGAAGATCATGAGCTCCTTGAGGGCAAAGGCTGTCTTTTGCCTTATTTTGTAACCCCAGCACCTGCCATGGTGCCTAGCACACTGTAGGCACTTAATAAACGTTTACTGGTTGATTGAGGGGACATTTTGCAAAGACAGTTAATGATACAAAGGGAGCTATTGGTAGCTTTCTTTCTCTCACTCTACTGTATCCTGTATTGCTGCTGTAACAGCATTTATAAAAGCACTCAAATATAATCCCCCAATGGAACAGAGTCAAAGTTTTCACCCAGGAGTCAAGATGCTAGTCAGGGCTCTGTTACTAACAACAATCCGTGTGACTTTGGGCAAGTCACTTTTTTTCTCATTATCTCTGTTAAAATAAGGAAGGGGGAGGATTCAATACTCTCTCCATTCCTTTTGGCACTAACATTCTATAAGGCCAGTCTAGAATAATTTAACACAAGACAGTCTTTCAGTCTTTCTGTTAGGCTGTATTCTACCCTAAAAAATCCTGAAAATCTTACTCAAGTCTCTGCCAGAAGCTTCAGTGTCTTTGATTTTTCCTTTTTTGAATTATGCCATTAACTTCTCAGGCACAGAGAAGATCCACGAGGGCAAAGACCACGTCATCTATCATTACTAAATCCACAGTGCCTAGCAGAGCCCACATGACACAGCAGGAGCTGAACAAACGTTTGTTGAGTGAAGAGATGAACGAGTGATCCCTTTGATGAGCTGGAATCAAGAGCTGCTCATTTTTATCAGACTGTCACATGTGAGACACAATGGATAGCATTCAAGAAGAAGAATGCCTAAAGTTTATGAAATAATGATTAATGTTATTAATAAATTAGGTCACTAAGGGTTTGGGGCAGGAGATATTAAGGGAGGAATAGCATGCTATTAAGGGAGGAATAGCATGCTGTGCTAAATCGGGCCCCTGTCCACAACCATGCTTTTCTCCAAAGCAGCTGTTTGTTTTCACAAAGAATCACAGAGGCAAAGAATCTGCTAGTTAGAAAGACCTCAGAGGCTACCTGTATATGAATGATCACCTTTACTCCATGACCTTGACATATGGTCATCTAGTCTTTGTTTAAGCCTTCCGGTAACCAAGAATCCACTAGACTTCCCTAAGTGATCCATTCCACTTGTAGAGAGATCTAATTATTAGGAAGTTATTTGCCGGGGTTGGGGGAGATCAATCTTAAATTTACCCCCATTGCAACTTCTGCTCAAGTGATCTTCCTAACATGGGGATCTGATCATATCACCCTTCCTGCTTCCACAAACAACCTCCAGCACTGACTAATACCCCCAGGATCAAATGCATGATCAAGTCAAATATAAAATCCTCTGTTTGGTTTTTAACACCTTTCACAAACTAGCCCCTTCCCCTTTCCTAGTCTTCTTACATTTTACCCTCCTACACATACTCTAAGACCCAGCAATACTAATCCTCCCATGTGACCCTCCTTCTCCTGACTCTTAGCTTTTTCACCGCTAGCCTCCATGCTTTCCTTCTTCATCTCTGCTTCCTGGCTTCCTTCAACACTTAGCTCAGATCTCTCCTTCTGTAAGAAACCTTTCCCAACTCCCTCCCCCCTTCCAATGCCAATGTCTTCCATCAGAGATTACCTCCCATTGACACTGGATGTATCTTGTAGTACAGAGTTGTTTTCCTGCGGCTCCCTCCATCCTCCATTGTAATGTGAACTCCTTGAAGGAAAGTACCATATTTTTTGCTTTCTTTGTACTCCCAGAGCTTAGCCAACTGCCAGGCACATAGTAAGAGCTTAACAAATGCTAAATGACTGACTGACTGATTCTGCTCTTCACTTTTAGTTCTTTCCTCCAGAAATAAACAGGACAAGTCTAATTCTTCTTGTATGTGACAGACCTTCGAAGGCATACTGGCTCTTTGTCATTATCACTCTCTCTTCTAGGTGATAGATATTTGTTGTGGTTGTGCGCAACAAGATGGCACAGCAGCTGGGCCTGGAGTCAGGAAGTGTCATCTTCATGAGTTCAAATCCAGCCTCAGAAACTTACTAGCTGTGTGGCTGTGGGCAAGTCACTTAACCCTGTTTGCCTCAGTTCCTCATCTGTCAAATGAGCTGGAGGAAAAAATGGCAAACCACTCCAAGTAGCTTTGCCAAGAAAACTCCAAATGGGGTCACAATGAGTCAGATGCCACTGAAACAACTGAACAACAAAAGCATTTCTCCAAGAATTGGAGTTAAGCTTGCTGGCCTATTGTCTATGGATTCTATTCTCTTCCCACCTTACACAAGTAAGGAAAACATAAGGGTGAATGTAAATGAGGTGGAATAAGTTCAGAACTTCTGACACCTGTCAAATTGATTTCAACCTATGACTCAGCCTGGGTTGTTCAGACCATCACCTTACCCTTCTCCAAAAGGATGTTTCCAAAGCCTTAGTCAACTTTTCGAAATCTAATGACCTGAAAACATGTTGAACATTGATTTTTGAGAACTATTTCCTTTAACTAAGAAGTAGTTTTGGTGTAAGGGATAGAAATCTGGCCGTGGAGTCAGGAAGAGTTAGGTTCAAGACGTTCAGCCAAATCCCCAAAACTAAAAGTTGCAGAATATTTTGATCTGCATTGTTAGACAGAAAATGCATAATGGTAATTTCCTACACTGATGAAATTATAGAAAAGGAAAAAAAATCTTTATCAACTTTACAAAAAACATCCGTGGCTACTCTGCCACCACCAACGCTTCCCACTCCCCTACCAAAAAGACAAAATATGTTATCCCAAGCTTGGTTTGATAAGAACAGAAAGCCAAAAATTTTGGATGAAGTTACCTAGATAGCATCATAAATGGAAATCAGTTGAAGGCACTGGAAAACTTATTAAGTACCTATATAAGTACATACTTCCTCAAAAGAACTGGGCTATATAAAAATACCAAAGCAGTCTGTTTGTTCAGCTGTAAGAGACAAGAAATGCAAACCCAAAGCATTGCTGTCCACTATGTGGCTTGTACCAGACAAATCACATAAGCATGAATCTCCAGTAAGGACTGGAGAGGCCACTTTGCTAAAGCATATAATCCATCATGAATTGCTCCTCCACCTTTTGTAGAGATACCAAGGATTTTGCCAGCTGGAGCCAGTGATCTCATCTATACTAACGAATTTCATAAACAAAGATGAAGTTGAAGAAGACCCCAGGAAAAAAATCTCTTGCCACTAAAACTTTTTAAAATCTGTCCTGAGTGACAGGCCCTTATTTTTGCCAAATTAATTAGTGTTCCAAGTCCAGTTCTTCCAGGACGGGCAGTAAGTGTTCATTTTTACAAGGGGATATCCTTTAATCATCTCCAAATTACAGACCCCTCACTCTGTTGTACATCTCTTCCAAACTCTCTAATAGCCTTCTCCTCAATAAAAGATACAGTTTTGCAAATTACAGGGATGGGTTTCCCAAAATAATCTTTTGTGAGAGCAGCAGGCTAGATTCAGGAACAGTTATTTCTCTATTGTTCACTCCTACAAAGTGCCTAGACCATATCATCTCAGCTCTTCAAAGAAATGCCCTCACTGATTTATGATTCCGTGCTACATCCTCTGTCTTTTAGAGAGTTGTGACAGAAAATCCAGGCATAAAGACATTGCATCAGCTACAACTAAACCTGGTTCCTTCCCCAAGAGATTTATTCTTGTTCTCATGTTCTCTCTGTCTCTGTCTCTCTCTTTATCTCTGTCTCTGTCTCTCTCTCTTTCCCCCCCTTTCTCCCTGTCTTCTCCCTCCCTCTTCTTCCCCCTCTCCCTTCACTCTTCACTCCCCCCCATCTCCCTCTTCTTCCCCTCTCTCCTCTCTTCCTTCTCTCTCCCACTTCTTCTACTGGTCCTGCTCCCTCCCCTCTCCCTCTTCCTCCCCCATGTCACCTCTCTCTTGTCCTCCCTCTCCCCCCCATCTCTCCTTCCCTTCCTCCCTTTATTCTCTCATTGATTAAGCACTTATTTATTGAGTTCTGTTTCTTTGTCAATGTTTCTTGGTCTCTGTCTCTCATGTTCTCATTCTGTGTCTGAGTCTCATCCCCATTTCTTGTTTGTCTCTTTCTCTCTGCCTGTTTCTGTCTCTGTCTCTGTCTCTCTCCATCTTTATCTCTCTCCAGCTCCACCAGTTTCACCCAGACTCAGGAGCTAGGATGGTCACTGCCAACATCACATCTGTCTCTAGGGTCATACATACTCTCTATATTGACTGAGATAAAGAAAAACCTATTTAGCTCCAAAACCACACACACACACACACACACACACACACACACAATTTCAGTTCCCAAAAGGAAATTTATTAAGAAACAACAAAAGTGTAGAAAAGGATGATTTTTGCAGAGTACGAATTTCTTATCCAAACTAGTCATATTGGCTTGGCTAGCATATCCTATGAGAACAATCCCACTTCCTTTCCTTGCTTCAATTCCCATCTGATTGGCACTGATTCAGCTCACTAATCACTCCTATCAGGCTAGCAACACTGTCCTTGTGAATCACAGTTCATATATATTGCTCTATTTAAGCAACTAGGCCTCGTCTTTCTTTTTAACTATATGTTCTCAATGATGGCCACCATCTTTCCCTAGAAGTTTTCTCCAAGCAGTCAGTAAATTAATTAGCATTTATGAAAAGCCTACTATGTGCTGGGCATTGTGCCAAGTGCCAATAATTGCTTTCCCATACCAACTAGCTGCAATTTTTCTTCTCTTCCTGTTTCAAAATCTCAGCACTCAGTTTGGCCCACTCCCAAGGTTTCTCTTCCTGTCTAAGAAACACCTCCAGCTTTTAGTTCATCGGCATAGCAGACGAACATCATGCCTTGAGGTAACTATGCAATTAGGCTCACTGATCCAAGTTACTGTCTGTGTCCATTTTCCCAGGATGCCCTCTAGTGATTCATTATCCCAAGGGCTTCCAGGAGAGTCGATTGGGAATTCTATCTTTATCATTTTATAATTCTAAAATACTTAGACTTTACATTAAAGGCAATATAGATAATTCCCACCAAAGGAAGAAGATATTTTGACCACAAAGGTCAATATGAAATATGCTAAATTATATAGCATATATTTATCTCTTGTTTGTTTCTCCTTCTTAAACTGTTAATAAACAATAAGCTTCTTCAAGTCCTTTAGGAAGAAGTCAGAGTATAAATAGTAAACATATATATACATATATATATAAACATATATATGCACATACAAAAATACAGCTTTTGATACTTAAATATCATGCATTTTCATTGGCAAGGATATTCCCATCTGAAATACAAACCACAGCCTATCCATGCTACCTCATCTCCAATTCAACTAAGATTTATTAAGTGGGGGAAAAGGGGGAGCAGTTAGGTGGCATAATGGATAGAGCATCAGCCCTGGAGTTAGAAGGACCTGATTTCAAATCCAGCCTCAACACTTAACCCCACTGCCACAAAAGAAAAAAAAAAGCTTATTAAGAACCTACTATGTGCAAAGGAATGTGAGGGAAAAAAGAAAGGAAGGAAGGAAGGAAGTGTGTGTGATAAAAAGATTTTAAATCACTTGGAGACAGCTCAAGGTGAATAGAGAAGGGTCTCTTTATTAGAATCTTGAAAGAAGCGGGCAGTCCAACCACTGAACAAAAAGTTCCGGGGAGGGGACAGGAGGGGCGGCCCCGAGGGCCCCAAGGCAGAAGGGTTAATTTATGCTAGCCAGGTGGGGGGGGTGGAGTTTGGGAAGGGTTAGGGAGGAGTTGGGGTTTAAAGGGACATGCACTTTCTATATTCACTGTGCAGACTCATTGCCCATAAGTCATTGGGAAAAATTGGGAGGGGGCGAGTGAGGAGGTGTGGTTTTTGCCTTGACACGTCACTAGGTAACTTCTGGTCAAGGATGAGTGACATAGGTCCAACTATGGCTTATTGGGAGGATAGGCCTGGTTGTTTCAAGAGATGCCAAGTCTGGAAGCTAAACTGATTAGGGATTCCAGGAGGTCCCATCTTGGGAGTGAGTTATCTTCTGATAGTGCTCTTCAAGGTTCCTAAGCAGCTGGCCAATAAGAACAAAGGAACTATGTATTTCTCTAGGAATATTTGAGTGATTGATTCATGGGAAACTATCTAACAGACCTACTGCTAGCTTAGGAAAAGACTTTGAGGCTAAGGGCAGGGGAGAAGCAGAATTAATGCCTTTATGGCTGAAGGAAAGTGTGACTTTTACAGCTCAATTGGACAGGCTTATTACAAACTGACATAGGTACCTGAACACAAGTGAGATTCTACAAAGTGAGGTTACAACAAAGCATCCCAGATCTTATCATTCCCCCCCTTAACGGAGAAGACACAAATTCATTTGGGGCAAGGGACGAGGATCTCAGCTTCCCAAGTTGCTTCATGCTGAAAAAGGTCGCAGCACTGTCCTTGTCCAAACAAGCGGGGGGGTGGGAGGGGGCATCAGTCAAGGGGCAGGGGCTGCAGCCACTGTCTGGAACTCAGCAGATACAAGATCCAAAGGTGTTTGGCCTAAAATACACAAATCTAGCAAAATGAGTAGACAAACAAGAGCCTAAAAGGAGTAGGAAAATGACCAGAAGTAGAGTGAGTATGGGCTAGTACAATCCATTACTCAGACTATTTTACTGCACTTAATATCTCCACCTGCTACATAGACTAGGTGCCTCATAAAATATTCTTCACTAACATAACTATAAACCTTAAACAACAGAGGTTTCTGACTTAAACCTCACAACTCAATAGCAGACATACATCCTTGTTTCACAAAGCTTGTCTATCCTCTAACTGGAAGAAAGAGGTACTTCAGAAATTGAA
>CM053580.1:398477483-398493470 GCA_028627135.1 Pseudochirops cupreus | reverse complement strand
TGACTTCTAAATTAAAGAGGAAGTTGAAAAAAATCTGGATATATGACTCTACCAAAAACCACACTAATAATGAAATGTTTCTGAAGTAATATCAAAATTGTCATTTGGACTGAATAAATATAAAATTTTACCATACATCAAGAAAAAATAGATACTAAACACTTCAGGACTGAATCCAGAGTTCATATCAAACCACTGAACCAAGGTGATACCTACAAATAAATACCTTGGTCTTTTCCAGACAGCACATATGTAGCTTAAAGATATGAAGGAGAAGGCTATGGCTCAGTTCCTTAAGGTTTACTGGTATCCTAAATTCAAAAGGATTCTCCAGGCAAGACATATGAAGTATAAATATATGAATGAGAAGGTTATGACTTGGTATATTAAGAAACTTACTGGCATCCTAAAATCAAAGTCAAATGATAAGAACATGTTTATCAGTACATCTACAATACCAGGTTTAATGTACATGTTATAAACCATAAAACTGGGAATCATAAACTTGGAAAGTATCCTGACAAAAACCCATAAAATATAAATGAAGAAGTGCCTATTACCTTGGGCAATGATAGAAAGATTAATATTTGCTCACCAAAAGAAAAAGAGAAAAATGAGTGATGGCCATTCTTTGAGCACATGACAAACAGATCAAAAATCTGTTGACATACTTTTGGAAGAAGTTTCATTTCACCAAGCAATAAACTGCTATAATAATAATTAATGATGACGATATTTACATAGCAACTACTTTGTGCCAGTCACTGCTAAGACCTTTACAAATATTATTTCATTTAATGCTCAGAACCTTGAGAGATAAGTGCTTTTATTGTCCCCACTTTTAGAGTTTAAGAAACTGAATCACAGAGGTTAAGTGACTTGTCTAATAAAGCAAACAAGACAACCAGAATGATAAGTACCTTTTCCTATTCCCACATGAATTTTGGTCTCTTCTAGGTCTCTGTGTTTTGAAAACTTTTCATTCTAATATTTAGTATGGTGACATCTATTAAAAACACTTAGCATTTTTGCTGATCGATGCTGAGTCTGGGCAACAGTTTGGTTAGTGATAATGGCCACATTTGAACTCAGGTCTTCTTGACTCCTAGCCCAATTCTCTAACCACTGCACTTCCTAGTCATCCTACCTTGATTGATAATAAATGTCAAATGTAACCAAAAGTAGTATACCTGTGGAAAAAATCTAAAAAACAGCTAAGATCTAAGAATGAATTCATGACATTTGCATGAACTCAGTCAACAGTATATCAATAAAGAAGCAACCAACAAATATGTGTCTCATGCAAATTTTTTTCTAAAGACAGAGGGGCTTATGATGGCAACTCAGGACCATGTCATCTAGACTCCAGAATACAGAAGGGACATACTTAGGGAATCAGGTCTTAGTGATCACTGTAGATTAAGCAAGGGAGCAGGAAAAACTACAAGACATCATCACAGGCAATAAAAATTTATCACTACTTGATACTTAACAAGGTATAATCTGGTATCTAGAATTATACAATAAAAGTCCTCTATCTTTTATTAATGATCAGATAATAAATTCCCATGCCATAAATACGACCTCAAAATATTCTGGAGAACTCAATCAATAAGCTTCCCAGAACTATCACTCACCAAACTGTTGCCCAGAATTTTCCAGACATAGCATTGACTGACAAAAACTGGATAACAATGTTTTTAACAAAATTCCAACATACTAAAGATTAATAATTAGCAAGCCTCACAGAATGAAAAGCTTTTAAAACATAGAGACCTAGTGGAGACTAAAATCTTATAGGAACAGGATAAAGTATTTATCATACTTGTCCTGTTTCTTCCTAGAGTTGTAGCAAGCATGCTTTCAGTGAGCTCACACAAGGTAAGCATAGATTCAAATACTTCTATTCAACCCCCCAAAACAGTTATTTTAACCACCTGTGCAAGAATCCACAGAACAATAAGCAAAAAAGAATAATCTCAGGATAGATCATTTCTATCTCAACTCCAATGAAAAAGATGAAAAGAATGAGATGATGATGATGATAGTGATGAGGAGGAGGATGACAGTGGTGGTAGTGATGACAGTGATGATGATGAAGATAGTGATAGTGATGCTGAGGGTGGTGGAGATGATGATAATGATAGTGATGATGATGGTGATGATGATGATGATGATGATGATAAAAATGGGTAATTACCACTACAAATGACCCAAAGGTTCCATCTATTCATTGATGGTTATTTTCAAAGAAAAAGATTAAAACTTTTATTAACATACCACAGCAGGTTGCAAAATTTTAGCATTTCCTACATACCTAGAACAACAAGCTGAAGTGGCAGGATTTATACTATGGAAGCTTCATAACCTAATGGACAACAAAACTTCATGCTATAAATATTTTGCCCAAACATATCATGAAGGATTAAAGAAATCCACTGTACTGGAAATAGAACTTCATCACAGACAAATCTATTGCCCACAAATGCCAGTCCATAACATTGACCCAAAAAAATTTAAGAACAACACTTTTAGTAGATGTTAGATGTACGCTCACAACTTCCCAACTCTAGAGAATGAAAAGCTCTCAGATACAGCAGTCTCAAAGAAGAAATCCAAACCATACAGGAACAACATGAAGTAATCATCCTTGTTGCCTGTTCATTCTGGATTTATCCCAAGATGCTGTCAGTGAGCTGACAAAAGATGAGCATACATCCCAGTGCTTTTATTCAACTACAAAAGGCCACTATTTTATCCATCGCACAAATCTCCCAAATAATAAACATAAAAGAACACTATTAGGGCAGCTAGGAGGTGCAATAGTGCACAGAGCACCAGGTCTAGAGTCAGGAAGAGTAAACTTCCTGAGTTCAAATTTGGCCTCAGAAATACTAGCTGTGTGACCTTGGACAAGTCACTTAACCCTGTTTACCTCAATTTCCTCATTTGTAAAATGAGCTGGAGAAGGAAATGGCGAACCATTCCACTATTTTTGCAACAAAAAAACCCAAAGAACAAATGGGATCACAAAGAGTCAGACACGACTGAAATGATGGTAATGGTGGTGATGATGATGGTGACGATAGTGATAGTGATACTGATGGTGATGATAGTGATGGTGGTGATGATGATGGTGAGGAGGAAGACGAGGATGATAGTGGTGGTGATGATGACTGAGATGACTCAACAACAGCAAAGAACAACTTCTCTCCAGATCGTTTCTGTATGTATTGTATCAGTTATAAGATGAAAGGAATGAGTAGGAAGAAGTGGCAGAGGAGGTAGAAGAAGGTGATCGAAGCTTTATAATGTAGCGGTTAGACAGCAGAGAAAGTGTTAGCCTTGGAGCCAAAAAGACCTGAGTTCAAGTTCTACCTCAGACACGAGCTCACTGCATGACCCTGAGTAAGTCCCTTAACTTCTCAATGCTGAACTAAGAGTATACGTTGCAGAACGGTGCTCACTCTGCTTTGGTGGAGTGAAGTTCTTCACTGGGAGGACTCTACATTGATAAAATTGCAGGCCCGAGTATAAAATGACAACAACAACCAACAGGGCAGCTAAGTGTCACCATAGTGCACAGAGCACTGGGCCTGGAGTCAGGAAGACCTGAGTTCAAATCCAGCCTCCAAAACTTACTAACTGTATATCCTTGGGCAAGGTTAGCCTCTATTTGACTCAGTTATCTCATTTGTAATGTGGGAATAATAATAGCACCTACCTCCCAGGGTTATCATGCATCTAAAATGAAACAATTATAAAGCACTTAGCATAGTGGTTGGCATACAGTAAGCATATATGAATGTTATTATTATTACTAATTGTAAGGCAACTAGGTGGTACAGTTAATAGAGTTCTAGGCCTGGAGTCAGGAAGTCCTTAGTTCAAACCCAGGCTCAGAAAATTACTAGCTGTATGACCCTAGGCAAGTCACTTCACCTCTGTTCGTCTCAGTTTCCTCAACTGTAAAATGGGGATAATAATAGCATCTACATCTCAAGGATATTGTGAAGGTGAAATTAGATAACATTTGTAAACTGTTTAGTACAGTGCCTGCACATAGTAGGCACTTAATAAGTATTGATTGATTGATACAGCACTCTACAATTACAAAGCATTGGTCACATTTTTCATGTTATCTGAAAATATATGCTTCATACAGTCCTTGAAACCAAGTCTTCTTTAAGGCTAATAATTTTGCTACCATATTATCAGTCCTAGGCAAAATTAACAAAAAGAGACAAAGCCTATCGTCAGCTCCTTTCTGTTCCCTGGCTGCCTCAGTTCTCCCCCACATCTGGGCTTTAGTCTTTGTGTCATAGTGGAAAGAACACAGTGCTTGGCCAAGTTGACAGAAATTTGTTAAGGTCCTACTTTGTGTCAGGTACTGTTGTAAGCACCAGGAATACAAATAAAGGAGAGAGGGAAAAGCTCCTGTTCTCAAGGAGTTCATTGTCTAATGGAGGAAACAACATGCAAACTATATACAAACAAGGTAGTTATATAGATAGAGATATATGTTAAATAGGAAATAATTAAACAGAGAGAAGGCATGAGGATTAAGAGGTATTGAGAAAGGCTTCTTAAAGAAGGAGGGATTTAGCTGGGACTTGAGAGAAGCCAAGGAAACCATGAGGCAGAGATGAGGAGGGAGATAATTCCAGGCATTTCTGTTGTTCAGTAATTTCAGTCATGTCTGACTCTTTGTGATGCAATTTGGGTTTTTCTTGGAAGAGATATTGGAGAAAGGAAGGAAGGAAGGAAACAAGGAAGGAAGGAAGGAAGGAAGAAAGGAAAGAAGGAAGGAAGGAAGGAAGGAACAAATTCAATAGGCAACTGGAGGTGCAAGTATGGAGGTCAGGAAAGAAGTCAGGGTTGGATAATTAGATCTTGGAAACATCCGTATAGAAATGATTACTGAATCTATGGGAGCTGACTTCATCTTGTTGGAGGATCTGAATTCAAATCCCAGTGCTCCATATTATTCCTCTCTGAGTCTCAGTTTTCTCATTTGCAAAGTGAAGGTATTGGGAAGTAGATGATCTCTAATGTTCATTCCAGCACTAAATTCTAAGATTTATGTTCCTACTAGCTTTTAACCATCCCTCTCCAATCCTCCCCTCACTCCTGGCTTCCTCAATTCACTGCTGACCACCTGGGCTTCATTCCCCCAGGGTCCTCCTGGGTGTCTGAAACTAATCTAATCAATTAACTCATAATAAGGTATCAATGACTTCTTTTTTTAAAATATCAGAAAGCAGAGGTACCAGTATCTATGGCAGTCTTCCCATCAGAGCCAGCTTTTCCAATCCAAAGGTCATTTTACTCATAAGAAGGAATTTCCCAATCTCCTTATATCCATCTCACAATGTCCTTCTTCACTCTACCTGAACCACAGAGTTATGGTCACACTCTGAAGCTCACCATTACCCACAGGTATTCCACTTCCTTACTCAAAATCTCTGACATTCCTCTGATCATAACTTTCTATCATTCCATCTCTTCCTTGGCCTCACCACTCCTTTGTGTTCATGTTGACTGCCAATCCTTCCATCCTTGAGTACTTTCTCAATCCATTAACTCTGCTCTGAGTTCATTTTTCTCCATTTCTAGTGTCATATATTTGGACAATTCAACTCTACAAGGTCCTCTGCTCTGCCAACCATCTTTTCATTTCTTGATGAACTTCAGCCCTGAATTATTCCCATCATCTGCTTGCATCATTCTTGTTTGTGTGTTGCTGAACAGAAGGGGAAGAAGACATACAACCATGCTGAGGAAGTACTTTATAAATTGGTGTTATCAAACTTCAACAAATCCCAGATGGATTGCAAAGCAATTCTGTTGTTGCATCTAATTAATTGCCTATATCACTTCTCCAGAAATAACTTTTTTTTAAAAGTGTTATTTTCTTCAGTTAGGCTGGTGACTTGCTTTTCATGATTTTCTTGCATCATTCTCACTTCTCTTCCCAATTCTTCCTCCACTTCTCTTACTTGATTTTCAAAATCCTTCTTGAGCTCCTCCATGGCCTGCAACAAATTCATATTTTTCTTAGAAGCTTTTGATGCATGAGTTTTGACTTTGTGGTCTTCTTCTGGTTCTGTGTTTTAATCTTTTTTGTCCCCAAAAAAAGATTCTATGGTCTGATTGTGCTTCCTCTGTTTGTTCATCTTGTCAGCCAATTACTTGACTTTTGAGTAGAACTCTGCTTCCAGAGTAGAGAGAGCTGTGTCCCAAATTGCTGGGGGTTTTGCAGTTATCAGAGCTATGACGAGGATGCCCTCTCTACAGCCATCACAAGCTCTGGCACACTGGCGTTCCTCACCCCAGGACCACCACCAAAGACTGTGACCCAGATCCAAGCAGGTCAAAGCAAGAACAATTACCCTCTGAATGATCACTTGGTTTCCCTATGATCTGCAAAGCCGGGAGCACTGGAGATAGCCATGTGGCAGCAGATGCAGCCACTATGGCAGCCTCTTGCCCCAGGGGCAGGAGCCAGACCACAGCTCTTCTATCACCCTGGAACAATAGGGTTCCCCACTGACCTTTTACTTTCTCTTTGGTGTTTATGGGTTGAGAAGTCTGGGGAAACCGCCACAGCTGCTGGTGATTCAGTCTCCTGAATCTGATGGGTCTGGGCCACTGATTGGGGCCCATCTGGCTCATGTGGGACTGTGCTCTGCTCCCAGCTTACTACGATAGACCCTTCCTCTCGGCCTGCCAGGCTGCCTTCAGCAGGAGATTCACTTTGTGGGTTCTGTAGCTCTAAAATTTGTTTAGTCAATTTTTTACAGATATTGGAGGTGGTTGGTGTGGGAGCTCAAGCAAGTTTCTGCTTTAACTCAACCATCTTGGCTCTGCCCCTCCAGAAATTACTCCAAGCTGTCTGTTCTCTACTCAAACCTCCAACACTTCCACCTCCCTTTTCAACAGAGGACATTGCCTAATTCACAGAGAAAATTAAGGGTCTTCCAAGTGAGCTCCCTCTTCTCTCTTTCTCTTCATCTCAAAATCCCATGATTTTATCCATTGTCCTCCTGCATTCTTTGCCAAAGCCAACCCGACTAGGTATGCACTTGAATCCATCTTCTCCTGTTTTCTCTTACAGATTTCATCATCAATCACCCACTCTCTTTATAATCTTCAAATTCTCCCTATTGACTTGTTCTTTTCCTATTGCCTTCAAACATTCCCAAGTTTTTCCTATTCTAAAAAAAAATTCATTAGACTTTACCATCTTCTCAAACTATCACTCTATATCTTTTCTCCATTTCTTAGCCCAATTCTTAGAAAAAGTCTGCCCTCATTGCTTCCACTTCCTCTCCTCTCACTCATTCCTCAACCCTTTACAGTCTGGCTTCTGACCCCATCAATAAACTGAAACAGTTCTCACGAAAATTAGCAAGATTTCTTAATTGCCAAAGTTGACTATTTTTAACTAGGTCCTCATCCTACTTGACCTTCCTGGGCTTACTCTCTCCACCTGGCTCTGTCTTCTCTCTGGGTTTTGATGATACTCTCTCATCTCTCTCCTCCTGCCTATAGGATCACTGTATCTCAGTCTTCTTTGTTAGTTCATCACCCATTTTGTGTCCCCTATCAGTGTTCCCCAAGGTTTTATTTTGAACCCTTCTTTTCTTTCTCTATAATCTCTCAATGACTTCATCAGCTCCCATGAATTGAATTATCATCTCTATGCAGATGGTTCACAGTCCTATTTTTTCCAGACCCATTCTCCCCTGAGCTTTAGTCTTAAATCACCAGTTGCCTATAGGACCTTTCAAACTGAATGTCCCATAGAATCTGTAATTCAATATTTCCAAAATTGATCTCATTACCTTTCCCAAGAAATCTAATCCCTCTTCTATACATCCCTGTTTCTCACAAGGGTGTCATTTTTCATCCACATCTCCCAGATTGGTAGCCTTGGCATTCTCAGCAACTCTTGCTCTTCTTCACCCTACATATCAAATTATTTGCCAAATATTGCACTTTCTACCTCCACCAACATCTCTTGCATATGACTTCTCTACTTACACATCTACCACCTTAGTTCAGACCCTCTTCACCTCTTACCTAGATTCTTGCAATAGCCTTTTAAACAACTTTCCTGCCACCTCTCACCATTCCAGTCCATCCTACACCTTACTGCCAAAGTTATTTTCTTTAAGTGCAGGCCCAAACATATGACTCTCCTATTCGATAAACTCCAGTGGCTTCCTTTTCCCTCTATGATCAAATATATATTCCTCTGTTTAGCTTTTTAAAACCCTCACGACCTGGCCCCAAACTATCTTTCCAGCCGCAAAGGACATTTTTCCCCCTTTTGGACTCTATGACCCAGACTTTGCTGTCTTCCTCACACACCACATTACATCTCCTATCTCTTTGCGTCTGCACTGGACGTGTCCCATGCCTGACATGAATTCCCTTTTTACCTCTGCCCTTCTTCCTTCTTCTCATTCCTTTCCTTCTCTCAAGACACAGTCTAAGTACCACCTTCTACATAAAGCCTTTCCTAACTCCCCCACCTGCTAGCGCCCTCCATTCCAAACTGCTTTGTATTTCTTCTCTTTACATTTATTCTGCATATAATTACGTGTGCCCTTGTTGTCTCTCCCGTTAGAAGAGTTGAGATCATTTCATTCTTTGCATTTGTATCCCCAGTTCCTAATAAAGTGCCTGGGACATAGTAGGCACTATAAAAATATTTAGTACTTGAAACAGAAAGAAGCTCCCACCATCATTGCTGCTGGAGAAACAAGAGAATCTCTGCTCTGTCTCATGTGCTTCCTGGTAGGTTTCCCATAGATACCTACAGATCTACTTTTTATTTTATTTTATTGCTTTTTGGAGGAGCAATTCGGGTTAAGTGACTTGCCCAAGGTCTCATGGCTAGTAAGTGTTAAGTGTCTGAGTTCGGATTTGAACTCAGGTCCTCCTGACGCCAGGGCTGGTGCCCTATTCACTGCACCACCTTGCTACCCACCTACGGATCTACTACTCCAGAGCCAGATAGGGAAAGAAGAATAAATATTTATATAGCACCTACTGTAATCCAGGCATTGTGCTAAGCTCTTTTACTTTCTTCCTTTTTTTTTTTTACAATATTATCTCATTTGATCCTTACAACAAACCTGCAAGGTAGGTGTTATTATTATCATCATCATTTTACAGTTGAGTAAACTGAGGCTGAAAGGTTAGGGTCATATAATCAATAAGTAGGTGAGGTTGCATTTGAACCCAGGTGTACCTGACTCTGGGCACAGCACTCTGTGCTCTACGGTGCCACCTAGCATCTTGGATAATACGAGAGAATCCAAATGTCCTATGCAGTTTTGCTTCATAGATAATGCTTTGTAGGTACCTCACTGATCTGAAATTCTCCAAACTATCTGGGAAGCAGGGTCCCATTGACAACATGACTAGTAGGGATGGCTAGGTGGCACAGTGAATAAAGCACCAGCCCTGGAGTCAGGAGGACCTGAGTTCAAATCCAGCCTAAGATACTTAACACTTACTAGCCGTGTGACCTTGGGTAAGTCACTGAACCCCAATTGCCCTGCCCTCCCCCCTCCAAAACGCAAAAACAACAACAACAACAACATGATTGATTGTGGTTCCAGTTTTCCCCATCCATCATCCAGGTTTCAAAAGGAACTACTGAAGTAGCATAACACAAATATTCAAATATCAAACACTGAGGTTTTTTGGTCTATGATTCACTTTGATTTTGCTAGGAGTGAAAATTGAAAGAAAGCCTTTTAAGCTGGGCATCTCAAGAAAACACTGACTCGTATGCAGCAGGAGGGACTGATTTGAATTCTAAGAGGTTTTTCCTTGAAATGAGCTTTTTCTGCAGAGATTATAAAGGCAAGAAAAAAGATAAAAGGGATCAGAGTTCCAGATGGAGTTTAGAATGTCCTAAAAATCAAATGCAGTCATGAAATGATAGGCGCTTAGGTGCAGAAGCACACAAAAGAATCTCATCCATCCTTTCCTTTCATTAAGATTTCCATTTCTTATATTTTGAAGGCTGATGTCACAGGGTGAATGAGCATATAGGGTGCCTCTGGGGAAAGTTCAGAGGGGACCCAGTCAGGGCTGGCTCTATCATTTAGGGAAAACAGGCAGTTGCCTTGGGCAGCGAAATATTAGGAACAATGAAAATGTGTAGTGACTGCATATTGTGTGAGTGACTTCAGGCTTGGGGGGACAGACATTTTCCAGTCCACCTGGGGCAATAAAAGCCTTCATTGCCACCACTAGATTCAATCAGGGACACACAGTATTGATTTCCAACATTAAATTACACTGAAGTTTTTATTATTGGATACAGATATTTCCCATTGTTTATAATGTGGACGTGTGTGGATGGAGAAGAGAAGGGAAAGAAAGGCAAAGACTGGTGAGACACAATCAATGCCACAACATCAGACCTCAGAAGCCTTTTAGGACAAGGAACCCATCTATTTTCACAGTTCTGTTATCTGAATAGGGACTCTGTTGCCCTAAGATGGGTCCCCACTAAAATTCGCTAAGTTGCATTTTGGACAAACAGAAGGCATGATCTGAGGGGCTGCCAATTTTTTATGCATGGTCACAATCAAAGAATGCAGAACTGTCGCCCATTGGCTTACAAGGACACTTAAACTTAATAAGAATTGTTATTGAGCATGAAAATAGTGTTCTTGAATTATGTCAAGGTAATTTTATTTATCTTCTTCTAAAAGCAGGGGCATCTTGGAGCTTGAAATAGACGCAGACAGAGTAAGCTGGAATGGTTGCTTGTTTCCACTCGGTTAACAAGAGTATTTGTCTCTAGTGCAGATGAAAACGCAGACAACATACAACTCCCTTTCCCGCCAGAAGTTGCTCTAATTTTGTTTCCCCTCCCCCCAAATATAATAAAAATTAAAATGGAAACATCTTTTTAATCTTCAGGTAACAAGATGATGATTCACGCTGCTCACATACACGGTGTCACAACTCGAGAAGGTTACAGCCATGTATCTATCCGTGCACAAGATTTCCCATTGTAGCACAAGAAAGCCACGTTAGCAACTAGTCAGGCACATTTTTTTTATTCTCTGAATTTAACCCACGACTTCTGAGGTTCTGGGAAATGCTATGATGCTATCCCTTAGACTCTATTTTTACACAGGCGATCAGATATTGTTGTGATCATTGATCTGAAGTTGTTCAACTATCAACCATTAATTACCAAGCCATTGATGGATTTCCAGATGGTCAATAATAATGGGCTGCCCCAATAACTGATATAACAGCATCAAATAAAGGATTTTATTATTAAGACAACTGGATCGAATCAACTACACATGAACCGATCAGTAAATCAGCAAAGGAAATTATTGTTTACTTATATAAATGTGATCCAAATCATCTGTTAGCTACTCATGTTCAAAAGAAACATATTATTGGTTTAGAGATTTATTTTGTCGCTAATTGTTAGAGAGAGGAGAGAGAAGTCACTCTGTGTTTGTGTACATATATACATATGTACATGTGTGTACATATACACATTACAGGTATAATTGTGATATAAATGGGAACATCTTTCCCATCCATTAATAGGTCCATGTGACCTGCTTAAGTCACATGGAAGCCTAAGTCACATGAGTTTGAGTCACATGAAGCCTATGGTAGGAGGAGCTTGCTGAACAGGTAGAAAAGGAAGGGGTGGGACAGGAAGGGTATAACAGGAAAAGGTGGAGCTGGAACAGAGCCCAGAAGAAGTTGACCAAAGCAGTTAGAGCTGAGGGAAAGAGAGGAAGCAGGCATCAAGCTGTGAGGGTTTGTTTATGGGAAGGCCCTAGCAAGGGGAAAGCTTAGGGATGGAAGTACCCCCGGCAGTATTATTGTGTATAGATTTCTTTGTTGCTATGATGGATTTGGCTTTTTGGTATTGGGATTCTGTTTTCTGGTGTGTGAATAAATGTTTTTGGTTCTGTCTTCCACGTGGAGAGCCTGTTATATTTTGTAATTCAGAATTACTCCAGCATATTCATAGCAGTTGTAGGTGCTATGAATATTGTGTTAGCACTACAGGAGGTAAGGGTGGTCCAGACCTGTGATTTCATTGGTATAGAGAACTCTCAGTGGGAAAACTTCCTCTACCAATGTAGATCAATACCTGAAAAGGTATTGCAAATTATAGTTCTAGAGATTTGACTTAGACACAAAGAAGCTGACGTGCTGAGAGTCAAATAGCCAATATATTTAGGAGATGGTTTTTTAACCCAGATCTTCCTGAGTTTGTGACCAGTTCTCCACTCACTATGTCACACTGTTTCTCATATTTCATAATGTAATTAGATAGTGGACAAACACTCCTTAGACAATGAGAAGAGTACTTGGGTGATTCAAACCACATATCAGCGTCAGAACTTAGGCAGACATTCTATAATTGTTTGTTTGTTTGTTTGTTTTGGGTAAAGACAATCCCTTTTTTAACCAGTAATGGAAATGATGTATTCAAAAGGCACTAGCCATTCAGTATTTGCCCTTTTGTCTTTCTTACCTGCTAGCTGCTGTTTGGTGAGAGGCCGGGATATAAAGGAAAAGGCTTCAGTCTCTTTCCAGCTGAAGCCAACATGTGACCTTTGAATATGAAGCCCTATTCTTTTCCTCTTTGTATTTATTCTTTCCTGTTTTCAGTAACAGAAATTGCACTATGACCTTGTGAGCTTCGAAAGGTCAAGAGAGTGAGCCAGGAGGCTCCAAGGAGGTCCAGGAACATATTCCGTAATGGACTTTGAAGTCATCCAATCCAGAACAGAGGCCCTGAGGAATGACTTTAGTGACCCAAGCCAGCAATATGTGAAACAAGGACTCATCCAGCAGTTATGCCACATTTGGAAGTGAACTTGGTAGGACAAATGCTATGTAAAAACCTGTGTTAAGTCTGAGCCCACTCTCCCCAGGAACCAAGATAGGATGGAGAAAGTCTGCCTCTGGTTGTTAGAGGGAAATTATTTCTGTCTATCCTATATCTTTGAAGTGAATATCCCTTTTTAAAAGCTAATCAGTGTTAACTGGTTAAATGGAACTGGGTATTGATCACCCAGTGGTTCACAGAGGGAAGACCACACAGGAGCAAGCTGAAGCCAACAGTATTGCAGAAAGACTCTCAGACATATCAGAGGTACCTCCTAGAATCCTAATAGGGAGAGATAGCTAGCCTTGCTCTGAGATGATGTGTCCAGAGTCATCATTACAATAATATCTGTGCCCTGAAATGTAACTACATAAAACAGAAGCTTAATATGGTACATTTTACCATGTTTACAGTGTCTGGTCACAGACTCCAAGATATGAAGGAGTTCTGTTGTTTTTTCCACCCATCTCAAGCTTGTTCCTTTATTTATAGCCCTAACTCCTCACTAATTCATATATAAGTCTGTGCTTACATTATAGAAGATATTAGCCTTCCACTTTTCTGTCTTAATCAAATTAATTTTCCAAATTCCAAAAAGAATATTCATAGCTATGATCAAATAAACTGGCTGGACTGTGAGACATAAAACAAAGGGGAGGGGGTAGAAGAATAATCAAACACGGTAAATGATCACCATGGAAACTACATTGCTATCACTGATGTGTGAGACTACAACACAGTAGTACCAAAAATTTCAACTTCCTTCCATCACACAAATTCATCTACTAACAAAAAGAATCTTTCCTTTAAAAAAAATCATACAGCTCCTTGACGGTATAACTCACTAGAAAAAGCTAGTACTCCCCTCTGTCCCCACCATCCACACCAAAGCTCAATTGATAGCTGTTCCAAAGACTGATAAAGAAATGTCAGAGTAATTGCATGTTTAGCAACTGTTTATTTTGATTCATCCATTTAGAATCTCATTGCCAGTACTTGATATAAATTCGTGTATATAATACAATACTCTGAGAGAGGAGGAAGAGATATGAAGAATGAGGTGCACGAGGTCCAAACAAGACAGTCTGATTAACACTTGAGCTTGTGTTTTCAGGGCAAAAAAAGTAATTTGGCATGGTTTCTACAAAGAAATGTAATAATGAAAGGAAAAGGGAGGGAGAGAGGAGGAGGCAGAGGTAAAAGAGGAAATGGACAAAGAGAATAATGAACTTAATCTGGTCTCTGGGGCAGAATCACACATAGTACATAACCAGCAGCCTTCTCTCACTACTGGCCATGACACTTTCAAGAGAAGCTCTATGAGCAGCAGAGGAAAGAGCAATAATGCCCTTAGGAGAGTGCCCAAAGCAGACTCCTCGTCACCTTGTTGGAGAGTGACCCCAATGGAGAAGTAGCTACTGGGGAATAAATTATCTATCGCCTGTCTCTTAAACCATGAGCAAATCCACAAAGTAATTTAATGGCTTGTCATTCCCTAACCTGTAAGTGGAATTATAGGCTTGATATGGTTGTCAGGTCCCAAGTCTTGTTTCCTATACTAATATGCAACTGCCTCATTAAGCATTACACACACACACACACACACTCTCTCTCTCTCTCTCTCTCTCTCTCTCTCCCCTCCCCCCCAACCCTCTCTCTCTTTCCACTTTCTCTCTATGATTCTTTATTTTCAGTAGTAATCACAGCACCTGGGCTTGACATCAGTAGGAACCAGAACTCCGGATATCCCAAGAGTCCTTTTGGGAGACTGTCCTTTGATAATACTAAGAACAACTAAAGGGTGTCATGATTACAAGGCAGAAGCCCCCAATACTTCAGAAGTCACAAGCACTCCCATGGGTAGCCCTTGAATGGGCTATAATTTCTCAAGAAGGAAGATCACTGGGGCTTGTTTGTGCCTGTACCAGGATTACCACGCCAAGTATTTAAACGTCAAAAGGGAGTTAGAATTCCAGAGTTTATATTCCTTTCCTAAGACTTTTTCCTATTACAGGAATTTTAATAGCTAGACTTCCAACAAATGTATCAAGAGTTTGCCCTTCATATGAAAATAGAACTGAGGATTTTTTGATGGGAAAACAGGAATCGGAACAAAATAGAAACCCAAGACTAAAGATCTGAAATACTTCAAATCTGATTTTTTAAATCCAACCTTTTCAACTTTATAAAGATTCTGTTCTTTCTTTCGATCTTCTGTGAAGGGCAGTATATACAGTAGTAACGTGTCACTTTGTGCAACAGAACCCATGATTTAACCGGCATAGAGAACTCCCAGTGAGAAAACTCCCTCTACCACTGCAGATCAGCACCTGCTCGGCACCTTAAAGTCTTAATAGAGTTTGTGGGAGCCATGTGTACACAGAATATTTCATTAGGGTATGCCCCCAAGGAACAAAAATTTTTGGAAAGACAAATATTCATTGAATATTCAATCACAAGGGACATTATTTTTATTCATCAAAACAGAACAACCTAAAACTTTAAAATAAACTTACTTTTTAATTAACAATTGAATTTTACTTTTAAAAATACAAAGTTTGCAAAGGTTTCTTTTAATCGAATCCTTCCCCTAAAAACATAGAACCCTCTTTTCAGCTTTGGCTAAAAAAAAAAGCATTTTTCAAACTGAACTTTCCCTTAAACCCTACTTTGCTAGAAAATTACTGTTTGCTAGAACAGTAATAAATGTTACATTTATTACTATTTTTAGAGCAAGAGTAGGAAAGCAGTAGGGAGTATATGACCTAACTATGCAGCATGAGGATGGCTGGGGTATAGCCCAGAGGGTTTGGATCCACTATTGCCAGCCAATAATGGAATTTAAGGCCAGGTGATCAAAGGCTTATCCTTTTAAAATTAAAATTAGGTTTTTTGCCTTGCATGTACCAAACAGAGCCCCAGGGTCACATACTGAAGACTGAAGACTGAAAACAAAGTAGCCAGAGGAGTCAAAAGGAGAAAACATTTTCCCTGGGCCTGGCTGCAGTGCACTAGCAGCTTAGATAGGAGCAGGGTCCTCCTGAAGGCACAAAGGAAGACAGCAAATAGCCTGTTTGATA
>CM053580.1:398455271-398476983 GCA_028627135.1 Pseudochirops cupreus | reverse complement strand
CCCCTCCCAACTTCGCAAGTCCCACTGACCTAGTTCTCAACACTGCTTGCAGCTGCCACTAATCCGCTCACTGCTCCTCTCGTCTGGCCACCCCTGGGGCTCAGCAGCGGCCTCAGGCCAGGCTGGTTTTGGTTGGCAGTGCTGATATGGTTCCTCGTAGCCGAGCTGACTTTAGTGGGAAGTATCTTTGTGTGCGTTTTGGAATTCTAGGATTGGTTTAGAGTCCTATTTTATGGATATTTTTCTTCTATGTGGATTTCAAATACATTAGCATTCTCACTACACTTGAGTAGTGTAGTTGATAGAGTTGCAGTTGATGGAGAAGCCATGCGTGCAGAAGTTAATTGAAGGTTTTGTGACGATCAACAAAGATTGTATACATGTCACAGCACTTTCTGGCAACTTGTTCAATAATTATTGAACTGACAATAATTTGCTCTATACACCTCTGGGACTTTTTGGCACACGGTATTTTGCTCCTCAGTTAATATAGATTTTCTTATGTTTACAGATTAAAAAAAAAGTGATACAAGATACAGACATTTTGTTTAACACTCATAAACATATGACTGTCCAAATTTGGAAGGGTCAATAATGTCGTCATATTTTGGTAATACATATATGATAATTTCTGTTAAGAAAGATGGGCTCAGGTTTATATTTGAGAGGAAGTTGGTAAAGTGCTTTATTAATAATTCATATACCATTATGACTTGAGCCAATAATCATTGACTTTATCTAGTTCTGTCAGTTTCCAGTTTTGGAGAAAAGGTAGAATTCTAGTTATTTTCCTTGTTGTAAGTATTCTCTTACTTATGTTAATGGTGTCAAAAGTTTCTTCTTTCATCTAACTTGAGATTTTGTTAGGTAATATTCTTGCAACCATATAGATGACCAGAAAATCCCTACAGTCCTCCTTTGGGGTTCTATCTCATCTCTGATTTTTTTTTAATTTTGCAAGTTTCTGTAGTAAAAAAAAATTGATATTGAATTATTTATTTTATTTTGTGTACTACTGTGGCTTTTTCTCTCATCTTAATGTTTTGACATGATTTCAATTGCTAATGAAAGGAAGATAGACCTTCTGATATTCCTTGTTTTCTAAATTACTTTTCATTTACTTGGGTTTGGTTGTTTTTGCTTTAATTGAGCTACATGATATTCAGTTTTTCTATTGCTTGTACCAGTCTCAGATGTTCAGCAGATTTCTCACGTTGCTTTTTACCGTGTTTGGTCTGACACCTGTCCTTTGGGCTCTTCCTTGGTAGAGGGGCAGCATGGCGTGGTAGATAAAGCACTGGACTTGAAATTAGGAAGACGTGGACTCAGCTCTGCTTCATGCATCTGTTAGCTGTGTGACCCCAGCAAGTTACTTAACCCCTCTGCCTGCCTCAGTTTTCTCATCTGTAAAATGGGAATAATAATAGTATCTACCTTGTAAAGTTATTGTGAAGATCAAATGAGACAATGTATGTAAAATGCTTCATAAAACTTATATGCTATATAAATGCTGGATATTATCATTAACAATTATAGCAGCAACAAACGTATTCATAACAAATATGTAGCGCAGAGTATAAAATGTAATAATCACTATAATAGAATATAACATCATATATAAGATAGAATAAAGACTGTAATAACAAGTGTGATGACTAACACTAACACTAACAATAACAAGTAGCTTTGTTCTTCCTCCTCTGGGTGTTAATATGACTGTAACTGCTGTGTGTAGTGTTGAGTGCAAATCCTGAGAACAAACACTATGGGAGAATAATTTCATGCAATCTGGTTACAGTAGGTGCCAATTTTCTGGAATTACTCTGGTTTTGGTATAAGAGGTCTGCTAACTGGATTCATGCCCTCCAGCTCAAAAAGGGCTTCCTGGAATTTCAGTCTACGTATTTCTTTCTCCTTTTCAAAATCGTTTGGCACGCCGGGACTGTTTTGTCACCCATTTCATTATTAGGTATGGAGTTTTTATTACGCAAATCTTAATAACACAAAGTTCTTCAGATTTTCTCTCTTCACATTTTTGTATTTCCTTGATTTCATCTGTTATTTCACATAATCTTGAGTGAGAGATGAAGTTATGTTTACGATTGTTAGGCGCTGGTCAGCGCTTGGCCTGGGAGTTAAGGGTGAAATGACCAAAACCAGTATGAATTCCTTGGCTATAAATGTGTGTTACATAGTAAGTCCATAATAAGCGCTTATTAATTATTTTTTTTGGAGGGGGGAAGGCAGGGCAATTGGGGATAAATGACTTGTACAAGGTCACACAGGTAGTAATGTTAAGTGTCCGAGGCAGGATTTGAACTCAGGTCCCCCTGACTCTAGGGTTGGT
Source organism: Pseudochirops cupreus (assembly GCA_028627135.1). Lineage (NCBI taxonomy): Eukaryota > Metazoa > Chordata > Mammalia > Diprotodontia > Pseudocheiridae > Pseudochirops > Pseudochirops cupreus. The sequence goes on along the minus strand of CM053580.1, from coordinate 398,474,636 downwards.
GCTCTATTCACTGTACTACCTAGCTGCCCCAAGTACTTATTGATTTAACTGACTGAGATCTGGTTTGAATTCTGTTAAATGATAAAGTACTGGTCCATAATGAAAGCATTTATGTCCAAGCTATTTTATTCATATCAGTAGCTTGCTTACTTACTGCTCTGTACCATGCATTTTGTCCCAGAGAATTTTCAGCAGGTAGAATATTGGTATCTTTTGTTTTGGAGAGCCTTGCCATCTTGTGGTACCAGAACATAAAGGAGAATCCCTCCTTCTACCATCATCTATGTCAAGCTGAACATCCTGGCAGTCTTGAATAGGGACAGCCTGTAACCTTATGCCACGTCATTTATTTCTTTGACCCCAAGCAGTTGAATCACACTGATCATGGTGCTAATATTGCCATAGCCTAATTCGCCATGGTTTCAAGGTCCCCCACAGGCCTTTATGATTGTCTCAATAGTTTCTGGGTATGAGAAGTCTTTATCCTATATTGCCCAAGCTCATGTTCTCTTACTTTACTGTTGTCCCTCCTACTCCCACTACATGGCATGGATAATGGATTAGACTCTGGGAAGGTCTTATTATTATGCTACTGAAATAGTAAAACACTGCTCTTGTGAAGGTGATAATGTTTTTGAAGACTATACCATAGAAACACATGTTTTGGCATGTCTTAAAGAGTTGGAAAGGTTTTTGTCTGAGTCTCATGATAGACTCTGTTTCTGGTATTCAAAGACCAATCTAGTGAAGTTCAGAGAAATTTATCTCTGTAATGGGGTGATGACTTATTCATCACTAATTAGGTGACAAATAAGTTTTTGGCCACTGCAACACAGAAGGGCCATCCAGGTTTGAAGCAGGCATGTCGTCTGTGTTAAGGGATGGACCCATACTGATGATGTTAAGAAGGACTAAAATGTTCTTCTTCTTTTTTTTTTTTTTTTGCTTTTTGGAGAGTGGAGGGCAGGGTAATTGGGGTTAAGTGACTTGCCCAAGGTCACATGGCTAGTAAGTGTTGTGTCTGAGGCCAGATTTGAACTCAGGTCCTCTTGACTCCAGGGCCCGTGCTCTATTCACTGCACCACCTAGCTGCCCCTAAAATGTTATTATTCTTAAGGCTGGAGGAGGCCTCCTTGTGAAATGACCACTGAGAGCATCATTCAATCAGATTTCGTCTTTGGCCTTCCGGTGGCAAGGACATCATGAAAGTAAGCTATTTCACTAATAGAATAAATATGTTAAGGGTTTAGAGCTTTGAAAAAAAATATATTTGAGTATCTCTGCTGAGCTCAAAAGTGATCCAGATGGGCTTTCTGATTTTTTTTTTTTGTATTTGATGTTTTGGTAATAAGCTGGCGGGATCTTTATCCATTCACATTTCAGTCCTGAGCTTTAGAAAGTTCCTCATCATATTTTGCCTTAAGAGTAAAGAGTGTCCTTATCAAGCCTGGCTTGCTCTGGACAGCTGTGAAAAAACAGGGAAAGAAACACTGTGCTCTGAACATTTGTTCTTTGTTGTATTCATCCTTTAGAGGGCAGCTGGTCTGAATCATCTTGGAGAAGATGCTGTACAGCTGTTTCTCTAGAGCATCACCTGAGGCGAACTGAACAGCCCATCATCTTGGTCTATCCTCTTGATCTTGGCAAGCCATTTTGTCCTTAACTCTGTCATGTATAATCACTAAAGATGAGTGTTTATCTGAATCGTCTCTCATAGTACAACAATATATAGGAGCTTGTTCTCAGGAGTTTCAGGGACAGCATTCCATTGTCAAAGATTCTTCCTACCTCCTTTTTCTGCTTCCATTTTCCCAGGGTTTCTATGACAACGTTTTGCTCTGGTGGCAGCTCCAGGATTCTTACTATCATTACAGTTATTTCTTCTTATTACTGTTGTTGCTTATTGTCATCAACTTCATCTTTGGCCGTCATGTCATTTAGTCACATCCTGGACCTCAACACCTGGCCTTAGGGGAATGTGTTTCTCTTAATGTTTGAAAAGAAAAAAAATTAGAATGTAAATCCCAAGAGATTACCTGCTCTGCAATTATCCTAGATCAGGGTTTCTTTTTCTCTATTTTTAACCAACAAAGTGAACTTCCAAGTCACACTAATCTTACCAGGATGCAGAGTGTGAAGCTGTCATGACACAGCTTATAGATAAGACATAAAAACAGGCTTTTTTTTGAAAGGGAAGAGGATGTGGGGAATTTATAGATCTAAAGAAGTCTAATCATGTATTAGTAAAAGAGAAAAATAGGTGGTGAAAAATATTTTTCTTCCATTTTGAGTTATAAAAGAAATTTACCTCCTGACTATAATAGCTGCAGTGGAACATAAGAAAATATTTCAGGGTGGTATGAGAGAGGTAGTGTAGTAGAGTGTGAAGAATGCTTGTTTAGGAGTCAGATAAGACCTGGAATCAAATCCAGCTTCTGAAACTTACTAGCTGTGACCTTCTCTGAGCTTTGCTTTCTTCATTTGAAAATGAGTATAACAATTGAACTACCCACATAGAATTGTTGTGAATATCAAATTAAAAAAATACACACACACGTATACAATACATATATAAACACATATATACATATACACATATATGCATATACATACATATACACATATACACACATATATACATATACACTAATATATATAGTGCTTCAAAAACCTTAAAGCAACATATAAATATAAGTTATTATTGTTATTATTATTTCAGGTGGTATCAATATCAGGAAACTTTTACATAACTTCAAACCCTTCCACATTATTTTAGATAAAATTCTCCATTCTTTTTCTAGATAGTTAACAGTAAATCTGCCATTGTAACAAAATGATAAAATTATGGAAATACTGTTAAAGAATGCCACAAATGCTTTTGACTTGAAATTGTAAGTTATGACTGCAACTACTTAGTCTAGGTTATTTTCCATTGTTCATACCATAAAATCACAGAATGTCAGACCTGGTTAAGTTTTATTTATTTTTTATGTTTCACTTGATGTGAACAATGGCAGAGGCCAGTCAACCCAATTTTTTGTTTACTCAGTTTCAGTTTCTTCCTAGAAACTTACGCAATGGGCCTACATTTGCATAGAATCATGATGTGGGAATAGCTTGCCCACTTCCCTAATCTATGTCCCTCTCTGTCTTCCTCTTCCTGTAGCCAGCAAGGCAATCAAGTTCATATTTTGTAGACTTTAGAAAAGGAGAATCCCTAACTTTCCTTGGCAGTGCCTTATAGGACATAATCAAATTATACCTTTTTGTTGTTGTTCAGTTGTTTCTGACATTTCTGACTCTTCACGACCCTATTTGGGGTTTTCTTGGCAGAGATACTGGAGTGGTTTGCCATCTCCTTCTCCAGCTCATTTTCCAGATGAGGAACTGAGGCAAACAGAGTTGAGTGACTTGCCCAGGGTCACACACCCATCCAACTGCACCACCTAGCTGCCAGTGTTTTACCTCACTCAAATCTATTATATCAACACTTGAGTCCCCATCTCTTCTTTCCTTGCTGGAAGAGAGTATCATTATTCTTTATGCAAGCTCCTTAAGGGCATGGATGTTCTCATTTTTGTCTTTATGCACCAGCACATAGCAGACTATCTTGTAATTCTAGATGCTTGATAGAAAATCGATTGAATATTCTACCAAATGTTGGAAGGTCATCATTGAGTAAATCCAAATTTTTCTTTCTTTTGACTAAATAATCCAAAATTCATTAACATTAACATTTCCTTGTAGTTGAATTGATGTCTTTATGGGCACTACTCACCTCTAAACAGTAAACCACTAATTAGATATCCTAGTAATCTACTTTCAAACAACAGTGCCATATTGATGAATTACCTTGAATTGTTTCCCATGGACCCATTCTAAAAATGCAGTTTAAGAGCAGTGATTCTCTCTCTTTTTTTTTTTTGTTTTTTGTCTTGTTTGTTTTTTGCTTTTTGAAGAGGGGAAGGTAAGGGAATTGGAGTTAAGTGACTTGCCCAAGGTCACATGGCTAGTTTTTGTGTTTAGTGTCTGAGGCCGGGTTTGAACTCAGGTCCTCCTGACTCCAGGGCCGGTGCTCTATTCGCGGTGCCACCTAGCCGTCCCCAGTGATTCTCTTAAAACTCTAGAATCTAGATCCTTATTTTTTACCAGACTTATTAATGTCACTAGTCTTCCAAGGGATTTGGGGATACAATTGGCACTTATCTTTTTCAGACATTAACTTGGAATCTTATTGGAAGCAGACTGTCATACACTTTGACTGACTCAGTCTCACTGAATAAGTAGCAACAAGGCACTTTGAGGGAGAGATAAGAAAGACATGTACTCTACCCTAAAACCACTAGCAACAGCACCTTGACTCCCTCATCTCCTGAGACTTTGGTTGAGATAGTCTAGGACCCTGAGCCCAAGGAACTTGGAACTAGTCATGCCTCTTCCCTCCCCTCCCCAGACCACCAGTCCTATTTCTAGACCAGGATCTATAGCTGTAATTCAAGGAAACTACTCCTGTGGAGAAGGGGCCAGAAATCCTTACCAACTGCCCATCAACTGTCATTTCCCAGACAAATAACCCACCCTGAAGCAGTAAAATAGCCTGTGGAAGATATAGGAGGTAGCATGGGCTAGGAAAGTCCAGTCACTACCACCATCTTAGTCACCCCTTCTCCTCAGATATTTCCAGACTACTGGTTCTACTTCTAGCTTAGCCCCCATAGCCATCATCAAGGAGAGAACTCACTGTGATTTGTCTTTGTGTTCTCAGTGCTCAGTACAATGCTTTCCCAATTTTGTTGCCTTTCAGTCATGTCCGACTGTTTGTGACTCCATTTGGGGTTTTCTTGCAAAGATACTGGAGTGGCTTGCCATTTTATTTTTCTGCTTATTTTACATATGAGGAAATTGAGGCAAACAGGTTGTCCACAGTCCCACAGCTAGTAAGCGTCTGAGGTCAAATTTGAACTCAGGAACATGAGTCTTCCTGACTACGGGCCCAGCACTCTATCCATTGTGCTACTTTGCTGCCTTTGCTTTGATTTTTTATTCATTCATTCATTTGTTTAATGAAGACATAGGATTCTTTTCTCCCTTCCATAAGAGTTTTTTAAATCCAATTACATATATAGTTTTCAACATTCATTTTTATAATATTTTGAGTTCCATTTTTTTCTCTCTTCCTCCCTCTCCCCAAGACAGCAAGCAGTCTGGTTTAGGTTATACATGTACAGTCCTGTTAAACATATTTCTATATTAGTCAAACATATAGGATTCTGAGGAAATTTCTGGTTAAACACCAACATACAAATACACAAAACTTTATTGTATAAATTAATCATTAAAATCTTAATAATAATTCTAAAATATAAGACAGGGAATTCTTGCCAAGATCACTGGCTGAACTGGAGGTAGGCCAGGACTCACAAATCTATTCCAGTAAAACCTTGAAATTCATACTAGACTGAATGATGATGAATAAATCCAATGAAGAACTAGTGTAAGTGACATCTTTTACCCCAGAACCATGCAGAAAGCCAGCTAGAAGACCAGGCACAATAAAAAATGTGGCTTGTCATTAAAGCAAGTATCATCATGGCTAGAGGCCAGAATGTATAAATTGCAAGACTTTATTTCTAGAGGTAGCAAAAGCAGAGTACTCCTCTGAGAAAACTCCAGACTGGGAGCTTGGATGTCCTCAGGAGTGATGACAACAACAGTGACTAGAAGTGTGTTTACCATTGCAGTGACTGCTAGCATGATGCCATAGTCCTAGGTACAGACATCCTAGGTCCAGAGACTCTATGGTCCCTAATCTCTGTTCTGAGATGCCATGATAGGGTCATGAAGAGTCATTGTGGATCCAGTGAAACTGAGTCCTGAAAGGTGGATGGTTAGTTCAAGAACCTGGGGGACTTCAAGGTGAGACCACATAGAGCCAATCTCCCCGTCTAACAATGCAGCAGAGGCAGGGTCTTAGCCCTTGGAACAAAATCAGAATTCAGGAACTTAAGCTGAAGAGATGTGTAAATCAGATACCAATCAGTGTAAAAGGTATTGCAAATCTAACACTATAACAATTGCAAGCAGAAACACAAAGAAAAAAATGTCCCTCTCCCACAATGTTTACATGAATTGCTAGAAGAAATGAAGCAAAAAATAATTTCAAAGTGAAATGAATGTACTGGGTGAAAGAATTGGAAGGGAAATAAATAGCTTAGAAGAGAAAAAGGATAAATGTAAACAAAAAAATGGAATCCCTGAAAGAGGAAATCCCTTCTGAAAAACAGAGATTAATGATGCCACCAAAAAGCAAGAAATACTAGAACAAAGGAAAAAGATTGAAAAAAATAGAGGAAAATGTAAAATACCTAACAGAAAATAGTAGAGATAATTTGAGGATTACTGGGCTCTCTGAAAAACAAGATTAATCTAAAAAGGTCTCGATTCTATATTTGGAATCATAAAAGAAATTTGCCCAGATCTATTAGAGCTGGAGGAAAAGTAAAGATAGAAAGAACCTGATTGCTTCCTGAATAGAATCCCCAGAGGAAGTATCGGGAATGTCATCTCTAAAACCCAAAGGTCCCCCATAAAAGGGTAAACACTGAAAGCAACTAGATCGAAGCATTTCAGATAGTGTGGTACTAGGGTCAGGATCACTCAAAATCTCAAAACTTTTACTTCGAACAAGAAGAGATTATGGAACACAATATTCCAAAAGGCAAATACTCAAGAATAATTTACTGGGTAAAATTGAATAGACTCCTACAAAGAAAAAAATAATTTTTTATTTTTTGCTTTTTGGATTGGGGAAGGTAGGGCAATTGAGGTTAAGTCACTTGCCCAGGGTCAAAAGGCTAACTCTGTGTTAAATGTCTGAGGCTGGATTTGAATTCAGGTCCTTCTGACTCCAGGGCCTGTGCTTTATTTACTGTGCTACCTAGCCATCCCCCAAAATGAATTTTTAATAGAATAGAAGACTTTCAAGCAGTTCTGGAGAAAAGACCAGTCTTGAGTGGGAACTTGCAGGGTTTCAGCTCTGTGAAACAAGATGTCCTTACTGGAATAGACTCATCATTTATAATCTCATCACCATGCTGCTAACTCAATCCGTGTCTTGATACCACTTCCCTCTGCCTTCTTTCCCCTCTGATTGGAGGTCTGGAGGGTGAAATGGCAAACTCTCCCAATGGTTTCCGTTATAGAAAGCAGAAATTGGACTTCCACCTCACCCCACTTTGCATTTGCAACTCTACCTGGTTTCATCTCCAAGAAATAAGATGCCATTGTGCAGGGTACCCCATGGTTTTCTCCTCCTCCCCCTTTCCACCCTTCATTTATGTGTTGCCTTCCCCCATGAGACTGTGAACTCCTTGAGGGCGTTTTTCCCCTTATTTCTATCCCCAGCCCTTAATACAGTAACTGGCACATAATAGGTCCTTAAATAAATATTTATTGAATTGAATTCAATTAAATCCAGGGAAAAGTAGGTTTACCTAGAAAAGTAACATTAGTCAAACAATTTGAAAAAACTTTATGAGTATGTAGAATATTAGCAATTCAAATAGATGGAGAAGAGACAAGTGTCCCTTCAGAACCTTAATATCTTCAAATGATTTTGAAGGAATTCAATAAGAAAAAAATAGGTTTGGGGGGAGTATTGGTTCTATTTCAAGGGTTTGAAAATGGAAAAGAGAAAGGAGGGTAAAAAAGAGGAATACAGTAGTGTAGAAAGGAGAAAAAGGGGACAGAACTTTCTGTTTCTCATAAGTAGGATGCATGAAAATATACAAACATGAAAGGAGCAGTGAAAGTAACATGTAGACTTCATTACAATTTTTTAAAAATAGAATACAAGCAGTGAGAAATGGATATTCAGTTTCATATAAAATATTTTTGTCAGCAAGTCAGTTAACAAGCGTTTGTAACGTGTTTACTATGTGCCAAAAACACTGTGCTAAGTTCTAGGAATACAAATACAAGAACAAAGAAAAATATTCCCTGCCCTCAAGTGGATTATAATCTAATTGGAGAAGACAACACATAATAGGAAGCTGAAAAGAATGTGTGTGTGTGTGTGTGTGCAAGGGCATGGTAGACAAAGTCCAGGGATGGCTGGGTGGTACAATGGATAGAGCGCCTGGCTTGGAGTCAGGAAGACTTACTAGCTGTGTGACCTTGGGCAAACCCTGTTTGCCTCAGTTCCTCATTTGTACAATGAGCTGGAGAAGGAATTGGCAAACCACTCCATAATTTTTGCCAAGAAGACTCTAAATTGGATCATGAAGAGTCAGACTGAAATGACAAAACAACAAGAAAGAGAAAATCCATGGGGCAACCTGAAGAGCAATGATCACTGGCTGGCCTAGGTGCCCACCTTAAAATGGAGATTCTAGAAGGAGGTGGGGAGAGACAGAGAGAGAGAGTTGCATTTGGTTTCTTGTCTGCCCACTAGAAAAACATTTTTTTTTCCTAATTGCTGCTTCAGGAAGGGCTGCAAGGAAAGGGAGACTTCATGGGCACTGTGTGTTTTCAAGGTGAAAAGAACACTTGGTTTGGAGTAATAGTAGTTGAATTTAAATGCCAGCTTCTCCACTTGCCACCTGAGCCACCATGAGCAAATCCCTTCACTTTTCTGGGTTCCAGTTTCCTCATTAGTCAAATGAGGGTGCTAGACTATATGACTCCCTAGACCCTTAACAGCTCCAAGTCTATGATCCTGTGTTCTTGTAAGTTATTTTCTTTTTCTTTGAAATGTAATGTTGCATTGTGTTGACAGGGCTAAAAGCACATAGATTTAGCATGCTAAAGTTAAATATACCAAATTCACTTAAGGGTACAAATTTCTACACAAACCTAGTAAAAACATCACATATCATAAAGATCACTTCCTAAATTTATTTTAGGTCTTTGGCACAATCTAATTTGTGTGATTGATTTAGCTAATGCTCCATTTTCACTAGTTTTTTTTCCAGGTAATTTTAATGGAAAAGACAAGTTTATATCCCCTCCCTCTGCTGCTTTGTGTTCATTTGTTTTTAGTGGATTCTCTTGGTTTTACCAAAAATTTCCAGCTAAGAAGAAAAAAAAACCCATTTCCTATTTCATGGATAAAGAAGTGGAGGGCTAGAGATTATGTCCAATGTGCAAATCAGTAGACTAAATTCATTGCTTTTGTAGGCTTTCAGGGCTTCACAGAATGTTCTCTAGTCAAGGTAATAGACTAACTCAGACACTTCTTTTATCAGTTCTAAATATGGTCTTTATAAGTAGGTAAGTGAGTTCCTTTAAAATAGATGAAAGAATAGAAAAAAAAAATGATGTGCTGAGTAACTCTTAGAGAATAAAATGAATCATAATAATGTAAGGAAGAACATGTAGAAATGAATGCAATGGTAGAAATTAAAATGACATCTGACAATTACTTTCAATTTGAACTGAGGTGAAGAAATTCAGAATTACAATACTCTTGGGATTAAACTTTGATGAGAGGAAAATGTCATCATTGTTGGATAAGAATTTTTTCATTTTAGTTAGAAGAATTATAAATGATTGAACTACATTATACCTGTACCATGAAGCTGAATAATCTACATTAGTGTTTCTCAATTTTTCTTTATTATGGTTTGCTAGAGAAAGTCTAACATCTTCCAATTCTTAGTTCTTTTGTGGATATTTCAGTAAAGGGTCTATTTGTAATTGGAGGGGAAAAGTCACGTCCTTTCTGATAACTGTTCATTCTCATTCTTAGCTCATCTGCTCCCATGGTTTCAATTATCATTCATCTCTATGCAGATAAAACTCTCAGATCTACTCATCCAGCCTTAACCTGTCTCTTCTTTCTCATCTCCAACTGCCAGTAGACACCTTGAATTGGATCTCTCATAGATATCTTAAACTCAGTATGTCCAATACTGAGTTCATTATCTTTCTCCCCAAACCCTCCCTCTTTCCATCTTTCCTATAACTTTTGAGGATACTACCATCCTTCTCAAAGCCTAGGTCTCATCCTTGCCTAATTTTCTTTCACTTCCCATTCCCCATATCCTTTCAGTGATCAGGTCTTGTTCTTCCTACCTTTGAAACATCTTTATTATCTACCCACTTCTTTTTTTATACTGTATACTGCCAGAGTGCAGGCCCTCATCACCTTATTCCTTAACTATTGTAATAGCCGGCTGATGGTCTCCCTCCCCTGAGTCTGTTCCCACTCCAATCCATTCCCAATTCAGATGTCATTTTAATCTTCCTAAAGCACAGATTTGACCATTTCAACTCTTGTGGTTTCCTGTTATCTCCAGGATAAAATATAAAACCTTCTGTCTTTCAAAGCCCTACATAACCTGGCCCCTTTCTACTTTCCCAGGCTTCTTACACTTTGCTCTCCTTCACATACTCTTCAATAGACACCAACCTCCATGCTATCTTTTACACAAGACACCCCCATCTCCTGATTGTGAACATTTCCCCCCATCCCTGGAAAGTGCTTCTTCCTCGTCTCTGCCTCCTAACTTTAAGTCTCAGCTAAAGTCCCACCTTCTGCAAGAAACCTTTCCCAGGTTTCCTTAATCTTAGTGCCTTCCCCCTATTGATTATTTCTATTTTATTCTGTATACATCTGTAACAGCAATCAGTTTAGCAGATACTTAGCACTTAGTAACTTAGGGCTAAGCAGGAAGGAGTAAACTCTGTCCCACTGTTGAGAGGGTGTGAACTCCCCTGTTGATGTGGAAGAAGGGGATTGGCTAAGACAGGAGGCCAGTGTGTGTATATAAGCAAGAATTCCAGAGACAGAGAAACAGAATTGGAATGTTCCTCCTGTTGGCTCCTGTTGGAGGAAGCAGGATTGTCCCAGCATCTGGGAGCTGGGCTGCTAGACTGAAGAAGTGAGTTGGAGTTTTCTTGAGAGAGAGAGAGAGAGAGAGAGAGAGAGAGAGAGAGAGAGAGAGAGAAAGAGACAGAGAGAGAGAGAGAGAGAGAGAGAGAGAGAGAGAGAGAGAGAGTTAGTTTCTCTCCCAGCATCTGGAAGCTGACTGAGAACTGAGTAACTGAGTTGAAGTTTTCCTGAGAACAGAATCTGGTGAAGGCCACTGGGAAGGCTGAGAGGGCTTACCTGGAAGGCTGAGAGGGTTTGCCTGGAAGACTTCCTGGAAGGCCATTTCTCCTGGGTCCTACTGCCAGCTGAACTGCTGGGGACTAAAGAAGCATGATCGAGATAAGCCTTTGTTTGTTGGTGGCCTGGCTGATCCTTGAGTTCCAGGCAAGAGAAGTGGTGAAGGGTTTGAGATATGCTGGACCCCGTGAACTTCAGTGTGTACCAGCGATTGCCTGGAGGACTGGACAAGGACCTGGGAGCTGTCTGCTTCTGAATCCAGGTGACTGTTTGGTGGATTCAGGAGGGCGCTGGGACCATGGAAAGGGATCTAGGGAATCAGAGAGACTCCCTAGAGTCAAAGTGAAGAAAAGGCCTCCCCTTGGATGAAATTGAGGTTTGCTGGACACCGAGGGGTGGAGGGTTTGTGTAATTTTCTAATTATTGTATTTAGTGATTAATGATACTTAGTGACTGATTGCTAGATAAGTGATTGATTGAGTTGATGTATGATTTGCCCCATGAGTGGAAGATTGATTATTGTATTGTGAATTGATTGAATGATTGAGTATTGATTACTGTATTGTGAATTGATTGAATGTTTTGTTCTAAATATTGTGGCCACTGTAGTGAAAACTGTGTAGCCATTGTAACGTTAAGCTGTTAAAATACTATATTGTGATTTTCTGTGATAAGATATAATGTTGTGAATATTATATTGTGATATATTGTGAATGTTTGCCTTGATTTGTAATGGAATAAACAGAGTGTTCACTATACTGTGTAATCCGAACCTTAAAAGCTGTTCCCAGTAGCATTCTTTTGGGAAGCTGCTAGTGCTTGGCGTTAACAACATTTTATTTGTACACAACTGTTTCCATGCTCTCTCCTCCACTGGACTGTGAGATCCTTGAAAGCAGGAACAGGTTTTTTTTTTTTGTCTTTCTTTGTATCCCCCATGCTCAGCTTAGAACCTGACACACAGTAGGTGCTTTATAAATCTAGTTGAGTGGCTGACATTGAATGGCTGATTTGGCTTGATCTACCTCATCTGAATGCATTTTCATTCATCTTTTCATTCATTCTCTGATAGACAAAAAGCAGACAATTTTGTACAACAGTTCTCTTGATATCAAACAAAACGTAAAACTTGGAGTCATGCTTAACAAAGGCGTTGAACGGAGTGATGATGAGTATATTCCTCCTAAAGTCCCAGTGGATGGGATTGGGATCCAGGTCTTTTTTGTAGGTGTTGTGTTGATTGCATTGTGCCTTGAATGCTACCAGAGACTCCTAAATGAGAGAGATCAATGGCTATTTGAAAGAGATAGAACTAACAGTCAATACTAGGGAAAAAAAAAACCAAACCAAACCAAACCACAACCAAAATATCGATGTGAATGAAACACTGCACAGTAAATAAATGAACAATATATGTATGTATATATATATATATATATATATATATATATATATATATATATATTAAACCTGGCACAATGAGCTAACCATATTATTTCCCTACTCAATAATTTCCCTATTGCCTTGAGGCTATCTATCTATCTATCTATCTATCTATCTATCTATATCTATATATCTATATATCTATCTATCTATCTATCTATCTATCTATCTATCTATCTATATATATATATATATATATATTTACTCCCTTTTGGGGGGCATGGAGGTGGTAGTAGAAATTTTAAAGTCTTCTAGAGCCTGTTTTATTATCTTTACAATCTCTTTGTACTGGACTTCTCTCTTTCTCATACATAGTATTACATCTCCCTTATCCTTGGCTCTTCCCCATACCTAGAATATTCTCCCTTTTTATTTGCACCTAAGACTTTATCACTGTCTTCAAGACATAGCACAAATGCTACCTGTTACATTACCCTTTCCTGATTATTTCCTATTGCTATTTCGCTACCTCCCTCAAATTTCCATTGTATTTTTTCTGTATATGCCAATGTATATACACATTATCTCCTCTAGTAGAAAGTAAACTCCTAGAGAGTAGAAATTGTTTTGTTTTCTGCATTTGCATCCAAAAAGCCTATCATAATTTCTGGCACTTAGTAAGCACTTAAGAAATGCTTGTTGAGTGATTCCTTGTATGTTGATACATATTTTTCTCTATTCATCATTGAAGGAATCTAATTAATAGTTTCAGTTGGGAACAGTCTTTTCTAGCAGAGTTGACATCTCTTTAATGCTATTCTTTGATATTTTAGCTGGAGGGATATACCAATTGATGGGCATCCCTTTGATTTCCAATTCTTAGCCACCACAAAAAGAGCTGCTATAAATATTTTTGTACAAATAGGTCCTTTCCCCCCATTTGGATGTCTTTGGGATATAGACCTAGCAATGGTATTGCCGGATCAAAGGGTATACAGTATACAGCCCCTTGGCCATAGTTCCAAATTGCTCTCCAGAATGATGACCACTTGTTTAAGTACAAGTAACAAAAGACTTTTCTCAATAATTCTGTATTCCTTCCAAAAATACCATGTGAGTGTAAGGTAAACTGACTTATCTTTGTGGCATTTGTACTTGTACATTTAGATTTTCTTTCAAAGGCAGTCATGACTGATTATCAAAGGTTACATATGGTACAACTTAAAGGTTCAAACATACTAGCATATCTTTTGGATATGGAAAAGGCATGGGTTCTGGAGAGAGCAAATAATGAAAAAGAAACAGGAAATATTGACATATTTAAACCAAAATCTACATGTTCAATCTTACAACCCACTCATATATCTTGTTTCTTCCTAAATGATAAATATTTTTGACAGTCCTTCAATACTTTTCCTTATATAACCCTTAAGGCTACTGCAGTTTTAAAAAATAGGTATCTAAAGTGATAAAAATTGTTATGAGAATAATTTCAATGTAATGAGAAGAATGTGAATATGTAGTGAGAAGGGCATTTTTGATGATGGTATTGGAAGGGAAGAAGTAGCCTTTTGTGACATTCCACAGTAGGTGATATCTTTAACATTACACAATTGTCAGAAAAATGTAGAGTATGCAAGTTCTCATTGCATTTAGTGCATGTGAATTATAGCATTTATACATTTATGTAATTTATATAAATCATAACATTTGACTTTGTAGCTCAAAATGCCTTCTCAGAGTCCCCTTCAGCAAATGTCCAAGGGCAAACATTATGAAATAGTGTAAAAATTCTAATGTTGGAGCCAGAGCATCTAACTTGACATTTATGATCCTAGGATACTTGAATATATCCAAATTACACATGATTCTTTGAAAGAAGTTAACAACAGGGGTCACAAGATAACCTTTTTCAAGGGTCCTTTGATCATTAAAATCAAGTCAGGTACAAAATAGATGTAGATGCTCATCAAAAGGATTTGCCTTTACAATGGAGGAGATCCTGCCCACGGTCTAAGCTGAAGAATAATTCCTCACATATGCTGATATTTTGAAGGTGATTCTATTTTTTGATGACATTATATTGATTCCATAAAGTCTGAGAACATTTCAGAGCCTCCTATAATAATTGAAAAGACTTTACCTTATCTACCCAGGAAAAACAGCAGCAACAACAACAGCATGTCAATGGAGAATTCATATTGTCCTTATTATGATATGTATAGTTGGATGGAAGACTTATAGACATCATCCATCAGTTGTCTATAAATCTATATTAATATTGATATCCATTTATCTTTTTCTACAGATATTACCAATGGAGAATGATTTAGTCCTAGAATTGAACAGGTCAGGGAGTGTACTTGGATTACTTTTAGGAAACAGTGAAATTCTTTTACTGACCATATGCTTCTGAAACAAAGAGCCATCATTTTATTTTTTTATTTTTCTTTTTAAAAAATTATTTATTTTTAGTTTTCAACATTCACTTCCACAAGCTTTTGAATTTAAAATTTTCTCCCCCTCCATTCCCTTCTCCCTTTTCAAGACTGCATTCTGATATAGGTTCTATATATACATTTATATTAAACATATTTTCACATTAGTCATGTTTTAAAGAAGAATTAGAACCAATGGGAGGAACCATAAGAGAGAAGAAGCAAAAAAAAAAAACCAACAACAAAAAAGAGAGCAAATAATATGCTTCAATTTGCATTCAGATGCCATAGTTCTTTTTCTGGATGTGGATAGCACTTTCCATCATGTGTCTTTTGGGTGGCTGTTACTGTGTACAATGTTTTCCTGGTTTTGCTCACTTCACTCAGCATCAGTTCATTTAAGTCTTTCTAGATTTTTCTGAAGTATGCCTGCTCATCATTTCATACAGCACAATAGTATTCCATTACATTCATATACACAACTTGTTCAGCCATTCCCCAATTTATGGGCCTCTTCTCAACTTTGAATTCTTGGTGGGTCATCATTTTAGTACCAATATTCTCCTAGTGATTTTTTATGGTTGCAAATCATGTAATACTATAGATTCCAAAGAAGGAAGCTGAGAAACACCCAAAAAGTTTATGATAGGAGTCATCAGACTGAAATAGATTATAAACAAAGAATAATCATTGATTAAGTTTCCTTACTAGGATTAACTTTACTAATGAAGTCACAGATATGGACCAAAAATATAAAAAAACAATTTCATACAAAAACATGGACAACTTCTGGTTAAGATGGTGACATGAAAGGTCATAGTAGAGCCCGACTCTTCCACACACAGGCCAGTAAATGTACTTAAAAAGACATCTAAAAAAACCCCTGTAATCAAGAACACCAAAAAGAAACTATGGTAATTAAGAAATTATTAAGGGGAATTGGTATAAAAGGTATCATCTAAGAAATGTGTGATAGAAAAAAGAGTTGACCTGGTTATATGGTGAGAGTAAGGATAATTAATGGACAATTGTCATGGTCCTCTAATATGTATAAGATGTCAAAAGATCTTGGGGAAGGTTCCCAGACTGTCCAGTCTGGGAAGTCCCAGACTTTCTGTGGTAAGTCCCAGACTTTCTGTGGTAAATTTACTTGATGAAAAGTTGCATGGAAGTTGCATAGGATAAATGGATTAAAACCTACATTTTTAAAAAGAAATATCCACGTGGATGAGATCACTTATGTATTTGAATGTTTGAATATCCCAGCTGTCAAGCCAGATCTACTCCTCAACATGTGTTTGATAATGCAGTAGTCTTACTACTCATTTCCTAGTCCTCATGGTAAGTGTGGTCTATTAAGATTTTCAATCTTGCTATACATAAAGTTTCCTTGAGGGGAAATAAGAGGTGTGGTTTGACCTTGCTACCTAAACACATCTCTCCCTACTGGCAGTTGCAAGTAGAGGTTGGGGTGTGAAGTGATGTCAGTAAAAAAAGGTATAGAAGGGGCAAGAAGCCCTTTCTCATCCTTCTCTGCTCACATCTATGGGTTGAAGAGGTGGAAAGATTTAAACAGCTTAAACATTAAGTCAGATCACCTCCATTTGGTCTGGTCATTTTTCTGTGGAGTACATATATATGTAACAGGTAGAACTCTGTTAATAATATTTTTGCACATACTGCCAGAGGTGTGCATGAAGTCTTCACATGTTGCAAAGGATTGAGGACTGAGGATAGAAGAACCTCAGGGAGATCTACACAGTTCAGTCCTTTTTTTCTCTCCACCTAATTTTTATTCTTGGCTGTTGGCCTTCTTTAGATATAATATATGTATGTGACTTGTATGGGGGAAATTTAGGTTCAAATATAAATTCTCTTCTCTGGTCTTGATTTCTCCCACTGATAATCTTGGACTGATTTAGAACATGGCCACAGTTATCTCTGCAGGCTTTTGTCAGTTCTTAGGAGGAACCCAATGTTTACCTTCCTGAAGCTGACTATCTGCCAACTGCTGCATGCTCTATATTGTGTTTATTCTAAACCAGCTCTACCTTTGTCATCTCCTGCCCCCATGACTCCCCAAATAATCACACAATCAAAGCTATTGTGCTAAATTAGTTTTATTTATTGAGGGGAATAAATCAGAATGTAAAGGGGGGAAGCAAATAGTCCAGTCAGTGGAAGTGGGAAATGGTGGAGGGTGGCGGGGTGAGGCGGGGAGTGCTAATCGGCTTAGTGGAAATAGGGTAGCCTGCCATTTTTCTGACTACAGGGAGCAGGAAGGATCTTCCTGCTTAGGTACCAGAGAAAGGGCTGTTTATCAGTGCCTTCTTCCTCTGCTTGGATTTCCCAGAAAGGGGCAGTTTTATTTAAACCGGATCCATTCCCATCTTGGAGGATAGCTCCTACTTCTCCAAGTCACGGTTCTCATAGTTTTGCTGTATGCTAATGGTAGGGAGAAAATAAGTTGGGTGTCCTGGTGCCAATATAATTTCTCTCTCCTTTAAAATGAAAAACGTGTTGAATCCTCTAAAAACTCTCAACCCCTCACACCTCTTCATCCTCTCTCATTCTAGAACTATCCTGGAACCCATCCCAGTCACCTATGCATACATAGCTTCTTGTAAGTTCTCTCTAAAATATCTGTGACATGTATTACAGGACTGTTATATCTTGCAGGGCTGGGCTACATATAGGAATCACATGGTCATAGATTTAGACCTTAGAGGTCATTGAATTTTCCTCATTTTACAGATGGGGAAACTGAGGTCTAGAGAAGTTAATCAACTTTCCCGGGGGTAATAAGTATCTGAGGCAGGATTTGAAACTGAGATGAACATTAACTTTAAAAGATTGTGGGAACTTGTTAAAATACCCTGCCTGCAGAAATATTTACTGCATCAAATGTCAACCAACATCTAAATGGATTGCTATTTTAAAAAAACCAGATAAAAACACATCTTATTGCCTAAACAGCTTGATATAATGAGGGATCAGAGCTCAGAGTTAAAAAACTTTGCCTCAGTTGGCTGACCTGGGACTCAGTCTCAATTTAAAAAAAATCTTTAATCTTTAAAATGAGGGTAATAGATGCTTAAACTACCTAGCTGACAGAGTTGTGAAGAAAGCACTTTGTGAACCTTTAAGTGTTATATAAATGTACATCATTGTTATGCTCCATAGGTGACAATGGGGTGCCATTATTGTTGACAACCTATTATCATTATTACACATATAGGGTGTGATGGGGGTATATTTAAGTACAAATTTTAGAAATTCAGTGAAATCTGCTTCTTTCTGTGCATTTCACTTTTTGCGGGGGGGAGGAGACGGAGAGGGAGGTATGTTTTATTGGAGTTTATTTGGCATGAAATAAAAAGCACTAGATACTTGGGGGGTAGGCATCTATTCACCAGAAACGACTGGTTTGAAGAAAAATGAAATGATTCATACATAATATTGCACTAAGTTATTGGTGAGTTTTAACCACTTCTTCCCGGATTCTGTTTTACCCAAAAGTGTTTTAGAAGTTATGGCATATTGTTGTACTGAAGAGAAATTTTCAGTTAAACTAACTGAACAGGGGGGGCGGAGCCAAGATGGCGGTATAGCAGCAGCAACACATCGCAGCTCTCACATAGCCACCCCAAAATACCCATAAAATAGGACTCTAAACCAATCCTAGAACTCCAAAACGCACACAAAGATACTTCCCACTAAAGTCAGCTCGGCTACGAGGAACCATATCAGCACTGCGAACTGAAACCAGCCTGGCCTGAAGCCCCGGCTGTGCCCCAGGGGCGGCTGGACGGGAGGAGTGGAGAAGCTGAGGAGCTTCAGGTGAGCGGATTAGCGGCAGCTGTGAATGGGAATTGTGAAAGGGGGAGATAAGCAGTCCGGCTGGAAGGCCTCCATAGCGGAAAAGTGAAAGGCAGAGGTTTTGCACCCACCTTGGCTTTGCAGCTTCCCGCGGCCTGCAGGCAGCAGGGGGACTGAGCGATTTTTATCAGGCCAGAGCTCTCGCGTTGAGCGGCCTGGACGGATCGCTGTCTTGGGCCTTGGTCTTGGAGTCTTTATTATCCAGTCTGCCGGAAGTATATAGGAAGAGTTCCCAGCCTCTCCCTAAGAGCTACGGCAGCTGGGAGGACCCCAGCGATTTCGGACAGAGCTTTCCCTTCTGGAAGCAGAGCCCCACAGAGATTTAAAAAAAAAATCACGGTCTGAAGAACCATGAATAAGAATAAGCATAAGAAGCAAAGTAAGAACAGCTCCCAAACCCTTGATACCTTCTTTGGGGAAAAGAAAGATCATGGGAGAGAGAGGGAGGAGGAGAGCGCAGCCAGAGCACCCCCACCAGGGGCCTCCAATAAACATGAAGAATGCCTTAAAGCTAGAGATGAGCTGAAGAAAGATTTTCAAAACCAAATAAGGGAA
>CM053580.1:398423415-398454771 GCA_028627135.1 Pseudochirops cupreus | reverse complement strand
TAGAGGGAGAGGGACGGGGTGGAGAGTGGATGGGGGGGGCAGGATAGGAAGAAGGGACATTTAATCAGACTCTCACAGTGGGCTCACTATGGAAAGGTTCTGCGTAATTTCACATGTTCGGCCTGTATTTGATTGCTTGTCCTTCCAGTGGGGATGGGTGGTGAGGGAAGAGGAGAAAGAATCTGGAATCTGGAGTTCCATAATCAAATGTTTTGAATGTGTATCTATCTCTCTATCTATCTATCTATCTATCTATCTATATCTATATCTATATCTATATATGCAATTATTATTATTATTATTGACTACATCCAACTGGAACTTGAGATACACAGGCAATGCCGTTGGGAGATCCATCCTGCCCTACCAAAAAGTGACATAGGAGAGAATAGACTGGGGGAGGAGGGAAACACTGGGATGGCTGTTTTGGGGTGGTGGGTGGGGAAAAGACGGGGAGAAAATATGTAACTCAAAAAAAATTTAATAAAATAAACTTATTATTAAGAAAAAAAAAGAAAGTTTATCATGTGAAAAAAAAATAAACTAACTGAACAGCGATCTTTAAGGATGTTTAATTATTCTGTGAATGAATAATAACAAATAGGGTTTATGTAGTGTTTTAAGGTTTGCAAAGTGCTTTAGAAATATTTTCCCATTTTATCCTCCATGACAACCCTAGGAGGTAGGTGCTATTATTGTTCCCACTGTACATATGAGCAAACAGAGATTAAGTGTTTTGCCCAAGTTCAAATATCTAATAAGTGTGTCTGGATCTGAATTCAGGTTTTCTTGACTCTAAGCCCAGTGCTTTATCCAAGGCATTACCTAGCTTCCTCTCAATAAGAAAGTAGTAAGTGTTTATTATTTATTTATTTTTAAAGAACTGAATAGTTATATTATGCTAAATTTCCTCAGTTACAATGTTGGTGGTAAAATGCATGTTTTTTGGGGGGTGGGGTTAGAAGGAACATTCAGAAAAATTGTAGTTCTATTACAGTTTAAGGTTTACATGGAAAGATAATTTTGGAATTTGTGGATATTTCATTCTTAGTCCAACAGAGCCCAAGCTCTGAGGCAGCAATTCTTAATGTTTTCTTGAGACTTCAGGCTTTGCTCTTCATCACATTCCCTAAGGCTGTGGCCACTTGTTGGCTACTGAGATTGTTTAATGAAATGTTCTTTTCCTGGCCAAAAGCATATTATGTTTTAGGCATAGTACTAAGCAATGAGTATACAGTTCTCAAAGTAAATATTACTTGCCCACAAGGAACTTACAGTCTGATTGAGAAAGGAAACACATGTAGGAAAGTGACCAACCCTTTCTTTGCAGATCTTTGGTGCACTTTACTTGACTGCCGCAGTTTTAAACACTTACATTCTGTTTTCCTACTCC
Source organism: Pseudochirops cupreus (assembly GCA_028627135.1). Taxonomy (NCBI): domain Eukaryota; kingdom Metazoa; phylum Chordata; class Mammalia; order Diprotodontia; family Pseudocheiridae; genus Pseudochirops; species Pseudochirops cupreus. The sequence goes on along the minus strand of CM053580.1, from coordinate 398,453,378 downwards.
CTTCCTTCTCATGTATTTCTTCTCCCTTAGTGCTTCTGCATTCTGTGATCTGCTTCCTCATTCCCCTTGCCCAGGCATATCATCTCCCTAACCCAACTGAACTGATGACCAGGCTTGAATGGCTGTGCTCCACTAAATGACCTAGGCTGCATGAGGGCCAGCCCTATCAAAAACCTTTTAAAAATTGTTCCTATCCATATAAAGTTCCCCACTCCAGCAGCCCTGTAAAAATAATTCAGCCTCTATATTCATTTAAACGATATTATCAAGGGAGACGGTACAAATTTGCCAGATGCTGTAACAGCAATCAATTTGGCAGATACTTAGCACTTAGTAACTTGGGGCTAAGTATGGAAGGAGTGAACTCTGTCCCACTGCTGAGAGGGCATGAACTCCCCTGTTGACATGGAAGAAGGGGATTGGCTGAGAAAGGAGGCCAGTGTGTGTATATAAGCAAGAATTCTAAAGACAGAGAGACAGAATTGGAATGTTGCTCCTGGTGAAGGGAGAATCGTGGAGACTGAAGCTGGCTGAGAGAGAGAGAGAGAGAGAGAGAGAAGAAGAAGAAGAAGAAGAAGAAGAAGAAGAAGAAGAAGAAGATGAAGAAGATGAAGAAGATGAAGAAGAAAGAGGAGGAGGAGGAGGAGAAGGAGGAGGAAGAGGAGGAGAAGAGAGAGAGAAAGAGGGGGAGAGAGAGAGAGAGAGTGAGAGAGAGAGTTTCTCTCCCAGCATCTGGAAGCTGAGAACTGAGTTGGAGTTTTCCTGAGACCAAAATCTGGTGAAGGCCATGTGGAAGGCTGAGAGGGCTTTCCTGGAAGGCTGAGAGGGCTTGCCTGGAAGGCCTCCTGGAAGGCTGATATTCCTTCTGGGTCCTAGGGCCAGCTTGAACAGCTGGAGGACTGAAGAAGCGTGACAGGGATAAGACTTTGTTTGTTTGTAGCCTGGCTGATACTTGAGTTCCAGGCAAGAGAAGTGGTGAAGAGTTTGAGATGTGCTGGACCCTGTGAACTTCAGTATGTACCAGGGACTGCCCTGAGGACTGGACAAGGACCAGGGTCTGCCCCTGAATCCAGGTGACTGTTTGGTGGATTCAGGAGGGAGCTGGGACCATGGAAGGGGATCCAGGGAATCAGAGAGACTACCCAGAGTAAAGATGAAGAAAGGGCCTCTCTTTGGATGAAATTGAGGTTTGCTAGACACTGAGGGGAGGAGGGTTTGTGTGGTTTTCTAATGACTGTACTAGTGATTAATGATAGTTAGTAATTGGGAATCTAGATTGGTGACTGATTAAGTTAATGGTTGCCCCATGAGTGGAAGATTGATTATTGTATTGTGAATTGATTGAATGATTAAGTATTGATTTGTCCCATGAGTGGAAGACTGATTATTGTATTGTGAATTGATTGAATGATTAAGTATTGATTTGCCTCATGAGTGGAAGACTGATTATTGTATTGTGAATTGATTGAATGATTGAGTATTGATTACTGTATTGTGAATTGATTGAATGTTTTGTTCTAAATATTGCGCCCACTGTAGTGAAAACTGTGTGGCCATTCTAATGTTAAGCTGTTATGAACACTACATTGTGATTTTCTGTGATAAGATGTAATGTTGTGAATATTATATTGTGATATATTGTGAATGTTTGCCTTGATTTGTAATGGAATAAACAGAGTGTTCATTATACTGTGTAATCCGAACCTTAAAAGCTGTTCACAGTAGCATTCTTTTGGGAATCTGCTGGTGCATGGTGTTACAGATGCCATTAGGATGGGCCAATAGTTCGTATGGTAAACCATGCAGTTACTGTGTCATGATGAGAGGAGCTCTCAAGGCACTTGGAGTCAGAAGGCCTGGGTCTGAGTTCCAGTTCTTCCACACTGAGATTGTGTGACCTTGCAGGAACCACTTAACTTACATCAGTCTTGGTTCCTTATCTGAAAAATTGGAATAAAAATACCAGCTTTGTATATGTCAAAGGGTTGTTGTACGGAACATAAAACCATAGATTCAGAAGGAGAAGGGATTTTAGCAGATATTTAATCTAATTCCCTCATCGCACAGATGAGGAGACAGACTCAGAAAGGGTCAGTTACTTGACCAAGTTAATTCAGACAATTGTCATATAAGACATTAAGACAATATTATATGAAAACATGAACAAAGCTCTATAGGACCTTTGTCAACTATAAAGTGGGCATGTAGTGATGAAGGGGATAGAGCTCTGTGCCTGAAGTTAGGAAGATTCATCTTCATGAGTTCAAATCTGGGCTTAGACACTTACTAGTTGTGTGACCCTGGGCAAGTCACTTTACCCTGTTTGCCTTAGTTTCTTCATCTGTAAAACGAGTTGGAGAAGAAAATGGCAAACCACTCTAGTACCTTTGCCAAAAAAACCCCAAATGGGGTCGTGAAGAGTTGGACATTACTGAAAAGACTGAACAACAACAACAAAAACCATAAAGCACTATACCATGTCATTATTATAAACTTTTTAGAATCATCAGTCTCATTAGGTTAGTTACAGTAGTGTGCTGTGAGAATTAATTAGGACAAGCAATAATTTTGATGTGATTTCATCTTGTGAAAATAATGGTTATATATTTACCCTTCTATTGACCATACTCATAACGTCTGAGCTTGAACAGATGAAACTAGATTGCATTGCTTTCTCCATGTTTAGTTAATTATTTGGTGGCTGAGTGCTAGATTTTATCCTATATATGCATTTGCTCATTTTGTTTTCAGTTCTTTAGGTTTTAATAATCATCATTACTACGAGGAAATGCTCAAAAGTTGCATTTATTAAAAGAGCACACGGAAATGGTGGTTCAAGATAGCACAGTGGCTGGTGAGGATTCAAGCTCATACTGAAACAGGATTATCCACAATGAAACACAAAGGAAAGTGTGGTTGAAAATGAAAACAACTCCAATAACTGACAAAGTGTTGTTGCAAAGCAACCTAATTAATCCTCAGGAAATAAAGACCTTCAGAGTAGTCTGGCAGCTGGAGGGATTGTTATTGATTTGTGTGTGCAGTGGACTCTTCAAAGTTGGAAGAACTGCAAGAAGACCAGTAAAACCCAAACCAAACAGTTATTAGCTGTTACTATGAAGAAAACAAAAAGTTTGTTCTTGACAAGAAAATGCAAAGACAAAGAGCAGAGTGCTGAAGATAGGAAAAAGGTAAATATACTGAGGATACAAAGAAAGGCAGAAACCAATCTCTGCTCTCAAAGAGCTTGCAGTCTGATGGAGAAGACAGTGTGCAAACAAAAAATAAGATAAAGACAGCATTAATTGGCAATAGTCTCAGAGGGAAGGCACTAAGATTAAGAGAGGGGAAAGGCTTCTTGAAGAAGATGGGATGTTAGTCGGGGCTTAAAGGGAGAAAGGAAAGCCAGGAGGCAGAGATGAAGATGATGCAAATTTCAGGAATGGGACTAGCTGGTGAAAATTCCTGGAGTGGGGATGTGGAGACCAATGTCACTGCAAAGTATAGGGAGGAAGAGATTAGATTATGAAGGACTTTGAAAGCCAGAAAGCGTTTTAAATTGATCCTGGAGGTAATGGGTAATTTACTGGAGAGGGTTGGAGTTTACTGAATAGGACATTGACATGGTTAAACCTGTGCATTAGGAAGCTTTTTTTCTTTTTGCTTTTTGAAGGGGGGAGGGCAGGGCAATTGGGGTTAAGTGACTTGCCCAAGGTCACACAGCTAGTGTTAAGTGTCTGAGGCCAGATTTGAACTCAGGTCCTCCAGACTCCAGGGCCAGTGGTCTATTCACTGTGCCACCTAGGCACCCCCAGGAAGCTTCATTTGACAGCTGAGTAGAGGGTGGATTGGAAAGGGGAGGGACTTGAGACAGGGAGACCAACTAGTAAACTACTGTAACAGTCCAGACGCAAGATGATGAGGGACAGTACTAGGGTAATGACAGTGGTCAGAGAATGGGACATATATAAGAGATGTGATGATGTTATTGTTCATCCTTTAAAGACATGAACATTCTTATCAGATTATAAAACATCCTCTCAAATGTTTTTTGGGGAGGATTAAAAAAATGCCACTGAGCCTAGAAATCTTGTCCCTTTTGAGGCAATGATGAACTCTGATAAATATTTTTATGTAGAGAAAACCAGAAGTGTTCTAGAACTAAAAAAAAAAAAGAGGCCTAAAGAGATCTAGAATACTATAACATGACCTTGCACCAGACCGCTCGTTATGAAAAGTTAAGAAAGTTAACCAACAGATGGCAATACACATAATTGAGTGGCCTGTGAACTGATCTGTTTTAAAATTGGAGAAAATGGTGGGCTATAGTCAAGACTAGCTTGAGAAAATGACTATTCATTGATAGCACACTTAATATCCAGTGTGACAAAAGTGTGGTTTCATGATGAAGAATTAAATAATATGCATCAATATCTTGTGAACTCTATGACGAATTATGTAAAGAAAAGTGATTGTTGCAAAAGGAGGATATTTTGTATATGACAAATTTTTTAAAGATGTAAAAATTTACAAGTCATTTTCTATTAGTTTCCATTTCATAGAAAACTGAGAAACAAAGTGATTGACTGAAGGTCAAATAGCAAATCAACAACAGAAATAGAATGGAGATCTTATAAAGAATCCACAGCTTTTGTCCATTGCCTTGGAACAGAAAGTCATCAGCTTGGTGGAAGAGCAATAAAGCTACCAGATATGGCAGCCCAGACACCTAGTAGGGATTCATTCCTCAAAAGTTTTAAGATATGTCAATAAATTTAATTTTGTCTCAAGTAATTTGCACACCTAAGTATGTGCCTGTCTAGATATCAAGGTTAATAGCCAGTGGTATGTTTTATGTCAAAATGAAAAGAGACACTTTGACCCATGGAATTGAATTTTTATCTAGATCTGGACCTCTTGCTGAGTGCACTCTGTGGGTCCTCAATAAATACTGATTGACTGTTGGAACTTTATTCCATGGATATTTTATTTGGCGGGAAACATAATGTCTTTAACAACTGTTTGTTCTTCTGGAAGATTCCAAGATCAGATACATTCTAAAATGTTTTCTGGTGAAAATAATGTATCTTGCTACAAAACTTAACTTGGAGAAAAAAAAGCAAATACTTGAAGATATCAAACACCATGCTTACTTTTTTTTCTTAAAGCACACCACAGTTTATTTGCAAAAGTGTAATGTTATGAGATACAGTATAACTAATGGAAATCAACCAGTCTGATCATATTTTAATATATTATTCCAAATGCAATGCATTGTAGTTTAAAGCCCTGTGACATTAGTTCTAATATTATAGTAACAACTAATGTTTCAGTTAATAAATAATTGCAAATATAGCCATATGTTCAGTTTATTTTCCTTAGTTTATCATGAATTACAATTTCATTCTGACTTGGGTCATAAAAGTGATAAATACTTGTTTATACATTTTCATGCATTGCTTGCCTCTTTAATTAATCCTGACAAGCTTCTAAACACATATCATGGTGGGTTACACAAATTAGGTATATTCTCATCCTTTTGACTTGACACCCTTTACAATGAAAGATTAATACTCTAACTTTGCTTAAATTTGATGTACACTGTCAACACTGCACAGTTTATATTATTTGATGTATTTTCTTCAAAAGCCCTAGACATTAGCAAAGTAGAGCTGCTAGGTTTTTGATCTAGCACGAAATTTCTATAATTTATTACAAAGAAATATGGGTCTCAAAAATCAATTCCATTTTCATCAGTTGAGAAGTAACACATACCTCCTCTGAGAAGAAAGGTCATTCAAAAGAAAAAGAGGAATCCTGGGTAACAGGAAGTCAGATCCGGTGGATATTTGGCTACTAATATAGCAGTTGTTACTGTTGTTAAGTGTTGATATCGAGTATTTACAACAATAAACCAATCGGTACAGAATATTGTTTGAGGTGGTGGAAGTCGGGGATGTCGTGAAGGTTGTCTTGTCTGATGGCACTCCTAGTACTCTGTTGGATGGGTATGACAGATTGTTCATTTCTGAGTGTGGTGATCAGTGATGGGAAAATGGTTGTTTAGAGCTGAGTGGGAGTGGTAGGGGAGATGACATTCATACTGTCTGTTCTACTAAGCTCCTTTTGCATGTTCATCTGTTTCCTAACCTACAAACACAAGGTCTGGGCAATTACACACGATTCCTACTCTCACCTATTTTATTTCTGTATGGTGGGGAAAGTGAAGGAACTGAAGGGATGGAGCTTAGGTATTAAATGGAACAAAGCCTCACAAAAACTCTTTACAACCAACCTACAACCCTTCTAATCTATGATGGGTTCTCCTCAGCAGGGTGGACCCATTGGGCCTTTCCTATCACTTTACAGGGAAAAGACTTTTAATTTTTTCTTTACTCAAAGATATCCTTATTGACTCAGTAAGTGAGATGTCTTTAAAAGTCAAGTTGTAGAATGAATCGCCACAAACATAGACTGAAGTTATATATACAATAATACATGAAAACAGAAGTTCTATAAGACATTATTTGAGATGAAGTGAATTAAATTAATTTTGTAATGATTGTCCAGAGATAACTGTGTCTTTCTAATAATCTTCTAGTCCCTAAACTAGCTAAGGAAGACATAGTTACTTTCTAGTGAAATGTTTTGGATCTGTGTGTTATGAAATACCATATACATAATTTTCATTGGCTTTTATATTGATTGGATTATGGTCTGTAGAGATCAAACTGATCTGTTATGGCAAGGAAAGGGAGTAAGTAAAGTTAATTTTGGCTTTTGAATATAAAACTCCATTTTTGGATTTTCAGGCAATTTACCAATGACATTTTGCCAGTTTTCACAGCCTAAAAAGAATACAATGACTGTGTGCCCATTGAGAAACATTCCCTAGTTGGCAAGGTGAGATTAAACTCCAAATGAAGATCAGTACATAGCAGAGGAGGGAATGTTAGGTTTGGAGTCAGAAGATGTGGGTGTGAATCTTGACTTTTAAATTAAAAAACAACAAGAACTGTGTGATCTTGGGCCCCAGTTTCTGAAAAATGAGGGAACCAACAATATGATCTCTATGGTCTCTTCCAAATTTAAAATCCTATTATCCTAAATAACTCATTTTTATTCTACATTTTATCCCAATATTTCAAATTTCTATTGAAATTCTACATACGGTGGCCTTGGAACTTGTCTATGAAAACTGTACTGAAAGGAGGTAAATGATTTGCTCAGGGTTACAGAGCAAAGTGACAGTAGTGATACAAAGCATAGAAGTATTGGTTTTTTTGGTAGTCCATTATTTAACTACCAGTCAGCACTTCCTTTTAGTGTAAAGGCTTAGTGAGGACTGTCTGACTTACTCTTTGATATGAGGCATATTAAATGTGTTCTCCCTCCCATCCCCCAAGCCCCCAAACCCACAGCGTGCCTTTGCCATTTGTAACTTTTGACAAAATAAACAGATCTTCAGTAGAGAGGGTTATTTTGCTATTCAGGGGTGCCTGGGCTGTCTTTGTGTCTACAATTCTGTACTTTTCCATTGTATACCCTTAAAGAGAAAGGTAAAGATCATTTTCATGGTCAGGCATAATTCCTTTGTGTTTTTACTAGTTTTTTCCTTCCTGATCTCTCTTCTGTATATCAGTCAGTAGTGCTCTCCTGGGACAGGCGCTATGCACTTCATTAATAAAAACAGATTAAAGGAAAAAGCCTCAGTCTCCTAATATACATGGATAATTTGGTGTCATCCACAAGGCAATAGACCCCTGCTGCAGAGATGTCATTAGAAAGGTACAATTTCATTACTTTTTACTGGCAGAGCCTTGAGTGAAATACTAAATATGTTACCTCATATGCAAAAAAATTATATCCCAACTCACAACTTATGTATTCATTTGCTTCATGCCTCTAAAATACTAGAATTTAAGAAAGACGGTTTTATAGTTCTTACATTTGTAATATTTCCCCTTAATAAGTCCCTTAAAAGCATGCCTTTATGAAATATTAAGCAAAACACATCTATTAAAACAAAATTATTTCTGGTTCCAAACCTCAAATGAAGTGCTTTGAAAACCAAAATCATGCACCATTTTTCTTCTTCTCTGATTTGATGAATGAAGTAGCCGTGGTTGTATCTCTCATGCACACAGAAGAGTGTATAAAAATATAATGTGGAAGAATGTTGCTAAAACTGATTGCCATCAGGAAAGTCATTATGTTATAAAATGGTTTTTTTTTTAATGATGAAAGATGGCAGGGAATCTGTTAACTCTGGCTGGTTAGCCTAGTTATCTTTGAACTGACTTATCTACTGATAATTGATAGCTGGGCCTATATTAGGAAAACACAACCACTGATGTTAAGCCCCTTTGATGGTGTAGTATTCAGGCATTTGGCATAGCAGCCAAACACAGCCCTCAGGTGACTTTCATACTTGGCTTTGTAGAAACCAGGGCCAAGCAAGAAACTTGGAGCTGGAGAAGTGAATTATTGGCCAACTAGAGCTCTACCCTTGGTGCTTATCCCAAGGATGGTGCCTGGAACCTAGGCAGACACCATCACCAAACGCCAATGGCACTACCCAGCTGGCTGCATTGGCATTACCTTTCTCAGGCAGCCTTGCGGCATTCCTAGCACCGAAGAGAATCAGGTTTAATAATGGTCCATTATCTCACTGCTACAGACGCACAGCTGCCATTAACGCTAAAAAGTACTACTCAGTTGGAGCTGTGCTTGGGTGAGGGGAGCTCTTGGTTATCAGCTATTTACAAGCTACCCCTTGCAGGGATGGGTTTTTGCTTCACTTTTACTGGGTTTTGTTCAGTGAAATTGACATTTGCAGCTCTTTGTTTTAGACTAAAGCCTAGACAGTTAAAACTATATGAACTGGGGTTTCCAGAGAACTCAGTACTAACATAAGGCAAAAGCAAAACAAATTAAAACTATTATATGCACCCTTATAACAAAGAAATGAGTCTGTAATAAAAATCCATTAAATTTACTTGTGTTGGGTTATCCACAACACTTCTACAAATGAAAAGTCGATCATCTAATTATCATTGCATGCAGAACATTCGGATGTTTTCCTTTTCATCTGGTCCCAGTTTCTTCCTGAAGCCTCTTCTTCCTCAATTTCCCTTACGCATAAGACATCACACTTGTAATGGTTATTATTCGCCAGCTGAATGAGGAACTTTCTTATCAATGAGACTGAATAGAACTCTTTAACAAGACAAGTCTGGATCAATTAATGTTTTTGCCATGGACATGGCTTACTTAGGTAAGCAGAGTTTATCTATCAATAATAGTTAGAATTAATATAATGTTTCTGTTATCAAAAATATCTCTATCTAATTGTTACATATAGTTAACCAAAGTTAATGACAAACAAACAAAAACCCCAGATTTTCCAATAAATTAAAAAGCTAAGTGTGGTTAAAGTTGAGATGACATAAATGAACACACCATATTTTATTTAAGTAAGTGCACTGAAAACAGATTAACCTTTGTTTCCTTTGATACCAGAATCCACTTTTCCTTGATCTTATATGGGAACATACTGATTCCCATACGAGCCTGGGACTCATGGTGGGACTGAATTTCAATAGGTGAACCTCAAGATTTAGGTGTTTGATCAGAAGGACATAGAAAACAACATACATGTATAGTATTTGGGAATGTCTCAACCTTGGATCTTTTGGATGGACTATTATACCAAAAGGAGGTGACATTTAACATTGTAAAAGATAATATGAGTAATATCAGTTTAATAAGAACCATTTGCAATGACTCATCTGCTTTTTTAAAAAATCACTGTTAAAATATTATTTTGCAGGGGTACAGTTTTTTTTTTTAAAGCGATTGCCTGGTGATATGGATGGAGTGGGGGAACATAAGTAATTCCTCCCTTGAGTTTGAATCCATGCCTTATTGTACATTACCATTAATAAATCTGCAAAGAATTTTAATATAGTAAAATAGCCTAATTGGGGCTGACAACAGCCCATCATGTGTCAGAAGAACAATCTGATAAATATATGTCCATAGGCACTTCCCAGGCACGTCTCAACTGTCAATATGCACTTTAAACATCTGTACTTTCAGTTCAGTATTGACTGCTAATAAATGAGGAGAAAAATAAACATTTATGTATATTCAATTTGGGAGTATGCCTAGGGATACCTTTTAGAATTTGGAATCCACTGCAGGTCTCCTTCCCATCTTGGCAGAGAGGAGGGATTTAATATTTAGAAACTGAGGACTCTGACATAAGGGAGGCAAGAAATTGCTTCCTCCTTCAAAAACTAGAAGACCTGCATGTGCCCGATTTATAACAAATCTGTTTCTTTAATGGGTGGAAGGAAATCTGAGGTGTCTTCTCTGCTTTCAGTGCCACTTGATAGTCATACTGAAGACAACACTTCACTGGACGGATCTTTCCCCTTCTTCTCATCTCCCCTCTCAATGTCAATTGTGTGCACTAATCCAGGTTTCAGGATCAAATCATCAGTTTCTACCTGACTTCTGTTGTCATCCACCTCCATGTAGGTCCCTTTAGTTTGCTGAGAAGTCTTACTGAAGGCCTCCTTAAACCGGCGTTTAAGTTCTACATCAGGACAGAAGACATACTCATAAAGGCCACCGGCAAGGACAGCTCCAATGATTGGTCCTACCCAGTAGATCTGCAGAAAGATGGAATAATAGAAAGCTGTTGAAGATTATTATTCCAAAAGAAAACAAAAACCATTTGAATGTAGATTAGTTAGGGTTTATGTATTAGAAGAAAACTGAGCTGCATAGAAAATGTAAGGCATTACAATAATCCATCCCAATCCATAGACCTCTGAGTAAATTTTTGAGCAGAAAACAAGAAAGAATCCTTCTTTCTGCCATTCCTCCTATTTTTAAAACCTCTTTTTGATTCTCTTCATCCTGTTGTCTTAGTTCTCTTAAGTGAGAACACTTTTTTATTGGCTGTATTGAAAACCATACATATGTTATGAATTCTCCACTTGAACTTGAAATAAATACAAAAGAATTTCCAGAGGTGTTTTTATTCTTCCTTAGAGTTGCCAGTCTTTTACTGGTTTTCTCTGAGGTCATGTTCACAGTACAGACTTGACAGTATTTGGATTTAGCTATAAAGCACCCCATTGAAAATTTACAGAAGGAAATGTGAGAAGAATAACTAGAGAGAGCTCCATTTTTTCACCCATGATTTTCCTAAGTTTTGGTGAATTGGCTTTATTTGTAAATGTTACAATATTTTCATTTTTGCTTATAATCAGAAATTGAATATTCTCAGTGCTTAGGTCTTTAAAAATACAGTAGTTAGCATTTATACGCCAATTTAGGGTTTTCAAAGTACTTTACAAATATTATTTTATATACTCAGAACAACCCTGGGAGGCAGGTGCTGTTCTTATTCTTACTTTAAAGATGAATAAATTGAAGTAGATAGAGGTTAAATGAGTTGCCCCGGGTCACACAATTAGTAGGCATCTGAGGCTGACTTTGAATTCAGGTCTTCCTGGTTCCAGATCAAGTGCTCTAACTACTGCACCACTTAACTTTCTCTCTCTCTCTCTCTCTCTCTCTCTCTCTCTCTCTCTCTCTCTCTCTCTCTCTCTCTCTCTCTCTCTCTCTCTCTCTCTCTCCTCTCTCTCTCTCTCTCTCTCCTTTTTAACAATGGGGAAACATTTCCACCATAGTCTGAGTGATGTGTTAACAACTTCTGCTTTTATCTGGGATGGGACATAAAAATCAACTTGCCAAAAGTTGAGTGAGATCATCTGTGGGTTAAAATTAAGATTTCTAATGAACTGGAATTCTCCCTTTAGAGAAAACATCTATGGTGGACTAGGAAGCAATTTTTAGATATGTCTGTCTCTTTCTGAAAAGACAGTCAAATGATGCTCACTAGAGTTCAGGAAAATTTTCTTTACACAGGTTTCTCACTGCAAAATGCAAACCAAATTCCAACTTTAGGCTGTGACTGTAGAAAACACAGCTGATCAAACTGTGGGCATAGTGACTGTAAGACTGTGTTCCTTATCTTGAACATGAAAAGAACCGTAAGAAAGTTTATTTTCCTTGTTCCCTTTCAAAGTGGGAAATGAGAACCCTTCCCCGAATGTCTTTGCTCTTTGTTTCTTTGGTAAAAACTCATTTGATTAATAAGACTGATTATATGTGCAACCACTTTCAAAAAGGACAACTGATATGCTTAGCTGACTGCCTAAATACCTGCTTTCTGCATTAATGCAAAAGATCGCTTGATTTTGAGAAATAGTTTTATGTATACCTATCTGTTTTTTTTTTGTTATAGTTTAAGTATAGTATCTATCTGTTTTTAGTCTTGCTAAAGTTTTTCTTTGAAATGTATTTAAATATTAATGGTCTTATTTTAATTCATGTTTTAACTTTCCCCCTGGGAAATTTCTCAGGCAAACTTCCAATCAGTAATGGGCTTGGATCATCAACACTAAAGGATAGAGCAAGATACAAAACAGAACAAATTTTAAAAATATGTATATACATATGTGTGTTTATAGATATGTGTATATTCTGAAATAATTATGACTACTTTTGCATAATTTTATCATCTACTTCCCAGATATTTATTCTAATTTCTGTCCTCTATATATATAGTGGGACTGATTGGATCAGGCGCTACAGATTTTAATCTTGTCTGGGATCAGTCTCTAAAACTGCTGCATTACCTTTTGGTTTTTTCCAGACTTGTTGCAAGAGTCTACTCAAATAAAACTGATTTAAGTTAGAAAACAGAAAACCCTGTTGTCTTGAAGCACTACCAACATATTAATTATTTAGGCACCAGACCAAATGTACTCCTTAATCTCACATAGATTATATATATTCATAAATGTATATATTTATACGGGTATGTTACATATTTTTAAAAAACTATATTGCCATGATAGCAGTTAAGTTATAGAATATATTCTACATGATCTGTTTGCTGTTGAGATGCTTCCAGTTCCCATATGATTAGTTGGATTTATGCTTTGGTAAACAAAGAAGGTAAACATGTCTAGCCTGGACAATGTTTTCAAGTTCATGGCTTTCCAAAGGTATGCTTTCTTTCATTGCTGAGCAAGATTTCTTGAGAAACTAACCTGCCCTATTCTCTTACTTTTTAATTTGCTTCAAATAGGCCATCTACATGTATGCACTAAATTCTACCACACAGCCTATCACACACAGCACAAAAAGCAGGACATTTATAAGATCCTTCCTGCAGGCATAGAACAGATGTAAGAAAGGATGTTTTGCAGCAGATCTGTGCTAGTATTTCCCTCGTCTTTATGGAAGGTGCCATAAAAGGGAAAGAATACAACAATAAACAAATGAGAAACAAGGGACTGGTCATTGTTCTCGGCTATAGGAAGATAATAACAATAATAAACACATTTACCCAGTGGTTTTCCCAGTTTCCCATGATAACAGCAGGTCCAAAAGATCGAGCAGGGTTCATACTGGCACCAGTGTAATTGATCTACAGGAAAAATGAAATCAACTTCAGGCATTATTAAAATAGGATTACTACTAGCGTCATTCACTGCCACTTGATACCATTAGCGAGTCCAGTTGGAGATTTCTAGTTATTGGTAGGTATATCAACATTCCTTATAACAGTATTAACAAAATTATCCCTTAAAATGAAGAAATAGTAAATTAAATACTAAACAAGTATGGCCATTAAACACATCTTCAGCCTAATTCTAAGGAGAAGAAAAATGAAATGCATCAATTATTTAAATAGAATTGGAAACTTACAGCAAATAAATGTCCAATTGCAACAGAAAATCCAATTGCTAAAGCTATTGAACCGGTGACATCAGTTCGTTTTGAATCACAGCTGGCAAAGATAGTAAACACCAACTGAAATGTGATTATCAACTCCACCAGGAGCCCATGACCAGCTGTAAGATTTCCATGGACCTAAAGAGAGAAAAATAATACCTTCTTAGTAGAAGTAGGCATCTTATATAACAATATATAAACGCAAATGGCTTATTTCATCAGGGTTAAAGGTGTTGGTTATACTCAAGATTATTTTTTTAAATTGCAAGGAGAAAGAAACAGAATAGAAATCTATTCATTTTGGCAGTTAGAGGCAATTCACAATGACCAAATGGAACTAGCATTCAATGCCCAGTCCTACAAAGGAAGTCAGTTTTGTGGTGCTGAACTTAAACTTATAAATCATTTTTTGAGAGCATTGTAATTTCATAATGCGATTACAAATTTGTTAATTAGGTTTAAATTAATTAATTTCTATTTCAATTAAATTTTAAGCAGTGTGAGGCTCTCGTGGATTTTTAATCAGCTGTGGTGCTGAGCTAACAAATGATATTCCTTATCAGCTTAGAACAAAGCTGGGATGTAAACACGAATATTTTTTGTAAAAGAAACATAGTATTCTAATGGAAATAAAACAAAATTCTTCCCACAAATTTCTTCTTCCATCCCCCATCTAAAGAATACATAATTAAGAAACAAGTTATAACCAAAATCTATAGTTAGTAGAGAACATGGGGATGGTGAAGCTAGAAGGACAAATGATAGCTTTTGATACTTCTGAAGTCAGCAGTGTTTCAAATCACTTAATAGCCCCCAAAGATTTCATATTGATACTGTCAGTTTTCCAGAATACTTTCTCATCCATGCTAATAATTATCTAGGTTCCCCAATGAATAGGATATTCTCTGGGACTAAATTAGCCACTTTGGGGAAGCTCTTTCAGGCTGCTAAGGTTTCATTTAGCAGAGTTGACATTATCAACTTCAGTCTTTGTTTAAAAGTAAGAGTGAAAGTTGTTACCGTGGTAACTCCTAAGCCTCCCACCACACTGGAAGGTGTGACAAGGTAGAGGATTCCTGCCCCGATGATAGCACCTAGGCACTGAGCAGCAATGTAGAAGACAGATTTAGCAAGGCTGATCTTCCTCGTGCAGACCATAGCCACAGTCACAGCGGGATTGATATGGCCTCCACTAATATGTCCAAAGCACTGGACCATGGTTGCAATGCTGAGTCCGAAACAGAGGGAGATAAGGACCATGTCTACTGGTAAAGGCTTCTCCGTTCCACCCCAGTTGATAGTGGAACCCAAGCTGAGGAGAACAAAAATAAGCATTGCCAAAAACTCAGCAGCCACAGCTTTCCAGAAAGGCTGAGTCCAAACTCCTTTGAATGCCACCATGATGTTCTCACGTTTACACAGAGGTCCACACTTACTGAAAAAGAGGAAAATAAGCCCGAATCAGAAACCACTAAGTCAGCCTGTGTTTTACTGGAAGGTTTGATAACTCTAATTGGCAGGTCCTCCAGTGATGCCGAGTGAGGCAGGGAGGAGTTAGCAAAGGTTATTTGCATACCAGTAAAGAAATCCTCTAATATTGGAGAAAATCTCTTTAATTTTTCAAGTTGATCTCCTAGGAAACTAGATGTCATATATATACTTATATGTATATTTTATTATTATTATTATTATTAACAATCATTAACATTGTGAATCATTAACAATCATCACATTTTAAAAGGAAATTCTTTACACTGACCCCTGAAAGGAAGTGCATAATGAAATTCTTTGAAATACATATTGAAATTGATTTATCCTATTGGCTTTCCATCAGATTAAGTTTTATTCTCCCCGTCTTAAGGCCACAGACACTCATGGACACAAAGCAGAAAGTCTTTTCCAGCTATTTTTTTCATTGTTTCCTTGAAAAGATTCTGAAAATGGACTCAGAGGTCATTCTTTTTCCTCTCAGTCTAGGGACCCTGGATTAAGAGGAAGCCTGCTAGGAAGGCAGAAATTCAAGACCCCTGTCTCTTGCTGCAGAAACACCCCAGCAGGCAAATTAGCAGGGAAAACAAATCACAAAGGGAGTGTTCTTTCAGTTTGCAGCGATGTGAACAGAATCAGACTGAGCTTTAGACAAGCCATTCCCTCTCCCTCTCTTTGAACCTGGAGCAGGATTACAGTAAATTGAAGGGAGGAGGAATTCGCTAATTGGTTACCAACCCATGAGTCACAAAGAGTGTCTTAGTGAAGCCAGATCTGAAAGAAGAAGTATCATCTCCGGAACGAAGCGCAGGGGGTGCAAAATGAAGCCCTTGGAGAGAGAGCCTCTCTGGATTGGTAGGAAAGCAGCCTATTCTCCCCAAGGGGCCACCAGGAGCCCAGGCAAAGTCCAAGGCTCTGAATAAATAGAAGTGGTTTTTCAAGACCGAGACAACTAACACACCAGGACACAGCTAAGGGGTTGAGAGGAAGGACAATGCCATGCTTGATGTTTCACCCCTGCCACCCCTCTATTTGGGACTGGAGGAGTCACGGGTAGGGAAGGAAGGGTTGCTGTTCAATGACCTTGAGTGAGTGCAGAGAGCATTTTAGGGTGAATTTTGCCTTGGAATTTTTATTTGTTGCTCTACAGAGGGGCCATTCGAGGGGCTTCTTCCCACCCCATGCTCAACCCTTTCTATTGCCCTGGGTCAGCGGTTCTCAACCTGTGGGTTATGTTCAATTTGTAACAATGAAAATACATCCTGCATATCAGATATTTACATTACGATTCATAACAGCAGCAAAATTACAGTTATGAAGTAGCAATGAAAATAATTTTATGGTTGGGGTCACCACAACATGAGGAACTGTATTAAAGGGTTGTGGCATTAGGAAGGTTGAGAACCACTGCAGGTTATGCAAGGATGCAATGGTCCTCTAGGAGATTCTTGCCCGCCTGGCCCTCAGTGACCCTTCTCTCACTCCAGGGAGGAAGGAGAAGCAGCCAATAGGTTGACACCTGAGCTAGGCAAAGGGGATCGGCCTTGGAGGGACAGAGGCAGGAAGAAGGGGGTCTCTTTGGAAGGGGGCGTGGTGCTAAGGGCTCTGGGAAGCTGCGTTGCAGAGTGGGGTGGAGGTGGGGGCTTAGCTAGGCATTAGTAGCTGCTTTCCCTTGCTACCCTCAGCTCCTGTTTGCCTGACCAGGAGCACTGATGGGAGCCCTGTCCTTCCACCTTTCCCTTTTCCACTCCCCTTTGGGTAAGGGGAGACAGGATGAAGTTACCAGATTCCCTATAGACTCATATGTCCCCAGGACTTAATGCAGGACTTTTTCACCATGGGCCCTAGAAATACAGAGGGGATATTAAAAATATAACTGAGTGTGTGACTGCCCCTGGGGCAATGCTCCCAGATGCTCTGGTGTGGTTGTGGGCTGCACCCCACAATTGCTCTAGGGACATGTATCTAGGCTTTAGCAGTTGTGGGCAAAGTCTTTGGAAAAAAGATGGCTCAAATCACTGAGTGGATAATGTAGAGGCAACCTCAGAGTAAGAGAGTGAGAATGAGAGAGAGAGAGAGAGAGAGAGAGAGAGAGAGAGAGAGAGAGAGAGTGAGAGAGAGAGGGAGAAGGAGAGGGAGAGGGAGAGAGAGATTTCTCTGGGGACAGGTCTGCAATGTTGCTCAGTGCTTCTCACCATGAGAGCAAGGTTGAGATGGAGGCAAGACAGCTAAGTTAGCACTTTTGTAGGACAGAATTCCTTCTTAAGCAGAGTCCATCTACCAATGCATTCCTTAGCAATCAGGTCACCCTCTCCCTACCCACCCTAGCCCTCACATCCCATATCCTATTTTCTGTTCTGGGGCTCTAAAGAGGAAACTGCCTTTGATATTTCAGGATCCACTGCACAGCTCAGTTTTTGGGTTGAGTTGATGTTTTGAGGTCAGAGGTAGGTAGGAAAGTAAAAAACAAAACAAAACACTGGCCTCCTGTCACAAGATAAAGGAGGAGTTACTGGAAGAGTAACAGCTGGGGGTACCCCAAGCTTTCCTTACTTAGCTGGACTTGTCTAAGTGACATATGTAATTATACATGACCCCAATTGGGAAATGAATGACTTATTAGCAACCTTGTAAAACTAAGAGCTACAGAAGCAAATAACAGTTTTATGATATTAAGCAAGCAAACAGAAAAAAAAAGTTTTTCAAAAGTACCGCCATAAAAGCCGAGGAAAGGTGTAGGGAAGAAAGTAGAACAACCTGACTCATAAACCAAGAAAAATGGAGAAGCTCTGCCCTTGACTTACCAGTGGGCAAAGGCCCTAGTGATGATGGTAAAGGGGGATGCTATCGGCGCTGTTGGTCTTTAACTTTGCACGGAGGAAGGAGAGAGACAGAATCAGAAGTTAGAAAAGAGTTTAAAAAGGGAGGGAGAAAAGAGGAGAAGTCAGGGAAGCAGGGTGAACAGGAAGTTTTTTTTCTTTTAGCTAAGCAAAAGAAAAGGATCTCATGAGAAAACACAAGGGAGAGGAGGTGCCTAAAGAAAGGGCCCACCTCCCTGGCTAAACCTCAGTGGATCTCTCCCTCCCCCAATTCCCCAGGTTCCCTCTGCTTACTTCTCTTCCTACCACCTGCCTGCCTCCCTAGAGACCTAGTCCAAGAAACTTTGTTGTTTCTTATATTTTTGATCTGTGCTAGCCATGGAAACCACAAACGAACATCTTTTAAACTATTTTTTAAAAGTCTTTCTTGTGAAACCTACTAGGATTTTTCTTACTCCAGGGCTGAACCAGACAGCTTCGTTTCCTTGTGAACCCCAACATTACTAAGCAGCGTATGTCTCTAATGTAACAAGTGTCCATACTAGCTCTCCTTCCTAGTTCCTATTTATTGCCCCCCAGTTCTCTTAAATGCTCCCACTCTTTTGGAAACGCACCAACACAATTTGTTTTGCTTCTTTTGCTCTAGAACAAAGCAGGGTTTGTTGATGTGAACGGCTTTTACTGCGTTGTGCACATTACTTTCTAACTGAGCACCAAGTTTGCTTATCTAGTTCAATCCATTTGGGGGCAACTAAACACCTGGGTGAGTAATTTTTCTGAGTAAAGATACTGCTGATAGGTTTGCCTCCATAGGGTACTTTATGTTTCCACAGATCTTAGTTGTGATCTACTTAAAAGCATCTTCTGCTCTCTCTTCTCTGTACCTCTCTGATAAATACTTCCAGCACCCAGAACTAAAAGAACTACCCATATACTAAGGAAGTACCCTCCAGATTCAGTCTGAGACTTCAGGTGTTTGTATTAAAACACGAGTCTTCAGCTTGGCAGCCTTTTACATTGTGCTCCCTTAAGGAAAACAAGGTACTTACCCCCAACGCCTTGATGCTGGTCTGTCACTCATTCCTTCCTTGGATAGAGTGCACGAGAGGCAGCCCTCTAATAGCTCAGACTACAGCACTGAGTGCACTCGGAGTCAGATTACTGCAACTTGTCTGATTGGGTTTTTGGAGTGTAGGGGTGGAAAGATTTTGAACCATGTGGCAATCACTAAGTTATATTTGAACTTGAAATAACTTTTCCTTACCTGGTCACTATAGACCCAGAGTGTTTCAGGAATAGGAAACATACACACATCTACATATATATGCATATATATCTATATGTATCTATACATGATATTTCAGTTGGTCCTTTTTATTTTTTGAAGGAAGTACATATATATTGCATGATATTCTTTTGGTTGGTCACTTTTATTTTTTAAAAGGAATTTCTTTAACTCTATAATTCTTATTCTCTTTGCCTAAAGAATTGTTTTAATTGCTGTATATAGTAGTAGAAAAAGTGTAAAAATTGGCAAACAGAACTTGCTACTTTGGCAATTAATTTGTAATATTTTTGAGTTAATGAAGAGTATCCAGTAATTTGTGTTTTCTATTCTCAATTTTTTGCCATTAGAGAAGCTACAATTTATGGCTATATTAATTCCATTTTTGAGATATGTAAAATTTGGACAGTTTACTAGAAAATAAGGCTATTTTAAAGTAAAAAAAAAAAGGACACCATTCATATTGTACTTTATGATTTATAAAGCCCTTTCTCCATAAAATTTTTCTCTGCAATAACCTCAGGAGAAAGGTAGTTCAAGTACCATTATCTCTACTGTTTGGATGAAGATACCAAGACTCAAGTTAAATGACTTGTCCAAGTTCGTAAGTACAGAACCCGGGAGACCAAGTCTTGACTCCAGCCTAGCCCAGCACTGATTTAACTATATTGCGCTGCATTTCTTACATTTATTGCTCTCTGAGAGGAGTGTTGTATAAGAAATAACAAATTTAAGAAGCTTGGGGATGGAATGAGGAATGACCCTGTAAGACATTTAATGCTGAGAAACATATGGGGCTTTGGGAATTGTGTGTAAGATAATATTAAGACTCTAGACATAACTCTGTTACCATCATATTTAAGATAGAATTATTTTTAGAGTTGAGTGTGTTTACATGAAAAAGAGAACTCAAGAGGAAGAAATTCTGAGGAGAGAGAGAAAAAAAGATGTATTAAAAATGATTTGTTCTCCTCCCACTGGGATATCTGAAAGATGAAGATGGATAAAAAATTGTTTACCAGAAGAGGACTTGACATTTGGGTATATTTCAGGAAAGCATTTTATTGTTTCATTCACTTATCCAACCACCATTTTGATGGGACCTACTATGTATGTAGCAGGAACTCAATATTATTTGATTTTTCTGAATTGTATTGCAAAGTTTGGGCAGCTAGGTGGTGCAGTGGTCGGGAGTCAGCAAGATTCATTTTCTTGATTTCAAATCTGGCCTTAGATACTTACTAGCCATGTGAGCCTGGGCAAGTCACTTAACCCTATTTGCCTCAGTTTCCTCACTTGTAAAAATGAACTGAAGAGGGAAATGGCAAACCACTCCAGGCTCTGCTAAGAAAATGACAAATGGTGTCATGAAGAGTTACACACACTGTAAAGTTTGGGCTTTCCTTGATAATCTGCTTGGAAGTCTAAATGAATGAAAATGAGAGGAGGAAGGAGTTGAAAGTCAAACCTATGTAGAATATATAGATGACTTTCTGAAATTTCACATTGGCTTTTTAAGCTGATTACCATGCACACTTGACAAGGAGTTAAAAATGGGAACAAAAATGCTCCTAAATTGTAATATGTTTTTGTTGTTGTTGTTCAGCCTTTTTCAACTCTTTGTGACCCTATTTGGGATTTTCTTGGCAAAGCTACTGGAGTGATTTGCCATTTCCTTCTCCAGTTCATTTTATAGATGAAGAAACTGAGGCAAACATGGTTAAATGACTTGCCCAGGGTCACATAGCCAGGAAGTATCTAAGACCAGATTTGAACTCAAGAAGATGGCCCATCTTCTATCCACTGCACCACCTAGCTGTGCATTGTGTTTTTGGACAGATACATTAAACTGATTACATCTGATCTTAAGAAAATCGACTAAGAGACTAAAAACCTATTGAAACAGTATTGTAGTATTTTGATTTCTCTTTGTTTAAGATTCTCTAGCTCCTACCCTCCCCCAATCATGCTGAAGACTGATCTATACACAGTAGTCTCACCCCACCAGGTTTGGTTTTCTTCCTTACTTTTTTCTAGGCACATTTTTCAGGTTTATTCTTCACAAGCTGCCAGCCATTGTGTTTCATAGCACTCACTGCACTGCCTTGGCAGTTCACATCCTTATTTTTCAAATTGCCAGCAAAACTTGGTTACCACAGTTTCTCAACACTTTTCCCTTTTCTTCTTGTTGGATGTTTACTGCCCTAGAAAAATGGGTTGACAGTTCAGGGATGGTTGTTCCCATTACAGAAAGTGCTACCCTAGTTGGCACTAGCTGATAGACTTATTAGTAGTCTGCAAAGTTAGGCCAGAGACTTAACAGAGATTTACCCTTCACATGCCAGAGTTTGATAATTTTTCAACAGATATAATTTATTTTGCTTCTGAATTAGAATCAGCAGGATATGTGCTATGCCACCTCTGGTACCCCTTTCCCCCAAAGCTGGTGATGGATTTGTGCTGATCCAGCACACTCTCTTGACTGGTTCTCTTCTAATCGGTACCAGGCAGTTCTACAGTAGCTGCCAAGGGCCAGCTATTATGGAATAGAGCAAAAGAAACAGGGCAGTGTTATGATTAAGTGCTTGTGGATAAAAAGAACCCTTAAGAATCATAAGTAATAACTTTTGGAATCTATGGACTCTTCCTGTATTAAGGTCCAGATAGGCTTTAGAAGGCAAACTTCTGCCAATAGTACCTTTAGCAAGAACTAAATCCATATTTAAAAATTAAAGAAATTAAATTCTATTGGCTTCCTTGATTTGACATTATGGATCTAAGGAGTTATGGAGCATGCTTTTATTTGCACACTGATTTGTAATCAATCTCATTAGTGAGCCAGCTTTGTTAATTATTAGTTCAATCACCTTGTGAAGTACTAGCTCCGTACCCCATTTTATATATAAGGAACCTGAAGCCAGGATAAATGGAAGTATCAAGGGCAGCCAGAAGGCCAGCAGCAGCTGTGATTTTGCAGATGCCATTTGCTACTAAATTGTCTGTCCACCAGACACACACAACCCTCCCTCATATCCCCTTTATATCCTGGTTTAGCTTGGTCCTTTTCCTACATCCCTTGGCCAGTTCTTTTAGAACTTCCTTGTATCTTCAAATATCAAAGATAAAAAACAAAAGAATCATGATTTAAATTTTTTTTTTTGCTATGTATCAGTCACCAGGAGAAAAAAATATCTGCAGGCTGCTGGGGGCAGAGTGTCTGTTGTGACTCATAAATCTTGTTTTGCTTTTCATGAATCTGAATGTCATTGAATTCCTACTAGAGCACTTAGGTATCAGAGCATGCTTAAAAAATGCCAGCTTCCAAACAGAGCCTTGTTCATTTTAAAGGAGAAATTATATTTTAGCAGTGGCAACATATCCAGAAATGTGGTCAGCCGCCAAATAAGTAAAAACCAGTAACGGTCCACAGTTACATAGTACTTAAGGTTGAGAAAGTGTTTCATGCTCGTCCTTTCATTTGATCTTCATAACAAGCATAGGAGGTAAATCAAACAGGGACTATTGTCTCTGCTTTGCAGATGGAAACTGTGAGGCTCAGGGAGATGGTGACTTATCCAAGATCTCTCCTTTTAGGTTGTTGGCTCCTTGAGAGGAGGGGCTGCCTTTTGTCTTTCTTTGTATCTTCAGCACTTAGCACGGGGCCTAGCACGTAGTAAGCCCTTAATACATTTTTATTGGCTGATTGATTAAATGTTTGTTTATCGGCTGATATGAAGCCTGCATTCAAACCAGGATGTCCTTCCTCAGTTCCTTTGCTCTCTCTGTTCCAAAAGTGCTCATTAACAATCAGACTTCAACAAGGCCCTACTGAAGAGTGTAGGTTTATTTCCTATTTCCTAATGACTGAACTAGAGAATAGCTTTTTCTTTCCAGTCATCTCAAAAGCCCGGGTCCTGGTATTCCCCACCAACACAGTCCTTTCCGTTAGGTACAGCAGAGAGCTTTTCCTTGACATGGATCCAGGCTTATTCTGCTTCGACTGGAGGGATGCACTCCCCTGACATTTAAGGCAGGAATTCCCTGGGAAAATAGTCAAGAGATTTTTTTCATGCTTCTGGCAGTTCTCCAAAGGGTTTAGGGTTCCCCTGTGCTGAGGAGCGAGGGAATGAGAGGCGGAGGGTGTGTGAGAGAGAGACAGAAGGACTTTATTGAGTGACTGGATTTCATCTGAAGGTTGTGGAAGAAACCAGAAATGGGGAGGGATCCTTTTCCTACTCTCTTATCTCTTAACTTAGCTAAGGTGACAGTTCGGAGCTTGGTCTTTTAAAGGCAACTACAGTTGAAAACCAGTTCTTTGAGAAGGAAGGAGGGCTAAAGTCTGGTCAGTTGGACAAAAATAGCTGAAAGGTTCAGTAATCATAATTGGATGAGTAGTACTCAAGAGTAATAGTTCCACAGTTTAAATCTGAAGAGCCAGTCTATCAGAGTAATTAGAGTTAGCCTCAAAATCAGAAAGACTTGGGTTCAAATCCTAACTCTAAAAAATAGTGGCTATGGGATCTTGGACAAATCACTTAACCTCTCATTACCCCCAGGAAATTTTCTTAGATTAGAAATTTGAGAACAAGTAGTAAATGGTCCATATTTTCACAGAGAATTACCTACACAAGTGACATCACAAATCCCAGCCAAAACCCCCAAATTAAATTTGAGTGCATCAGTAAAGAAACAATAAACCCTAGTAATTACTGTGATCATTAAATTAAGCATACCTGTTCATGACCCAGAGCGCTTTTCTGTTTTCACATTGATGGAGAGTTCCCCCAACCCCCCACCCCCAACTGGAGTACATAAATATATAGCAAGTCTGAAATGTCAGAAGGAGTGAAATATAGAGAGGACACAAGAATCAATGATTCTGTTAATTTATTAAGAAATATAATTTTAAATCAATGTCAAAGCAGAAAAAAGTTTTTCAAAGAAAGAAGGAATGGGAAGAGTCTGTAGTTCCAGCACACACTAGTGACTGGCCCTCAGTAATCAGATTACTTTAAGAACTTCCCACGGTATACTCTCATCTCCTCCTGTCCCACCTCTATAAAGCTTTACCTCCCAGCACATTTTCTCGAATTTCTTAAACTTTCCTCTTCTTCTCCTTCTCTCTCTCTCTCTCTCTCTCTCTCTCTCTCTCTCTCTCTCTCTCTCTCTCTCTCTCTCTCTCTCTCTCACACACACACACACACACACACACACACACACTCTCACATATTTATGGAGCCAGTAGTAAGTATCTGAATAAATAGACCTACAAGAGGTTTCATGTGCATCACCTGAACCACCTACACTCTGGCTTCTGCAGCAAACAGACTTTATATACATTTTGTCCATCTTCACTCCAGTCTTCTAGTAATAAGCCATTCTTCCCAGTGACGATTTCCTTCCTTGATTTTTCTGCCAAATAATGTCTTGTTTGTTCTTTAAAACACTGTTCAAAATTCACTCCTCCATGAAGCTAATATAGGCTAACATAGTCTAGTTTTATTTATTCTGTATATTCTACTATGTAAACTCAATTTGATTAAAAGTCACTACCTGCTCCAATTATTCTGGAGAACAATTTGGAATTATGCCCAAAGAGCTATAAAATTGTGCATACTTTTTGACCTAGCAATACCACTACTAGGTGTGTGACCCAAAGAAATCAA
This sequence comes from Pseudochirops cupreus, assembly GCA_028627135.1. Classification (NCBI taxonomy): domain Eukaryota; kingdom Metazoa; phylum Chordata; class Mammalia; order Diprotodontia; family Pseudocheiridae; genus Pseudochirops; species Pseudochirops cupreus. The sequence goes on along the minus strand of CM053580.1, from coordinate 398,428,296 downwards.
AGAAAAAGGAAAAAGATTTATATGTACAAAAATATTTATAGCAGCTCTTTTTGTGGCGGCAAAGAATTAGAAATCAAGGGTATGCCCATGAATTGAGGAATGGCTGAATAAGTTGTGGCATATGATTGTGATGGAATACTATTGTGGTGTGGGAAATGACGGGGGGTGTATGTGGTTTCAGAACAAGGTAAGTCCTGTATGAACTGATGTAAACTGAAGTGAGAAGAGCTGGGAAATCACGTGCACAGTAATAGCAATGTTGTAATTATGATCAGTTGTGAAAGACTTGGCTACTGTGATCAATACAGTGCCAAAAGACTCATGATGAAAAAATGCCATTCATCTCCAGAGATAGAACGGATGGACTTTTCTCTCCTTATTGTTATATTGCTGACCCGGAAATATGTGTTCCATGATTTCACATGTATATCTGATATCACGTTAATTGCTTTCTCATTGGCTGAGGAATGGGTGGGAGAGAAACTGTAATTCAAAATTTAAAAAAAGAATGTAACAACAAACAAATAACATTTGAGAAGTCACCATCTGCTCTTTGTGAAGCACCGTACTCATTGCTGAGCGAGAAATACAGACATTTGCCTACAAGAAACTTCAGTCAAAAGGTAGTGGGGTATTAGCATTATCACGTTATTTTTAAGCATGACTTGTGTTTATTTCTTATTTCTCTACTGGACTGTAAGCTTCCAGAAGTCAGGGACTGTCCCTTCTCTGAGTGTTGCATCTCTCCCAGAGTCTCGAAGAGCTCCCCACGCAAAATAATGTTCTCAGTAAATGCTTGGTGATTGATTGTGGAATGTAAGGTCTTTGAAAGCAGGGCTGTTTTACTTATTTGTATCTGTTTTTGTATCTCCAGTGCCTAGCATGGTGCTTTGCACTAGGAGACATTTAATAAATTGCCAAAGAGGAATTTTTTTTTTAACACTGTGCCGCCATATTGAAGACTTCAAGTGATCAGGAACTTATTGCCTGCCTCCTGGGGTGGTTCATTCTGCTTCTTCACAGCTGCAACCACCAGGAAGTATTCTTCACATTGAGCCAAAATATGCCTCTGCAATTCCCACCCATAACTAACACCCAGTTCTGTTTTCTAGGGAAAAGTAGAAGTCTAGTCTCTCTTTTCATGATTGCCCTTCACATACTATGTCTTCTCCCAGTTGAAAAAAAAATCCCAGTTACTACAATCAGTGCTTGTTGAATTGAATTAATATACTAACATATAAGGATGTGATATATATGTAGGAAAGGTACAATGTTCTTGAGATTTGAAAGGCATGCTTATTTCTGGCTTTCGGGTGGGAGTGGGGGATGAGAAGTCTTCAGAAATGAGCTGGCATCAGCTTTGGGCCTTGGATTTTAGCAGACCGATTGGGGTGGGGGTACATTTTAGGTGCAAAGGGTGCCATGAACAAAATCGTATAAACAAAGTTGCAGGGTAAAATGAGTTTGGAGAATGGTGAATATTTATAGAATAAGTAGAGTGGAGGGTAGTTTGAGTTAAAGTTGTAGAGGTAGGGCAGGATCAGGTTGTTTAGGGCCTTGAATGCCAAGGAAAGGAGTTTGAATATTGTTCAATAGGCCATTGAAACATTAAAGCAGAGGAGTAAGATGAACACATCTGATGATGATGGAAAGATGGGGGGAGAGAATGGAGGCAGGAAGAGCTGTTAGGAAGTTGTTGGGTATTAATGGAAGACCTGTACTAGAGGGTTCCACCACCTCAAGAGGGAACAATTATGAGATAAATGAGAGGCAGCATAGTTTAGGGTAATGCTGTCAAACTCAAATAAAAGTGATCCCTGCAGCCTACCTAGTGACTGAGAAAATCACACATTAGCATTATTTATGTTGTAATGTATTTTTGTTTTGTTAAATAGCTATGTCCAAGTGGATAAAGGTGGACCTGGAGTCAGGAAGACCTGAGTTCAAATCCAGCCTCAGACACTTACTAGCTGTCTGGTCCTGTACAAGTTACTTAACTTTTTTGTGTTGGTTTCTTTAGGTGTAAAATAATCTGGAGAAGGAAATGGCAAATATTACTTCAGTATTTTTGCCAAAAAAACTACAGATGGCGTCACAAAGAGTTGGACACAACCAAAACAACTGAAAAACAACAACAACAAAACATTTCCTAATTATTTTTTAATCTGGTTCAGGCCAGACTTTGGAATTTTGCTAAATTCAGGGCCTGTGAAGTTGACATCTCTGGGGTAGTAGATAAAGTACTGTTCTTGGACATGTACTCTAAGAGAAGAATATGACCTCCAACACTTATTAACTATGTGACCTCAGACAAGTCACTTACTCTCTCTAAGCCTCAGTTTCCTCATCTGTATAGTAGGGAAAATAATTACCTACAGTACTTATCTCACAATGTAGTTTGAAAGTTTAAGTGACATAATGTATGTAAAACATTTTGCAAATTTTAAAGTGCTAGATAAATATCAATTATTGTTAACATAATCATTCCAGGGTTTCAGATATTGAAGACATATGTGAAAGATGGCAGCAGTGACAGAAACAATGAAATTAGAAGGAGGAGCAAAAGGATGTTCTATTTTGGGTATATTGAGCCTCAGGCATGGGAGATCACATGAAAGCAACTTCGGGGTGCAGAACTGACAGTTTAGGAAGTAGAGAGTTTTACAAGTATGGATGACTGGGAGAAAAAATGGAAAGAGAGAAGTAATTAGGAGAGGAGAGTATGGAAGGAGATGAATTTGGTTTTGAACGGGTCTGAGTGCTGGAAAAACATTGAAGTGTTATCTATACATCATCATTTGGAAATTTGGGTCTGAGTCTGAGGAGGGAAGGAAGGTGCCTTTCAGGTGTTAGGGGCTGTGCTGGGCACTGGGTATTCAAAGAATGAAAGACAAAGAATGAAACAAGCCCTGCATGCAATGCACTTACATTCTAATAAGGGAGATGATATGTACGTATATGAGTGTATACACAGTAAAGACAAAGGGAATAAGTACAAATAAAGTAGCTAAATACAAAGTTGTTTGAGAGAAAACAAGGGAGAGAAGAATGTTTGACGTCACAGTCTATAGATGGTCAATATAGAAGACTGAAAAAAAATATAAATTTGGTTTTTCAATTAGGATAGTTGTTTCCAACCTATAGGCCATGGAACTCCAGTGAGGTTGGAGATGCTGGTTGTGAAGTTGACGAGAAATTGCCATCTCATTAAATGACCTATTAGAATAAATGGCAGACATACTTTCTGTAGTCTGAATAAATGACTCTTCACAAAATGCATTTGTATAATTGCTATTTCAGATACAGATAGATAACTAGATAGATAGATACTGTGATGAATAAAATGCAAATGTATTAAAAGCACTATTGAATTCATGGAAGCTTTTTGTAATCAGTGTATTTTCAAATCAATGAAAACAAATTATGTAAGAACTGTCATGTGGGTATTCACATAATTTTTTGATATATTGAAAAGGAGTCTTCCTACTTGGAAAGGTTGAAAACAGTTGGATTTGGATATCAGTTGTCACCTTTGAGGCAATTTCAGTTTCACGAAGGGATGAGAGATGTAACACAAGGGACTGAGAAGTGGCTAGTTAGAAGGAAAGTGGAGGCAGATAGCATAGACTATTTATTTTAAGAGTTTTATTTATAAGTGGGAAGAAGGTTGTTGGATGGTAACTGGAGGAGTCAGTCTAGTTCATGGAATGAATTTTTAGAATAGGGGAGAACTAAATTTTTTATAGATATAGAGAAGTAAGAGCCAGTGGAAGTGTGGAATAGGATATAATTAGACACTTTGGTGGATTTAACCTTGTCAAGGAGTAGGGCCACCTCTTCCTCTGAGACAGGAAGAAAGAAGGAAAGGAAAGGAAAAGATATAGAGAAGTGAAAAAGAAATCCTTTTCTTTGGGCAAAAATACAGAAGTTATGGGGAAGTGAGGAGAGAACTAAAGAGAATTCACTCTTCATGGCCTTACCTTCTCAGTGAAGTAAAGTCATCTATAGAAAGAAAAGGGGCTGGTTGTAGGTTTAAGGAAGTAGAAAAAGTCTGGAACAAGTACTATATAGGAACATGATAAGGAGTAGATAAGAAGTGAATAAGAAGATTGCTAAGAAACAATGAGGGCCCAATCTGAGGTTAGATAATGTGAATTTGTAGTGGACCAGTTGAATAGTTGTGTGATTTCTTTTAGTAGTTCTTGGTTATTTTTATGCTTGTTTATGACTTAATTTTAATTTATTTTTACTTGTTTCTACTTTTTTTTTTACTTTATTTGTTTTCATTTCACTCATTTATACTAATCCGGTCTCCCTTTTTCTATTACGCTATTTCACTGGGTGATCTCATCAACTTTTGTGGATTCAACTATTATCTTTGTTTTTTTTTTTATTAATTTATTTTATTTTATTTTAGTTTACATCATTCATTTCCACGAAATTTTGAGTTACAAATTTTCTCCCCATCTTTCCCCTACCCACCGCCTCAAAACAGCCATCCCGTTGTATAACCCCTCCCCCAATCTATTCTCTCTTATGTCTTCCCCCCTCACCCCTCTGACTTTTCGGTAGGGCAGGATGGATCTCCCAACCACAGTGCCTGTGTATCTCAAGTTCCAGTTGGATGTAGTTACTACTACTACTACTACTACTACTAATTGTATACATATATATATATATATATATATATATATATATATACACATATATATATTTTTAGCATTTGATTATAGAACTTTAGATTCGAGATTCTTTCTCTTCCTCCCTCGTCACCCACCCCCACTGGAAGGACAATCCATCAAATACAGGCTGAACATGTGTAATTACACAGAACCTCTCCACAGTGGGCATATTGTGAGAGATTGATTACATGTCCCTTCT
>CM053580.1:398393969-398422915 GCA_028627135.1 Pseudochirops cupreus | reverse complement strand
TTCCAAGGAGATGTTTCACATTGCCCTCTATTTTTTCATTTGTTTGGATCTGTTTGATAGTATCTTGATTTCTCATGAAGTCATTTGCTTCCATTTGCTCCACTCTAATTTTGACAGAATTATTCTCTTCAGAAAGCTTTTGAGATTCTTTTTCCATCTGGCAAAGTCAACTTTTTAAGGCATTCTTCTCCTCATTGGTTTTTTGGGCCTCTTTTGTCATTTAAGTTAATCTATTTTTTAGGGTGTTAATTTCTTCAGTCAGATTGCTGACTCTCTTTTCATGATTTTCTTGCAACATTCTTATTTCTCTTCCCAATTTTTCTTCCATTTCTCTCATTTGGTTTTCAAAATCCGTCTTCAGCTGATCTCTGGCTTTAAGGCAATCTTCATGTTTATTGGAAGCTTTTAGTGTGGGAGCTCTGGCTGTGCTGTCCTCCTGCAGCTCTCTGCCTTGGTCCTTCTTTTCCCCGAAGACAGAATCTAGGGTTTGGTTGCTGTTCTTACTTTGCTTCTTATGCTTATTCTTATTCATGGTTGGTCAGTCTGTGATTTTTTTTTTAATCTCTGTGGAGCTCTGCTTCCAGAGGGGAAAGCTCTGTTCCAAATCGCTGGGGTTCTCCCAGCTGCCAGAGCTCTTAGGAAGTTGCTGGGTCCCTCCCCCACTTCCAGCTCACTGAAAAAAAAGAACCACAGGACCAAAGCCCAAGACGGCAATCCAGATCCAGGCCACTCAATGCAAGAGTGCTTGGCCTCTGAATGATTGCTTGGTCCCCTTGCAGTCTGCAGGCCAAGGGCTCTGAAGCCACAATGCAGAGACAGGTGCAGGACCTCCACTCTCCACTTCCCAGCCCTGGAGGCAGTTTGGCCGGACCGCTTTTCTCCCACAACCTCGCAAGTCCCACTGACCTAATTCTGCATCCTGCCACAGCTGCCTCCAATCTGCTCACCCGAAGCTCCAGCTGGGGTTCGGCTCCTCTGGTCCAGCCACCTCCCGGCTCCTTTTGTTCAGCCGCCTCCAGAACACAGCCACGGTTTCAGGCCAGGATGGTTTTGGTTCACAGGGCTGATATGGTTCCTCGTAGCCAAGCTGACTTTAGTGGAAAATATATTTGTGTGCGTTTTGGAGTTGTAGAATTAGTTTAGAGTTGTATTTTATGGGTATTTTGGGGTGGCTATGTAAGAGCTGTGATATGTTGCTGCTCTTATGCCGCCATCCTGGCTCTGCCCCCTCAACTATTATCTTTACAGAGATAATTCACAGATTTATTTGTCTAGCCCTAACCTCTCTCCTTTTGACCAGTTTTACTTCTCCAGTTGCCAGTTGGATATCTTGAACTGGATGTCCTATTAACATCTTAAACTCAACATGCATAAAACTGAACTTGTTATATTTCCCCCAACCCTCCCCTCTTCCATGTTTCCCTAATATTCTCAAGGGTATCACAATCTTCCTAGTTACCCAGTCTTGCAATCTAGGTATTATCTCGACACTGTCTCACTCTGGTCATAACCAATCTGATGTTACATTCTATAGTTTCTGCTGCATGGCATTTCTTGAATGTGCTTCCTTCTCTTTGACACTGTCACCACCCTTGTGAAGGCTCTGATCACTTTGTCCCTGGATTATTAGGATAGCTTTCTAACAATCACTAACATTATCAGACTGTTCTTCCTAAAGCACAAACCTGACCACATTACTCCCTACTCCATCAGCTTTAGTGGTTGTGTATTGCCTCCAGGATCAAATATAAAATTTTGTATTTGTATTTAAAAACCCTTTGTTACCTGGCCCTTTCATACTTCCTACCTTTCCATCCTTCTCTTACCTAACACTCTGCCCCCCTCCTTCAATTCTACAATTTAGTCAGACACTGAGTTCACTCCCTTCCATTTATAGATGAGGAAATCAAGGTCCGGAGAGGTTAATTGATTTGCCAAGGATCCAGATAGTAAATGTGCAATATGGGACTTGAACCTAGGTTTTTCTGAGTAAAAGTTAAGTGCTCTCTCCATTATAGCATTTTTTCTCTTAAATCTACTAATTACAAGTCACATAAAGCCCTCTGAACAAATTTTGCCATTTCAAAACAAGTATCAGGAAAAGCCTAAGAAAAAAGTAGGAAAATAACTATAGATAAAGCCTTATTTGAGGACCACAATGATTGAACTTCTGGTACAGAGAGTACTAATTTCAAATTGTCAGTTTGCTGCAGTAGTCACCTGTAATGAAAAACAATTGAGGATTTCGGTTCCAGCAAAGGTGGACGACAAGACAAATTTTCTAGTAATCGACAAAAGTATGCTATTTTATGTTTTTACCAGTGGCAAGTTGTTATTGTATATACACAGAACCGAGGATGGGCTTTCTACTGGAATAGATGATGAAGAAGTATGAAAAGAGCACTAACTTTGAAGTTTGAGTTTGTTGTTGGTCATTTCAATTGTGTCCGACTCTTCATTAATCCTATTTCAGATTTTCTTGGCAGAGATACTCGAGTGGTTCCCCATTTCCTTCTCCAGCTCATTTTATGGATGAGAAACTGAGGCAAACCAGATTAAGTGATTCCCAGAAGTTAGAGGACATGGGTTCATTACCTCACACCTCTATTTCCACCTTTGAAATCTTGGGCAAGGATACTCCAACTAATCTCTCTTGGCTTGAGTTTCCTCATCTGTAAAATGAATTTGTTATAATAGATGACATTGAGGGATGCCACGCTTTGTGACCCATTTGAGGTTCTAGGCACAGATACAGTATTGGTTTGCCATTTCCTTTTACAGCTCATTTTACAGATAGGAAAACTAAGGCAAACAGGATTATGTGACTTGCTCAGAGTCACACAGCTAGATGGTGTCTGAGGCCAAATTTGAACTCTGGTTTTCTTCCCTCCAGGGTTGGTGCTCTATCCAATGTGCTACCTAGCTGCCCCTTGGCATATTGTAGTAGTAGTATGGTAGTAGGCCATATAGTAGGCACTTGATAAAGTCAGTACTGACTTCAAATGTTTCAAATTTTGCCTTTATTTTACAAATAGAAACAATTTTTTATAAAATGAGAGTTGAAATTTGTTATTCATAACTGAGATAGCAAGTTTATCAAAAAAATGCACTTTAATTTGTCTTCTCCAGAGATTAAAAAGAATCATTTGTTTATGACCACTTTTAATTTTTTTCTACATAAAAGTCCCCACAACAACTCGTATTGTATTTTAAAGTTAATATTTTATCTTTCTAAGATTTAGGCAACTTTGTCAGACTAAAAAGGCAATAATTGTGTCCAATTTGAAAATCCACAATACAGAATTTGAAGTAACTAATTCTGTAATTGTTTTAATAATACCTCAAAGAATAACAACAACTAACATTTATAAAATGCTTTAAGGTTTACAAAGTGCTATACAAGCATTATCTCATTTTATCCTTGGATTATAAGTTATGATTAATATCATCTCCGTTTTATAAGGAAAAGGAGGTAGAGATTAAGAGATTGTTTAAGGGTCAATCAATCAATTGATAAAACATTTATTAAGAACCTACTATGTGCCAAGTATTATGCTAAGCACTAGGATGTAATAGCAAACACCCTAGCACACCCAGGATGGCTGCTAGCATAGGTTCTTTGATCTTCTTTACGAAAGGAAAGCAACTTTTAAAAGGGTCATCAATCTTTAAGCACACACACATACACACACACGCACACATGCATATAAAATTCACTTAGTTCAGGTGAAAAAGTCAGCACTCTGAACTTCAGAAAATACAAACAGAAATTACAAGCAGACAAAAAGTACAGACAGAGAAAAGAACACAGTTCAACAGACCAACAGACAGGGCACGTAGTTGTCTGACCATTACATATATACCTAGTTAACAGAGAGAGAAGCACCAACATCTGGGTTTTCAAAGCTGAGGGGGCTCGATGGCTACCCAGAGTCTCATCTTGCCAAATTACACAACTCTTCCTATGAGTGAACCCCAAAGCAAAACCTCGTCTCAGAGAATATATACCCTTCTTCAGGGTCAGAGGACATCACAACCTATGTGACCCACTGCCTCATTACAAAGTAACAAAAGGTGTGGGCCTTTCTGAAAAACAAGCCTCCCTCCAATCAAGCCTCTCCTGTTGGATTCCACTTGAGGCCCATTAAGGTGCAGGGAAGATCTTCAAATTCCCTTACTATTACACAGGGATACAAAATGAGGCAAAGGACAGTACCTTCCATCAAAGAGCTTACAGTCTCATGGGGGAGACAACATGTATACAAAGTGAGTTGCATTCAGGATAAATAGAAAATAGCAGATGGATGGCACTGGAATTAAGAGGGGTTGGGGAAGGTTTCTTGTAGAAGGTAGGATTTTAGTTGGAACTTAAAGGAAGCCAGGGTGGAAGAAGGAGAGCATTCCAAGAAACGGGGACAGCCAGAAAAAATTCTGCGGGGAACTCATGTCACTGGGTCAAAGTGTATGTGTCAGGGAGTAAGGAGTAAGAAGACTAGAAAGGAGGCTTAAGTTATAAAGGGTTACTCAGCTAATAATTTCTTAGGCAGGATTTGAATTCAGACCTTCCTGAGTACAAGTTCAGTGCTCTATTTACTGTACCACGTTGCTGGTTATACAGGGTTTGACTATTCCAGTCCAATTTTATATTTGCTAATATAATATAGCCTTAATGGAGATACCTTGTGTATACTTTGGGACATGTAGACTGAATCTTCAGCAAACACAATTGTTCATGCACAGCAAACTTCTCTTTCAATTATTAAAATCAATTGTTTCCAACATCTCTAAGCAGGTACAATTTTAAAGGCAATTTTTCATTTTTTTTTCTCTGCAAACTTGACACTTCATTTTGCTTACTCTGTAGTGAAACAACTTCAAGCAGTTTTTTATTCCAGCTAAGTTTTTTCCTTTCTTCTTTCCACACAAAGGTCATGGAAAAGATGTCCAGAAAAATATTTGGTGGGGTGGGAGATGGGTAGAATTTTTCTCAAGTTCAATCAGAAGACAAAAGGAAATTTCATCTAAATGGAAGAATGGCTTAGAGGTTCTCACAGAGGCAAATTAAGGGATTGGCAGAGGTGGTTTTGTCAAATGTTCAAAGGTGATAAGGAATAGAATTTCGTGAAACATTTTGTTATTTCTCGCTGTGGCAGTTATTAGCATTTGCAGAAAGTTTAATTATTGAAGCATATGCAGAAATATTTGTTATAGAGGAGGTAAGAGGGGAGAGAAATTATATGAAGAACTTGATAAGATCCTTCTTATAAAAGCAGTATATGCCTTAATACTTGGCAACTTCATTGTGAATGTCAGAATAAGGGAGTACAGTAAAAAAAAATGTGCCTTACAGTTAAGAAACAAAGGAGGTCAAAGGCTGGCATATGACTTAGAAAGGACTATACATGGTGAATCAAGCAACATCACAAAAATTGAAGTTGACTGTATCTTAATATTTTCTACAGAGAACTATTAGTTTACTTGAGTCAAGTAATTTCTGAATCTCTTGTTTGTATACAGTCAAACCATTGGCTACTTTGAGACTGAGGAAAAAGGAAAAAAAATGACATGCCATTAAAACATGCAGTTAAACAACTTAACAACACATTAAAATTAGCTAATCCTTTGGAAAATGAAAAGTGGATGAAAGAATAGACATTGATTTCCCAAGGAACCAACATAAACAGTCATTGTAATCATTGTATCATAGGATAATAGATTTAGGTTTGGAAGAAACCTTGGAGCCCATCTAATCCAATCCTCTTATTTTACTAGTGAGGAAACTGAGATCCCGGATGGTCAAGTAAATTGCCCAAATTCACATGTCATAAGTGACAGAGGTCAGGTCGTAAGTTCTCTCAACTGCATTTTTGGGAAATAGTATTTTCCAACATTATTTCTACACCAAATTTCTACACAAAATGTCATTCCCTGAGTTATCTTGTAAAATCGGTCCCTCAATGCTTTCAAGATTGTGTCTTCTTCATTGTTTTCTTTGTGTGTACTTGGCCAGGCTAATCTTTGCTTTCTACTTTCTTTGTCATGAATACTCTTCTTATTTTCTCACATGGTACATTGGGGGCTATGTCATAGGATCATAGGATCATGGGAATAATAAAGATAGACCTGAAAAGGTCTTTGAGACCATTTACCTCTCCCTATCCATTTTACAAATGAGTTTCAGTGACTTGTCCAAGGTCATCCCAGTAGTAACCAAGGTGGAATTTGTGCCTTGGTCCTATGTTTCCAAATCCAGTGCTTTCTTCCACACTGTACACTTGCTTTGGGAGCTGTTTAGAATTGCAAAGAGAAAATATGAGTTCAAATGGGGTACTTCTACACTGTCACTGATGATGAAATTATATCCCTATAGAAATGCTGAGAAATCTGTTCCATTTTCATGCTGATAGTCATCACATTTTAAAATAATCTAAAAAACCACTTAATGTAAATACAACACTGATGTTTTGTTTTGGCAAAAGTTTCCACCTCTGCATGAAGTTTGAGAACCACCGTCCTAACTTGTTATGTCTTTTGGTAGTTTATGCTCCAGGGGTCAGCTGAATGTGTGTTAAAACTTTGAAATCTACATTTTGGAAGGAGACATTGACAGAAGTGGAGTTCAGAGGTTTATTGGCTAGAGCACCAACTTTGGAAAGGAAAAGACATTCTCTTATTCATCATTCAAGTTAGAAGCTTGGCACAGAGAGAGAGAGGGAGTCAACGGCTGCCTTTAATTGAAACACTTGGAAAGGGAAGAGCTTAAATCAGCCATGAAAATGAGGAGAATGCCAGTCTTTCTGGAATTGTCCCCCCAACCCAGTGATTTCTCAGAATTGTGTGAAGTGACAACGTCTTAGCATTTTAATGCAGTAGGTTCTGAAAGCTTTGAAATGCTGTTCTTACTAAAATGGAGACTGTTCTCAGTTTGTTTCCTCTTGGAAAGACACAGATCATTATTGTCAGGAAGAGAGAAACACATTTGCTAAGGCTTTGTTAGCAGTTAAGAAAAGAGTCCTTTATGAAATCCCCATTGTTCACGCTAACAGTTTTGTTAGGGAGTCAAGACAAGGGCTTCAAATCAGAAGTGACAGAAAGCAAAGGTAATGTAGACTTTAATTTGTGCATGTATACACACACACACACCACACACACACACACACAAACACACACACACACAAACACACACAGAGCTTATGGAGTAGTTTTTCATAAGTCAGACTTTAGAGGCATAACCAGTTTCTAGTGTTAACAGTATAAAAGAGATGCAATAGTGAAAGTGTAGCAGTAATGTATCTTCCCATGTTGTTGATAATTCTCATGTTAGGATCTTGATTTATTAAGTATTAGGTGAATTTGAGACCCAGCAGTCCAATGCTGGGATCATATACTATTATATTAGCTGCTCGGATCATTTACCAAAGCAACATTTAACCATTCAGAGGAGAAATGCTGTTTTCAGGTGAGGTATTTGAAGAGACATAATGTGACAATACCCATTGAAAATGCTCAAAGTATTCTTTTAAATATTATTTATTTTTAATCTGAACTCAAGAAACACCAAATCAAGGAGGCACATCCACATACATGGAAGAAGAGAGAACAGTACATGAAATCACACATTTCTGTTATGTACAACCTGTGTTAATTTTAAAAACATGTAATAAATTCAGCCAGAAGTCTTCAAAGCTGTCCTGTTTATTGGTGCTTCTCTCAGGCCTTCTTATTCTCTCTATTTTTTTTAGTACTCATTTTTTCAATTTTATTTGTATTTTTAGTTCCAGATTCTCTCCCTCTTTTTACCCTGCCTACCACCTGAGAAGGCAAGAGTTACAGTATTCATTATACATATGAAGTCATGTAAAACATATTTCCTTATTAGTCGTGTTCTAGAAAAAAGAAAGAAAAAAAGAAAGAAAAATCTAGTTCAATCTGCATTCTGAGTCCATCAGTTTTCTCTCTGGAAGTGGCTAGCGTTTTTCATCATGAGTGCTTTGGAATTGTGGTAGATCACTGTACTGATAAGAGTTTCTAAGTTTTTCATAGTTCATTATCTATAAATGTTGCTGTTGCTGTGTAAATTGTTCTCCTCACCTCACTTTGCATCAGTTTATATAGATATTTCCAGGTTTTCCTAAAACTATCCTCCTTATCATCGCTTATGCTATAATAATATTCCATCATATTCATATATCATAACTTGTTCAGTTATTTCCCAGTTGATGGACATCTCCTCAATTTCTAATTCTTTGCCAGCACAAAAAGAGCTGCTTTAAATGTTTTTGTACACGTGGGTCCTTTTCCTCTCTCTCTGCTTTCTTTGGTATATGGTCCTAGTAGCAGTGTTGCTCAAAGAGTATGTACAGTTGTATAGCTTTTTGACCATAGTTTCAAATTACTAAGACTGTCTGACTAGTTCATAGCTCCACCATCAGTGAATTCATGTACGTATTTTACCACATCCCCTCCAGCATTTGTCATTTTATTTCTCTGTCATCTTAGCCAATATGGTAAGGGTGAGGTGGTACTTCCAACACAGTATTCTTTTTTTTCTTTTTTATCTAGTATTTTGTTTTTCCTCAATTACATGTGAAAACAATTTTAAACATTCATTTAAAAAATTTAGTTCCAAATTCTGTCCTTCTCTCCCCATCTTCCTCATTGAGAAGGCAAGCAATTATATATAGGTTATACACATGTAGTCATGCAAAACATATTTCCATATTAGTCTTGTTATAAAAGAAAACAGACCAAAAATAAAAACCCAAGAAAAATGAAGAAAATTTTTAAAAAGTATGCTTTGATCTGTATTCAAACTCCATCGGTTCATTCTCTGGGGATGGATAGTATTTTTCATCATAAGTTCTTCAGAATTGTCCTTGGATCATTGTATCGCTGAGAATAGTTAAGTTATCCACAGCTGATCATCCTACAGTATTGCTGTTACTGGGTACAATGTTCCTTTGGTTCTGCTCATTTAACTTTGCATCAGTTCATGTAATTTTTCCTAGATTTTTATGACAGCATCTAGTTCATCATTTCTTAGTATTCCATTACAGTCATATACCACAACTTGTTTAGTCATTCCCCGATTGATGGGCATCCCCCCAATTTTCAATTCCTTTCCACCAGAAAAGAGCTACTAGAAATATTTTTGTACATCTAGGTCCTTTTCCTTTTTGTTTTTCTATCTTTTCTGGGATAAAGGCCTAGTAGAGGTATAGCTAGGTCAAAGGGTATGCATGGTTTTATAGGACTTTGGCCATAGTTCCAAATTGCTCTATATAATGGTTGAATCAGTTCACAACTTTACCAGCAGTGAATGTGTCTCAATTTCCCCACATTTTCCCTTCTAACATTTGTCATTTTCCTTTTCTGTCCTGTTAGCCAATCTTATAGGTGTGAGGTAGTACCTCAGAACTGTTTTGATTTGCATTTTTTCAATCAATAGTGATTTAGAGCACTTCTTCATATGGCTATAGATACTTTTGATTACTTCATCTGAAAACTAACTATTCTTATCAGACATAGTATTCATAGAAAGTTTATTCTAAATCATATCTTACAACAAACTTCAAGGTACTATACACATTTTGTTGCTGTTGTTGCTGCCATACTGATTTGGAGGAAGCACGTGTGGCTTGTAAAAATTAAAACATGGATTATACATTACCCTTATTAAGCTGCTCAAGAAATTAGACATAATGCATTTTTCTGACTCAAATTATCATGTATATTCATGTTGTCACTTCTTTGTCCTAGAAGTATGTAACATCCTTAGGAACAGACTTTTTTTTGTTTTGATATTGTATTCTCAGTGCTTAGTACAGTGCGTAGCACTTAGTAGACACTTAATTTTTCTGGATTGAGTTGGATAGACATAACTACTCCCATACAGCTTCAGTAGTAATTGGGAGTCCATGAAAGGAAGGAATTACTTCACCTGAATAAAGATGAAGAAATGTAGGATGGCAGTGGGATTAATGGGGGCTCCATGGCACAGTTTTCTTGGCACCTAAGAATTTAATGAATGCCACTGGCGGCTGAATGATCATCAGATTTAGAACCAGGAGATTTTAGGGATGATTTCAATTCTAGATCATACCTCTAATTTTGCAGATGAGATCAGTGAAATCCAGAGAGCTGAAGTTACTTGCCAAGATCCCATCAATAGATCAGAGAACTTAGATTTAAACTAAAGTCTTCTGACTGGTAAACTAGGTGACGGGCCTGGCACCATTTGACATCATGCAACTTTATCTCATATAACTGGTGCTGTAGTTGATAGCACATATGGAGGACCAGATGACTATGTTCTTCAACTCTCTACCTTTGTCTTCTTACCTATGACCACCTGAAGCCTGGGGACTGTCCCTCTCCATGACTATATATTTTTTTCAGTTCTAGGCACCATGTTTTAAGAGACACATTGGCAAACTTGAGTCTCCAGAGGAGCATGACCAAGCTGGAGAGCCATTTTAACATGGTTGAAAGCCGATAAACATTTGTTAGGCATGTACGGCTATGTGACAGCCTATTCAAGGAATTGTGAATATCTAGCTCCAAAAAAGAGATTACTGGAGGGTAGAGAGGGCGATAGTTGTCACTGAGTATTTGTTACGTGGGAGATCCATTAGCCTTATTTGTCTGCTGGTTCTAGAGGGTAGACCTTGGAGCAGCTGGCTGAAGGAGTAAGCTTGGTGTAGGGGCTAGAAGACCGGACTTGGGGTCAGGAGAGACTGGCTTTGAATTCTCCCTCCAACACTTACTCACAGCTATTTTGCAAACATTAATTGACTGTTTTTTCACTACCACAATTCCGAAAATGGTTTACTTTTATTTCTTTTAGTCTGTGGATATCCTCTTGATCTCATTTCTCTGGAAGACCTGAGTTCAAATTTTACCTCAGTCACCTCTCCTAGCCCCAGTTTCCTCATCAGTCAAATAGTACCTGTCTCTCAGCATTCTTGTGAAGATAAGATGAGAAAATATTTGTAATGAGCTTTGCAATTCTCAAAGAGCTATATAAATACTTTTGTTGACGTTATTGCTTTTTAGTACTGTTGTTTTTGTCATCACATATGAGCATGCTTTCCAGGAAGCAGAATGATGACAGTGTTTAGATCTCTATTGGTGAGAACAATTTATTATTAGCTATCTGTGGTGTGTGTTTGCTATTTATATAGGTGGGTATGTAGAGTCAGTTTTCTTTGGAATCATCATCAGTCCATAGTGTGTCAAACAATCTGGGTTCTATTAAGTTTCAGTTGCCTACCAGACAACTGGTTCTTATTGTACTCTTGCTCTTGGACTGTTGAGTATGAGGTATGAATAGATATGTGGCAACCACAAAAGCTAATATAGAGTTGTAACTAAGCTACCTGGGTCAGTGGACACAAACTTTCTCCTGGGGTAAGTGTTAGGAAAGGTAGCCTTAGTTGGGGGTGGGGATGGACACTGCCCTGTGGGAGGAAATAGAAGCCCTGAGATATTGACAGTCTGGTGTGAGGAAGACTACTGGTTCACCCTTTCCACATCAAGCTTCTGGGTAGCTTACAATTTCAACTAATTATTTTTGATAACTAGGTGCTAAAGTCATTCATTTCTTCCCACTTGATGTCCAAGAAACTCAATTACTGGGGGTGGGGTGGAGGCAGAGTGATAATGTGTACAGTACAGTGATGCTTTTCTTGTGAGGGGTTGCAAAAGGGCTTGAAGCCAATTCTCCTGCCCAAATCCTCAAGGAACTATGTTAGAGGTAGGAGGTACCTTAGAGATTATCTAGTGCAACTTCTTCATTTTACAAAGGAAGAAATTGAAGCCCAGAGAGACTAGAAGTAACTTGTGAAAAGTCACAGAATAAGGCTCTGACGACTTTTGCTGAATTTGAATCAAATGGAGCCTCTCATCAACTCACAGACTCTCAGAGCTGGAAGAACCCTTAGATATCTTCTTGTCCAAACCTTTCATTTTCCAGAGAAACTGAGACCCTGAGTTAATGCTAAAGCAGGGACTTACAATGCAGTGTTTCTATGCACAGGACTTTCTCTTTCAGTCAGATTGTGGAAGTTTTGCCTCCCTCAGGGTCATGGGCCAGTGAGGTCATCTCCAGGTCCCATGATTCAGTGTAAGCAGCTGATCAGGGAGGAAGCCCCTCAGTACTTCATGTCATATTTTATCCCTAAGCTCACTCTCCCTATACCACCAAGGGAAAGATCAAACTGTTTGGGAGGGCAAAACTTTGAGAAGACAGATTCCCTGCAGCAAAAGATAGAGGATGCCTCAGGAAGATCCACGCTTCCAGCAGGAGCTAAAGGTTTGTCTGGCCTTTGCCTTGAACTAAAGGTCTCCTCTTCCTCTGTTTTGATCCAAATGAAGTTCAATCACTCCTCTCCCAGAGGTAGCCATAGTGGAGAATTCCTAGGCTTGGTGAAGCATCTCCTCTTCCATGAGGTGGGACCACCCTTATCTCCCATAGGGTGGTCCAACACACTTTTAACCCCATCCTCCTGTTCTGTCTCTTCCTCTTCCCACTTTCCTTTCTGGTAGAAGAATCCCCTGGAAGACACATTATTTCACCAGGCACTGAAGTTCTATCTCCCTTTCCTCATCTTCTCCTACTTTATGCCTCCATTTTCTATATCTCCCTGTGCCTCCCTTTTGGGGTTGATATTGGTTCCTTGCTACACCCTTGCCTCAGCCTCAGAACTTTGAGGTGGCACCTGAAGAACCACCAACGTTAGCAACAAAGAAATTGTTCCCTGACTTCTTTTCACAATTCCAAGTTAGGTCAGATTTCCAGGCTCACCAGCTACTTCCTCTGATCCCTTTCTACATCCTCTAAGCAAACCCTAGAGGACAGTCCACCTGCTCCTCCATCAGAAGCCCCACTCTTCACCAGTCCCACTGACTCTACCCCATCATCGATATGCCATACTCTACCACCTGCTTCACATTTTAAGTGATTCATTTGAAGAGTAGAAGTGGGGAGGGAGGGAGATTTGATTTACAGTCCTGGAGCACATCTCCTAACATTGAGTACTCACCCTGAGGCAAAGCCCCTCCCAGTTTATGCCACCTGTGTTAAGGTGCTGAGCTAATTAATTAATAGAAGTATAGGAGTTAAAATGAAGCCATTCATTAGTCCCATGATGTTGTTCCCTGGCCAGATATTTTCTGGAGTTTTGTGTCTAGTTTTGGGCACCACATTTTAGGAAAGACCTTTAGAAACTGGAATGCAGTCAGAGAAAGTTAACTAGATCTTGCCTAGATTAATAATGTGCTGAGAATGGAGATGAAAGAAATGATTTCAAGGTGGACTCCTCTCTATGCCCATCTCTTTTCCCTTAAATCCAAGCTATTTTCAAGACCTGTTGATCTTACCTTTACAACATCTCTCAAACACGTCCCCTTTTTTTCCTTTGGCACTACATTGCTCTAGGGCAGGCCCTCATAACCTCTTACCTGGATTATTGCAATAGCCTACTGGTGGGTCTGCCTGTCTCTCTCTACTCCAATTCATCCTCCATAGTGATTTTCCTGAAATAGGTCTGGATCATGTCACACTTCCTCCCCTCTCCCTCCCCCTCAATTAGCAATAGGCTCCCTGTTGCCTTCAGGATTAAATACATAATGCTCTATTTGGCATTCAAAGTCCTTCATGAGGCCCCTCCTACCTTTCTAGTCTTCTTACACCTTACTCCTGCATTTTTTCTGTATTTTTCGATCCAGTGACTCTGACTTCTTGGCTTTTTCATGAATAAGACAGTCTAATATCATCTGGACATTTTCTCTGGCTGTCTCTCATCCCAAGAATGCTCTCCTTATACTGTTCTACCTACTGACCTTTCCGGCTTCCTTTAAGTCTCAGTTAAAATCCCATTTTTTTTTTTTACCAGAAACCTTCTCCAACCCCTATATCTTTTCAGATATACAGATAGTTAGATTAGGACAGGGGAAGGGAAAAGAATAAATATTTGTATAATATCTACTTTGTGCCAAGCACTGTATTAAGCTCTTTTTACAAATATTATCTCATTTGATGCTCTCAACAACCCTGAGAAGGTGATTCTATTATTAACTCCATTTAAAAGATGAGGAAACAGACCGAGGGGGGTAAAATGATTAGCCCAGGGACACACAGCTAGTAAGTTTCTGAGGCAGGATTTGAAATCTGGTCTTCCTTATGTCACATCTAACACTCTGCTCACTGAGCCACCTTGCTGTTCTCAGTACTCATTCCCATAAATACACAAAAGCATAGAATTTCAGTGCTGCAAGTGACTTGGGAGTCCAATTAGTCCAAATAATAGCCGAGACATTTCCCTTCTATAATATAGATGGCATCTAGCTAGCACAGTGTATAGAGTCCTGAACTTACATCCTGGAAGACGCAGAGTTTAACCAGACATTTACTAGCTGTGTGACCCTCAGCAAAATATTTAGCCTCTCTAAGCACTTAGCTTCCTCACTGTAATAATAATAACACCTATCTCACAGAATTGTTGGGAGGCTTAAATGAGATAATGTAGGTAAAGTGCTTTGAAACTTACAAGTGCTAAGTAAATGCTATTAATAATAACAATGATCATAAAATTATATTTATTGGTCCTGTCTTATCCAGCAAGAAAGATATTACTTACTGAAACCCCAACATTACTTATAGGAATTAGAGATCATTGCAAGCACAATCATCCATATAGTCTTGGTACCTAAAATGTCAAATATTTCTGCGTAATTTAGGATCATAGTATCATAGATTTAGAATGGAAAGGAACCTTAGAAACTCATCTGGTCTCACTCCTTAATTTATAAGTAAAGAAACTGAGGTCTAGAAAATTTAAGAGGCTTTCCCAAAGTCACACACTCTTGCTTCATCACACTGTCTCTATGGTGGATCAGGATTCGAAGGAGGCAATATTGGAGTCAGTATAGGAATTGGGACCCACAATCCATAATGTCAGCATTGGGCCGTGATGACATCTTAGCCCTGCCTGGCAATAAGATAGCAATTTTCACTATGATGGAACCCAATTATGAACAAGAATACCTGAACTCCAAAATAAACAGGACTTTGTTTCTTTGATTTCAGATTAGTCAGTAGCTAATTAATATTTTACTTTTTTAATCATGGTTAAATAACTTTCCTGGTTGTATAACTTTTGGAAGGTTATATAACTTTTCCAAGGTTCCTTCAAACCTTGGTTTGAAGTTGGGTCTTTGAAATCTATAAAGTCCTGTTCTGCAGGCTTCCTCTACAATAGAGATGCCCCACTCACCTAAGCACCCTCATCCTGCCCCTTTCTGGAGTCTGTTGTTCTAAGAGCCATCTTACAGAGTGTCATAGTGGATAGAAGTCCCTTAGACACTAGCTATATAACCCTGAATCAGTTAAACTGCTCTCAGCCTCAGTTTCCTTATCTGTAAAATGGAGATAATAATAATAGTACCTATTTCACAGGATTGTGAGAACTGAATGAGATAACGTATTTAAAAGGTGCTGCAAACCATAAGTCACTATTAAATGCTAGCTCTTAATGTTTAGATGATAATGATGTGATGAGTGATGATTAGAGAATGAGGTAGGTGCTTCTTCGTGAACCATTGACTCCATTCCTTCTTCTACTATAGCCTAAAGATCATTGTACCTGAGGCTTAGCATCATTCCCTTGGTGACTAAGACCCAGTTGTATCATTGATCCTTCAATGACTGAGGCTTAATATATCCTTTGCTTTGTTCCCCCTTCTTTTACTCCTCTATTCTCTCACACTCATACTTGAGTGTCTAAGTAATACCTTCCCTTATCTCAGCTACAACACATTTTTTTGGTTTTGGCATTAGTGACTCATCTGCCCCTTGTGTCCCCAAATAGCTGTAATATATTGATAAAAATTATTAAGTTGAAAGCTTATAATCATTATTGGAAATTTCTTCACAATTGTGATACTTTAAAATTATTTCCTTAATCTATAATAAAACACACAAAAAAGCATTTCCATATTTCAGAAGGATTTACAAAGAGGATTCTATGTGAAACCATAAACCTCCATTTCATGCTGATTGCTTTAAAAAAATGCAATAAATTCTACATATTACTTTCAAAACTATCCTGGTAGTCTGGGTTTTCTTCTGAACTTCCTTCTGTTCTCTTCTGGGCATTTAAAAGCATTAGAATGACTTATTACTAATCCTCCTCTACTCCCAGAACAATTAATAGAAGGGAAAGAAGGGGAGGGAAACCTTTTAAAATAAATAATCAGAACCAAACAAAATGAATCCAGGCAGTGGCCAGGTCAAAAAATTGTCTGTCTCTGCATGTTGTGTCCACCATCTCCTTTCAGGGGCTGAATAACATGCTTCACCATAGGTTTCTGGAGACATGCTTGGTCATTGCTTTAAACAGAGTTAAGAGCCTGCTAAAGTTGTTTTTCTTCATAGTGCGATTGTCTTTCCTTATATAAATTGGTTCTGCTCACTTCACTCGGTGTCAGTTTATATTGCCCAAGATTTTCTAAAATTGTATCTTCTGTCATTTCTAATGGCTCAAAAATATTCCATTACATTTACATGCCACGATTTGTTCAGCCAGTCTTCAGCTGTCACCTGACCTATGCTCACTTTTGCCATGCAGTTTGGATATGTTAACTATAATATACTTGATTCTGGTGCTCCACTCTCAGGACGAGGCTATTATATCTCCACTTTTCCTCAGCTGGGTTACCTGGTACCCTGGAGAAATTTGAGAATCTCTCTTCTCTGCCCTTGACTTGAGCCCGGACCAGATGTGTTCCTCCTATTTTTAGGGGTCCAGTGATTAGCAAGTTTGTTCCATTTAACCACTTAACATTGAATAGCTTTTACAATGGTTTATTTACTTCATGGGTTTTGACAAGAACAAACATACATATATTTCCTCCAAAACCTTGGCGTATAGTACCCATTACATTATCTTGATAGGCAAGATAGTTGTGGGAATTAGGCTCACAACTTATCTTGGTTCCTACATGAAACTGGTCTCACCAGGCTGCAATTGTCACTAGCTTCTGTTGGGCTGGACTTCCTGATCCCGGCTCTGTAGGGCTTCAGTGCTGGACTGGTTACAACTCCTGGCCTGTATTCCTGGATCCCAGTAGCCTAAACTTCCAGCACAGATTAGAGACTGCATTCCCTAAACCAAGAAAAGAAAAAAAAACCCCAAAAGCTGAGGACTAGGCTTATTTCTCAGAGGTCATATGACTTTTTTGAGGGGGAAGACCTAAGGAGCTCCTAAGGCTTTCTTCACATACTCTATGGTCTCTGTGGTCATGACAGAGTCACTTAACTCCTCTACGTGCAAATATAGCGAAAAGTCCTGGCCAGCACTAACTTAGACCATTCTGAACACCTACACTTCTAGCTATACAGCCAATGGAAAAAGGCTCTTCTGAATCACATAATAGGTCAACGCAAAATATTCAGGCATGCTTAGGTCCTCATAATTTTCCTGGAAGAAGCATCCTTTGCTTCTTTACACATTGATAACACCATATCAGCAAACTGATAGTATGTGTACATTTACCAAGACCTCCAATATGTAAAAGAAAAGAATCCACCTTCTACATAAAAATGAGGAAACCGATGTTGAAATAGGTTAAATGAATTGTTCACAGTTGTATAGCTAGTAAGTAGCAATGCTAAGACAGAAACCCAGGATTCATGATTACAAATCTAGCCTTCTTTCTATGACAGTAGTGTAGAATAGTGAGTGGATAGGTCAGAAGAAAGAAGATAAGAGTCCTAGGCCTGGAAGAAATGGAAGAAGGGAGAAGCCACTGAAATGGGAAATGATGAAGAGTGAAGGGGCAAAAGCAGCCTTGGCCTAGGAGAAGAGGTCCTAGTTTTTCCTGAGGGTGATGAAGCTAGTCAGGAAATAGTTTAAAAATGACATTATTTCACCTTTAAATAGTTCTTAATAAGCATTGACTAAAGTTAACAATCCCACAGATTAATGATCTACGACTCTTTAGTGTCACAACAGTATCTTGTTTGTGGGATTTAATGATTCTCCTATGCCTCTCTTCTAGAAAGTGCTATATGAAGTATATCTGGAATGAATTACAAAGAGAATTTCATGATACCCCTTGAAATACTTTGAGGTCCTCTGGGATATGAGAAAACAAACAGACTAGGTCTAATAATGTTTACTATTAAGTGTACTTTAAATGAGTATTTTGTGTGTAAAGGACCAATAACCAACATTTATATATTCCTTTTTGTATATAATTTCATTTACACTCACAATAACCCTGAGAGGTAAATGGTATCAATACTACCATTTTATAGATAAGAGAACTGAAGCTGAAGGAGTTTAAGTGATTCAGCATAGGGCCCCACAACTAGTGATTCTTGCCAGAGTCCTTCTTAAAAGGCTGATCCTCCACCTGGAAGATGGTCATCTACCTGAGAGTCAGTGTGGCTTCAGAAAGGGTCGAGGAATAGTCAATATGGTGTTTGCTACTCGACAACTCCAGGAGAAATGCCAGGAGCAGAACAAGGTCTGTACATAATGTTCGTAGATCTGACTAAAGCCTTTGATACTGTTAGTCATGAGGGCTTATGGAAAATTGTGTCAAAATTTGGTTACCTGGGGAAGATCATCAGTATTGTATGTCAGCTTCACGATGGCATACTTGGCTGGGTTCTAGATAATGGACAATGCTCTTGTGCTTTGCCAGTCGTGAATGGAGTGAAACAAGGCTGTGTGCTAGCTCCCATGCTTTTTAGCATGATGTTTTCAGCCGTGTTGTCAAATGCTTTCAGTGAGGATGAACACTGGTATCAAGGTCAGCTACTGCACTGATGGTAAATTCTTCAGTTTGAAAAGGCTACAAGCCAAGACCAGAATGGCAGGAGTTGGTGCATGATTTTCTGTTTTCAGGTGATTGTGCACTCAATGCAGCCTCTGAAGCTGAGATGCAGCAAAGTATGGATCTGCTGCTTTTTTTTTTTTATGATTCTCTGCTGCTTGTGCTAATTTTAATTAACACCAAGAAAACACAGGTGTTTCATCAGCCACCACCACGCCATCCATATATAGAACCATCGGTTACAGCAAATGGAGAAGTTTGAATGATGTGGATAAGTTGACTTATCTTGGCAGTGAACTCTCCAGGGATGTACACATTGATAATGAGGTTGACACATACAATGCCAGAGCTAGCTCAGTGTTTGGGAGGCTCTGAAGGAAAGTATAGGAAAGAAGAGGTATTAGACTGACTACCAAACTGAAGATCTACAGAGCTGTTGTGCTTACCTCATTGTTGTATGCCTGTGAAACTTGGACAGTCTACCAGTGCCATGCCAGGAAACTGCATAGCTTCCATTTGAATTGTTGTAGGAAGATTCTGAAGATCACCTGGCAAGATAAGGTACCCGACACTGAGGTCCTTACTCAATCTAAACTGCCAAGCATTCCCCTCTGCTTCAGAAAGTGCAAATCCAATGGGCTGGCCACATTGTTCAAATGCAAAACGTATGCTTGCCAAAGACTGTTTTATGGAGAACTCACACAGGGCAAGTGTTCATATGTTGTTCAGAAGAAGTGATGCAAGGGCACTCTTAAGGTCTCTCTCAAGAACTTTGGAATTGATTGTGTGATGTGGGAGACACTGGCACAGGACTACTCAGCATGGCATGCCCACATGAGAGAAGGTGTTGTGCTCTATGAGCAAAGCAAAATTGAAACAGCTCAAAAGACATGCAGGATGCACAAATTTAGAGAATCCACCCCAGATGTTTGCACAGAGTGTTTGTGCCTGACCTGTGGTAGAGCATTCCAAGCTTGTATTGGTCTGGTTGGGCACAGTTGGACATAATGAAACTTGACTTTAGCATAGCGATGTCATTTTGGTCCTCTTCGATAATGAAGGAGAACAACTAAGTATCAGAAATAAGATTAGAACCCAGTCTCTCTTAACTCCAAGTGCAGTATTTTACCAACTAAATGACACTACAGTGACTAATGTCATTAAACTTTATAATTGAGTATCCACATTAGTTGTCTCAGGAGCAGAAAAGAGCCTTAAGATTTGATGGAGACACCATCAAAAAAAAAAAAAAAGAACAAACAGAAAGAGGAACAAAGGAGAAAACAGCATAATATAATAGTAAAGCAAAGCTTTACACATATGTAGTTTGTTTTCCTAGGAATTCACAACACTAGAAAATCATAACTTAATTGTCACTGAAATCAGCCGTCATCCATTTTATAGAGGAGAAATAACAAGAAATGTTCTTCATTCATTAATACTGTTTTAAAAATTACATTGCAAGGCAGCATTAAACACTGTACCTGTAGCCTGTTCTACATAGCCTGTTTATACATAGAATATATAGCATATTTTATTAGGAAGAGTTTGTTGTTGTTCAGTTGGTTCAATCATGCCTGACTCTGTGTGACCCCATCTGAGGTTTTTTCTTGGCAAAGATACTGGAGTGATTCACCATTTCATTCTGTACCTCATTTTACATTTGAGGAAGCTGAGACAAACAGGATTAAGTGTCCAGGATCATACAGCTAGTAAGTGTCTGAAACCAGATTTTTATCTCAGGGAGATGAGTCTTCCTGACTCCAGGCCTGGCATTCTATGTACTACATTACCTAGCTGGCCCTAGAAAGAGTTTAATCTTGCAATTTATACCACTAGGACTTACTCTCATCAGTCATGAGACGTTGCTCAAGTAAATTAGCATCTCAACTTCAGTTTTATCAATTGTAAAAATAAAGTATTGCTAGCTGCCCACTTGGTACACAGGATTGCTGTGAGCATCCTATTAGGTTATGTGTGTGAAGCATTTTGGAAGGTAAAGCACTATATAAATATAAGATAGTTTTCTTATTGCAAAGCTAAAGCTTCCCAGCTTCTTCAGGGAGAAGGCGGAAGATTAATTTATTAATGTTTTGAAATTGCTTTGGTGGAAAACTCCTTGAATGACTACTGAAGCATCATTAATAAAACTTTTCTTTTAATTATATTTTTCTTTTCATTATAGCTACAGGAAGTCACAATTGTTGTAAAAAGCTATCCAAAACATAATAGGAAAATGTAATAAAGATGAAAATAGGCATAAACGAATCTGGAAAAATGTGAATTATATTTAACAGAGTGTACTTACTCTGTGTTTGAGCCACTAACTTATTTATTCATGAAACAGATAAGTCTTCCTTGGAGAGAGAGAGCCCTTTAAATTCAATTTTACTTTGCAGTCATAGTGAATGTGACAAGGCCACCAAATCTGCCTGGGCAAAATGGAAAGGCTTGACAGCTACCTTTTATCAGATGATTGGAGGGCAATTCAGCTTGTTGATAGGAGGCTAGGTTAAATGATATTTCAGCATTTCTAGCTGCTCTTTCTGTTTCATGGTAAAAATGAGAAAAAAAAAGACTTTGTGATTAGGGTATTTCTGGAATCAGCATTTCTTTTAAGAAGAATTTCTATGAAGAATTAAAAGTGATTTGAATGAAGAAATAACTCACATTACAAGTTAACCTCTCTGGATCTAGCATTTCCTTAGAATGACTAATTATTATTTGCTATGAACTTTCTTTTAAAATCAAATCCTTGTTGATGGGGGGAAAGTACATTGTTTGATAAATGAGTTATATTTTAAAACCTCCATACTGACATGCCACTAGATTTATTTTCTGAAGGATTCAGTAGCAAATGATATTAAAGTTATGTCTGTAGTGTCTGTCAAAGCCAAGTAGAAGCCTAATGCACTGTTAGCTATACTTTTATTAGCATAACATTAGTCATTCCAGTATTGTAGCTGACTCAGGAACCTTAGGTACAGCTAGGATCAGAGAGCTGTACAATCACAGATCTGTAAGGAGCCTCAGAGGCCAGCTAATCCAATTCCTACCCATTATGATAGTGTAATATGGTAATCCCTTCCACATTGCAAACTTTCCTCATGGTGGTTTCAATGTATTGCAGGTTGGCATAAGAAATTAAATAGGAATTTTTTGGGAGTTATGTGGAAGCCACAGGACACACAAGGAGGCACAGAAAAAGTTTAGAGATTCAGAAATGCATATAATATGTAGAGAATTACATAATATATGTTATCTTTTAATACCATAATAATTTAGACTTCTTCTCTGGTATGAAGGGAGGGCAAAAATATTTTATGTGGGTTTTCCAGATTTGGGGGATGCCATGACCTTAGCCCCCACAATGTGGAAGGGATAACTGTAGTGTTTCTTACTCCCTTTCTCTAATGCAAACCTGGATTTGCTCAACTGGCCCAATGCATCTTTGGGAGTTCTCATCAATAATGAAATTCACAATCCATCTATGCTTGGTGCTTGTCTGGGTGCTCACAAAAGTCTGACACAAACAGTCCCCTGTAAATGCTTGAGGCCTTCTTTCCAATATTGAGAAAGTACCAGTCATGCACTTGGACTGCTTGCCTGTCCTATCTTCTATTTCTGTCATACCATTCCTTGATGACAACCTTTATTTCTGTTCTTCAGAGTCCTTGTTCTTAAGCTTAGCCTTAGTTGAAAGAATATACGTTTGCCTTTAGAGTAAGAAGGAACTTAATTATCACTGAGATCAGCCCTTATCCATTTTATAGAGGAAGAATAACAACTTTGAAATGTTTTTCTTTCATTAATACTGTTTAAAGATTACATTGCAAGGCAACATTAAAGACTGTACCTGTAAGCTTGGCATGCATATTCTATTAGGAAGAGTTTGTTGTTGTTCAGTTGGTTCAATCATGTTTGACTCTTTGTGACCCCATCTAGGGTTTTTTTTTCTTGGCTGTTGGGATGGTATACATAACTGTATATTCAAATAAAAAGATATTTGCTTACTCTAAATAAAAATGTTCTAGATAAGTCATATGAAATCATACATGACTACACTGTCCTGACTATTATATTAATGCTCTTCAAGTGATATATTTGAATAAATATTGTAAAAAGTTAAATCATACTTGAGAAGACTGAAATAACAAGTTAAATTAGCCAGCATGACTGGTTTCTGTAGTAGCAATGAAAAAGGAATAAGGAGGTCCAAGCTCAGGCCTAGTGCATTGTGAATTTAACAAAGCTATTCATCTATTATATTGATTCATTCATTCATTCACTCAGTAAATGTTTATTAGGCACTTACTGTAAGCAGAGTTCTACTACAAGGGCTTGGGGAGATGCAAACTTTAGATGAGTCCCACATGCTTTAATAGATTATTTCCTTGTTATTGTGGTCAAGAAAATTCATGACAAGGGAGTTAGTTTTCCAGTGAGAAGCCTCTTAGTACTTAGTTTAACTGGACATTGGATGATAAAATAATCAAATTGATTCTGTCTTTTTTCAATTGAGCTTATTTATAGTTAATTGATTTTGTCCTGTAACTACCCAAGTAGGGTTCTTTGTCTCTGAATTTAGTGCAGAAATTCAGCTGTCCTGTAAAGAGTTGAGTTTAAACTTGTTCTCACTAATCACTGTTTTATTTTTGAGTCAAGGAAATCTATTACCCTGGTGGACATCAGGGAGTCTGGTCCAGTATCTATACGCTATCAAGCTATCTTTTGGAGAAGTTGTTTTGTTATCCAAGGAAGTCTGCTCCACTATTTCTGATCGCTAGCCCCTTACTCTCAATTTCCAATCAATCATATTGTCCTCCACACCTCAGCTCTGTAACCAATCTTACTGATTTCACCATGTATGGTGTTGAGCTCTTTTGATCAATCATAACTTGTTCCCTTCCTATGAAATTCCGTTCTCTGTTATGCACCTCCCATAACTATAAAAGAGAACTGTTCTCCTCAGTCTGGGTCTTAGCTAGGGAATTTGAGATCCTATTTATTGGTAAATTTGTACTTTACTAATAAATGGGTCATGCTTGGAATTTTGTGTCTCAGTTTAACCTTAATTTTAACTGTTATAATGACACAGCACTGTTTGTAGTTGTAGGGTTTTTTTTTGAGGGGGGAAGGCAAGGCAATTGGGGTTAAGTGACTTGCCCAAGGTCTTTGTTGTAGTTTTTTTCCAGCTTGGTAAGCTCAAGGTTTAGGTTCTTGCAATCAACTTCAAGAACCCAGAGTTAGGGGAAGCTAGGTGATGAGTGAATAGAGCACTGGCCCTGGAGTCAGAAGGACCTGAGTTCAAATGCGGCCTCAGACACTTAACACTAGCCATGTAAACTTCAGCAAGTCACTTAACCCTAATTTCACTGCCTTACCCCCCTCCAAAATCAAATAAAAAAAAGAACAAGGAGTTACCCCATGTCAATGATCAAGCATCCAAGCAGAACTTTGGAGGAAGAATATGGAATTCTGCCAATCATCCTTGTGTTCTGAGCAAAGGCACAATAAAGACATGAAGTACTCTTTATGGAAATTAAAATTATGTATAAAATGCTAAGGAAATGACTGGCCTCTTGCACATTTGTATGTCTAATGAGAAGCTAGGTGGTGCAATGGATAGAATGCTGACCTCAGACACTTAACAAGCTGTGTGATCATTGGCAAGTCACTTAACCTATTTGCCTCAGTTTCCTCATCTGTAAAATGAGGGTAATAATAGTCCTTACATCCCAGAGTTTATGTGAGGATCAAATGAGATGAAATTTGTAAAGTGCTTAACTGTCAGGGCTCTCTGTCAGAGTACCGTAACTTGCCTTCAGGGGAGGTGCATGAAGGCCCCAGGGTATGGAGACACTAATCTGAAACACCTGGTAACCTACACGTGGGAGAACCTTGAGCAATGCTCTGAACTCCATGTGACCCATCTTGTTCCAGCACCTCGACTCTTCCCTGTGCCTCAACACAACCGCTTGCAGCCTGCACGTATTTCCTAACCCTCACACTTAACAAAGTCCCTGGCACATACTGGGCACTATATCAATGTTAGCAATTATTATTACTAATGGTGTCTAGAAGCACTGACCTTGGGATTTGTT
This sequence comes from Pseudochirops cupreus, assembly GCA_028627135.1. NCBI lineage: Eukaryota > Metazoa > Chordata > Mammalia > Diprotodontia > Pseudocheiridae > Pseudochirops > Pseudochirops cupreus. Next base: position 398,397,968 of record CM053580.1, on the reverse strand, counting down.
GGATGGGGTCAGTAGGGTCCCATCTTTGCAACAGAAAAAAGAATTGAGGCTGGATTCATTCAGGATCAAGTAGAACTGGGGCTTCACTTAGTCAGCATGGCAGCTGGCCAGGTGTAATGGTAATGACAATTTGAAGATCTTCCCTGCCCCTTAATAAGCCTAAGGGAATTTGAAGACCTTTCTTGCTTCTAAAATAAACTCTGCCCCCTAATAGGCTGAATGTAATCACATGGAGCCTGTGGTGGGAGATGTTTGCTGAAGGGTAGAGCAGGAAGGATGGAGCAGAGCCCACAGGAAGTTGGGAGTTAGAGCACACTAGACAGTTGGGAGGAGAAGATGCTTCTGAGGGAGACAGATAGGCCCAGGTTAGGCTCAAGTTTAGGGATTAGTTAAATTAAGGTGGGGATAATTAGGTTTGAAAACAGAATCAGCCAACTGTGTCTAGATTTGGTCCTCCATTTAAATTTCTTTGTTTGGTAATGTAGTAGTTCTATGCTCTGTAAAATTATCTTCTTTTTATAAAAAGGAATTTAAAAAACAGAAGAAAAACAACAAAATCTTGTTTTGGGATAATTAAAGGAAAGAGTAGAAGTGTCTATACTGAGGCTCAGTGTAGACAGATATAGCAACAATGTGACAGAAAAGGCTTCAATGCCAACAGCCTTGAGGAAAACCCCAAAATTGACTGTTTTGAGAGTGAGAGTCCAGAAGGTGTCAAAAGAGACACTCTGTTTTCCAGAGCTAAGGCAGCAAGCAGGCTGTGCCCTGAGTTTGACTAACAACAATTCTTTGAGTTCACCTTTTGGATGATCTCACCTTTTGGAAAAATCATGTAATTATTGTATTGCTTTGACCAGCACCAGTTGTTCTTTGAACTTGGACAAGCACTGAATAAGCTCAGAAGAGTACTCATATTCTGTCATGAAGCCTTGCTATGAATCAAACTTGTCTTATTGTTGCTATTATCTGTCATTGTCAGGGCTATAGCTTATTGCATAGCCATTACTATAAGTATTGAGATCTCTCCATGCTGTCTCAGGTCCCCCCACTAGGGGTGGGGCCCTAGTATATGTGTTTAATTCACTTTCTTGCTTGTAAGTCATTTCTCTCACTTTGAAATTAAACTTCTGCTGGATTCCTAACTCTTTTTCATCTGGCCTGCTCTGTTTGGCTCAGGCCATCTATAGATTAGAGGCCAGTTTGGTTCAGTTGATATTAATTGGCATCAGAAGTGGGATTGAACAGAGAACTTGGCCATTGTACTTTCTAGTACCAGTGGGAATGGACTAGGCATCACTGGAAATTTATTTCTCCACAGTCTGACCTCCTCTTATCTGGTGAGTCTTCTGCCCTTTACCCTGCTCTAATTTTGAGCTTTGTTTAAGCTTGCCATTCTTTATGAGGAAAACTCTGGGCCTTCTGGTGACCTGATTTGTCTTGAATCACTCTGGTAAGGATATCCTTTCTTAAACTGCATGTCTGTTAATTGGCCTCTCCATGTGCCTCTGCTGTTTTTAAACTGCATGCCTCTGTAAAATTATAACAGCATGCCTCTGTTGTTTCTTTAACTCCATGCCTTAGCTGTGTGCCTCTGCCAAAGCGGTTAAAATTAGAATGGTAATTTTGTGCTTTATTAGAATTGTTTGTGTCTGTTTGTATCTACCTTGTCATTTTGTCTGTGTTTGTGTCTTTGTAAAATGTAAAATGTCTGTGCCATGTTTGTGTTACTTGCAGATACTGTTACCTTGAAAGATTTAAAATGCAGCTAGCCAGAGGAACTTCTAAGGCAGCAGTTCTCAACCTGTGGGTCATGACCCCTTTGGGTGTCGAACAACCCTTTCACAGGTGTCACAGAGGTCGCCTAAGACCATTGGAAAATACATATTTCCAATGGTCTTAGGAACCAAGACATCGCTCCTCTATCCATCTCCAGGCAGGTCTACCCACATACAGATATGCTCACATATGAGTATTAAAGGGTTGCAGCATTAGGAAGGTTGAGAACCACTATTCTAAGGGCTATGGCCAAAGAGTTTAGAATACTGGGAAAGACTGATAAACTTTCATACTTGAAGCAATTTACCCAGTAAGCAGGACTAACTCCCACTTTAGGCTTTCTGTGGGAGATTAGGTTATTAAAAAAAGAGAAAAAGAAAAAAAATCTGCAAGGCATATTTCCCCCCTGTCATTTCAGCTTGCAGAATTACAGAAATAAAGTCCGATAATCGAAGTTTATAGAACTGCTAAAAACATCTTGGTAGATTAAGGAATATGAAGATTAATCATTTTAAGATTACAGGAGAACTTCTGGGATGTGGGGTAATTCCAGTAACTCACTCCTTTCTGAGTTATCCTAGTAAATTTTGGGATACCACTCTATGGAATTTGTTTTAAGGAAAAATAAGGATTAAATTTTATAAAAGTTAAAGGTAGATGGCATTTTCCCTTGAATATTGACAACTTCATTGTCCTAGGGCAATGAAGGAAGGCAGCTAGTTTGGAAGTAATCCCAGAGTGAAGGAAGAAAAAAAATAGGTAAAAGGTTTGCACCTTATAGTCACCTCTAATTAACTCTTCTTTGGTCAGAGACCCTTTCCCTCTTAATCTGTTAACTTGTCTGATCTCAGATAAGATTCACAATGTATTGAAAAAAAACGCTGGTAAAATGTAAGAAAATTTGAATTATATTCGAGTTGCAGAAACTTGTTGACTGTGTAATCTTAGGCAAGTTATCTTAAATCTGTTTGCTCCAGTTTCCTGATCTGTAAAAAGAAAAATAATGGTACCCTTCTCTCAAGGTTGTTGTTTAACACAGTGACTGGCATATACTGAGCATGACATTATTTTTATTTCTTTAATAGAATGTAATTGTTACATACCTGATAACTCTAAAGTGGTTTCAAAATGCCAAAGGTAGTAAGATTAATGATTTTTTGTGTGGTAATTTGGAAATGAAATTGATGTCATCTGAAGTGTTGTTTCATGTTTTAAATACATGATATTGTTTGTGCTATTATTGTATTTCTAAATTCCCTATATTGTGAAAATTGAGAGATCATTATGACAGAAATACTATTGAACAAAACAACTTTTTAATCGGAATTCTGTTACTCATGAATTGGACTTTTAAAAGAATGTGATAAAATAGATATTTGAAAACTTAAATAGGGGTGGCTAGGTGGTGCATTAATAGAGCACCAACCCTGGAGTCAGGAGGACCTGAGTTCAAATCTGCCTTCAGACACTTAACAGTTACTAGCTGTGGGACCTTGGGCAATTTACTTAACCCCAATTGCTCTGATTTCCCCCCTCCAAAAAGAAAAGCAAAAAAAAGAAAAGAAAAGAAAACTTAAATACTTAATGAGGCTTATTTTGCTATAAAACAATAATAATATGTGATAGAAAATTTCCATTTGCAATTCTTGACTATTATGGGTATAATATGGGTAGTTTTAATTTATAAGTAAAGGCTAAATGAAATGTTAACTGTAGGGAAAACAGGAATGATGTTCAGGCCCTAAATTGTGGTTAAAGAAATTTTGTTATTTAAATTAAAAATTCTTGGGATTGTAATTTACTATTTTTCTGAGCTGTGATTACAGGGATAGTTGTCTGAATTGTCCTGAATAGCAGAAAATGCCATTTGCTGCCATCTGGAAACTGCTAAAAGTGGATGTCTGTGCCTGGAAAAAGTTTCAGGGATGACTTTGGCATGACCCAAGGTAGGATACGTCTGATTCAGTTTCCCCATTGTGTTATTTCCTTTCTGAAAAGGAAATTTCCTCACCTGGTTAATCCTGATACTTGCTTTTAACACCTATGACTAACTGATTGGCTGTCAGACATAACTCATGCCTTGAATCAAACAAAACTAAGGGAGTTTTTCACTCTGTTATGCCACATGACAGTATTATAACTATTCCCTCTTTTTCCTTTTATAGCAAATATTTATAATTAAGAGGTTTTATAAGTAAAATACGAAATCTTTTTAACCTGTAT
>CM053580.1:398364746-398393469 GCA_028627135.1 Pseudochirops cupreus | reverse complement strand
ACAGGCTCCACGTGACCACATTCAGCCTATTAGGGAACAGAGTATACTTTCAAATATCCAAGGGTCCTCAGTCACGTAGACACTTTAGCAAAGGGCCTAGGGGCAGGGAAGATCTTCAGATTACCATAACAATGTCCTGGAGACATTTCAAATGCAGCATACCCAGAACAGAGTTAATTATCTTTCCCCCCAAACACACCTCTCCTCCAAACTTCTCTCTATCAACTGCACCATCATTTTTCCAGTCTCTCAAGTTTAACCTCTCTATTATTCTTGACTCCTCACTCTTTCCCACCCCACATAATCCAGTCAAGTTGCCATATCTTGCCATTTCTACCTTTGAAAGCCCTCTTGTGTCTAGCCTCTCATCTTTCCTCACACAGCTACCATCTTAATTCAGGCATCACTTCCTGCCTAGATTTTTGTGATTGACTCTTAATCAGTCTCCCCACTTCAGATCTCTCTCCATTCCAGTCTATTCTTTACACTGCTGTCAGAGTTATTGTTTTTAAGCTCATACCTATCCATGTCATTCCCATATCCACTACAATCCAATGCTTCCTTATTGTTTCTAAGATCAAATAAAACTACTCTATTTAACTTTCAAAGTTTGGCCCCAACCTATCTTTCTAGTCTTACTAGACATTGCTCTGCCTCTGCTGCTCTCTGATCCAGCCAAATTTGCCTTCTTGGTTCTTCACATACAACTCTTCATCTCCATATCTTTGCACTTGATCATTCCTAGTTCCTGTATCAAATTGCTTCCTCCTTTCTGCCTTACAGAATCTCTTCCTTAAGGCACATCTGAACACCATTTTCTTTTTCTTTTTTCCTTTTGGAGGGGGGAATGTAGGGCAATTGTGGTTAAGTGACTTGCTCAACATCACACAGCTAATAAGTGTTAAGTGTCTGAGGCCAAATTTGAACTCAGGTCCTCCTGACTCCAGGGTTGGTGCTCTATTCACTGCCCCACCTAGCCGCCTCTGAACACCATTTTCTACATGAAGTTTTTCTGCATCTCCCCAACTGCTAGTGTACTTCCTCCCAAACTACTTTACATTTATTTATGTGCATCTATATTTCTTCTGTATAAACATATAGATGTACTTGTCTTCCCTGTCAGAATAGAAGCTCTTTTTAAGTAGAGATTGTCTAATTCATTTTATTTGTATTTCCTGTGTCTAGCACAGTTTCGGGCACATAATAGGTGCTTAATAAATGTTTAATGATGGATTGATAATATGTTTGGCTGCTACTGACTTTTGTGCCTTACTTTTATAACAGCAAAACCACTCTTTTCCCATGCTTCATTCATTCGTTCATTCATTTATTCATTCATTCAACAAACATATGCAAGGCACTGTGCTAAGTACTACAGGGGAGATAAAACAATGAATATAATATGGACCTTGCCCTAAAGATGCTTACATTATGGTAAAGCCCAAACAATATAGTAGACACTTTTATTCTGGAAAGGAGTCTGACATCCATTCACAAAAGGAGCAAGGACTTCCCAATTACCTATTTTTATAAGGTCAGGGTCCTTAAAGTTATAAAGGGCAGGTAGGTGGCACAGTGGATAGAGTCCTGGACCTAGAGTCAGGAAGTTGTTGTTGGAGTTATTTTCAGTCCGGTGATGCCATTTGGGGTTTTGGAGTCAGGTAGCTGGGTGACCCTGGGCAAGTCACTAACCCTGTTTCCCCATCTGTTAAATGAGCTGGAGAAGGAAATGGTAAACCACTCCAATATCTTTGCCAAGAAAACCCCAAATGGGGTCATAAAGAGTTGGACATGGACTAAATGATTGAACAGCAACCTTAAATTCAAATGAATTTTGGCAAAGCCAGAGTCATCAGAATACCTAGGCTATTGTGCGAACCATTGCTGCAAGCCATCACATTTCTCTCTTGGAAAAGTTTTATTATCCCATCTTCCCCCTCATAGCTAAAGTTGAACCAGAGAAGTCTGTAGATTCACAAAGGAGTGGAGAGGGTGTGACTTAAAAAGTTTTATCCCAAGAGTTATTTATCCAAAAGAGTAAAGTCTGTGACACACTTGAAGCTTTTATGACTACAAGTGTTGTCTGTCTGGATACTTCCTAAGTGGCATAATATTCAATGTGCTCTGGGAAAGCAGCTCATATTGAATCCATTTTAGCCAGGATTTGGCAATGGTTTTTGAGAGAAAACCCTAGCAACATCAGAACTGCAATGATTTATTTTCACCCTTGCACAAACATTCTTTTTTCTTCTGGGACATCTCAGTGTCTCCATTTTATTGCTTCTTTTTCTTAAATAAAGACCTTTTTTTTGGACTTGAAAAATACCAACACTTTTAAAAATATCTTAAAGGAATTATTGAATGAAATCTAAGAAAATATATGTTTTATCAATTAAGTTGAATTGTAAATAATTCCTGGGGCATTGCCATTCTTGCTAAGTCCAAGGGCAACTATTTCTAATTTTCAAGGATCTTAGGACAGTTCACTCACTGCCATTCCTTCCTCCTTCCTTCCTTCCTTCCTTCCTTCCTTCCTTCCTTCCTTCCCTCCTTCCTTCTTTCCTTCCTTCCTTCTTTCCTTCCTTCCTTCCTCTTTTTCCTCTACCTTCTTTCCTTCCTTCCTTCTTCTTTTTTCCTTTCTCTTTTTCTGTCTCTTTCATTCCTTCCTTCATCCTTTCCATCATGTTTTCTTCCTTCCTTCCTTCCTTCCTTCCTTCCTCCCTCCCTCCCTCCTTCCTCCCTCCCTTCTTCCTCCCTCCGTCCCTCCCTCCTTTCTCCCTCTCTCTTCCTTCCTTCCTTTCTTTCTTTCTTTCTTTCTTTCTTCCTTTCTTTCTTTCTTTCTATCTTTCCTTCCTTCCTTCCTTCCCTCCTTCCTTCTTTCCTTCCTTCTTTCCTTCCTTCCTTCCTTCCTTCCTCTTTTTCCTCTACCTTCTTTCCTTCCTTCCTTCTTCTTTCTTCCTTTCTCTTTTTCTGTCTCTTTCATTCCTTCCTTCATCCTTTCCATCATGTTTTCTTCCTTCCTTCCTTCCTTCCTTCCTTCCTTCCTCCCTCCCTCCCTCCTTCCTCCCTCCCTTCTTCCTCCCTCCGTCCCTCCCTCCTTTCTCCCTCTCTCTTCCTTCCTTCCTTCCTTTCTTTCTTTCTTTCTTTCTTTCTTTCTTTCTTTCTTCCTTCCTTTCTTTCTTTCTTTCTATCTTTCCTTCCTTCTTTCTTTCCAACTCATGATATTCTCACTTGGACCAGAGTGCAATTGCCCACATTAGTCTACATTTGTCTTTTGTGCTTTATGCAGAGGGAAAGTTTCCATGTTCCCATCTCTGCCTGAAAGCTTTCAAAAAGACTGGATCTTTCCCAGTGCTGTCCACATAACTCATTTCATCATTTCCAGCTCTACTTCTTGCAGTTGGCTGACTGAAGTCACCAAGGCTCTGTTACAACACTTGGGTCAGAACCCCATTGAGAGCCATGGTTCAAATGAGGGCTGTCCCAGCCCTGAGCAGAGGGCATTTGACTTTTCAAAGGACTGATTGAATGGAGGGAACAAGATTTATTATTGTCATGTAACCTGAATTTAATACACATATACATAACACAAGTACAGTCCCCCAACCCAAATTGTATTAGGTAGAAGTTACATATTTTTATCAAGGATGGGTATAATTGGCTTTGTCAGCATAAGCCAAAATAAATGACTGGAATTGACTTATTTTGAAAGAAGATCAGGATTTGAAGAAATACATTTTTGTGTGTAGTATTTCAGAAAAAAATTTGATAGTCATATTAAAATCAGGTATGTGAATTAATGGATAAAAAGGGATTACAGAGATTGTTTCATGTTGCTTGTTGCTTAGAGTATTTTTATTCTTAAGTCTAACTAAATTAGCTCTTCAGTCAGGTTCTGTAGTTGTGTAGAGCATTGTACTGTGTGTACTGTACTCGAAGGGTCTGAGTATGCTGTCTCAGGAGTCCCCTGGGGCTTAAATGACTAAAAAATACTACAGAGAGACATTGGATTGAGTAGGTCAAGAATTCTCTTTCCTTACCTCTTTTTCTTGGAATTCCTAGCTTTCTGCAAGAGTCAGTTCAAGTGCTACCTTCAACATCCTTGGTTGTTATTGCTGTGCCTCTACCAAAAATTACTTTGGATTTACTTTGTACATTTATTTTCTTTAACTTTTGTACATATTATCTGCCCTCATCCCAGTAAAATGGAAGCTCCTTCAATTTTTTTTTCTTCATAATAAACAATGACTAGCATTTACATAGCACATTAATGTTTGTGAAGCATTTTACAAATATCTCAAATATCTTATTTTATCCTCCCAGCTTGGGGGTGGGTGCTATTATCATCCCCGTTTTATACTTGAAGAAACTGAGGCAGGAGAGGTTAAATGACTTGCCCAGGGTCATACAGATAGGAAGTGTCTGAGACTGAATTTGAACTCAGGCCCTCCTGACTCCAAGTCCAGGGCTCTATCCACTGTGCCCTAGCTGCCTAGGTGTACCCCTAGCATCTAGCGGTGTTTTGTACCTTATACACATTTCATAAATGCTCACTGAAGTGGTCTCTACCCATTCTTTTCATATTCTAAATGAGGTATTATTTTGATATCTTTCTTTATGTAAGTTCCAAGGAAAATCAGGACTCCCTGGGAATTGAAAGAAGTCAGAATTCACCAGTGATGATCATTTCCAGTCCTGTATGTGGCACAGGGGCAGATGGGTGGTGCCATGGTGCATAAAGTGCGGGGTGTGGAGTCAGACTCGGTTTTCTGAGTTCAAATGTGACACCAGACACTTACTAGCTGTGAGATCCTGGGTAAGTTGCTTAATCCTCTTTGCCTTAATTTGCGTACTGTAAAATGAACTGGAGAAGGAAATAACAAATTACTCCAGTATCTTTGCCAGGAAAACCCCAAATGGGATCATGGAGAGTCAGACAAGACTGAACAACAACAAAGCAAAGGAGAGAGAGCCCTAGACTTTGAATCAGGAAGACCTGAGTTTGAACCCTGCCTCAGGTATTTGCTTTCTGCATGACTGTGGGGAGATGATCTAACCTTGTTCATCCCTGTAAATGGGGATAATAATAGCACCTATTATATATATATCCATATCCACAGTGTTATGTAAACCTTATAGAACAATATAAATGCTAGCTCTTGTTGCCAGCATTACTATTATAACATCAATAAAAGGAAAATACACTGGCCCCTTCTTTAATTTGTATAGATTAAAGGCATCATCCTGGTGTTTTTTTACCTTCTTATCATCAAATCAAGGATGGGACTTGAGAAATGTTCACTTTGTTCCTTCAGTAGTTTAAAATGTAGTTCTTGACATCGATCCATATTGATGAGAATAGATTATGACTAAGGTTTGTGGGGTCCTTGTTTCTTCCTCTATACCTCCTCTTTGATCCCCTTGATTCTATAGGTGGCTGAGCATGATACCGAGGGCTAGACTGGGACTGGTTTAATACTAAAAGAAACAGAACATGCCCAAGATGGAGCTATTCCTCCTCCCCCAAGCCCAACTCTCCATCAAACTTCTTTACTTCTGTAGTGGGGGTACAACTATCCTTCCAGTTATGTAACTTCATAGTCTCAGAGCCATCTTTTACTTTTCTTTCTCATTCCTATCTCTAGTAAGCAGAACCAGAGTTAGAAGTTTAGTTTCAGACAGCAAGTACCATAGCCTGGACAAGCAGTGCAAACGCAATGTTAAGGCACCTTTGTAAGATCAATGGCAATACTTCTGGGTAATCACTAACCAAGGCTGAATAGTTGTCACCTCCTTTAGGGGGAGGCACTTATTCCATGTACACAAGGGGGCAAAACTGGTTAGGCTGACGGTATCTCTTTCTCCTTTAAATGGAGGGGATATGTGGATCATCAAAAGTGAGGGGAAGGGCATTCTCTCAGACCAGGTCAGTGATACCAGATCCTAGGGCCTTACTCTCTACATTACCTTTCATTTATTCTGTATGTACGTTGTATGTGCCTATTTACATACATGTTTTACTGATTTTTGTCTATTTTCACTTTTCTTTGAACGCACAGGATTTAACACAATACTTGGCTCACATTATAGGTGCTTGATAAATACTTTTTAATTAATATGAAGATAAAGCATGTATTAAATGCTTATTATATGCCAGACATATTCTCCCCTATACAATCTTGGTCCCTAGAAAGCATGGGCTCAAATTTAAATCAGTTTCTATTATAGTTTTGATTCCATGGAATTCACTTCCAAATATTGCATAGCCATTGGGTGAGTTCTCGGTTACTGCTGAACTAGTTCCCTTAGGTCAATCCTTGGGGCCTCATGGTGGTCTTGCTGGTTACAAAACTTGACATTGACTTTGGTTCCTCAATCTCTTCTGACATTTTGAAGCTTACAAAGCTTACAAAGCTTACAAAGTCTCCACTTATTCTTCACCTGAACAAGAAAGAAAAGACACAACAGATACAGAAACAGCACTGGGGCCATGAACTCATAGACCACATGGTGGTGACCTGGGTAGGAAGATTAAGGCCTAAAGCTTCTCTCCCCACTGAGAGACTTCAGCAATTCTTGCCTCTTTGCTGGTACACATCCAACAGGAATGGGAATGAGCCTTGTTTTTTCCTGGTTATCACTTTGTGAATATATTACTCCCCAGTCCAGGCTCCACAGCCAATCAATAATCCATTTCTTCATCATGTGGTTAGCATAACAGCACCAATTAAGGAATATATGCACAGATTCCATATTGAAGAACAAGGCTCTTCCATTTGACATCATCCTGCTTTTCTGGAAGTAGGCTCCCTCTCCAACATCTTTCTGTAATAGTAATGGAATTTGAAGATCCCTTGTATTGGCAAGGTAACAGGTACTTAACACTTGGTTTCTAATTAAGTGTTAAGACCCAGAGCTTGTGAATCCCACAGTGGGATGGACTTGTTGATGTGACAGGAGGGGGCTGAACAGGGAGGAGCTGGTGCCATGTATAGGTAAAAGCCCAAGCTGAGAGAGGCCAGAAAAATTTCTGGGAGCAGCATCGCGGAGGCAGAGAAAGAGAGGGAGAGAAAGAGAGAGAGAGAGAGAGAGAGAGGACTGCTGGGAATGAGAATACTGAGAGAGAGAGGACTGCCGGGAGCCAGAATTGCTGAGAGAAAGAGAGAACTACCAGCCAGAGCTGCCCAGGACTTTTGAGGGCCAGCTGGAGCTGCTGAGAACTGAGGAGTCACTATTGTGGTTCTGATATTTTGTCTATCTGTTTTGATGTTACTTTGTTGGATTCGTTTGTTGAGAGAAGGCTTACACCTTGTTGTTGGGTCTAGGTTGATTTCACAGGCAGAAAATGAATTGATGAGGACACTGGCAATGTGAATGAATGTTATTGTGGCTTTGTTAAGCTTTGTCTTCCCAGGAACAGAAACTGTGGGAAGGGGAATCATGGAAGCTGAGAATCTGCCTTGAGTTAAGATGAAAAGATCTCTCCTTGGGTACTTAATGCCGACTGATGATATTGTAACCTTGTTGTGACCTAGGGGTGGATGGCCTTTGTACTTGGTGATTGACTAAATGAATGTACTTTGTTTAAGAAGAAAGACTTTTTGATTGAAGAGATTAAGATGATGTGACCTAGGGGTGGACTTTGTGATTGACTAAATCAATGCACTTTGTTTAAAAGAGAACTTTAACCTTTGTATTTTGTGATTGAATTGAGGATTTGCTAAATAATTGAGTTACTAAATGAATGTACTTTATTTAAAACTATGTGGCAACTTTGGTGAGAACTACATGGCCATTTTACTGTTAAGTTGTTGAGTTATGACATGATGAATGCTGTATTTTGATTTTCTGTGAATGTTTTGCCTTAATTTGTTATTGAATAAATGGAGATTCGCTATATGCTTGTAATCAGAACCTTGAAAGCTGTTCACAGCAGCAGTCCCCTAGAAAGCTGCTCGTGCTTAGTGTTACACTTTCACATGGCAATTGCATCAGCTGGGCATACTGCACATGCTCACCAGACTCCCCTCTTCCTACCTTTCCTCTCTTTTAAATGTGAAGGAGAATTTCCTCTAAAATCTCTGACTAACGGTGATGTAATAAGCAAAGAAATCACAACATTCCAAAAACAGCCCATTTTACCTTTGGGTTGTGCTCATTGTTAAGAATTTAGAATGGATTGAAATCTGCCTTTCTGCAACTGCTACTCACTGCCCAGTGCCCACTACCCACACAAAAATTCCAATTCTCTCTCCAAATAAAAGTTTTTCAAATATTTGAAGACAGTTATTGTTTCTTTCCTAAGTTCTGTTTTTTCCAGACTTCTCCAATTCCTTCAATTACTTTTCCTATAGTTTGGCTGTTATTCCCTTTACTATCTTGGTTACCTGCCCCTGAATATATTCCAGGTTGTCAAGGTCCCTCTTAAAAGGTAATTTCCAGAAATTAACTCAGCATTTTTGAATGCAGACAACCTAAACAGATTTAAAGAAGAATATCACCTTACTCATTCTGGATACCATATTTGTATTAATGAAGCTTGTGGTATTTTGAGTTTTTAGCTTGTTATGGCACACTGTTGACTTCTATTGAAAACAAAACCCGTCTCACACCTATTAGATTGGCAAAAATGATAGGAGAAAATGATAAATGTTGGAGGAGATGTGGAAAAATTGGGACATCAATACACCGTTGGTGGAACTGTGAATGGATTCAACCATTTTGGAGAGCAATCTGAAATTATGTCCAAAGAATTACAAAACTGTGTATAAAACTTTGACCTAACCATACCGCTATTAGGTCTGTTTCCCAACACGATCAGGAAAAAAGGAAAAGAACCTATATGCTCCAAAATATTTATAGCAGCTCTCTTTGTGGTAGCAAAGAACTGGACATTGAGGGTCTGCCTAACAATTGAGTAATGACTAAAGAAGCTGTGATATATGATTGTGATGGAATACTACCATGCTGTAAGAAATAATGAGCTGGTTGATTTTAGAAAAACATGGAAAGACTTGCATGAAATAATGAAAAGTGAAGTGAGTAGAACCAAGAGAATGTTGTATGCAATAACAGCAATATTGTTCTAAGAATAACTGTAGTTATTCTCAGTACTATATTCTCAGTGCTATAAATACTCAAATCAACTATAAAGGACCTATGAAAGGAGATGCTAATACATCTCCAGAGAAATAACTGATAAATAAAAGCACACATAGTATGGGTTTACATACATTTACAAATCTGTGTCAAATGGAAGCCTTCTCTGGTGTGGGGTGGGGAAGAAGGGAGGGAGCCAGTTTGTAACTTAAAATGTAGCCAAAAAAATTATTTGAGGAAAAAATAATTAAGAAAAAAGAAAACAAGTCCATTAAAATGTTTAGTTCCTTTTTACATAAATGATCCAGTTGGATTTCACCAAACCCCTTCCATTTTGTTCTCCAGAGACTTACCTAGAATGAACCTGGGTAAGTCCTTTACTACCAACTGTAGGAGTGGAACATGGGAAAAAGGAAAACTTCAGGGGCACAACTTTTCTTGCTGTTTTTTTTTTTTGGAGGGGGGAGGGCAAGACAATTGGGGTTAAGTGACTTGCCCAAGGTCACATGGCTAGTAAGTGTTATGTGTCTGAGGCCAGATTTGAACTCAGATTCTCCTGACTCCAGGGCCAATGCTCTAGTCACTGCACCACCTAGCTGCCCCAGGAGCAACTCTTCTAATGGTATTTCAGCACTGGTTTATTCCAGGTTACACTGACTAACCTGTTCTCCCATTATAGTTGGGCCATGGATATAGTTGTATATTTACAAAAGAAAACAGCTTTGGCATGCTTACCTCTTAACTTTGATCTTATCTGCTATATTCCTTTTTCTTGTCAACATTGACGTTATTTTCCAAAATTCTTGTTTTCTTTCTTCTTTTACCAAGTCTTGGGAAGGAAACTGAAGGCTTTAGAGGAACAGACTGAATTTTCATAACTCCTGGCCATAGAAGTCAAGGGCTTCAGAAAAGAAAGGCAGATTTGGGAAGTGAAAAGAGAGTAAAGAAAACGGCATCTGAGAATGGGATTTCCAAGCCAAAACTTAAAACGGAAATAACACGCTCATGGTCAGAGATAGAGTGTTCTAACAAGGCTGGTGAGAATGTATTTGCTTAGAATCTTATAAATCTAATCAAGAGGACTTTAAACTGAAAGGAAAATAAGAGGAAGAAAATGACCTATGTATATCCTCCAAGGCAGATGCCATATAGAGTAGATATAATACAGAAAGAAGAATAGCAATTGAGACATTCAAAAGTTCATAGGAGACAAAATTGAAGAAAGCAATCAGTAATAAAATCCCTGTAAGTATGTGCACAAAATGCACAAAATATAGGCAATAGACAAGATAAAGCTACAGATACCAATAATACAAGGAGGCAAATGTGATCTCATGAGACCTATGACTGGAAAATAGCTCTGGAAGTGTTTATTCAAAAGGAACAGGTTAGGTAAAAGGGTTAGTGGCATAACACTGTATAATAAGAGATAAGGTAATACAAGAACCAAAGAGGTGAACATGGTGGACAATATGTGAGTGAAGATCAATGGAGGGAGCGGTTGAGGATGGGATGGAGAAAAAAAAAAGCGATGCTGTCTTTGGAATATAATATGAAGTACTTGAGCAGAAAGAGGAAATAGATGAGGAATATAAGAAAGAGGTCAGAAACTACGCAGAAGCAAGATACAGTAGTGACAGGGAAACACATTATGTAGATGCTCGTTGTCAAAAGTAGAGCAGTTAATAGTTTTTTTGGACTTGTCAATGATTATTTCAGAAGGTGGATTAACTAATAAGGGGAACTAGTTTGGATCTTATTTGTAACAACAAGGAGGAACTGTTTTATGAGAATACAAGGAAGGGAATCTTGGTGGGGGGAGTGACCCTTTCATCTTAGAATTTCATCTTTAGAATTCCTCTCCTCACGGGAAGTAGGAATAATCTGGAATTTGGGAAAGCAGATTTTAAAGAGTTCAGAGAAAGGATAAGCAAGATAACTTTAACTAAAATGCTACAAAGGAAGTCAGCCTAGTTCAAGATGGCAAAGAATGAATTTTTGAGGACACAAAGGGAAATAATTCTGATGAGAAGGGAGGATTGTCTGAAGAGATTGATGTGAATACACACAGAACTCACCAACCAATTTTAACTTTTAAAAGACATGTATAAAAGATGGGAGGGGGGATGAATATAAATCTGTGTGGCTCATATCTGCATGAATTATGTCAGGAATAAAGCATTCAAAATGAGCTGAGGCTAGCAAGGAAAGTAAAGGATACGAAAAAAATTTAAAAATCTATACTAGGGAGAAAGGAGGACAAAAATGGATGGGATCAGTAGTTAGGGTATATGGGTCAATGATAATGGAGAATGAAGAGAAGAATTACTCAAGTCTTATTTTGCCTCTGCTTTCTCTGGGAAGGGTAGCAGTCTTTGAGATATAGAGAACAGAATGAAACTTCTTAGTAGGGAATTGATAACTAAATGAAGTGGTAATAAGATTATAGTTCTAAGGGATAAATGTGAAGTCTTCCACTGGGGTTCAAAATAGCCACTTCACAGGTAGAGTGAGGCATGGCCAGACAACAGTTCTACCGAAAAAAAGATTGCAGGGTTTTAGCAGACTGCAAACAATCTGAGTCAACAGTGACTTGACTATACAAAGGAAAAAAACAAACTCCAATGCAATTTGATCTCACGTTAAGGGAGTCCAAGAGTCTAGGATTAGGGTGGTGATAGCCTCTCTTTAGTCTGCACTGATGTGACCGTCTTTGGAGAGCTGTATTTACTTATAGGAAATTTAAATAGGCCATTGATAAGTTTGACACTACCCAGAGGAAGACAAATAAGATGGTGAAAGTCTTCGTTTTCACGGCTTTGAGCATTAGCATTGGTGAATTAAAAGTCTTAGAGATGTTTATCCTGGAAAAGAGAAAAAATGGTGGAGTAAGAGGACATGATAGCTGTGTTCAAGTATTTGGAAGGAGTTCATTTATTCAGTTTGGTTCCAGAGGCAGAACAAGGGTCAGAATGCAGAGAAGTGAATTTAGGCTTTATATTGGGAAAAGTTTGCTGATAATTAGAGCTATTGAAGAATAGAATAAATTATCTCAGTAAGCAACATGTTCTTTCCTTTCCTGCCCTGTCTTCCTCTGCCAGCTTGAGGTTTTTAGACAAAGACTTGATGACTATTTCTCAGAAATGTCATAGAAGGCGTTCTTTTCCAGGCGTGGTTTAGACTAGTTGGCCTTTCCCAGGTCCCTCTCAACACTGAAATTATGAAATTTTGAGTGTCTAGCCTCATACCCGACAGAGAATTGTGGATATGGTTTTCGTTTGACTGTCACTGACTACCTATGATTGTATCAAAGAATCCTAGAGTATTCTCATTGTACTCTCTCATTATAGTCATTTTATTTTTGTTTTTGTTTTGGAAACACTAACTCAGGGAGAAATAAACAGACCCCACTTTCCACCCAAACCAACTGTCGAAAAGTAACCAATTTCCAACCTTGCGGGGGTGAGGACAAGCTGGTGTCTGGTGGGCTAGCGTTTTCTACGCACGTACAAATTTGTGTGTTTGTTGAATCCTCTCTCATGCTTACAGAATACGTAAGGTTTTTCTATGGTCATGACTGGACTTTATTATGAATCTTTAGAACTTTTTCTCTGAAAAAAGCCTTGCAACACCAAGTACATTCATAGAGTTCTTCCCTGTGGATTTTCTGAGGGTTAGAAAAACTTGATTTATGACAATTCTCTTCCCCACTGATAACACGTATGGGTTTCTCATATGTGGAGATTCTCTGGTGACCAGGGAGATGGACTTTCTGAATGGACCCTTGGCCATGTATTTCTGGGCTTTCTTTCCTCTGTGGATAAGCACACTTAATCATGGATAACCAAGAATGGCTAACTATTAATAATCCAAATGCCTTAAAATGAATCACTGTCAGTCCCTTTTTCCTCTTCTTTCTCTCCTCTACCTATTTTGAATTAAAAATAAAGGGTGATTTTATATGCAGACGGTCCATAATAGACCAAGCTTTGGGGATTATGGGGATAGAGATAAAAAAAAATCAGGGGAAGAAGACAATTTGAGCAATAGCATTTAAAATTAATTAGAGGGAGATGGTGAAAAAGGTAGAGATGTCAAAGAAAAGAAAGTTGAAAGTAGTATAGTCAGTCCTATGGTAAAGACAGTATTTGGTTGTCTTAATTTCTTGCCAACTAGGCCTAGAATCTCAGCGTTATTTTGTCTTCTAGCTACACGTATGGTTACTGTGTAAATGTACCACATATAAGGTTTTAGGCCCAGAATTTGAAAAGATCAAACAATAAATCATACTTTGGGGACTGGAACAGGAGACCTATTGACTAATTCAAGCTTCTGCTTGATACTAAGGAGGAGACGTTGGAATTTGGAATCAGACAGAAGACCTGGCTTTGAATCTAGTGTCTGTTGCTTCCTACCTGTGTAACTCTGGGCAAGTCACTTCTCCCTGATTCTCAGTTCCTTATTAGCCAAATGAGGGTGGGGATTTACACTAGATGGCCTTGGAGGGCCCTTCTAACTCTAAATCTGTGATCCGGTAATTCAGTAGGGGATATTTACAGTGTTAACAGAGATCTTTAAGTCTTTCTTTCCTTCCTTCCTTCCTTCCTTCCTTCCTTCCTTCCTTCCTTCCTTCTTTCCTTCCTTCCTTCCTTCTTTCCTTCCTTCCTTCTTTCCTTCCTTCCCTTTTTTCCTTCCACAAGAACAATATACAACATCTACTTATAAAGCTCACTTCAGCCATGGCACATGATGGCCATAAGCTGACCATAGTATGTTACCAACAGACTTGCACACAATAAGTGATGTAAAAGATATCTTTGAGGAAAGATATTATTGGAAATAGAGTTTGGGCCCATCACATTTAGGCCACATGGCGCACTGAAATCTTTGAGACACTGAAGGAACTAGAGGAAGGTTGTCCCTGCATAGGTAGAGCTACTAATAATTTATGGAGAAACATGGAAGAGAACTCCCAAGGAAGAAAAGTCATGCGGGAGTTTGTGCCCTATATTAGTGAAGGAAGTACTCTACCTCCTTCACGCTTCCTGCTCCAGAATTCTAGAGCCTTGAAAGTATCAAAGTATTTCCTTCAACCAAGACCTCTAAATTTGTAAGAGATGCTTGCTGCTCTCCAGTTACTCATTTGTTGTAGTAATTAACCTAATTAATTCGTTAATTCATGTGGCATAAAGTGCCTTTTTTCTCTCTTTTCACAGATACAAAGGTTACCTTAGCAGTCCCTTGGTATTGTAGAGGACTGGAGAGCTATTTTATAATGAACAAATTATAAGGGGTTGGTTGCATTGCTTTAAAGTCTCAACCTTCCAGTCGTCATTAATCATACATGTACATGAGAAAAACAGGAAGCAGAGAATCCTTTTTTTATCTGTTTCTGCATCATTTTGTGGCAGTTTCCTGGCAGCACAGTCACAAATATATATATTCATGTTCTATGTAACTGTTTAAATGACTATGATTTGGGGCTTAATTGCCACCTTGTTACCTTAACACTAATTTCAAACAGGGGAATCACTGTTTCATGGAGCCTGCCCAGTTAGCTGCTGCTGTCTATAAACACAAATGGGTTCCTTGGGGCTTAATTAGAGGACATACAATTACACCTAAAGCATGAGAATATTATAATGGGAGCACTGGACATCTGGAATCTGAGTCCAGTTTGGGTAAATTCACCTTAGGAGACTAAATGGATGCCATTATAAACATTTAGAGGAGCAGCGATGGTTTAGTGCTGGATGTGTGCACACAAATGGAAATAAAGGAAAGAAATGTAGTTTAGCCAGCATTTCAAACAGAGGGACTCAGACTGAACAAATGGCTGCAGTTCAAATCACAAAGAATTCTGGAAGATGATTAGTCTGCCTTTGTAATAGCCTGCCTTAATGGGAGAAGGCATCTCTCAAAAGGAACAGCAGACAAATATAAAGCTGAATGAGAGGAACCTTTTCCTAGGACAATGTAAAGAAAGCTTGTGGAACTCACTGCCACAGGATGTCAGCATCAGACAATGTATGTGGATTTTAAGAAAAGACTAAGCCCGACTTATAACAAAAGGAATACCTGTGGTTATATAGACTTGGACAACTTGCAATAGAATCCCAGACTTTGTAGCTTCCAGGAATCAATGAGAAGTTCAGGAAGGGGTCAAGTATAGTAGTACGCACAGAGCTCTACTTGACAGAAAGAATTATGGGTGATTTTTCCTCCTTTGAGGATTTCTGTAAGGGCTCCTATCAGAAGTAACATACTGATTTTCTGTTTTTTTTTTCAATGAATCTGTGCTAGGATGATAAAATAGTGATTTTTATTTTTAATGAAGGAGAAAAGCCTTGTTGCTTAATAAATGCTTTATCTATTCTCTTCATCTATCCATTCATCCATCTTTCATCTATATATTTAGCAGTCTATAGTGCAGGAAGATCTGGGTTCAGGTTCTAGTTCTTACATAAACTGTGTAACCATGGACAAGTCATTTAAGCTCTCAACATCTCAGGAAGCTTTCTAAGATTATAAGCGGTAGCGTAGTTGCTGATTTGTATTGGTGGAGGGAATTTTTCTCACTGAGACTTCCCTATGCCAATGAAATAATAGACCCAGCTTAAAAAAAGAAAGGGAAATGCCTCTGAAATGCACTGTTGTGGTGTTCATATAACCCTGAAGTTCTTGATGGTTATGAAGTTCCACCATGGGCCAAGCAATGTCTTGCATTTCTGTTTCCAAGAGGCTGACCACCAGAACACTGGTTATGGTCACAAGGCAGCTCCTAAAAACTATTTACTAAGTCATTCAGGAGTTAAACTTCGCAATAGCGAAACTTTCATGGCTATTTTGAATTAATTAGAGAAAAATAAAAGATGAGTAATGGTCATAATCTCTTGTATCAAATCCCATTCAATACCAATTCAAGAGATTTATCATTCTTGGTACACACACACACAACACACACACACAACTATCTCTTCCATAAAACAACATAAATACTTCATTATTTCATAATTCAGGATATGTAGTTTTATCCTTATGTGTACCCCTTCTCCACTGGTATAGATGGGAATTCCCCTGCTTCCTAGTAAATAGTTTAATGAACTTTTGTAGCAAAAAAAGGTAATCATTTGATGCCAACCCTCTGATCATAAGTCTCTTTGAATTTAATGAATGAATGAAACAGCATTTATTAAGCACTTACTATGTGCACAAAGGCTGGGGACACAAGTATAAATGTAAGTCAGTCTGCTTTCAAGGAGTTCCCATTCTAACAGGGTAGAGAACATATAAGGGAGATTTTAACTTCTAGTTAGATGGAAAGGTCCCATGGTCCTTAGAGTAGAGAAAGTAAAGCAGAGGTTAATACCTCTTTTAAAAATATCATATCCTTGGATAAAATCCTATCAGTTTCTTATGTTGACTATTTTGACAGTGCCATTGACTTTGGCAGCAAGAACTTTCCTTTCTGGGTCTCCAGTAGCTGAGGCTGTAGGACCTGTAGGAGCAGTCACCAGGTTGCATCTCCATAGGGCATTGCTTCCCAGGATGCTGGTTGATGGCATTGTGATGGAAGCATTGCTATTTTCAAGGCTTTTGGGTTCATGGCCCTGGGCTGTTTCCATCAGGTTCTGAAGCATGACTGTGATTTGGCTTGCTTGGCACATGCTGTCTTCTATAGACTTCTGAGTGCTAACTGCTTTGGCTAGACTGGCCTGCCTGCTTTGTATGGACATTTGGTGGGGATAACTTGTCCCTTCTCCATAGAAGTTGCTTTCTTGGATGATGGCTTTGAAGCCTGGGCTGAAAGCTACTCCCAGAGATTTTGTGCTTATTTGTCTGTTGTTCAGCAGTTTTTGTTGGTAGTGATGAGGAAGGTGAGTCTCTTCTGCACAATGATTTTTTCCTTTCAGTGATGGCTATGGGGGCTGAGCTGGAAACAGGTTGGTAGTCAGGGGGACACAACTATTCCCAAGGTTCTTGGGTTCAAGGTCTTTGACTATCTCCATTGAGTCTGAAGGAAGATGGTAGCCAACGTGGTGATATATCTATATCTATATCTATATCTATATCTATATCTATATGTATACACACACATATACTTTTGGGCCCATATTAATTTTTTTCTGCTTAACAGGACCTTTCAGAACTTAGGACCAGAGATTTAGGACAGGAATGATCTTGGAATTTACCTAGTCTAACATCCTCACTTAATAGGTGAGGCAACTATGACCCAGAGAGTTTAATAACTGACCCAAGGTCACAAACATAGTGACTGATCTGGGATTTGAACTCATGTCCTTTGACATGCAGTTCAGCTCACTTTCTAATACTTTTGTTCCACTTTTATATCTTTGGAGGACCAAAGGTCCTTAAGAAGAAGACTCAACTGCAGAACACATAGCATATGCATACATACATATACACACAAACACATATGTACATGATATGTTGGAAATGATGATAGATTAGGAGCCAAATGACCTGGATTCAAATCCCAGGTCTCTACTTAATCTTTCTGAGCATTAATTCTTTTTCTGTAAAATGAGGGTGCTATACTCCACCACCAACCTATAAAGAAATTATCTTATGATCCTGTGAATAACAATTCCTATTTCTCTAAGTTTCTACTAATCATTTATGGGATAGGATGATATGGGACCAAATCTGTGACTGGTATAAAGAAACTCCTGTTGAGGAAACTTCCCAGTATTCTTCAACTTAAAGTCTTAGAAAGCTGCTTGGTACCCCAAGAAGTTAAGGGGCTCTAAGAAGAGGCACAGAGGCAGTTTGTGGCAGAGGTGAGATTTTAACCTTGAGCTGCCTGAGCACAAGACCCACTATGTTATCAAGTCTCTAAGCACTCATATAATGTAGCAAAGTTTCAAATAAACGCAGATGCTAAAACATCAAGAACATGCATTGTCTAGCATGGGGTGGGAATAAATGAGATGATAGAAGACAGTAAACGAGCAGTATGTTAGGTACTTAAGATCATGCAGCCTTTTGTAGTTTAAGCTGACTCCTCCCTTAGGAGATGCAGATGGGCCAAGGCAGGTGCGTGTGCTTGTGTGTGTGTGTGTGCGTGTGTGTGTGCGTGTGTGAAGAATGAAGCAATTCCTGAACACTCAGACATAAAATGGCAAATCAAAATAAACCAAGTAATGGTAACTATTTTGGTCCATTAATATTGAAATGTTAATTCCTCCTTCCCTTGGAAAGAAGTTGTTGAAAATTTACTGACTGAATGAAAATATGAGTTGGGGGAGCAGGAAGGTATTTGAATAGTGTTTGAATAAAAAAGGTGCGGGGTCCTTAACCTGGTAAAAAAACCCAACAAATAAAATTAGTTTCCCTATTCGAAGTGTCTTCTCATTTAGGTGCCTTACATGGTAGCAGAAAAAAAAAGTTACAAAACGTATTAAAATCTTTCATACGGGCACCACATGGTCTTCTTTTCCCCAAGTCTTTGATTTCATATACTGCAAACAATGGCATTTGACTTTGTTAGTATGGGATACTTAAACTTGAAAAGAAAATATGTTAATTTGTTTATTCATAAGCCTATTAAAAACTTTTCTAGGGGCGCTCATGATGTTTACTCTCTAGAATATAACCTATCTTTGAAGTGGTGTATTCGGTTTTTTAAAGCCAGTCACTCCCAAGCTGAATAATTGGACACTGAAAACGCAGGCTGTTCTCGGAGCACATTCCTCATGTAAATTTGGGCACGCGATGCTTTGATTCGCATACTAGACTCGCAAGGCTTTGTTGCTGTTGGAGGTCCACACTCAGAGTGGCAGCTCTAGTCCTTGATGATTATTCCGTGCTGAAACAGTCCCCCTGCCCAATTAAACCAGAATGAAGAGCACATTTACGTCTAGGGAGGCTTAAACGCCTCAACAGCAAGCTTCACAAACGGAGACCGTCGGCGGCGGTGTTCATTTGCCTCTACTTAGGAAGCTCCAAAGAAAACACAACCAATTCCCATAAGTTTTTTTTAAAGAGGAAGGTTGTTTCTGTTACTTTGATCTTAGCAGGTTGTGCATTTTTTATTGGCTGCTAAATATACAAAGCCTCATCTGGTTTTCCTGCTGCATTCTCATATTGTATAGCGTATAATGCATTCTGATCTAAATTAAAATGCTTAGGTACAAAATATCATTTAAAAGTTGATTTATCGTTGCAATTGATAGGAAGGCTCTGAGTGAGTTACAAAACTGTCCAGTGGTTTTATGAATATGCCACAGACAGTAAAAAAATAAATCCATGCGCTTTAGACAATGGATCCTAGAAACCAACAAAAACCCATGCTATTTTAGATGCTTTTGAATTACAAGAATGCTGTTTTAGCTAATGCAACAGCTGGCTATGTTATTGCTTCCACACTATAATCCATAATGCAAAAGTAGCTCTTTTCCAGACATTTTCATGCCATTCAAGTTGTTTACATATCTTCTTTCTGTGATTTTCCTATAATTTTGTGCCAATTGGTGTCATGTTATTTGACAAAATTTCCATTTAGTCAAGACAACTGAATTAGTTCCATTTCTTCAATACTGAGAACTAAGGTGAATATATAATTACTTATCTGAGCAGATTATCATTAGCAAGGGACAGGGTTACTGGACACTAGCTATACAAATGGTGTTGTATAATTAAACATCAAATAGTCCAGGTAATAAAAATCATAGATCAATTGTCTCTCCATACTGGACAAGTCCTTCAAATATTGTCTTACAACATCTGCGTTGGTCCTTTCATCAGAAGAGTGTCTGTCCTTAAAGTTTGGAAATTTTAGTCCTCTTGGAGCACCAATCAGCTGCAAAAAATAATTGGCATCTTCTTCCAAAGTTTCAAACTTCCCTACAAAATCATAGTTGATCAAACAAGGATAGCAGAGTTTACTGACCTTCTCCCAGTGAATGTCCATTCCTACTGGGCGGTGGGAATCCAGCAAATAGTGGATAAACTCTTTGAATTTTACACCAGACCCGTTGTTTATTTTTTCTTCACATGCATTGGGTCGATATTTTTTAATAATTGCCTTTCCAAATACAGGATGGTAGTAGCTGTTTGGGTGTTCAAACTTATCCCTAAATGCAGACACTAACCTTTCCATGGGATCACGAACAAAAACAGCTTTGGTGTAAGTATTTAAACGGGTATATATCCCTTTCAAATCAAAGCTATCTAGCTTTTTCAAATGTTTTCCATAGTGCACGGCATTATGAGTAATATTGTAGGCAGAAGAGGCCAGGCCATTTAGCACCATGAGAATTCTTTTCCAGTTAGAGCAGCCAGCCTTAGGTACTTCACAATAGAGGATTTTGTGTCTGTCTTCCACGTAGATTCTGGACACCATGTGAAAAAGATGGGATTGGGCACGGTTCCCACTGCCATATTTCTTACAAAAATCCCGAAGGAAAGCTCTCCTTTTTTCTTGAGCTGCATCAGTTTTCTTCCATTTGTCACCTCTGATTAAACTCTTGTTCAAAGGGCGAGTGTCCAGTGGCCAAGTTATTTGGTTAAACTTCTTGAAAAGGGACTTGGTTACTTGATGCCGTTCATACAACTTGCCATTTGGTGAGCCTATTGTCTCACTTGATACCTGAACATCTCCTTTTGAGTGGTTGGCCTCACTCAGGGACCCAGAGAATGTTTTAGTAATAATAAAACCTTCATTGTTTTGCTTCAGATCCCCTAGAATCTGGAGCTTGGAGTCCTGTTAAAACACAAAATGAGAAATTATTAAATATGGCCATGAATAAGACTGCATTTACAGCGAATTAGACAAATTTGTTTCAAAACTCATTGTAGACAACAGGTTTCATGTAAGCCATCAAAGTAACTTGTATTTCATGCACTGTCTCTTTTCAGTTTTAGCATAAGACTAACATATACTCATGAGTTTGGTGATCACCTCTGTACAAATGATTCTCTCTCTTTAAAACTCTTATATTTCCAATTGCCTGCTGGGCATATTTATTTGGAGTGTTCCATTAGCACCTCAAATTCAACATATCTAAAACTGAGTTAGATTTTTAAACTTCTTGAATGATGGATCTGTGTATCGATAAATCTCTGTCCACCCACAGTATTAAACTAGGCACACAGAAGGGACCTAATAAATAACTGCTGAACAACTGAATTTCATGAGACAACAAGCCAACATATACAATTATAAGATCAAAGAAAACAAGTTAAGATCCATTTAATGATGAATGAGAGAATAAAACAAAACATCAAAAGAATGCATTGTATTTTTGCTGTACAGAGAGAAAATTCACCTCAAGAGTATACTGAATAGCTCTGGATGAATGGTTTGCTTGGGGTAGTAATTTGCATCAAATTTAGCTAGGAGGGTGTAATGTAAAGGGAATTTGAATATCTTCCCTGCCCCTTAACAGGCACGTAGAACCTTGGCCCAGAACTAATCAGGCTATGGGCTATGAGGAGTTTCCAATTAATTGCTGGGACACAAAGATTTTCTAGCCCCTTGGCACTCAGCCAATCAGATGCTGAGTCTTTGTTATATATTCTGGAAGGTTGGTGTTTTGCTTTAGGGGTTCACTCGTGAGAGAGATCTTTTGATTTCCTGGTCAAGACTCTGAGTAGCTGTTTGTTCAGAGCCCTCTCACTGCTCAGATTTCTGTGCTCCCTTGATCCAGTGATGTATGTAAAGTATACATTGCTTTACTCAGATGGCTGGAGCCCTGTCTATTGGTGTTTGTGCCAATTTCTCTGCTTGTATTTTCTCCACGTTCAGGGCACTGACCTTTCCCCTGAACTAGTGAATGTAATTAAAGTAGATTGTTGACCCCTTTAAAAGTTGCCTTTCCTTTAAGAAAAGCAGATTAAAGAACTGTGCTAGCAGGCCATCCTGGGTGTGTTAGGGTGCTTGCTGATACAGAAGACCATGAGTTGTATTGAATTTATACTAGCATTCACGTGCAAATCCCTCTTGAATAGGATGGAACTCAAGCTCTTAATCATATGTACATGTATAAACTTCCTGCTTTTCTCTAGTATCCTGATTCCCTGTGATGAAAAATAATTCTGTGCTGAGCAAAAAAAACATTTGAGAACCACTGCTCAGGGCTATCTTGAAACCTTTCTTGGAAGGGGGTTCATTTCCCTCCTCCATCACTTATTTTGAGCCATCTACTTCATATAGGACCATACTTCATAATGTTTCTGTGCTACTAGAGACACAGCAGGGGGTGTGGATGAAGTGCTGGCTTAGGTGCCAGGAGGATGTGGGTTCAGGTCTCACCTCTGAAACATGCTGGCTGTGTGACCCTAGATAGGTAATTTACCCTCTAAGTGATCTAGACAACTCTTTAACACCATAATTTGCAGAGGAGATAGCAATCTCTGTTGGCAGAGAGAGTTTCCTTATACTAGTGCCTCTTCTGTTGTTCTGTGGAAGTATTCCCTAATGTTTACTGGATGATCCTGTTGTCTTATTATTACCTTAGGATTTTGGTTCCCTACTAAGGTAGGGATAATTGGGGTTTCAGGTTAGAATTCAAAGACCTTCTCTGAGTCACCACTGTCTGTGATAGTTTTAAAGATATGGAAATAGGGCAAGTTTAACCTCTAGGGTTTCTAAGATGTGCTGGGAGTAGGGAGACTTAATGCATTTGCTATCCCCCAAATTACCCACCAAAGTAACTTAGGGTCAGTAATAGAGAAAATATAATACTGGGTCTGGAAAGAAGCCTTCTTGAACATCTGTAGAATCCATACATATGCCTTGTCCTTCACCCTAATTAGGTTTTGAAGATTCTTGAATATCTGAATTTCCAGGACTCCTCTTGGATTTCCAGGTCCAGGTTAGAGATTCTCTTTTCTTAAGGTCACACATATCATCTTTGAGAGAAGATGCTTTAATTTTGTGTCACCAAAACACAACAAGCAAACAAAAATTGCTTTTGTATAATGTAAACACTGGTCAATATGTCTAGAATTTCTTTTGTGTCTGTATTTCCTCCTACTGATGTTGGTCATTTTAGAATATTCTCCAGAATGAAGAGTATCAGTTTCTGTGATGTTGTACAGTCACTGATTGAATAATTTCAAAAAATGTTTGTGTGCTGAACATTCATTGTGTTAAGCCCTGGGCAAAGACACAGAGATTAGGATGCAGGCCTCTTGGGGAATTTACATTCTAGTAAGGGAGGATGACACTTACAGAGAAAAGTGCAATACAAGATGATGCTTAATAAGTTCATTAGAGAGGAACAAACCAAGTGCTATTCCAGGTCCAACATTTCTACTGAGAAATGGGATGAAGGAAGTCTTCATGAAGGAGATGACATTGAAATTGGTCCCTAAAGGATATGCATGATAGGAATAGAACATTGTTCTGGGATTTCATTGATATAGGGAACTCCTAGGTGGGTAAACTCTCTATACCAATTCCCGTCAGCAACTTTTCTGCAACTTATCATCACACAGCCAGCATGTTTCAGAGGTGGATCTTGAGTCCAGATATTCCTTTCTACCGCCACATTGCTGCATCTGTTTTAAATGATAGGGCAAAATTTAAATTGGTAGAAATATTGGTGGAGGTGGGGATGGGAAAGGAGAGGAATAACAATATGGGCTTAAGGAATAATATAAAAAAGGGCACAGAGGACAAACATTGTGGGAAATCTGTGGTAGAAGAAAACAGCAAATACTCCAGTTAGACTCTAGCATAGGATACATGAAAGGGAGTAATAGGGAATAAAGGTTAGGAAAGAGAAAGAAAGAAAAAAATTAAGATGAAAGAATAGTCGAGACTTTGGGAACTAAGAGTAAAGTAATTTTTACCTACCCACAAGCTCTCATTCTTGGCACATTCTAAGACTATTCCAATTTAGCACTCTTTTATCGAATGAGACTATTTGTACAAGTTGGTTCAATGTGCTGATTTGTATGGCTTTTTTCTTGGATGTGAGGAATTAAGCTGTGATTTTACAATTATTCTTTTCATTCTGAAGTTAATTCCCCTATGGTTTTTTTTCCCTTGCAGTCAAAATGTTTGTTGTTCTCTAAGAAGCTTAAAATATGAAGGCCAGGGATGTAACCGAATGTGGAAAAATCAATGGAAAGTTTCTATTTAGTGTAGTGTTGTTACTCCAGATTGGCAAGACCATCAGAGACCGAAAACAAATAGAGCATCACTACATCTAGACAAGTAAGTCCTTTCTTCAAGGAGTTCAATATATTTTATAGATTTATCATTACAAATTCCCTCTAACTTATATAGAAGAGGCAAGGCTATTCTTTTGCTTTCTCATTTACAGATGGCAACATTATGGCATAGACAGGTGGAATAACTTACTCAAGTAAATTTCCTCACAGTAAGTCAATGATGAAATCAGGACTACAGTTTGCTTCTCCCAAATTCAAGTCCTACATATTTCATTCAGCAGACTACATTCTTTCCACCACTACCTCCCCAGCCCCAATACATTATTTATGAGCAGCTGTAGTATGTTAACATGAAATTCCTTCAGTTTTAAGCTCCTATGGGAAGACTTTCTTAATGCTAAAGACTTCCATCTATTGGTTATCCCCTATTTACCCTGTACATATCTTATTTGCACACAGATGTTTTCATATTGTCTCTCCGTGGGAGACTGTCAACAACATGAGAGCTAGGACTAGCTTTTGCCTTTCTTTGTATCCTCAGTGCTTAGTACAGTGCCTAGAACACAGTAAGTGCTTAATAAATGCATATTGACTGACTGATATGATGACAACTGATTGCTTGAGGTATCTGATGGGTCTCAACTCAATACACTAAAATTTCCTTTGGGTAGGGCTTAGGGCTACATAGTATTTTCTTTGTAAGCCAAAGACTTAACACTGTCATCTTTCCCCAAACCATTTCATAAGCACTCTCTTGATCCATTTTTAAAATAAAAAAAACCCCCAACAAACTTTGACCACAAAACTAGGTAAGATATATATATATACATATATATATATATATATACACATATATATGAGCCATAAAACTACCATATAGGCCAATTATTCTGAAATCAGAATGTTCTCATACACTCAGAGCTGGAATTCCATTGATTCTTTGAATCAGTAAGCAGAAGAAAGATAGCCTATACCTTTAGTATATGAGTAATAAATGAGAAAACATGTCTTCAGAAGGATGACTATTCCTCATTTTCCTGGTAAAAGTATTTATTTAGTGTCTGTCTTTTTGAGGGTACTATGTTAAGCACTGTTGTAAATCAATTAGACAGACACAGTCCTTTTTTATGTGTGGTACTTTCCTTTTATTATGTGTACATTTTATTTCCTGAAAGGGGCTGAAAAAGGACATTTGTGTGAGTTACCCAGAGAAAATCAGCTTGAAAGGGAAGAGAACAGATCTGACAGAACCTGGGAAAAATGCAATTCCTTTGAAGTAGAAGTACTGACTTATGGTAGAAGTACTGACTTATGGTAGAAGTACATTGTTTTTCAGGAGCTAATTTACATATAGCAAAAATTTTTTAAAGCCTTTGATGTTTATTGCTCAGAAACTGTGAATCAAAGACTGTTTGGGTACTATGGAAAAATGTATATTGATTATCTGTGGCATATCTGACAAAAATGTGGACTTTAGATTTCTCAACCTAAGATAGAGGTAGATTACTATGCTGAAAGAAAGAAGCTGTCAGGAGAAGCCAGGAAAGAAGCTTCAGGATGAGAAGCTAGGGACTTAGAAGGTAGAAGCTGATATTAGAAGCTATATACAGAAGCCAGAAGATGGAGCTGGGAAGCTGATACAGTTGAAGCAAAGAAACAGAACAAAGACAGATGAAAATAACGATGGCTGCTTTGAGTTGAGACAAGCTCTACAATTGGTATGGGGAGCTGATGTGATTGAAGAAAAACTTTGGTGTTGGGAGCTGATTGGAGAAAATAGAAGTCTCTGCTATTTGAAGAGCTGATTGGGAAAAGGCCATCTTGCTCTCTCTAGGACCATGTACTGTTTAAGAGAATTTAGAGGCTTTCCTACATTTCTTTCTGTGGCCTTCTATTGCTCAAGAATTGACACCCCTTAAATTTCACAGAGCAGCTCTGAAGAACTCTGTAGATCCTTGTCTTAAGGACATGGCTTTTCACTGAAAAGAGTATAATATCCTGTCAAAGAGAGCAGTTCTGAAAAGTTGTACAGATCCTAGGCTTCAGACTATTTGCCAAAAGAGCTAAATTCTACTTCAGTGTTCCAAAAATAGCAGAGAAGTAGCTTTAACCAGGGGGAGACCAGGTCCAAAAAATGAGCATCCAGAAAGTGACATATGGTAGTATGGTAGACCGGTCTCTAAGGGGATCAAAGACATCTAGGCCTGCAATTGTGAGTTGGCCCATACAGTTGGGATTCTCTTGTATCTCATTTGCTGGGTAGATGTAAGTTTACACCCACTCTTTCCCATAGATATTGTATACATTTGTGGGAAAGTGTGATCTAGATTTATGGGTAGAGTGTTATGTTATAATTATTATTTTTCATGATTAATATTTAGAATATAGGTATTAATTACTTCTTTAAAACTTCCCCTGTTGTTTAGTACAAAACACCCTCAAATGTGTCTTACTTCTTATTAAACTGTTTGTTTTAGTGTATGCAGTTCTCAGCCCCTCTAGACCTTCTCAACTTTAATGACACTTATTTCATTTGATACTGGCAGTTATAATTTCTTCACTCAGGGGTGTATTTATTCCAGGTGAATGACACAACCTGGCTTCTTGAAGAAGTCAATCCCTTAGTCCTTCTGAACATCTAAAAGTCATCCAACTAAACAACTGCAATAACAATACAGCAGCTGGGGATAGTGCAAAGTGAGGCAGGCTTTTTCACCATAAAATAATGGAATTTTTCAGGTTGTAGATTAAAAACATATAAATTAAACAAGTATTTTCACTTTGCGTAAGCAAAGTGTGGAGTTGAATTTCTTATCAAATAATCTGTCCCACCCAACTTCTGTTACTAGGCCTCTGCAAATTCATGCCACCATCTCAGATGGATACTTGTTGTTGTTTATCAGTCTTGTATGTAGTATAGTGTCATGAAGAAATGCTGGATTTGTAGTTACAGGACCTGGGTTTGGATCCTGTCCCTGTAACAAGCTAGCTATATGACCTAAAGTCATTTGACTTCCCAGAGTCTCAGTTTGCACTTCTGTAAAGTTAGGTGTTTGGATTAGAATCAAGGTGGGGAACCTGTAGCCTTGAGGTCACATGTGCTCAGGATTGCACAGCTAGTAGGTGTCTGAGGCTGGATTTGAGAACTCTAGGTCCTCAAGTGTGGCCCTTCACAGTTTGGATTCAGTCAAAGAGCTGCACTTGAGCACCTAGAGGGCCACATGTGGCCTTGAGGACACAGGTTCCCCACCCCTGGAGAAGAAAGTCAATAAAGTACCTTCTGGCTTTAAATCCTATGAACCTTCTACTCCACCCTTATCTCATTCCCCATGGTGAATGTTCCAATTCTTTTGTCCTCTCCTCTGTACCAACTATGGCACCTCCCCTAACACTTACAGAAGATAACTTAGTCTTCTACTTCACTGAAAATATTGGTACCATTCAATGACAACTCATTTGGTTTATCTCCTCTATATCTCAAACCTCCTCAGCTTCTTCATTCTCTCTCTATGCCTCTCCAATGATTGAAGATTTCCCCATTACTTACCGTGGTTGATTCCTGTTCTTGTGCTCTTAATTCCACTCCTTCCAACCTCCACAAGAGCCAACCATCCCTGCTCTCACATGAATCTTCATTCTGTCTATAACTACTGGTTCCTTCCCACCTGCCTATGAACATAGAACTTTGTTGTTGTTGTTTAGTGATTTTCCATTTGTGTTTGACTCTTCATGACCCCTCTGGGGGTTTTCTTGGCAAAGATACTGGAGTGGTTTGACACTTCCTTCTCCAGCTCATTTTGCAGATGAGGAAACTGAGGCAAACAGGGTTAAGTGACTTACTCGAGATTGCACAGCTAGTAAGTGTCTGAGGCTGGATTTGAACTCAGGTCTTGACACTTTATCTACTGCACTACCTAGCGAACCAGACTTTGTAGTCCTGGGAAAAAGATCCCCTAAAAACTTCCCTTGACCTTTTTTTTTTTAAGACTAAATGTAAAGAAGTCTTTATTTCCACGAGATTTTGAGTTACAAATTTTCTCCCCATCTTTCCCCTACCCAGCACCCCAAAACAGCCATCCCATTGTATAACTCCTACCCCAATCTATTCTCTCCTATGTCCTCCTCCATCACCCTCTGACTTTCCAGTAGGGCAGGGTGGATCTCCCTACCACGGTGCCTGTGTATCTTAAGTCCCAGGTGGATGTAGTTAATAATAATAATAATAATAATAATAATAATAATAATAATAGTATACATATATATTTTCAACATTTGATTATAGAACTTTAAATTCTAGATTCTTTCTCTTCCTCCCTCGTCACTGGAGGGACCCCCTTGGAAGGACGAGCAATTAAATACAGTCTGTACATGTGTAATTACACAGAACCTCTCCACAGTGGGCATATTGTGAGAGACTGATTATATGTCCCTCCTTCCTATCCCGCCCCCCCCTTGTTCTATTCTCTACCCTGTCCCTGTC
>CM053580.1:398341490-398364246 GCA_028627135.1 Pseudochirops cupreus | reverse complement strand
TTAAGGTGTTATTTTCTTCAGTCAGGTTGTTGACTCTCTTTTCATGATTTTCTTGCATCATTCTTATTTCTCTTCCCAATTTTTCCTCCACTTCTCTCATTTGGTTTTCAAAATCCTTCTTAAGCTGATCTCTAGCTTTTAGCAGTCTTCATGTTTCTTGGAAGCTTTTGGTGTGGGAGTTCTGACTGTGTTGTCTTCCTCCCATTCCCTGCTTTGATCCTTTTTGTCCCCAAAGAAGGAATCTAGAGTTTGGTTGCTATTCTTTCTTTGCTTCCTTTGTCTGCTCATGATGGCCAGTCAGTGATTTTTTAGCTCTGTGGAACTCTGCTTCCAGAGGGGAAAGCTCTGTCCCAAATCGCTGGAGTTTTCGCAGCTGAGGGAGCTTTTAGGAGGCTGCTGCAGCCCCCACCAGCTTTGGCTCACTGAAAACGCACCCCAGGACCACCACCCAAGACCACGATCCGGATCCAGGCTGCTCAATGCAAGAGCACTTGGCCTCTGAACGATCGTTTCGCCCCCCCTGCAGTCTGCAGGCCAGGAGCTCTGAAGCAGCAACGTGGAGGTGGCTGCAGGGTCTCTGCTTCTGCAACTTCCTTGCCCTGGAGGCAGTTTGGCCAGACCTGCTTTTCTCCCCCAATTTTAGCCGAGTTCCACTGACTTTTCACTTAGTCCTTTTTTTCTTATGGTTTGATAATTCTGGAAACTGCCACAGCTGCCGCAGATCCGCTCTCCTGAAGCTCCAGCTGCATCTTGGCTCGTCCAGCCATCCCTGGGGCAAAGCCATGGTTTCAGGCTGGGCTGGTTTCAGCTTCCAGCACTGAGATGGTTCCTTCGAGCTGAGGTGCCTTCAGCGGGAGGTAGATCTGTGTGCGTTTTAGAGTCCTAAAATTTGTTCAGAGTCATATTTTTTGGGTATTTGATGTGGCTGTGTGGGAGCTGCTGTACCTTGCTGCTCCTATGCCATCATCTTGGCTCCTCCCCCCCTTCCCTTGAACTTTTAATACCAAGTAGCACAGTCTTGTTTCTTTCCTCTCCTTCACTGCTAAAATCCTTGATAAGTTGTTTATTCCTATGCCTCCATTTCCTCACTATTCACTATTGACTTCCTCTTCAGTCCTTTGAAAATAATATATTAGCTAGCATCTACATAGTACTTTAAATTTTGCAAATATTGTTACAATAATGATCTCATTTCTTCTGCATGATGCCTGTCCTCATTTTATCCTCATTTTAGAGGTAAGGAATCTTAGACAAGTGACTTGTCCAAGATCACATGGCTAAGTGAGGGAGGATTTGAACTCAAGTCTTCCTGACTCCAGTTCCAATGATCTATCTATTACTCCATACTGGCAATCTTGTTTCTACCTTGACATAAGAGCAACATAATTTACTCTCTCTTTGGGAAGAAAATTACATCCTAAGTGTAAAATGCAATAGCTTTATTTCCATCTTTATCATCCTTCACCTATGTAGTTTTTGAATATTGTTGACCACCTCCTCCAAATGGATATTCAGAGACACCATACTCTCTTGGTTCTTTTTTGTATATCTAACCATTTCTCTTCTTTCCTGGCTTCTCATACTTTCCCCAGACATAAATGTGGGTGTTTGCTAAGGGGCTATCCTTATCATTTTCTTCTCTATATTTTCTCTCTTGGTAATCTTATCCACTCCCATAACTTCAGCTATCACCTCTGTATCAATGGCTTGAAAATCTATGTATCTCGTGTTGATCTCTCTTTTGAGTTCCCATTTCAAACTATCTAAAGCAGCGGTTCCCAACCTGTGGGTTATGTTCAATTTAAATACATCCTGCATATCAGATATTTACATTCTGATTCATAAGAGTAGCAAAATTACAGTTATGAAGTAGCAATGAAAATAATTGTATGGTTAGGGGTCACCACAACATGAGGAACTGTATTAAAGGGTCGTGGTATTAGGAAGGTTGAGAACCACTGATCTAAAGGATCTTCTTTAGCAGGATATCACACTGGTATTTCAATCTTCACAAGTCTAAAATTGAGCATATTTTTTTTTTCTTAACCTATTCATCTTCTGATTTTATTATTTTCTGCCATTTTCCAAGTTTCCCATATTTGAAACCTTGTGGTTGTCTCCAATTCTACCTTCTTCCTCACCCTCACATATGACTAGATAGATTTGATGTTCATCCTCACTTCTCTATCCCAATCCCTAGTATAGGGCAACTCAGCTTGTCTTCTCCCTCTCCCTCTCCTTCTCCTTTTCCTCTCCAAAGGAAGGTAAATTTTGATGACCAGAAGCTGTTCATTTAACTTGGGTTTACTGGCCAGATTCCTTCCTTCCTTCCTTCCTTCCTTCCTTCCTTCCTTCCTTCCTTCCTTCCTTCCTTCTTTCCTTCCTTCCTTCCTTCTTTTCATCTTTCCTTCCTTCCTTTCTTTTTTCACTAGGTCCCTGTCCAAGCTCCATTCCACTTAATTGCTGTATTTTTGGCCCTCCTGGCTTAGAGTGAATGTCAATGGTAACTGTTTCTCTTTGGAATAGCATACCTGAGGGTCTTCCCCTCTCAGATTGATTTTTTTTTTTACCTTTTTTCTTTTTCTAATTAAAGGAGGCATCCCTTGACTCATTTCTTAAAGATGTCTATTCACTGAATGGGCGTTACCTCATTCTAAGTGAGTATCTGAAAAGGCATTAGCCTAAAAGGGCCAGGGTCTCCCATTGCATGCTGGGTCATCTCTAGTCATCATGATGAATATCAGGTCACTGGACCCAGATGGCTTTGGAGGAGAAAGTAAGCTGGTGACCTTGCACAGCCCTCCCTCACTCAAATCAAAGTCAACTGCAAGTCATGTCATCATTTCCCTGATGCCATTGTCCTCTTTGAAAATGAAGAGCAAACGCAACCAACAATCTAGACTGTGATAGCTTCCTTATAGTCCATCTTGTCTCTTGTTGCTTCTTCCTCCACTTTCATTCATTTTGCTTACTTTTACCATAACAATTTATTTTGTCATGTCATCCCTCTCTTCAGAAAATCCTGAGTGCCTCCCTACTCTACTGCGTCAAGTTCATATGTCCCTTCATGGCACTCACATTCCACAATCTGTTGTCACTCTATTTTTCCAACCTCATTGTCAAATTACTTTCTCTGTGCTATAGGCAAAAAGGACTTCTTCCTGCCCCCAGAAATAAGACTACATTCTCAAGAACTTTTGCTTTTGATCACCCAATTTTCCTTTTATAGCATCTCCTTCTCCATCTATGCTTAATGAATTGCTGCCCACCCTTTACCAAATAAAATAAATCTGCTTAGGGAAGTCTTCCTTGGTTCCTTCTGTTAATGTGGCTTTGCCGCCCTGACCTCATGAAACACTGTTTACTCTCTAATGCACTTATCTTATAATGTTACGTATTATAGATATCTATGTTGGTGTCTTGCCCTGACACTAGATAGGTAAGCTCCCTAGGCAGAGGGACTATACAGCATGTTGTAGTTGGTAGAACTTGATATGGAGTCAGAGTCACCTGGATTTGAATGCTGCTTCTGCCCCTTACCGTCTGTGGTCCTAGGCAATGTCTTTGGTCTTCAGTTTACTTATTTATAAAATGAGAAGGTTGGACCAAATCATCTTTAAGGCCTGTTCTAAAGGGTCTAGAGTCTAGCTAGGGTCTAGCTCTAAACCTATGACCCTATGTATTCCCCTAAGTATCTATCCATAGTGATCTGAAAGTAAAAAGATGCTTAATAAAAACTTGTATATGTTGCATTCTGAAAGCAATTATTCTGCCTGGCTGTTAAAACTTGATCTATCTAATCTCATTTCTATCATTCAGTAGGACACCCTATATACCCTAGTCAGGTTGGTCTTTTCCACATCCTATCACAACAGTGCCTATTTCTGCCTCTACGCATTTCCTCATGCTATTGCCCTCGTTAAAGTTGCCTTTCCTAGTCAATTCAGATCATATCCATCATTCGAAGTCTAGCTAAAAATCTCTTCCATGAAACTCTGCCAAGCCTTTGCTGATCTTTTTCCCCCAGAAGCTTGGCAACTCTGATAGTCTGTATCAGGCCAATTGGCTGGTAGCCAAACACTACTCTGCACTCCAAATCATTGCTGCTTATATTCAGTCTTGTCCTTCCAGTTAGATTGTAAGATCTTAGAGGGCAGGAACAATGCTGCAAAGTTCTAGGCACTTTGCAGTGACTTACTGGATATTTATAGACTGTTTGAAAGAGTCAGTTCTATGAACTTGTTTCTTCAGCGTTTGAATAATATGAGGAAACGTGATTACTAGCCCCTCTTCATCAAGATGAAAATCAATGTGCAATATATTAATTTTATCCAAGATAACCAGATGAGGCTTTATTGTAATCTCTTTCTCTTTTGCTGAGATAATTTCACTTGTTTTTGAGTTTATGAGGCCATAAGTGGTTCCCATCTGTTGATGAACATATTTCTAAGAGCCATTTAGTCTCAAGTACGGAATACTTGGGGGTAGGTTAAATTATAACTTTTATATTAAGTGCCATATTAGTAAGAGAACAAGAATTGGAAGCATGTGTTCAGTTTCAGTCTTTCATTTCGAGGCTTAAGTGAGGCAAAGAATTAATTTCATTTGTTTACAAAGTGGATTATGCCTAACAAAATCTATTTTGTTTATAGTAATATTTTAGTCAATCCATTGTTTCAGAAAATAAGAACAATCTGATTGGTTAATTATTCAATATAGTAAATTACATTATTCCAAATCCACAAAACATTGGCCTAATTTAATTAGCAAATAATAGCATGATGAAAATATTCCTTTTTACAACATTTTTTAAAACTAGGCACATTCCATTGATGAAACAGTGAAAAATCTTGTTTATTTCATTGTCTTTTGATGGTAGACCACAGGATGTAACATAGCACTTCTGCGGATATTGAACTGTCTCCACATTAAGAACAATAGAAATGAGGCAGGTTTCACTGGGATCTTACACTGGAATACAGAATTTTCCCTTTTTGTTTATAGTTACATTAGATTTTCTTTCCCAGAAATACATATCCTGACGTAGTCTGGATAAAAGCACAGTGTTAAATGAAATTTATTTTCCATTCATATTTGATACAGAAAAATTATTATTTTCTCTACTTTTCCTATGGAAAGATAATTAACTAGGGATTTGATTTTATTTAATCTAATTGAACAAATGAAGCACTTACTATGTACAAAGCACTGTGCTAGGAGTGATGAAGAGGAGGAAAATATAAATAAGACAGAGTTATGTGCCTTCATGGAACTTACAAACTCATGGCTGGAGTGAATAAGACAGTTTTACAAATAACCATGATTCAAGGGAGAAGATTATGTGACCCACAAGAAGGGCACACTATAATAAGGGGGGCACAGAGGAGGTGGCTATCACATCTGGTTCAGAGAATCATAAGGAAAAGATAAATTTGAGATGAGTATTGAAGAATGGTAAGATTTCGAAGGGCAGATGAAAGAGAATAAACAAAGACTTTGAAGCAAGCATGTGTGTTTAATCAACAGTGAGCAGTCTAATTTGGTTGGAATGTGGAGTTTATATGGAGAGTGGAGAGAGTTCAGGCTAGAAAGAAGCTTGGTATCATACTGTGAAGGGTTTTGCATGCCAAGATGAGGAATTTAGAATTAATTGGGTAGATGATGTGGAGCCCATCAAATGTTTTTGATCAAAGAAGTGACATAAGTGGCATGAATGGGACTATACCTTAGGAAATCCAAAATTTTATGTACATATACATATACATATATATATATATACACACACACACACATATATATATACACACACACACATATATATATATACACATGTACACAAAACATTCATATACATACATACATGCATATATATATATATTTTTTTCTCAGTCACTGCTTGGATTTTACAAAGTTGATCTGATATTTCTTAGTCTAAATTTTCAAGGATTAATGATCACATTGGTATATGAACTCTCTCTATTCAGGTGACCTCTCTAATTCTTTGTTTATGGTTGTCATAAGTTGCTGTGGCTGAAAAAACTCATTATCAAGTGACCACTTTTCTGGTGATGAGTCTCTATGAAATGAACAAAACTGAGTCTTTGATTACAGACATGCAATCTGCTTCTGGGTGTATATTCAATGCCTTTCTGGTTTGGTTATTAAAGTGTTGTTCAGTCAGGCAAGGTGGGGTAGGTGAGTTCATGAAAGGGCTGTGGCATAAAAGGGCCAGGTCTCCCATTGCATCCTGGGCTATCTCTAATTGTCCTGATGAATATCTGGTCACTGGATCCAGTTGGTGCTGGAGGAGAAAGTGAGGCTGGTGACTTTGCATAGCCCTCCCTCACTCAAATCAAAGTCAACTTCAAATCATGTCATCATTTCCCTGTGTCATGATCCTCTTCGAAAATGAAAGACAAACACAAACACACAGACAAAGTGGGATAGGTAGATAAGGGTAGGAGAAATAGGATAGAGAATCATCTGAAGAGGAGGAAAAAGGTACACTTAGAATGCTAGAATCTTAAAGATGAAGAAGCTTTAGATATCATATAATTCAAGCCCTTTATTTTATGGAGGATGAAACTGAAATTACTGAATATGTATGTATATCTATGTTCAAGAACATGCTCAATAATTTAAAAGCATTGCAAAAAGTGAAATAAATGGAAATCCCTGGAATCTCATCTAAGGTCACTTTTCTTCCCCAGAAAGGAAACAACAAACTATAAAGATAAAACCTTTTGGCAATCCTTGATGTGTGCTGAAAATTTTCACTAGGATTTCAGATAAGAATGTGAAAGAAGTAAAAACTAGAATTGAAATGGTCACCTCCACCCTCTGACATGCCACAAAACACCTTCTGAGACACTCATGGTGTCTCCTTTTGGTATTCTTGAAATGTATTCATAAGACCCATCTGCCAGGTCAGTTATAACACAGATTTATTGCATATATATGCAATGTAAAGATTATGGGCTACTGATTTTCTACTCTGAAAGATTTATTATCTAGGTGAACCAAAAATGGTGGTTAATGTTACTGTGTAACAAGAATGAGTTGGATCATCTCAAAAAGAAGGTACATATAAATCTAGTTAACTCTATTAAGTGGCTGACTATCCAGTCAGTAACTTTCTTTTCCTTTTCCCTCCCATTGTCTGCTTCTTATTCATTTCTCGGGTCATTAGGATCTTCCTTTTGAGGTGAACTGAAGAAAAGGTTTAAACTAAAAATCTATCAGTTTTGCAGGTCAGTTCAATTAGGTTGAATTGGTTGAAACCACTGATCCACGACCACAAATCTTATTAACTGCTGTCCAAAATAACCAGCAAGTGCCTCATAAGTACAGGGTGACTCAGTAATACTGCCATAGGGAAAGCCTTCATTGACATGTTTAGTTCAAAAGTGAGGGTCAAGAATAGGTCTTACAATCTTCATGTAGTTATGCTGATAAATAGTCTAAAATATGCCTCTGAAGGTCATTATTTATGCATGGATTTTGTTTATATATTTACATATCTCTTTTGTTTCTATATTTGTTTATATTAATCTTCTTACTGATATAAGAAGACTTGAATATTTCAACATAAATATGATTAAGGTCAGTTCTCAACTAAGGTCCTGCTCTGTAAAATAAAGGCACTGGGTCACATGATATTGAAAGCTCCTTCAGCTTTAAGATTCTAGAATTCTACTAAGTATACCTTCTTCTTGCTTTTCAGATGATTCTCTATCTTCTCTCTCCTCCCTTTTATGTACCTACCCCACATTTTCTGAGCTGGAAATGAAGAGCTCTTGTCATCCTGCTGTCCAGGAGTGAATTTTACTCCATGGAAAAGTGGCTTCATACAGGGATTGAGGGCATTTTAAAAAAACTATGCTTAAACCGAGATATTGAACTAGGGTTCTAGTTACTGTGTGGCCCTTCTTCCTATGGAACAATCTTTGCTTGAAACAGAATCTTGAAATCTTAAAGCTAAAGAATCCTAAAAATCTATAGAGCACTGTATTCAAAACACTTTTGCAAATCATCTTCCCTTTCTTATACCTTCATCTCTTCCTCTTCCTTTTTTCTTCTTCCCAAATCTGTAATGGTCATAAGCGTGAGGGATTCCTAGTGTAGAAACTCCTTTCACTGATGCTGATGATTTCAACTGCTCCCTTAATTATAGTCTTAGAGAAATGTCTGAATCCCCATAAGGTTAATGGACTTGTGCATGGTCACATAGCTAGTGTGCATCAGAATCAGGAATTGAACTGAAGTCTTCCTGACTACACTGCTCAGATCTGTGCATATAGTTATTATAATCTGCAAATTTGAGGTTGTAGAAGTTTTTATGGGGGCAGCTAGGTGTCACATGGATAGAGTGCCAGATTTGGAGTCAGGCAGACTTGAGTTCATATCTAGCCTCAGACACTTGCTAGCTGTGTGACCCTGGGCAAGTCACTCAACCCTGTTTGCCTCAGTTTCCTCATTTGTAAAATGAGCTGGAGAAGGAAATGGCAAACCACTCTAATATCTTTACCAAGAAAAACTGAAATTGGGCCACAAAGAATCAGACATGACTGAAATGACTAAACAAAAAGGTTTTTTTTATAGGTTTTTATAAGGAAAGCAACAGAGTTTAGTGGAAAGAACACTGGGTTTGATGACAAAATGCCTGAGTTCAAATCCTGGCTTTGTTAATTACTTGGTTGCTTCTCAACAAATTATGTAGAATCTTTGAACCTCAGTTTCTCTATCTGTAAAATGTTTGGGCCAGATAATTACTTCCAGCTTCAGCTTATTGTCCTAGAAATTAATAGTCATTACTCAGGTCATGATTAAATAGTAAAAAAAAAATCCATATGTAAATTGAAAAAAATTCCAAATATTTGATTGAATTCTACCTGGATGTTTGGTGTTAAATAGAACAACCTCAGACAATGATGCTAACTAGTAACTATGTTTACAGTAGACATTATTTTCCTTTTAGTGTCCAGGCCTTAACAAATACCCCAAATGATTCTTATCATCCTTCCATACTTTCTCCCATGAATGCTTTAGAGGCAGCTACATGGCACAGTAGGTAAAGTACTAGGACTGAAGTCAGGAAGGATGGCCTGAGTTCAAATCCTACCCAGGACAT
This sequence comes from Pseudochirops cupreus, assembly GCA_028627135.1. NCBI lineage: Eukaryota > Metazoa > Chordata > Mammalia > Diprotodontia > Pseudocheiridae > Pseudochirops > Pseudochirops cupreus. Next base: position 398,355,116 of record CM053580.1, on the reverse strand, counting down.
TTACTAGCTGTGTGATCCTGGTCAAGTCACATCCTCTGTCTGCCTCAGTTTCCTTAACTGTGAAATGGTGATAATAGTAGCATCTACCTTCCAAGCATTATTTTAAGGATTAAATGAGATATTATTTGTAAAGCACTTAGCACACAGTACCTGGCACATAGTAGGTGTTTATAAATGCCCGCTTCCTTCCTTCCATACTTACAGAGGCAGGGACACACATAGGAGGTTCTGCTTTCTGGGTATTCTGTTATTATGGCTTTCTTTTTCCAGATTTCACATTGACATTCCAGTCCATCCCTGGCTCCTAAGAGCTCCCTGGTTGTGAAGCTGACTGGCCTTTTCTATGGATGGTCTGTCATTAGTGAAATACTTCACTGCTAACCCCCTTTATTAGTGTCACTATTCCTTGCACCCATCCATTTTGCTTTTGTGCATTTTCGAAGGGTCCACGAAGTAGGACAGATTTTTTAAAATGTGCAACTTCCAGTTCTGGAAGAGAAGCTTTGAAGGAGATGAGAGGGATGTGATCTTTCTCTGCCCCATTAGTGCTGATTTCAAATGGAAAGATGTCTATAAGTCAAAACCACCTTCTTGGGTCAGGTTATTTTGATAAGAATAGATCAAGGTAATGCAATCCCATGTTAAAATTAGAAGTTCTAAAGTTCACTGCAGACTGGCAAGTAGGCTTGCTTACCAGCTCCTAGTGGCAGAAGGGAAGAGATTACACAGCCATACATACATATGGTGAGACTACAGATCAAAAGCAATCACTCCCAGCCTTGGCTGAAGGCCTGTGTTTCACTGTCTGGCAGGTTGAGAAAGGGGACTTCTGGGAAAAGTCAAGGTCGGGATATCAGGAGTCAGACACCCTGTTCCTCCCCTGGCTACTAGATATTCACAAGGTGAGGAGAGTAAGGATATGGCCTTGGAGAAAGGCTTCTGTTTGTGGTTTAGAATAATAATCACCTTTCAATTATAAATTCTTATCAGCACCTGCTTCCTCTCAGCTTTATGTAGGAGTACCTAAGAGTACTAATGCAGTCATAGGCCAGATTCAGCCCAGGATGTGGGCTGCCCACTTCTTTTGTGGTGATTTAATACTTTCTGGTAATCAGGATATCATTTAATATATTGGAGCAATAATGAATTGTTTTATTTGAATGACCTGGAAAGATTGATGTAGCTTTAGAAGCAAGTGCCCTTATTATACTAAGGACAAAATCTTATGCCTGTCCATTCCTTTGTCACACCCACACACACACCCACCCACACACACACATGCACACACATGTACATGTGTGTATATGTATATATGCATACATATAAGACATATTTCTTAGAAGGTACCTAATACAATCCACTCTACAAATAAGAAAACCAAGTTCCAGACTTGTTCAAGTTACATAGATAATTAGTGGGAGAATGAAGGTCTTCAGACTCCCACTCTAGTACTCTTCTCACCATACCCCAGTTCCTTACTCTGTGGTAATGGATGGAGAGCTGGATCTGGAGTCAGGAAGATCTGAGTTCATACAGAGCCTGAGATACTTGCTGGCTGTGTGGCCCTGGGCAAATCCCTTAACCTTTGTCTCAGTTTCCCCATCTGTAAAATGGGGGCAGTAAAAATGCCTGCCTCCCAGGTTGTCGTGAGGATCAAATGAGACGATATTTGTAAAGAGCTTTACACACCTTAAAGACCTATATAAATGCTGTTTGTTTTTATTCTTCTTATTCCATCTTTCCCTCTCCCTCCATCCTTCTTTCTCTCATAGACTTAAAGTAGTCTTTTGCTTTAAGGAACAAGAAATCCCTGAAAGTAGGGAGTCAAGGTAGAAGGGCTAAATGTTAGTTAACTTTGCTTCTGACTGTTGTGAATTAAGATGGTTTCATTTGTGAAGGTGAAAATTTTCCAGACCAATGGAGATTAGTGAGGAAATGAAGAGACCAGGACAGACCAAAGTCTTGGAACGCTTTACTGCTTATTTTAAAGTGAAAGTTTCAAGAGAAAGGGACAGAGGAAATCTTGTACTGCATACTGCAGACATGTTGTGTGGTCCACCTGTGAGAAATACCTGGTACCCTCTGCAGTTTATACCTAGATAAGGACAGTCTGAGGACTGTGACACCTGAAATTTATGCAGAATTTGTGACAGATGCTAACCTTGTAAGAGACACTTAATAGACTTCTCTAGTGTTTGGTAAGCAATGGTTTTAAAACCCTATGCACAGAGAATACCTGGTAAATGCTAACCATCACAATGTGACTCTAGTGATAAGAGGGAAGCAAAGAGTTCACTTTTTTTTAAGAGTTCACTTTGCAAGAGTGATTTCCAAACAAGTACTTCTTCCCTGGTGCTGCATGGTGTTCTAGTGGTTTAAAGTGAATGCTTTGCTACACACGTTAAAAAAAAAAAAGATAAGCATCTTACTTCCATTAGACAAAATCTTACTTCTAAAAATAGGAAATCAGAGCAGCATAAACTTAGAACTGGAGAAGGGGTCATAAAGATCATCTGGTCCAATCCTCCCGTTTTAAAGAAGAGGAAATTGAAGTCCAGAGATAATGTCAGTATCAAAAGACTGGTTTAAAATGTCTTCAAAAATAAATTTAAAGTAAGATTTCATAAATTTAAAATATTTGTAGTGAAAAACATTTAATTATCCTTGATAGAACAGTATTTTAAATGATTTTTTAAATTAACAAGCATTTATTGTCTCTCCCTCCCACTATTCTTCCACTTGACACCCCCAAAAACGAAAAACAAAACCCTGGTAACAAATATGCATAGCCAGGCAAAGCAAATCCCCATACTGAGATAGTACAGTATTTAAGTACCTTATGCATTTTAATTAAAATTGCAGTTGTCAGTAGCTATCTCAACTATGACTGTAGATTCTGAATTAATTAGAAATGATGGTGTAGCTTTCTTTTTTTGTCTTTTTTTTTTTTTGGAGGGGGGAAGGCAGGGCGATTGGGGTTAAGTGACTTGCCCAAGGTTGCACAGCTAGTAAGTGTTGTCTCTGAGGTTGGATTTGAACTGAGGTCCTCCTGACTTCCGGGCCAGTGCTGTATTCACTTTGCCACCTACCTGCCCCTGTAGCTTTCTTTTAATGTTAATTTTTAAGTTAAATGCATTATCTCAAAATAAAGAATTATATACTATGCTGTTGCCTTCTGTGTATTTTTCATTCATTTTTTATGTTAAACTGTTGGAAGAAGCTTTAAAATAAAACACAAAAAACCCCTTTAAACTAGAGTTTGCATAAAACCTTCACATGTACAGAATGACTTAATGAATTCCAATAATTAAAAAACAAATTTTGAACCACAAATGGATTTGATTGAAGCATTCAATTTTGTCTCCAGCCAACTCTACTTTCGCTATTTTAGTTGATCAAATTGGCCTGCTTGCTGCTTCCCATATGAGGCATCCTGTCTCCTACCTCTGTACATTTATCCTGGGTGTCCGCCAAGCCTTCCTGGAATGTTCCTCCTTCTCATCTCTGCCTCTGGGCAGCTCCCTTTGAACCTCAGCTTAAGTGCCACGTCTTCCTCTGAGACCTTTTCTTGGTCCCGCCCCCCTTCTCCTGCCCGTGTCAACGTTCTCTACAAAATTCCTTTGTTCTTATTTAATTTTTACTTATCTATTTGTAATTGTTACTTTCCTCTCGGAGAATATAAACTCCTTGAGGGCAGGGCCTGTCAGTATTTTAGTCTTCATACCCCTACCAGCTAGCTCAGTGCCTTGTACATGATAGGCCCCTAGTACTAAAGGATCATAGACATATGAATGGAAGGAGCCTTAAAGTTTATCTAGTTTCATCCATTCATTTGACATCATTTGAGGCACTTGAGGTCTAGAAAGCTTAAGGACTTGCACAAAGTCACACAGCATGGAGGGGAAAGATCTGGGATTCAAACTCAGGTCTTCTGACTCTAAATCTAGGACTATTCAGTGCACCAATTAATCACGACTCACTAAATTGAATTGAATTTGGAGAACATTTTTCAATGCTTTAAGATATATCTGAAATATAGTAAGCTTATAAAACCTACAGTACATTTATTTTCTATTAAAGATATATGCCATGAATTGATCTAACTTCTGGAAAGTAATTTGGAATTAATCTAAGAAAGTAACTTGTTGTTGTTGTGCTTGTCCTTTGTTTTTGAAGAGGACCATCAGGGAAATGATGACATGACTTGCAGTTAGTTGACTTTGATTTGAGTGAGTGAGGGCTGTGCAAGGTAAGAAAGTGACTAAAATGTCCATATCTATTGACTACTAGAAATCCCAGTGCTAGGCAAAGAAAAGTGCAAAGATTTGCAGTATCATTTTTACAGTAGTCAGTCTTTTGGCTAACAATGGCTAACAAATTCTGATATGTGAATACAATGGGATATTATTTCACTATAAGAAATTGAATATGAAGACTATGGGGAGACATAGTAGGATTTGTAAGAACTGATACAAAGGGAAAAAGGCAGAATCAGGAAAACTGCAAAAATATACAATAAATGCAGTGATGTAGATGGAAAACAAAATTTGAAACTGAACAATTATTATGACCAAGTTCAAACCTGAAGAAGAGATGGGAAATGACCTCCTCTGTTCTTTGCAAAAAAGCTGTAGAACATAGCATATACTGTTAGAATTGATAGGTATGTGGATTAATTTTGTTGAACCACTTTTTCCTCCCTTTTAATTATTTTTTTATAAGAGAGGGATATATGAGGGGAGGAGTATATTTATAAAAAGGTATCAATAAAATATACTAAACTTTAAAAACTATATAATTTTCATGAAGTTGTAGTGCTAATTAGAGAACAGGAAAAATAATAGGTTATGGATCTATCCTATTCTGGGATAATATTCTGGGATACTATTTTGATAGCCAAATGGGTCACTCCTAATTTTTGTCTTATTCTAATAAGCAATATTGTTAAGAAGTTATTTTTAGAAAGATCACTGATTTCCCCAGTGAATCACATAGTCAAGAATTCAATGTGTTCTCTAGAGGGCTCAAGTAGTTGTTTATTCTCTGAGCTCAGGTGTGGTAAAGAAACTGTGGGCTACCCAAGCCTGCTAGCTATTGGCATGCTGATGGAAGTAGTCTCTTAAAATTTTCAATCTCTACATCCTATGTGAGTGTTCAATTAATAATCTATCTAATGAAAGAAAATCTGATTTTCAATTTCAATGTAATAGTACTATCTAAAATGGTGATCTAGGTTGATTTCAGATAGAACTTCTGTATGACAATGCTCCACAGCATACCCTTCCCTAGTAGGGATTTCTGTGTTGATTATCCACAATGATGAGAAGAAAATACCTGTCAAGAATTAAACTCAGAAACAAAGAAACAGGTATTCAAAGAAGCTGTGGTTTTGTTTCTTGTCTGAGTGCCAAAAGGGAAACAAATTAAGGATGGATGATGCCTATTGTCATATTTGCCTCTGCCCCACTAATAAATACTAACTGTAAGTTCAAGAGAAAAGATGTGTCCTCTTCTTCCGTAAAGCTCTTACGTGAAATACATTTTCTGAGTGGCACCACTGTGTAATGGAAGAAGCACTAAATTTCCAGTTAGGAGAATTTTGATTCTTCTGATCTCAGCTCTGATACTAATGATTTGTGTGATCTTGTACAAATCACTTGACCTTCAGATTTTCTCATTGGAAAAAGGAATGCAATGGATGAATTGATCTATCAGGTTATATCCAGGTGTAGTGTTCTGTCCCACCTCTGTTTACTACCTGTATGACCTTGTGATCTTATTCTCTCTGGTGGATAGAGTGCTGGGCTTGGAGTGAGGAACACATCTTCATGAGTTCAAATCCAGCCTTGGGTAACTGTGTGACCCTGGCCGAGTCACTTAACCCTGCTTGCCTTAGTTTCCTCATCTGTAAAATGACTTGGAGAAGGAAATGTCAAACCACTCCAGTATCTTTGCCAAGAAATCCCCAAAAGGGTCACAAAGAGTTGGACATGACTGAAATGACTAAACTACAATAACGACAAATCAAAAATAAACTCCTCTATTTGACATTTAGAACTTTATAAGCTTTTTACCATTCCAGAATTCTTACGTATGACTTGTCTCCAGACCCTCTCTCTGACCCAGACACACTTGTCTACTTGCATTTGTCTCGCCCTGTACTCCATTCCCATACCTTTGCACTGATTGTTCCCACTGCTAAAACGTACTCCTTTCTGATCTCTGTGTTTAAAAACCCGTGGTTTCTGACATTGCATTCTGGGAAGGTGGTGGAGTAGGACAGAAATTTCCAGGCTCTCCAAATTTCCTCCACAAACAGAACATTGCCATGAAATGGACAAAGAGCAGCAAAAATAAAAAGGATAAAGCAGTTGTCCTCGTAGGGTGATTTGGGAGGACCTCAGGAAAGACAACACCTCCAGAGGTGAAGGTTTGGCCTGGGTGGAATGTAGGTACCTTCACCTGGACTCCTCTGAATCAGCCAGCAGCAGGGTAGCTCCTTCAGGAAGTGAACTAGACTTCAAGAAAGGCCTCAGGAACTTTCACCTCACTAATTTTCACCTAAGGAAAAGGTGACAGCTGAGTGTGGGAAAATTGACCATTCTCCCCCACCCCAACCTCTTCCATGTTTTACCACAGGAAGCAAGAGCATTTTGGGGACAATGTAGCTGGGGGCCCCAGCTGTGGCTTGGGGGAGGAGAGGAATGCTTGAGGTTGTGCCCCAGACAAAATTAAGAAAATAATGGTAAGAAGGACCTGAGGCCTGAGGCAACATTACCTACAACTCGAGATTAAAACTTGATTATAATAATAAGCTGCTAAAAATAAAACAAAATAAAAACAAAAATGAGTAAGCAAAGGAAAAAGAATGTGACCAGAGAGAGCTACTATGGTGTAAAAGAGGATCTGGGTTCATATTTGGAGGAAGATAATGAGGTAAAAAAAAGCCACTCCTACTCAAAGAGCAACATCAAATGGTCACAAACCCAAAAAGTTATTGGAAGAATTTAAAAAGGAATTACCAAACCAAATAAGAGAGATTAAGAAAACCTTAGGAAAAAAATTAAAACAATCCAAGAAAACTTTGTCAAGAAAGCTAATCAACTGGAAAAAGAAATCCAAAATCTTAAGGAAGAAAATAACTCCTTGAAAACTAAAATTGGCAAGAGGAATCTAATGACATTATAAAACAACAAGAAATAATAAAACTAGAAAGTAAAGAAGAGAATCTGAAACATTTCATTAGAAAACAACTGATCTGAAGAACAGATCAAGGAAAGACAATATAAAAATTGTAAGAGTACCTGAAAGTTATGATTAAAAAAAAGAATCTAGATACAATATTATAAGAAATTAAGGAAAATTGCCCTAAAGTTCTAGAACAAGAGGATAAATTTGAAACAGAAAAAAAAATCTACCATTTACCACCTGAAAGAGGTCCTAGGAGGAAAACTTGCAGGAGTATCATAGCCAAGTTTCAAACTCCTAGGTTAAGGGGAAATATTACAAGCAACAAGAAAAAAAACCATTTAAATACTGCAAAGATACAGTCAGGATTTCACAAGACCTAGAAGCTTCTACACTACAGTCTGTAGGTCTTGGAATCTTATATTTTGAAGAGCAAAAGAGTTGGGATTACAGCCAAGAATAACTTATCCAGCAAAGTGGAGCATAAGCCTAAATAAAAAAAAATGAACATTTGATGAACTGAAAGACTTTCAGGTATTTTTGATAAAAAGATTGAAATTCAATGGGAAATTAGAAGAAATATAAGGAAAACATTAAGGACTAATTCTCAGGCACTTAATAATATCAAACTTTTATTTATATATGAAAATGTTATCAGTATTATTAAAACTGCTATTATTACTAGGGTCATTTGAAAGAAATATTGGGGCTATATACAATGGGGTGATTCTAAAAAATAAAATTGGATAGAAAAAGGTAAAAAGAAACAATTATCTCATAAAAATGGTGTGTGAAAGGAAGAACTGATACAGAGGAATCAGGTGGGGGTGGAGGGCTGGTGATGTTGGAACCTTACTCTCATTTCCTTTAATAGTCATCTCAAGCTCTACCGTCTTCATGAAGCCTTTCCCAATTTCCCCTAGCTGTTGGAGCACTTCTGTCTAAAATTCTGTATTTACTTATCTATATTTGTATGTGTTATTCCTCTCACTACAATGTAAGTTTTTGGGGACAGAGGTTGTTGCATTTTTGTCTTTGTAGCACTCAGCCCAGCGCCTGCCATGTGATTGGTGTTTAATAAATGTTAATTGATTGAAATTTTTTTTCTTGTGTTCATCCGTGAGGATTTAGGCTCTGCTTTTATAAACTCCACCATGTGACTTTAATACACAGAAACCTGTACTTCAACACTTAAACTGAAACAAAGTACTATCTAAGAGTGGTAATCTAGGAACAACTGCTTAGCTTTCTAAAACATTGAGATGTTTCAGTAATAGCCGTAAATGCAATACTAAGGAAACAAGTCTTATAAAAGTCATTAAAAAGCCATATAAAAACTTGTATGGTTTTTCTCAAGCTGCACAGCAGAGGAAGTATGAGAAAAAGATACCAGTGCCCCAGTGGTGACAGGGAGTGGCTCCACGGTATTGAGAAAGGACCACTGGCCTAGAAGTCAGGAGACTTGGATTCCAGTCCTGATCCTGTCACCAACTAGCTATGTGACCTTTGACAAGCTACTTCAACTCTTTGGCTCCCCTTCAGTTTCCTTAGACATAAAATCAAATGGATTAAGTGACCTTAAGGGCCCCCATTCAACTTTAGCATTTTATGAAATACTGAAATAGTCACCTGACTTCAGTGTTATAAATAACAGTAATTTCAAATATTGATATGCATCTGTTCAAATAATCTAGCCTTTCCATTTGAACTCCCAGACTATTACATTAGCTAAAAGAGTGAAATCGTTTTATTTTAAAGCTCAGTAAGATAGGTGTCTGTTATTTACTATCTGTTGCCAGTTGGGTAAAGTGAGACCCTAATTATGGATGAAATCACTCCAGATCTTTTATTTGGTACCAGTGTTGATAGACATAAGAAACCATGGAAGAATATACCGTTTGCTGGCATGGAGGAAACTGGCCTGGAGGATACTCTGACACCCCATAAATGTTGACTTGAAACTTATACTCTTGGCAAGGATGAATGACAACTTGAGCTAGATGAGTAGGAAAACATGGAGATTGACATTTGTGGAGAAAGACTGAGTATATTTTACTGCAGATAAATATCTTTATTTTTAGCCAGTGATATAGACTATTGGTCTCCTTACTTTTTTTCTTGCGCACCTGTAGCAGCAACCATACTGGCATACCCAGGATGACTGCTAGCACAGGTTCTTAGATGCTTTACTAGGAAAGACACTGTTTAAGGGATCAACAGTCTTTTTTAAAATCATATTCACTAGTTCAGGGGAAAAGTCAGAACCCTGAACTTCAGAGAAAATGCAAACAGAGAAAATACAAGCAGAGAAATAAAGATCAACAGATTGGGCTCTGACTGCCTGAATCAACTATACACTTTACATACATCCCTGGATTGAGAGAGCCTTTACACCTGAACAGTCAGGGAACTCTGAACAAATGGCTACTGAGAATCTCGACCAAGGAATCACAAGATCCTTCTCATAAGCGAGCCCCCAAAGCAAAATACCAACTCGGAGTATATATACACTTCTCAAAGCCAGAAGGCATCACAACCCTCAGTGCCTAATTAGAAATTAGCCTCAGTGCCTAATTAGAAATTAGCAAAAGGTTTGAAAACCTTCCTATAAGCAAGCCTCCCTTAAGCAAGCTTCTCTAATGGGCTCCACGTGAAGCCTATTAGTGGGGGGGGAGGGAGCATGTCAAATCCTATTAACATTATAATATCCTATCAGCAAACATTTTTTGACCACTGTCCAATATTTTTTATGTACAAATGATATATACATGTTTATAATTATTGATATTACAAAACACATGAAATATAAATTACAGAAAGAATGCAATAAATATGAAATAAGATTTGAGTCAGTAGAGAGCCACCAGAGCTTACTGAGTTTGAGAAGGACATGCTCATACCTGAGCTTTAGGGAAATCCCTCTGCCAGCTGGGTGGAGAAGGGGTTGGAGAGGGGAGAGATATGAGGTGGGGACCTTGATTAGGAGCCTATAAAGGACTGCACTGGGCTGGTGGCTCAGTGGAGAGCAGAGGATGAACACATGAGATGTTGTGAAGGCAGAAATGACAAGGCCTAACAACCAATTGGATATGTGAGGTGTAGGGGAGTGAGGTGCTGAGGATGACCCAGGTAATAAACCTGCAGGATTGGAATGATGATCTCTCCATAGAAACAGTCCTTCATAAGACTTTATTTCGGGGGAAAGCATTCCTGCTTCTCCATTACTACTTACCATTCCCCACCAAATAATTAAAATTCTAGGTCAGGTGTCTTAATGCAGAGATTATTGCAGAAGAGTGCTTGCTGTTGTCGTGAGATAATTGCAGGGGGATGGGGATGATAGGGAAAGTCATGAGGATTTATGTCTGTGCAGCTTCCCCAGGTATCTGGATGCGTTTAACTTATAACTTCCTTGAGGAGCCCATGTCTTGTACAGCTCCAAAAGGTTAGTAGTAGGAAGGGGGAACAGAAGTAGTAGTCCTCCTCAGTGAACTCCAGTGACTCCCTATTACCTCTAGGGTAAAAATATAAACTTTGTGTTTGATACTTAAAGCAATTTACATCCTGATCCTCCCTTACCTGTCCAGGTTTATTGTTTATTTATTTTACTTCCTTCTATAAACTCTATAGACCAGTCAGACTGGCCTCCTTGCTATTCTTCAAATAATCTTTGCACTGGCTGTCCTACGTGTCTGATATGCTCTTTTCATTCGTCTTGGACTATTGCAACACCCTGGTTTCCTTGAAGATTCAGCTTAGGCACAGCGCCTTTTCTGGTCCCATCTTCCCCAGCTGTCAGTGACTTCCTCCAAAGGTTATTTTGCAACTTCTTTTAAAATGCTTTATATGTACCTGTGTATACACATATTATCTCCCCCGTTAGATTGTTAATGAATCCACAGACATTTATTAAACATTTTCTATGTGCTAAATACCAAGATAAGCACTAAAGATAAAAAGAAAGGCAAAAAACACTGTCCCTGCCCTTAAATACACACACTAATTGAAGAGACATGCAAATAATTATGCAAATAAAATTATACATGTACACACTTACACAAACATATATATATATATATATACATATATATTTATATGTATACATATATACACAGAGCAGATGGAAGGTAATCTCAGAGGGAAGGAACTTGGTGGAGGGGAAAAGTGCTGGGGACCAGGGAAGGACCCTGCAGAAGGTAAGATTTGAGCTGAGTCCAGAAGGAACTACGAGGCAGAAGTGGGGAGGGAGAGCATTCCAGACTTGGAGGGAAATACAATGCAACAACGCAATGCATGGAGCCAGGAAGCGAAGGGGTATGGTCTAGGGACAACACATAGGCAAGTCTAGCTAGTTACCAGAGTATGAGAAGGGGAGTAAAGTATAAAAAGAATGTAAAGGTAGAAAAGGAGCAGGTTGAGAAGGGCTTTAAATGTCAACAAGAGAACATTACATTGGATTCTGTGACAGGGAAATAAAAGGGAGCCTCTGGAGTTCATTGAGTAATGGGAGGAGATAGATGAGTGTTTTAGGAAATTCACCGTAGCTACTGAGTGGAGCACAGATGAAAATGAAGAAAGATGCGAGATAGGGAGAGCTTGAACTAGGGTGGTGACTGTGGAGAGAAGGACATACACAAGAGATGTGAAATGACAAGATTTGACAACAGATTTGATATATTGTTTAAGTGAGAGTAAAGAATCAAGGACAACCCTAAGACTGTAAAAGGGGGTGATTTAGAGGATGGTGATGCCCTTGACAGTTTGGAAGGGGAGAGGGTTTGGGTGTAAAGTTAACAAGTTCTGTTTTGGACATGTTGAGTGCAAGACACCTGTAGGACACTCAGTTTGAGATGATAAAAAAATCAGTATGTAATGTGGGATTATAGCTCAGTAAAAAGACTGAGGGGGTAGGTGGGAATAGATGAGACTGTTGCACGAAGAAGATAATTGAATTCATGTCAGTTGTTAATATCAACAAGTGAGATAATAGAGGAGGAGTAGAAAAGAGGGCCCAGGACACAGCTCTGGATTCTAGAGTATGAACTACTTTGCTTTTTTTTTCTTCACTCGTATTTTATTTTTAAGACTAGTAGATTGATGCTGAAAGGATTAAAAATGTACTTTTGTGTAAAGAAAAATAGTTAAAATGGTAAATGATATAAAGTATTGACCTTTTCCTAGGTTAATAGTTTGGTTCCTGAAAGGACTAGGAAAGAAACTTTGGTTTAATAATAACTGCTAAAGTCTATTTGTAAAGAAACTCGATTTTCAAATAAGCTGTGAGCGGTTTGGCAACAAATGAAACAGAGAATAAACTGTGTAATGAATATAAAGGCTTAAATTACACCACAGAGGACATAAGGTGCTTTTCCTTTTGTGTATGAACAATTTTATATTTTAAGGGATAGAAAATTTCTTTATTAATAACTTCTAAAATTCAAGGATAAAGAAAAGTTGTAAGAGACAAAGGCTGTTAGAGTGGCCCTAGGTGGAGGGGCAGAGCCAAGATGGTGGTGTAGAAGCAGCAAGGTATGGCAGCTCCCATGTGGCCACCTCAAAATACCCATAAAATATGACTCTAAACAAATTCTAGAACTCTAAAACGCACACAAACATACTTTCTGCTGAAGGCAGCTCGGCCAGGAGGCACCATCTCGGGGCTGGAAGCCGAAATCAGCTCAGCCTGAAACGGCACCTTGGCCCTACGGGCAGCCAGATGAGCCGAGCTGCAGCTGGAGCAACAGAAGAGCGGATCTGCGGCAGCTGTGGCAGTTTCCAGAATTATCAAGCCATAAAGAAAAAAAAAAAGGACTAAAAGGTTAGTGGAACTCCGCTAAAATCGGGGGAGAAAAGTGTGTCTGGCCAAACCGCCTCCAGGGCAAGGAAGCTGCAGAAGTGGAGGTCCTGCACCCGCCTCCACATTGCCACTTCAGAGCTCCCAGTCTGCAGACTGCGGGGGGGCCCAGCGACCATTCAGTGGCCAAGTGCTCTCCCATTGAGCAGCCTGGATCTGGATTGCAGTCTTGGGGTGGTGGTCCTGGGGTCTCTTTTCACTGAGCCAGAGCTGGGAAAGGCCCCAGCAGTCTCCTAAAAGCTCCCTCAGCTGGGAAAACCCCAGCGATTTGGGACAGAACTTTCCCCTCTGGAAGCAGAGTTCCACAGAGCTAAAAAAATCTCTGATTGGCCAGCCATGAATAAGCATAGGAAGCAAAGTAAGAACAGCAACCAAACCCTAGATTCCTCCTTTGGGGAAGAGAAGGATCAAAGCAGGGAATGGGAGGAAGACAACATAGTCAGAACTCCAGCACCAAAAGCTTCCAAGAAACATGGAGATTGCCTAAAAGCTAGAGATCAGCTGAAGAAGGATTTTGAAAACCAAATGAGAGAAGTAGAAGAAAAATTGGGAAGAGAAATAAGAATGATGCAAGAAAATCATGA
>CM053580.1:398304237-398340990 GCA_028627135.1 Pseudochirops cupreus | reverse complement strand
TCCAGGACCGAGGCCCAAGACGGCTATCCGGATCTAACCACTCAACGCGAGAGCCCTGGCTAGCCCAGTCGCTCAGTCCCCCTGCTGTCTGCAGGCCGGCGGGAAGCTGCAGAGCCGAGGTGCAAAACCAATGCCTTTCACTTTTCCGCTCTGGAGGCCTTCTGGCCGGACTGCTTATCTCCCCCTTTCACAAATCCCATTCACAGCTGCGCTAATCTGCTCACCTGAAGCTTCTCAGCTCTTCCTGTCCAGCCGCCCCCGGGGCACAGCCTCGGCTTCAGGCCAGGCTGCTTTCGGTTCGCAGTGGTTCCTCGTAGCCGAGCTGACTTTAGTGGGAAGTATCTTTGTGTGCGTTTTGGAGTTCCAGGATTGGTTTAGAGTCCTATTTTATGGGTATTTTGGGGTGGCTATGTGAGAGCTGCGATATGTTGCTGCTTCTACGCCGCCATCTTGGCTCCGCCCCCCTCAATAACTCATTGTTGAACTGAAAGGCAGAGGTCCAGTCAGACAGGCTGTTGCTATCAGGGGAATTCAACTCAGTATCAGGAACCTAGTCACAGGATGTCAAATTCCTATGAATAGTAATCTGGGAAATCATCTCTTTTTGTTTTTATTTTTCTACTTTTTTTTTTTTGTAGGAGGAAGGCAGGGCAATTGGAGTTAAGTGATTTGCCCAAGGTCACACAGCTCATTAAGCATCAAGTGTTTGAGGCTGGATTTGAACTCAGGTCCTCCTGACTTCAGGATTGGTGCTCCAATCACTGTGACACCTAACTCTCTGAAATCATCTCTTAAAAAAGTAGGTTAGCATGTATGACCTATATCAGAATACTTGCAGTCTCGGGAATAGTCAAGGGGAAGGAGGGAGGAAAAAATCTGGAACTCGAAATCCTATAAAAGTGAATGTTGAAAATGATATTTACATGTAATTGAAAAATACTATTAAGCAGAAAAAGAAAAACAAAACAAAAACACCCCTCCCCAAAGAAAAAAAAATTAAGTAAAAAAGTGAGGTACCAGGTGGGAACATAGTCACATGAGACAGGAATACAGATATTAGGCAATTGACTTTTAAAGGTTAGAGAAGCCAGCTACAAACTCTCTTAATGGTCAGTCAATGAGGGACTGAGGTAAGGTTGCTTATTGTCCTGTTTCCTTGGGACAGGATTAATCCCTGAGGTAGGGCTGAACCTAAAGGTAAGTGATCTGAGGTGCAAAAATTGGGGAGTGGCTGATGAAAGAGGAAGGAGTCAGGCAGACCATTTGAATATGTAAATCTAAGAAAAATTATCTTCTTTCCCATCTATTAGAATGTTAATCTTCCTATAAGGAAAAAATAAAAAAGCAATTTTTTACTTTGGGCCATTTTATATGAATACCTCATAGGATAAATTCTTCCCCCCTGCTTGTGAAGGGTCTTCCTTTTAGGGAGATGTAAATGTTTTTCTGTAGCTTGGAGAAGAAAAAGGAAACCCTATTTAGGGAAGACATAAGCCATTCCAATGTTTATTGAAATCATCTTCGAAAAAAAGAGGAATGAAACTTAAGGGCCAATTTTTAACTGCATCAAGCTTTGCTAATAAAAGATGAAGGAGTATGTGGCTTAACATCTTCTAATTATTTTCCTAGCATCTTCTATAGACAACCCTTGAAATCTCTGGTTGGATCAACACTATATTGCTCAAAGGTTTGTGGACTTTGCATACTGATTCTTTCCTGTTTCCAAGTACATTTGCTTTTAGGCTATTTTTATTCACTTTAAAGGAATTTTAATAACTTTCTGTTGACAGCATGGACAGCTGGTCTTGAGAATTAAAGAAAATTCACTTGCTGACTGAGGAAGGAAGTGACATCAATGAGTTTCTAAAGTCAGCCCACGGGGAGAAAGTGGCTTGTGAGAGAGTAGCCTCTCATTTCACTGTATTTATCGAGTGATGCCTTGAGATGCAAATTGCTCTATCAATCAAACCTACCGTGTTTCCCTCAAATAAACAGAGGGAAGTTTAGAGAGACTTAAGTACAAACTGAAGGAGCAGTGCCCTGTAATGTTGAAAGGGAAAAAAATAGAATGAGAGGTTCAGGGAGCCTGGGGCTAAGCAGACTAGAAAACTCTGGATTCAGTTGGACTGTGCTGCTGCTTTATTATTTGTCTTTTCCGCTGTACCCAAGTCACAGTTTTGTCACCTGTAAAACGATCGTGATGTAAAATTGTAACATGACTGTGACTGGCCTCTGGTAAGACTGTAAAGATCCTTTACAGTTTAAAATGGCATAGATGTGTATCTGTCACACTTGGCCCCCCAAAGAGCTATCGGTGTCCCATGGGGTCCACTGTCCAGAAACAGATATTTTCACTTGTCATACAAAAGTACTATCTTTTTCCTTTGATGTTTTCCTAAGCTTATGTTCATCACTTATGATTCATCGCAGAAGGAAGTCAGACAGCAAATCTGGGTCTTAAATGGTGATGAAAATAATAGTAGATGGCATTTATCCCCATATTGTTATTCTGCAAAAGTTCCTCGGGAGCTGACAGTTTTCATGTTTCAATATTCCCCAGGCATATATACTTGAGAGGGGTGGGAGGAAAAAAGGATTGAAATTCATTTTGTGGTGTGAAAATAAAAACACCGAGTGGTTAGATGATTTGGTATGATTTTGTCACCTTGACTTTAACAGCTCCAAATAACAGGAAATTAACTCAGGCCAAGCAGTGAGTTCATTTGGGGCTACTTCTTTGCCTCTGCTATTAACACAAATACTTGGGACAAGTCAATCAATCAACTATCAAACAATAATCATTTATTAAGTGCCTTCCATGTGCGGGGCATTCTGCATGGTACAATTCTTAGTTTGAATTTAACTTTTCCCTGTTTACTACAGCCTCTTTCCTTAACAATCCTCCTATCCCTTCACCGACCTCCCCCCCCGCCAAAAAAAAAAAAAAGCTGACATAGGAGAATTGCAAGAAGATCAGTTTACATATGTTGTCACAGACACTAAGAAATGATATCCCCAAAATAATACAGCTCATTGACAAAGGAAGGTGCCTTTCCACCAATAGGGAGTGAAAGAAATCCCCAGCGAAAAGGTGGAGCGACATCTTGAAAGATCCATTATAGTGCTTGGTGCATTGTAGGCACTTAAAATGCTTTTTAAAATAAGTGGATGGATAAATTAATGTATATGCATGAATGAATGAATGAATGAATGAATAAATGTGTGAGGACCAGTAGGGAGCAGTTACTTGGGCAGCTAGGTGTCTCAGTGATAGAGTGCTGGACTCGAAGTCAGGAACACTCATCTTCCTGAGTTCAAATCTGGCCTTAGATACTTACTAGCTGTGTAACCCTCAGTAAGTCACTTAACCCTGTTAGCCTTCATTCCTTATTTGTAAAATGATTCAGAGAAGAAAATTGAAAACCATTCTAGTATCCTTGCCAAGAAAATCCCAAATGGAGTCATGACTGAAAAACAACGTTGCATACCTTTTGACTATATGATGCCACTGCTTAGCTTATGCCCCAAGGAGATCAAAGAAAGAAGGACCAATATGTTTCAAAAATATTTATAGCATCTCTATTTGTGGTAGCAAATAAATGGAAATGAAGGTAATGCCCATTAATTGAGGAATCACTGAACAAATCATAGTACATGAAAGTTATGGAATATCAATAAGGCATAAGAAATAATGAAAGGAACAGTCTCCAAGAAACTTGGGAAGATTGTCTGAACTGACACAGAATGAAGTGAGCAGAATCAAGGGAATGATTTATATTATAATGACAACTTTGAGAAAACAATTTTGAAAGACTTAAGGACTTTGATCAATGAAATGACCAATTATGATCTCGAAGGACTAGTGATGATCATATTCATCTAATGGCAGAGAAATGATGGACTCAGAATAAGGCATACATGTTTGGAATGACCAATATGGGGATTTATTTTGCTTGACTGCATATTTGTAAAAAGGGTTTTATTTTTCTTTCTCAATGGGAGTAGGTGGTGGGAGAAAAAAAAATGCTTACTCATTACAAAAAGGAAAAAAAAATCAGTCACACAAATACAAGATGGAAACGGCACTTAGTTCATGTGAAAAAGACTGGTAGATTTTGGTGGACTGCAAGAATAATACAGGGCAACTAGATGGCACAGTGAATAGAGTTCAAATTTAACCTCACTTACTAGCTGTGTCACCCTGGGCAAATCACTTTACTCTGTTTGCCTCAGTTTTCTCATCTGTAAAATGAGCTGGAGAAGGAAATAAAAAATTACTCCAGTACTTTTGCCAAGAAAATCCCAAATGGGGTCATGAAGAGTCAGACACAACTGAAATGACTGAACAACAACAACAAGAACAACGTGAGCCAACAGTCAAGTATGGAAACATGGCAGTCACAAAAGCTAATAAGATCTTAGTCTGTACTAAGGATTGGGTTCAGTTCAGCAATAAAAAGGAACATATCCAGATGAGAGGGTCTAGGCTGGTGATTACATTCAAAACTATTTCATAAGAAGATTAGTTGATTGGTTGAAGGAATGAGGGATATTAAGCCCAGAGAGGAGAAAACAGTGAGGGGTATAATAGTAATTTTCAAGTATCTTGAAAGACTGGCATGACAAGAATTATTGTTTTGTTGTGGTTTAGTTTTTTCAGTTATGTGTGACTCCTTGTGACCCCTTTTTTGGAGATTTTTCTTGGCAAAGATACAACAATGGTTTGCCATTTCCTTCTTCAGCTCATTTTACAGATGAGGAAATTGAGGCAAACAGGGTAAGTGACTTGTCCAGAGTCACACAGCTAGTAAGTATCAGAGATTAGATTTGGACTCAGGAAGATGAGTCTTCCTGACTTCAGACTCAACATTCTATTCACTGTGCCACCTAGCCACTCAACCCCAGAACAACTAGGTACAATGCATGGAATTTAACATCCTGTAAAAGAATTGTAGGATATTACGGCTGTAAGAGACCTTACATAGCATCTAATGCAGCAGTTCTCAACCTGTGGGTCGCGACCCCTTTGGGGGTTGAACAGGGTCGCCTAAGACCATTGGAAAACATGTTTCTGATGGTCTTAGAAACTGAGACACTGCTCCTCTATTGTCTCCACGTGGGTCTGCTCACATGCAGATATACCCACATATGAGTATTAAAGGGTCATGGCATTAGGAAGGTTGAGAACCACTGATCTAATGGCTTCTAACCCAGCCCTTTCATTTTATTTATAAGGACACTAAGGCTTGGAAAGGGGGAGCAATTTGCTCAAGTTCACACAGATGGTATGTGCTATAGTTGGGATTTGAACTTAAGTCTTCAGATGTCAAGTTCAATCCCGTTTCATGTATTACATTTCTATAAAAAGAAATTCCTAGGAATTACAATGGAACCAACTGCTGTGTTGTGTTCCATTGACTAGAGTTGTTCATATGGTATCTATATGATCATTTGTTTATATACTGTAGAAGGTATTCCTCATTGGATATGAATGTAATAGATGACCTTTGAGGTCCATTCCAACTCTTATGCTCTCTAATATTGAACCTTACAGCTACCTTTGTAACTCCTTAGTAATTAGGTAATGGGCCATCCTTTTGTTAAATGCCAATATTATTTATTTTTCAGGCAGGCTAAGACATATATACTATTAGACCCAGACTACCTGGTATTTGGGGGCAACTGGCTGGCACAGTGGATAGCATGCCAGGTCTAGAGTCAGGAACATGAGTCTTCCTGAGTTCCAATGTGGCCTCAAATACTTTCTAGCTGTGTGATCCTAGGCAAGTCACTTAACCTTGTTTGCCTCTGTTTCCTCATTTGTAAAATGAGCTGGAGAGATGGCAAGTCTCACCAGTATCTTTGCCAAGAAAACTCCAAATGGGGTCACAAAGAGTTGGACGTGACTGAAACCAGTGAACAACAATAAAAACCTTGTATTTGTTTTACTTATTAATTTAAAAAATTAATGAGTATTTATTTTCTCTTTCCATCTTCTTCCCCAAATCCCTATAACACAACCCTTGTGATGTACATGCACTGAGTCCACCACCTCTCTGTCAATAGGTGCGTAGCATTCTTTATTATCTGTCTTCTGGATCATGATTGGGCTTTGCATTGATTAGTTTTTAAATCTTTTTTTAAGCAATTGTTTGTTTTTACAATGACTTTGTTGTAGATCTTCCCAGGTTCAACTGAAACCATCCCATTCATCAATGTATGAATATACCAATTTTTACTGTGAAATTAATCTCACCTATTTTCTGAGAAATTTAGCATTTCTCATTTTCTTTTTTTGTCAACTTTGCCAGTATGATAGGTGGTGAAGTGGAACCTCAGAAATGATTTAATTTGCATTTCTTTAATTATTAGTGATTTGAAGCATTTTTTATTTGACTGTTGATAGCTTGCATGTCTTCCTTTGAGAATTGCTTTTTCAAAGTCTCCAACCATTTATCAGTTGGGGAAGGGTTATTATTCTTTTAAACAAAAGCCAGATGAGGAAATTGAGTTTCACTTGACTGGAGGGTCAGTGGATCCAGTTAATTCTTCCAAATTCCACACTTACAAAATAAAACACATTCACTTATTGACCAGTGATCTGAATCCACTGGCCACTCTACTAATGAAAATGAGACCTGAGAATCTATTTTGATTTCATATGTTGGGGTTGTTTTTAGACTAGATCAGTGTTTTCATTGGTGGAGGTAAGAAACTCCCTTGACCATGTCGGGTTTAAGGAAAAAGTGTTGATTTTGCATTTTGGTTAGGAATAATTTGTGTGTTTGCTGGTATACCTGTGATATGTTACATAATCCTATTTCTAGGGTCTGAGGACAGTTGTGACCCAGAGACCATAAGATTAAGGTCCCTCTTATTATACTCTACATCTTTTGTGTTTACCTGTAAAATCCTCCAAAGGTGAGAAATTCCATCTTTTATTGGAATTTTTATCATAGAGGCATTATTTTTTGTTTTGCTTTAGATTTAGAAAAATGTCATTTGTCTAAAGATATGTATATCTATATACACACATATATATGCATATATGCATGTGATTGAGTATATATATATATATATATATATTTATATAGTATAAAACATATTTATTAAATGTACTTTCCTTTCCCTAAATAAAGTACATTTTTAGACCTAAGCAGAATAGAATAATTAAATAAACTCTATAACGAGGAGGGAGAATCAATTTACTACTAGGTTTCTCCCTCTAATGCCCACATTCCAAGAAGAACTCAAAATTATAAGACTGAGGGTGTTCTCTGGGTGTATTCTGGGGGAAATTTCATCCTCATGGAATCATAGATTCTCTCCTACATATGATCACAGATTCAGAGTTAGAAGGGACCTTAAATTCCCTCTAGACCAGAGGTGTCAAACATGTAGAATGAGAAGGAACCAGATGAAAATATAATTGGAAATATTTAACAAAATAAAAATACAGTAGAACATAGGTCATGTTAATATGTGATTTTTTTAAATCAATATACAACTCACAGGGATCTTTATGCATGGTTTAGTGACCCCCATTCTATTTGAATTTGACATTGCTGCTCTAGATTAATCCACTCATTCAGCAGATGAGGACTTGTGTTCAAATCCTGACTCTGTAATTTATACATTATAGGTCAATTAATTTTGCCTTTCCCACCCTCATTTTCCTCCTTCTTAAAATAAGGAGGTTGGACTAAATGAGCTCTATGATCCTGTGCAGCTCTAAGTGATATGACCCTACTGTATTTTATGTGGTTTGCAAAGAGTAGCTTTTTCCCACTAAGCAGGAAGCAACTTCTGTCATTTTATATTTTTGATGATGGGTAAATGAGTGAGTTCCACTTTTGGTTTTATATGCTATCTTGAAAAAATCTATCCCCTCTGGCAAAATTTAGTTATTGATATGAATGCAATAACTTGAACAAATTACTCAAGTTTATGAAGTCCAGGGCATTTTAATACATTAATAGTTATGCCATTTTCTGTTTAAAACTCTCCCATTAAACTACTGATTTTTTTCCTGGATAAAGTGAAAGCATAAAACCTTTGTATTCAGTATAAGTAAAGATTAAAAAACCCTATTTTTAAATGTGAGTGAAGGTTACTAATTTCAGAGAGGGGTTATCGTGACAGAGTCCATTGTTGGGATTCTTCAGGTAAGCACAATTTATATAAAGACAATGTCTCTGATAGCCCTTCTCTTCCTCCTCTTCCTGCCCCTCTCTCTACTCCAACAAAGTATGGATTAGGAATTTCATAGGTACCTTGGCATCACCCACTATAATCCCATCCAGTTGGAAAATGCTTCTTGCTCAATTGGTATTCACCCTCACTGATTATAGAGTTTTGGAGCAAGAAATATTAGCTCTATGGAAGGGGAGTCATAATAGCTTGATGCTGTTTCTCCTGTTTCCAGAGCTGAATGCTCAATGACTTTGGAAAGACTTTTTCTTGTGTCATCATCCTAATTCTATAAGTTTCTATTCCAGAAAGCAGAGGAAGGGCACTACTTTTCAGTTTTAAAGGTCACCTAAGTCTCTTGTTACACAGAGCAGGATATTTATTGGATCTGGCTGGAACCATTGCTGTTGTTTGGGCATTTTAAGCAGCAAATAACTATACAGAATTAAATCAGCAGTCCTCATCCTAAATAGTGCAGACATTTTACTGCTGAAAGAAGGGACGGGTAACATGCCTTGAATCAGCAAGTTAGGTGGCTTAATAGAGAGTTTAACTGGAGATAGGGAACAGCAGGAATCCATGAATCTGGAAAATTAGGCTACAAATTATGGAAATGCCTGAGGAAAGATGCAGAACTTGGCACTAGGATCCCAAAGATTTGCACACATTACTGGTTATGACATTCCTGTCATGGTTGGAGGTTTTAAGGCATGTCCTAAGGAGGCAGTTCAGTTTGTTCTTTGTACTCCGTCTTTATCTCTTGCTACTGTCATCAGATGATTTTTTTCTGGGGTGAAGGGAGGAAGCAGTTTTGGTTGGCACAGCCATTAGCTGGATAAAACTTTGGGTATGGAAAACGAAGCATCTCTAGGATTTACTACTCCATACTTACCAGTGTTTATATAAAGAAGGACAATCATATATTCATGAATAAAAAAAGCAATTATTAAGCACTTACTATATGCCAGGCATTGTACTAAACACTGGAGGTATCAAAAAAAAAAAGATAGTCCCTGCCTCAAGGGCAGGGTGGCGACTGTATACACCAGATTGTATGGTAGGAAGATGACTTGAGAGCAGTATGGTGGGTCCAGGATGAGCTAGATATAATGGACTTTAAAGAATCAGGATCATATATATGGTCCCAGGGTGGGAGCTAGAGTACTGGGTCAAAGGTGGAAGATGGAGTACAGCAGTATGAAGGATATTTATAATAGGTTACTAATTTATTTATAACTATGTAAATATATCTGGCATTTTCTTTTTTTAAATGATTATTTTAAAATTCATTAAAATTTTTTTGAGTTCCAAATTTGCTTCCTCCCTCCAGATCTTCCCCACCCACTGGAAAGGCTAGCAATATGATATCAATTGTACATGTGAAGTCATGTACAACTTATTTCTATATTAGATATGTTGCAAAATAAAGGTAGGAAAAGTAAGTGAGAAAGGTATGCTTCAATTTGCGCTCAGAGTTAATCAGTTCTCTTTCTGGAGATGAATAGAATTTTTCATCATGATTCCTTTGGAATTTGCTTAGATCATTGTCATGATTAGGGTAGGACTTGATCATTGTTACAATGTTACTGTTATTATGTATGGTGTTCTGGTTCTGTTTACTTCACTTTGAATTGTTCATAGAAGTCTTCCTAGGTTTTTCTGAAACTGCCTCCCTCCCCTGTCCTTGTCACTTCCCATAGTACAATGGTATTCCTTCAAATCATACACTACAACTTGTTCATATCTGGAATTTCCAAGTAAGTGAACTTTCCAGATAATTGAAGCTTACCTGTCTAAGCATTACAACTTTAAAAAATTCAGTCCTTTTGATTATATATCTTTTCCAAAGTATACCAAACAGAATTTAAGGTTTTCTTTATCATCAGTGATCTAACTTCTTTATCAATATCAGTTATTTTTTTTTACTATTTTACTATTTTACTACTATCACTATAATAATGATGTTCTTAAAAATGAATGAATGTTTTAATTTCATCTCTGCTTTTTATATATTTTTTGCTTCCACCTTCAATATAAGTTTCTTAGTTATCATTTCTTCCCATTGTTGCTGTACCTGCCTCTAGCAGCCTCATATTAGGAATTTACTCTCTCAACAAAATTAGTATTTAGATTATGTTAAAATTTATATCTTTGGTGCTCGCCTCCTCTCTGATCTCCATTCTAGTGTTTGTAGCTGCCTGCTGAACATCTCCATTTGAATGCCCCCTGGCAGCATACTTCAAACTCAATGTGTGTTTCCATCCTTGTACATATTAGGCACTTAATAATTTTTTTGATTGATATTCAAAGTGAAACTCTTAATTTTCCCTGTTTCCTCCCACATCTCAAAGCAGCCTTCTCTCTAAAATGTGTTATTTCCATTGATGGTTTCCAGTTACTCAGCATGGATGCTTTGACATAGTCTTTGACTCTTCCCTCTTCCTCATCCAGGGAACTGCCAAATTCTATCAGATCAATCTCCAAAATATTTTTCAAATACATCTCCTCACTTCCATTCCTTTGTATCTCACTGCAGCTCCTCATCCTTACCTCTCAAACTTCTGCAATAACTTCTTAATTGGTCTTCCAGGCTCTATTACGCCTCTCTAATCCATTGTATACACAACTGCCAGATTAATATTCCTAAAGCAAAACTCAATGGTTCCCCTTGGTCTACTGATCAAATTTATACTCATAAATCTGAAATTCAAGGTTCTATACACACTGGCCACAATTTACCCTTTTAGTTTTATCTCTCTTGGCTCAGCTGACAGTAGCCCACACTCCAGCAAAACTGGATTACTTTTTTGTACTCTAGCAAACCCTTGTCTACACAATTATTTATAATATTACCCCTACTAGATTCCCCTCCCTTTTCTCTATGTGCCCTAAATTCTATTCATATTTATTAATCTCTTCTAAAAATTATTGATTTTTAAATTTTTACATCAACTATGTTTCCCGATATATCCTGTTCCTTTACCTTTCAGAAAGTTAGCATCAGGGCATGATGGAAAAGTCCAAATAAGTATAACCAGGTGGGAAATGAAAAGACAGCTTACCTAGGGTCTTTCTTAAATGGAAGGTTTGAGAGGAACTATTCAGTTATCTCTCCAGTCAGAGGGGCAAAGGGTACTGATTTCAAGCTCCTTGATATTCTGGAGGTCAGAGGAACTAGGATTATAACCAAGAGTCACCTACCCACCAAAACTGAGTATAATACTTCAGGGGAAAAATGGATATTCAATGAAATAGAGGACTTTCAAGCATTCTTGATGAAAAGACTAGAGCTGAATAGAAAATTTGACTTCCAAATACAAGAATCAAGAGAAACATGAAAAGGTAAACAGGAAAGAGAAATCATAAGGGCCTTATTAAAGTTGAACTGCTTACATTCCTACTTGGAAAGATGATATTTGTAAATAATGAGACCTTTCTCAGTATTAAGGTAGTTGGAGGATATATGTGTGTGTGTGTGTGTGTGTGTGTGTGTGTGTGTGTGTGTGTGTACATAGATAGATGGATAGATAGATAGATAGATAGATAGATAGATAGATAGATAAGTAGATAGATGGCACAAGATGAGTTGAATGTGAAGGGATGATATCTAAAAAATAAAATTAAAGGGTAAGAGTTAGGAGAAGGAGAAAAGGAGAGATAGAATGGGGGTGAATTATCTCACATAAAAGAGGTAAGAAAAGGATTTCACAATGCAGGGGAAGAGCGGGGAGGTAAGAGGGAATGAGTGAACCTTCCTCTCATAGTATTTGACTTATGGAGGGAATAATATACACACTCAGTTGGGTATCTTACCCTACAGGAAAGTAAGGAGGAAGAGAATAAGGGGGGGGGATGATGGAAGAGAGGGCAGATTGGGGCAAGGGGTAGAAAGAAACAAACACTTTTGAAAAGGGACAGGATCAAAAGAGAAAATGGAATGGGAGGGGTGGTGGGATAGGATGGAGGGAAATATAGTTAGTCTTTCACAACATGACTATTATGGAAGTGTTTTGCATAATTAAACATATATAATCTATATTGAATTGCTTGCTTCTCAATGAGAGTGGGTGGGGAGAGAAGAAGGATGAGAATTTGGAATTCAAAGTTTTAAAAACAAATATTAAAAAAATGGTTTTTACATGCAACTGGGAAATATGATATACAGGCAATGGGGTATAGAAATCTATCTTGCCCTACAAGAAAGTAAGGGGGAAGGAGATAAGTTTTTTTTGTCACATTATACCAAACTATGTCTCTATAATTTCCTACCATTGTTTCTCATTCTGGGTCAAGCACAAGAGATCTAAGACACCTTCTCTATATAGTAGTCTTTTAATTATTTGAAGATAGCTATGTCAATTTTCCTATGTCTTTTCCTCTTCATGTTACCTACCCCCAAATTGTCTCAGATAATCTTCATATAAAAAGTAGAGATCTACATCTTCACTTCATTCTCATGTGGTTTGCTGATACCTTTACTGAGTGAATACCCTTTAGAAACTGAGTTATAGAATTAATCAATCAAAAAATGAACATGACGTATTAACATGATTGTCCATACCCTGATGTGGAAACCTCCTAGATTGAGCTGAGAAGTGGAAAAAAAGAGATTGGTTAATTGGAAAAGGTAATCATTCCTCAAGGAGCTTTAAATATTAGAGAAACTTCAGCAGTGTCCCAATCCAGAGGAGTCCAACTGAAGGATGAGAGATTTCAGTTTCAAAGTCAGGGATTATAATTCTAGACAAGCCCTTGAAGAACATCTTCTATTGTGGGAGGGAGAGAGTTTTCCCTCTGCCTCTGTTCCTTTATTGACCATGTTATTATAGATATTGAATGAGTAGAAGATGATAAATCCATCTGGGAGCATAGGGATACACACTTGGGATACACTGAATACACTTATTGACACAGATGTGGAAAAAAAATAGCTACTCAAGGAAGGAAACAGCTTCAAGGAATGTGATCCATTGTACTAATGCAGAAAAGGGGCTCATCAAAGGCACCACTCTTTCAAGTCCAGTAGAGAGCTACTTATAAGGAGAACCTAAAGAATACTTTACAAGGGAGAAAAGACCCCCAGTAGCACATGTTCCCTAACATGTGATCCTCATTATCTTTGTACTTCAAGTTTTAGCTTACTCTCTCCAGGTACTTTGTGTGTTCAGGGAAAGAGTACACCTCTGGTTCTGAAGGAAAGTTTTTCTAACTACCTATACCATCTTAATAAAGCCATTTTCTAAAACCTAATATAGTTCAACTGGTTGATGGGTAATGATAAGGACATCAGTCAGGGATCATGAATGATGGTACTGGAAATTCCAGCCCCTCAGGGTTCCCTCTAGAATTGGCACTCCCTGGAGACCTGGATTGCCAATTAGAGTAGGATTTGGGATAGAAGCCAAGGTTAAAGCAGGGTATGCTAACTTCTTGTTATGCTCCTCTGGATACTGCAGTTTGTCAACGAATCTCCTAAAATAGGGCATCCAGAATAGCTACAAAGTACTGCAGTTCTCTTCTGAGTAGGGCATAGTACAGCAGTACTAGCATCTCCTTTGTTCTGGATTTTATACCTAACACTGCAGCCTCAACCCTACCAGTATCACTTCCCATACAATCTTGGAGCTGTCCTGACTGAAAGTTTCCGAAGAGGACTGGACAATGCCCACTATTGCTAGCATTCTTGTTTTAGAAGACATGTTCATCTGTCTCAAGCAGTTTTCCTGTTCACCCTAGCTCTGTTGTCAGACACACTACTGTGTTCTCTTCCTTAAGATCAGAGGTATTAGTCTGATTGTGCAGTGTCTCCAAGTTTTCAGCAGTCTTTGAAAAAAACAAACAAACAGCATTGCCAGTAAGTCATTTGTGGGATCGTGCATAGAAGCTAATGTTTGGATTTATTACGGAGCTGTTAGGCCTGTTTTCAAGAACACAGAAAGTGAAAGGATTAGCTGCCTGCAAGCTCCCCCATCTGTTCAATTGAAAAACTTCAGGAAGCCCAAGGCAGCACAGTCCCAGATTTTTTTTTCCAATTAAAAATAAAGGAAAAACCCTCCAAGTGTCTCTCTGGGTTGAAACAGCCATGATAACAACAACAACAAAAAGAATTCTAATTAAGATGGCTCTGACCCTGAAGCAGGAGTCTGGTTAATAGCATGCTTCCACTGCAGCAGTCAGGGAGGTCAGAAAGGAGCCCCCGGAGACATTGCCATTTTTCAACTGAAATAATAGAAAAAGTATTTTCTCTAGAGTCAGAGGAACTAGGTTCAAATCTTGCCTCAGATATTGCCTATGTGATGCTGTTCAAATCATCTAACCTCCCTGTGCCTCAGTTTCCCCATCTTTACAATGAAAGGGTTAGACTAGACTCTAGAAGACTCTAGACTCTAGAATTGCTGTTATTATTATTACTAATAACAACAAACAGAAATTACACAATAAAAAACAGAAATACAGTAATAACAAACAAGAGTACAGTAATTTAGTTGTGAATTCTAGAAGACTACTGATCTAAGGAGCATTTGTTACTATGGCATCATGGATTTATAGTAGGAGACCATCTAGTCTGATATCTTAGCTTTATGAAAGAGGGCAAGGAGCCTGAAAACGATTAAATGACATCAACTGATAATGTAAGGAGTGAGCATGAGAAGGTGTGAAGGAGGTAGAGAGAGAGGAGTGAATGAAATAAATAATGTCTGGGGAATTTCTGAAAAAGTGTTCCCAGAAGGACAATCACCAGTCAGGAAATCAGATGGCTTTTGTGCATTGTTTTCCAATAAACCAATGTAAAAGTTTCTACTTTTGCTTTCGTGGCATTTCTAGGTGGGAAATTCTGAAAAAGAGGGCTGTTTGGGGTTTGAGGAAAAATGTATGCTTACTATTTGTGTCACATCTGACAGAAATATGAATTTTAGAGTTCTCAACTTAAGATAGAGATGAGACAGTAAACACAAGGAGGTCCTGACTGGAGGCTGGAAAAAAAACATGAGAAGTCAGAGAATTAGAATGTTGGAAGCTGCCAAATACCAGCTGAGCTGAGAAGTTGATACGGTTGAGGAGTCAATGGAAGGGGAGGGGTAGAGAAGAAACAGTAGTAGCTGGCTGGATCTGAATTTAACTAAGAACAGATGATTAGAGAGACAGCCTCTAAAACTGATACAGGGGACTGATATGACAGAAGGAAAGTTCTGGTTCTGGGAGCTGATTGGAAAACAGCAACAGCAACAAAATTCTGTCTTATTGAAAGAGCAGACTGGGAAAAGTTTGCCTTGTTCTGTAGTGCCATCTATAACCTGTAAAGGAAAATCATTTAGAAATTTGCTTATGCTTTCTCCTACAACTTGAAGGTGGTAGTAGGGAAGGGAATCCTTAAAGCCTGTGAAGCAGATCTTAATAGTTTTGTGAATTGCAGGTACTGAATGTAATATTTATTGCTTTATGGTCTGAAAAGGGTGCGTTTAATATTTCTGCTCCTGCACATTTAGTTGCGAAGTTTTTGCCCTAAATGCAGTCAGTTTTGGTGAAGGTGCCATGTGTAGATAATAAAAACATAAACTCCTTTCTATTCCCATTCAATTTTCTCCAGAGGTCTAACATATTTAACTTTTCTGAGATTTTATTCATCTCCTTAAGTTCTTTCTTTTTTATTTTATGGTTAGATTTATCTGGCTCTGAGAGGGGGAAAATTGAGGTCCCCCATTAATGTAATTTTAATACCTATTTTGCCCTATAATTCATTAAAATTTTCCCTTAAATATTTAGATGCTATGCCAGTTGGTGCATATGTGTTTAGTATTGTCTATGGTGTTTTTTTTTTACACAAGATGTAGTTTTTCTGCTTATTCCTTTTAAGTAGGTCTGTTTTTGCTTCTTCTTTATGTGAGATCATGATTTCTACTCCTGCTTTTAAAATTTTTTTACTTCAGCTACAGCATAATAGTTTTAGCTCCAGTCCCTTATTTTAACTCTGTGTATATCTCTCTGTTTAAAGTGTATTACCTGTAACCCAATATTGTTGGATCCTGGTTTCTAATCCATTCTGCTATCCCCTTCTATTTTATGGGTGAGTGTATCTCACTCAAATTAACAGCTGTACTTACTAACTATGCATTTCCGTCCATACCATTTTCTTTTGTTTCTTCCTCTCTCTCTTTTTATCCTGTCCCTTCTATAAAGTCTGTTTTGCTTCTAATCATTGCATTCTTTTAACTGTCCTCCCCTTTTATTCCCCTCCCTCTTTCCCTTATCCTCTTCCCCTTCTGTTTCCCTGTTGGGTAAAATAGATTTCTATCACCAATTAAGAATGTATGTGTGTGTGTGTGTGTGTGTGTGTGTGTGTGTGTGTGTGTGTGTGTATGTGTGTAGAACCACTTTAGATGTGAGTTAGGTTTGAGTATTGTTCACCCCCACACCAATTTTCTTCTCCAATATAAAAGCTCTTTCTTGTTTACCTCTTCTTTTGTAAGATAATTTCCCCCATTCTTATTCTCCCTTCTCCCAGGACATCCCTCTTTCTTGCCTACCTGTTTTTCTTACATCATCCCAACATAATCAATTCACTCCTGCATTGTTTTTCTATGTAGAATCCTTCTAACTGACATCCTCCTCCTCCTCCTCCTCATCATCATCAAGTTTTTAGAAGTTATATGTATTATCTTCCCATATAGAAAGGTAAACAGTTTAACCTTATTGAGTTGATTATGATTTCTCATTCATATTCATGTACCTTTTTGTGCTTCTCTTGAGTCTTCTATCTGAAAGTCAAATTTCCTATTCTACTCCTCTTTTCCCCTACCCCAGTCCCATCCCTCCCCAAATGCTTGAAAGTTTTCTACTTCTTTAAATATCCATTTTTTCCCTTTGAAAGATTATACTCAGTTTTGATGGGTTGGTTATTCTTGAGTTGTTATTCCAGCTCTTTTGCCTTCCAGAATATCATATTCTAAACTGTCTACTTTAATGTAGTAACTGCTAAATCTTGTGTGATCCTGACTGTGGCTCCATGGTATTGATTGGTTTCTTTTTGGCTGCTTGAAATATTTTCTCTTTGACCTGAGTGCTCTGGAATTTGGCTATACTGTTCCTGGGAGTTTTCATTTTGGTCTTTTAGGAGATGATTGGTGGATTTTTAAGATTTCTATTTTACAATCTGGTTCTAGGATATCAGGGCAGTTTTCCTTCATACTTTTGTGAAATGTGATGTCTTTGATCATGGCTTTGATCATGGCTTTCAGGTAGTTTAAAAATTCTTAAATTATCTCTGCTCAGTATATTTTCCAGGTCAGTTGTTCTTCCAATGAAATATTTCATATTTTCTTTTTTCATTCTTTTGGCTTTGCTTTATTGTTTCTTGATGGCTGATGGAGTGATTAGCTTTCAGTTGCCCAATTCTAATTTTTTAAGGTATTATTTTCTTCAGTGAACTTTTGTACCTCTTTTTCATTTGACCAATTTTGCATTTTAAGGAGTTATTTTCTTTATTATTTTTGTGGCTCTTTTAATAAGCTGTTAATTCTCTTTTCATAATTTTCTTCTTTGCTGTTGTAATGGTTATGGGATTTGAAGATCTTTCATGCCCCCTTGAACTTGCTGACATAGCAGGAAGGGGTGGAGCAACAGAAAGCTGGAGCCAAGCTAGAGTCCGAGTGGTGGGGACTGGAAGCAGCTGCAGCATGAACTCTTTTTTTTTTTTAAGCCAGCCAGAATTTCTGCTAAGGACTCCTGCTGAGGACTGCCAGGAATGGGAACTGTGGGGGGCCAGAGCTGCTGGGAGCAAGCTGTGTGGACACTGAGTAGTTGCTGTGAGTGAGGAGAGGAGGATCTTTGCCTGAGGTAGCCTGTCCTGTTTTGAAGGCTTGAGAATGTGGGTGTTTACTACATTAATGACATGTGCCAATTTCACAACTACTGTGATGGCTTTGACTTTCTGGTCTTGTGACTCAGTTTTCTGATATTTGAATAAATTTTCTAGCTATATTTCCCATGTAGAGAGCCTGTTACATTTTGGTGATTAATGACCATATCAGCATATTTATAGTCACTGAAACATTGTGAATATTGCATTGTTGATTTCTTTACCTAAATTTTCTCTACCACTCTTATATGGGTTTGAAAACAATTTTTTAGCTCTTTCAAAAATTCTTCTTGGGCTTGTATCCATTTCACATTTTCTTTGAGTCTTTGCTTGTAACTGTTTTGACTTCTTTGTCTTCTGCTGAGTTTGTGTCTTGATCTTCCCTGTAACCATGGCTAATTTTTATGGTCAGGTTCTTTTTGGTGTTGTTGTTATTTGCTCATTTTCCATCCTGTTTCTTGATTTTTAACTTTATGTTGAAGTTGGACTCTGTTCTTCCCCCACAGGGAAGGCCACTGTCTCAAGCTTTACCCTTTTTTGCACTGCTGTTTTCAGAGCTAGTTTTAGGGGGTTGGAAATTTTTTGTGCTTTCAAGGTTGTGTGATGTGGGGAGAGGTGTGGTCACAGCTTTCCTGACCTGCACTCTGGTTCTTTCTCAGGAAATACTCCTGTTCCTTTGGTGTTACAATTGATCCTTCTCCTCAGGGTCCCTGATCCTTTGGGACCAGAAGTGTTAATGCTCCTCAGGGCTAATGCTCCTTCCAGACTGAAATTACTTCTCTCCACCATTGAACTATGACCGAGAAGTGTGGGTCTAGGTATGGAGTTCCCAAATAGCAGCTGGTCCTGCATCCAGGGCTAGCATAGGGTTCCTGAGTAATCTCTTTATGACCAGTTGCAGGGTTCCCTTGTTGTCTCTGGTTTGACAGCTCCTGAAGCTGCTGTTGTTTCTGTTGCCACCATCTGGTTCTCCCATTGGTGTTTCATTCACTTGAATTCTGGGTCAGCCTCCACTCCCATCTCACAGATCTCTCTTTCTCACTGCACACGTCTTGGGCTGGAAGAATTTCTTATCCTGACATTTTGTTGGTGCTGTTACTCCAGAAATTGATTTGAGGTGTTATTTTAAAGTTGTTTGGAGGGGATATTGAGAGAGCTTAGCTGAGAGCTTTCTCTACTTCACCATCTTGGCTCTGCCCCTGAAAATATGCCCACTGTTTAATGAGATTAACTTTGATATCAGTCAATCCTATTGAACATTACAGTGCTGTGCCTAATATTTTCATTATTCATAAATAAGTGGCAAAGGCTGCTGCCTATATACTGTTATTTAAATAATAATAGGATGGATACCTTATCCCAAATAACAGCCTGAAATATTTCCAGTAGAGATTAATTTCTTTTGATATTGAATTCATCCAATTGCTTCATGTTTTAAAAGGATTTCTAAAAACCGAAAAAGAATTCAGTATATAGAGAAATATATCTATAATAGTAAAAAGAACAACATTTAAAGCCTTATCAGTTATTAACGACTAATACCCTACTAATATCATCCTTTGCTGGAATGAGACAAAAGAACATGTACCTGGAAGTTGAGACTATGTGGAGGAGCAAAGGAGCAAAATATAGTAGAGGGATTTTTAAAGGGGAGATGAGAAGGTACCAAAGGCAAAGAGTCAAAGACACAAACAGTTCAAAATTTTGCTTATAGCCTGTCTTGATTATAATTATAATGTGATTTAAATTAAAAAGAGGGAGAAAAAATAGAGAATACTTTGCTTTTTGTAATTGCATGTGGGTCTCTGTCTCTTTTTTTCACACAAAGATACATTACAAAGGTAGGGGTATCTATCATGCCACCAATAGGCATTTTCCATGAATTGGTGGTTCAATATGTCTGCAGGGCCCTGATAATTGATGCTTATAGTGATCACCCTGAGGATCCTCAAGAGCTTGAATAGCTTTCTGAGTCATCAAAGAAAATGATTAAATCAGTCAGTATAGTTTTATTGTTAAATATGTTTTATCACATTTTTTTTTGAAAATTGATAATCTATTTATGGTTCATATAGCCACTTTCAGTTAATCAGAATATTTGCTTAAACCCTATATAATCTCCCTCAATAAACATTTGTTAAAATGAGTCATGGAATAGAATTAGCCATGCCTGATAACATAGTCATAAACAGAGGATTTGGAAAGAATATTAAAGCTCTCAAAAGAGATGAAATACAGGTGAATCTTACTTTATAGGATAAGAGAGAGTTACTAAAAAGATTTATTAGTATTCATTACTGAATAATCTATAATTTGAA
Source organism: Pseudochirops cupreus (assembly GCA_028627135.1). NCBI lineage: Eukaryota > Metazoa > Chordata > Mammalia > Diprotodontia > Pseudocheiridae > Pseudochirops > Pseudochirops cupreus. Next base: position 398,320,626 of record CM053580.1, on the reverse strand, counting down.
TGAACAAACTCCCCCATTTATTAAAAATGTGATTTAATTTACACAAATGTTATTCATATACAACATTTCAAGAATACATTTATCTTATGAAAACTAAAAACAGATGCATTTTATACAATGCTGCTTCCTCACTGCTGATCAAAAAGAATCCAATGCATTCTGAAATATGGTCAAAATCTGAAAAATACCTAGTGCAGGTTTTATGCAATTAAACACTAAAATAAAAAAACAAATCAGAGAGTTTCTCCTTTTCTTAAACTTACACTAACAAGAGTTTCACACTTTGGAGACAGCAAACAAAAGTCCCCAAAGAATGTTCAGCACTAGTCTTGGACTTCCAAAAGAAGTTCTGGTTCTATATATAATTGTCTGTTCTCAGGAGGCCCTGTAATACATTAATCACCCATCCTCCCCGGACAGCATGATCTTCTCAGTTGTCCTGGTGCCAGTCCTCACGCTGCCCCTGGCAACACTGAAAAGAGTCCTGCCTTGATACTGATTGAACCCAATGAGGGAAAGTTGGCTATCCTCAAACCTAGGAATTCTTACAGCGTTTCAGGGTCTCCTTAGCTAAGGGTTGGTGATCACTTGTGATACGAAAACAAGCCTTTAATTGTCAGCCTCTAATAAAGATTCAGAGCTGTGCCTAAGGAGGTTCAAAAGATCCTGGGAATATACACTTTTTTTTTTTCACCAGTTTTCAAGTAGCCTGATGTCTTGTTTTAGCCTGTTGGTTTTTGTAACTGTTACCTACCCATGAAATGGAAATTGTACATATACACACACACATGCATATACCTATATATGTATACATCCACATACACACCCACACACCCACACTTATACTTGCGGGAGGGCTTTGCCAGAGGGACACTATGACCTGATCCTTGTGGGATTCTACTTTTAAATTGTGTGTGTGTGTGTGTGTGTGTGTGTGTGTGTGTGTGTGTGAACATCCATTCTCTGTACCTCTAAAATTTCTGTAAGAACCAAAAATTAATATTAATCTTTCTGCTTCCAGACAAATGGAGGTCCTAAAATGTTTTTTTAAAAAATGTCTTTTCCTTTCAACCAAGCCTTCTTTTTTTTCCCTTTAAACCAGGGCTTCTTAACCTGTGTGATCTATGGAACCCTAACTGGTTTATGGAGAGATTTAGGGGATCTATAACTTAGGCAGGGAAAATATACCGTTATTTTCACTAACCTCTAACTGAAATTTAGCTTTTCTTCAATTATGAATGCAGACAACGAAACATTGCTCTGATAAGGGGTCCCTAAGGTTTTTACCAGACTGCCAAAGGGTTCTATTATAGATAGATAGATGGATAATGTAACCTTGGGCTGCATTCAGAGAGTCATGGCTTTTAAAAAAAAGAGGTGCTAGTCTCAATGTACTTTTTCTTGGTCAGACCATGTCTGCTGTATTTAATTTGTTCTGGGCACCATTGTTTAGAAAAGACATTGACAAATAGGAGAGCATCCAGAAGAGGGCACAGAATGGTGAAGAGCCTCCACAGAGCATGGAGTGGTTAGTCTGGAGAAGACTTAAGATGCTGGCATGGGAGCAGGAAAGGAGGAAAGAAGGACTTGAGACATTAAGAAGGTTCTATGAAAATTCTTACCAGAAACATATTAGAGAAGACTTTATGGAAGAGATATCATTTGAACTTGGACTTAAAGGATCAGTAGTATGTAGAGTGAAGGAGTGGAAAGAATGTTCCAGAATATGCTATGAGTTTTTAATATACATTGGATTCCTAGATACTCAATTTAAAAGGTAGCAAGACACAATTCCTACTCTTAAAGGGCTTGCTATATAGTTGTGGGTACAAGGCACAGACAAATAATATGAAGTAGCATATAATTATAACAATAAAATAATAGTGTTTCATAGCATTTAAGGTTTGAAAATATCTTATAAATATGATCTTATTTGATTCTCACAAGAACACTGGGAAGTAAGTATTACTACTCCTACTATTATTATCCCCATTTCAGAGATGGAGAAACTGAGTCAGGCTGAGGTGAAGTGACTTGCCATGGACTACTCAGCCAGGAAGTGAATGAGGTAGCATTTCAGGTATAGTCTTTCTAACTCAAAGGCTATCCCTCTATTCACTATGCCACCTAAGAGTCAAAAGAATGGGACAGACAAAACAAGAATTCAGAAGAGTAGTCACTAAAGGCTGTGTTGTCAGAGAAGGCTTACTTATGGTGATATAACCTTTACTAGGAGAAAGAGTCTCTACTGATACTTGCCATCCCTATGGGAGACAGTTGTAAGAGAAGTTAGAGATGGGATTAAACTAAGAAAAGGGAGTGAGATTTAGAGGGTTTGAAGAACTCTGAAGTAAGCTGGACATTTAATTTTGTGAAGGGAAATTTAGGAGAACTTGAGAAGTGGAAATGTAAGAGAAGAAGAAATGAAAGAGAAGGATTAGAGATGAAGGAGAAGATTAGAGGAGGAGACAGAAAAAGATTGATGGACAAAATCATGATCAGAAGGATATGGCAAGAGGTGGAAGACAAGGAAAAGGAGAAAGACTAAAGATGAGTCAATGAAAAACTCAAGTTGAAAGCAGAGGATTTGAGGAGTGAGAGGAGAGCAGAGGAGGGGAGGGAAGAGAAGGGGAGGGGAAAAGACGATAATAAGAAAACTGAGAAGAAGTAATGGGTGAATAAAACAAGGAAAATACAACTGGTTTTCAAAATGCAGTCAAGATGAAAAGGTGATAACAAATGAAGAGAGAGAATGACAATGTAGGAGTTGAAAACCTTCATAGAAGTTCTTCAGAGGAACCACTAGGCTGCCAAATTGCACAGTTGATTCATATAGAGCTTGGATACTACTTAAAAACACCCCAAAACCCAAATCCGTTTTCTCCAAAGTATCACCTAATCATGCTTCTTTCCATCTTATACCTGTCAAGTTTATTTCTCAAATCCAGATATAAGGCTTTACATTTATTCCTATTACATCTTTAATTCAGCAAGCATTTATTAAGTGCTGATGTTAAATTATGTTAATGTATCATGGATAAAAAAGACAAGAAGCATTTAGTTAATAAATTTTATGTGCTGGTTTTTCAAAACCTTTTTGGATCCCGTTTCTGTCATCTAGTATATTTAAAATTTCTTTCTTTCTTTCTTTCTTTTTTTTTTTTTGCTTTTTTGGAGGGCAGTTGGGGTTATGTGACTTGCCCAAGGTCACACAGCTAGTTTTTGTGTTAAGTGTCTGAGGCCAGATTTGAACTCTGGTCCTCGATGACTCCTGGGCCAGTGCTCTATTCATTGCACCACCTAGCTGCCCCTATTTAAAATTTCTAATCCTCCTAATCACTGTTTATTTTGGATCATAGTCATTTTTATGCATTGAGATAGAGTGCTAGACTTAAAATAAGGAAGAGCAGGGTTGAAATCCTGCCTCTAATATTTACTAGGTGAATGACCCAAGCAAGTCACTGTGTCTCTAAGATCCTCAGTTTCCTCATCTGTAAAATGGAGATGATAACTAGATCTTATCTCTTATGGTTATTGTGTAAAGTTAAAATGAGAGGGCATGAATAATAGCGATAATAATTGCTAGCATTTAATGAATGCTTTACAGCGGTTCTCAACCTGTGGGTCACGACCCCTTTGGGTTTGAAGGGGTCGCCTATCGGAAAACACGTATTTCTGACGGTCTTAACAACCCAGACACCGCTCCTCTATTCGTCTCCAGGCGAGTCCGCCCGTGTGCAGATGTGCCCACATACGAGTATTAAAGGGTCCCTGCATTAGGAAGGTTGAGAACCACTGCTTTAAGATTTGAAAAGCTTTTTACAAATATTACCTCACTTGATCTTAACAAACACCTTGAGAGGTAGCTGCTGCTATTATCCCCATTTACATTTGAGGAAATTGGGGTAGATAGAGATTAAATGACTTTCCATGGGATACAGAGCTGATAAGTGTCTAAGGCAGGATTTAATCTTGGGTCTTCCCGACTCCAGGGCCTGCTCTCTACCCCTTCCATAGAGAGGAAAAGGAAGGAAACGGGAGAAGCATTTATATCGTGCCTACCCTCCGCCAAGCACTGCACCAAGTACTTTTTATAAGTATTATCTTATTTGATCCTCACAGCAATCCTGGGAGATAGGTGCTATTATTATCCTTGTTTTTCATTTGATGAAACTGAGTTAAGAGGCAGCTGGTGGCTCAGTGGATAGAATACTGGGCCTAGAGTCAGGAGGATCTGAATTCAAATCCAGCCTTAGACACCTTCTAGCTGGGTGACCCAGGCAAACACTTAAACTCTGATTATCTGACAAAATGAGCCCAACGGAGAAGGAAATGGCAAAGCACTCCAGGATTTTTGCCAAGATCCCAAATGGGATCATGGAGGTTTGGACACCAGTGAAACGACTGAATGATAACAACTGAGGCAGACAGATGTTAAGAGACTTGCCCAGGGTCACACAAATAGTAAGTGTCTAAAGCAGAATTTGAATTCAGATTTTTTTTTGACTCCAAGTCCAGTGCTCTGTTTACTGTGCGACTAGCTGCTTCATAAACACTTTGAAAACTTTAAATCACTATCTGAATGTCAGTTTTTATTTTCCTTACTAGATTATAGCTTATAACATTTGTAATTCCTCATATAATATGACATCTATGTCACATATATGCACACATATATCTACATAAACATATATCGATGTCATTCTTCTTTTGTCACAGGGGCTTGATTTCATATTTTCTTTCCAGTTTATGTGTGGAAATACCAAGGAATGATTTAAAAGGCACATCTGTTGGCTTTAAACACTGCATCACTTGTCATAACACTTAATGGCCAGGGAAAGCCATGAAATAGTAAAATATCAGGGGAATGTGGACAGATTTCAGAGGGCTATATTTTCTGTTTATGGCGTGATACCTTGCATGGAGCGCGTTTCCATTAAAGTCTCTTTATGGCTGTTCTCGTATCTCCAATGCACATGCTGATCTCTCCAATTAGATCTTTGTTAAAAGAAAAACCTTGTCCAGAATATTTTAGGGTCCCTTGGAAATGGAACTTTTTACCACATGCACTTTTATCTCACTGGCATATTAATAGTTTTATCTAAGCCTTTATTCTAGCATCTGGGTAAGATGGTCTATAAATCCTGTTCTGTCTGTGTTCCCCTAAACTCATGGCAACATCAACTAATTAGCAGCATGGGCTTTGATCTATCTATGGTTAGTTTCCGTTCTATTCTTTTTGGGGTAGTGTAAATAAAGTTTTCAAATATAATGAGTGCCTCATTGAGTTTCACTTGGATTTCATGGTGGGAAACAGAAAGTAGGAAGAAGTTACTGCAGATGGTAGACTTTTTGAAGTCTTAGGCTGATGCTGTATATATATATATGTATATACACATATACACATATGTGTATATATATATACATATATATATGTATATATTCATCAATCAATCAGTAAACATTTATTGTGTCTACTGTGTTCCAGGCAGGGGGCAGTTGGATGGCGCAGTAGATAGAGAGCCCAGACTGGAGTCAGACGACTCCTCTTCCTGAATTCAAATCTGGCCTCAGATATTTACTAGCTATGTGACCCTGGGTGAGTCACTTAACCCTGTTTGCCTCAGGTTCCTCATCTGTAAAATGAGCTGGGAAGGCAATCTACTCTAGTATCTTTACTTAAGAAAATGTGATCCCAAATAGGATCACAGAGAGTCAGACACAACTGAAAATGACTGAGCAACAAGAAAAATGTGCCAGGAACTATACTTTCTCTGTCTCTGTGTCTTTCTCTGTCTTTGTATCTCTCTCTCTCTATCTATTTTTATTGGTTGATTTATCTATTGATCTATCTAACTCATAAACTATTGAATAAACTCTGATCAGCTCACTGAAATGATAACAAAAAATCTGACAATTTAGGAGTTTTTGAATTATAGCTGGAGCTAGGTGGCAGAAGGATGCTTCTATTAGAATAGGACAGGGAAATTTGAGCAAATACCCTATAAAAATGGTGAAGCTTAAAATGTCCTCAAATGGTTCTTTTCTCAGGCCGTTATTCACACTGCCTAGAGAAAGTATGGCATGGTAGGTAGTGCAGCAACTTTGGACCTGGAGGACTTCTATTTAAATCTTAGCTCTTGTAGGAACTGCCTATGATGTGGCCAGTCAATTAGCATCTCTGACCTCGGTTCCCACATCTGTGGTATAAATGGGGTGGGACTAGATGACCCCTAAAGTACCTTTCAGTTCTAAATCTTTTATCCTATTACTCAGGTATGCATCAAGGTGTTTTCTTCTTCCTTCTAGCTATTGCAGCTGAACATTTATCATCTGTAAATCTACCCTTGTGACCCTGATGATCATAGATTTCAATATCTAGGTTGGCATTATTCCTGATTTTGTCTTTTAAATATACACTGGTTCCAATGTATTCTTTAATGGATCAACCAATCTTCATTTTGCTTATTAAAAAAGATTTTCTTTTTGGCCTGTTATGTGGTTAGAGGTGAAAACCCAGCTAGCATCCTTGGTGCAGATTGTGAAATCAGAATGTTACAGAATTTGAACAGTTTAGTTTTCTCCCTGAAGAGTCTGGTGCTCAGACACTCTTCTAGTTTCAAAACACTATGTATCACGGTAGTCTGAATAAAGGTCTGGGAGTCAGGAAACCTTTGTCCTATTTTCTGAAGAATTGATTAATTTTTAAAATTTAGTTCAGTCCCTACACCTGGATCTAATTATCTCTGGTCACTAAATAGTACAAGAGAAAAAAAAATGAGAGAAAAGAGTAGCAATGAAGTGAATGTGGGTTTGTAGAATATGGCAACACAAAGTTGCTACCCCACTTAGAGGGTATCAGTGAGAGATGTAGATCAGGGGAACAGACACATACAGACACACACACAAATATACATATGTATATATACATCCATAGCATCAGAAAGATGCCTACAGAACTAAGAGGCTAAGTAAGTGGCATGCCCAGGGTTACAAAGCTAGTGTGTATGAGAGGAGAAATGCATACGAACAGCTAAGAATGGACTATATGTGTAAAGTTTGTAGGGATAAGATCTAGTGAGGGAAATGTTGAGATAAATAATGAGATGATGTTTAAAAAATGAAGCCTTGAGTCTTTTGTTTCCTTTGCTATCAGAAGAAAGCCTCTAAAAGCAATAACTGATGATAAAATAGTCCTTTAAACTCCTGAAGGTCAGGAAACAGGTTTTCTATGTCTGTTGAACTCCCTTTAGCACAAAAGTACTGACTTGAGTCTGCTTTTAGAGACATTGAGTTAGAGAAGTAATTTTACTTTCATAAAAGGATGACAAATACTATATATGTCTGCCCTTACCAAAGATAGGTTAAGATGATACAACTCAAAATCTGAATAAAAGCAATCAATGAACTTCACTTTATTGCAAATTAGCATCAACCCCATTAATGTGTATTAGTATCAAAATACTATTTTCATATGTAAATATTTCCTGAGGATGCAGGAGCTGAGGGTAAGGGGTGAGTGGTTCTTTAAAAGAATATATCATTTTGCTAACCCTTGGGGTGAAGAGTAAAAAAGGGAGTATCAGCACTTTATGCATGAAACTAATACATAGCCTGGAGTTAATCACAACTTAATCTCCACCCAGCATTTATTAATAAAGCATCTTTCTGCCTATGGTGTTGGTAGGAGTGAGTTCAGTGGCATGGTCTCTGTTCCCTGGACAAATAGGACATACAGACACCAAAGCAAACCCTTTATAGCAGCGAATAAAAAAATTGTTTGCTGAATAAGTGCCATAACATTATTTTACATCCTTTCACTGAAGAGATTGCTTTATCTTTCTTGAAAGAAAGCACTAAGTTTAAAAAAAAAACGATAAGTGAAGTTTCCCTAAACCTGAGGTTTCCCAGCTGTTTTAAACAAAAGGATGATGGATAGTAATTTAACTTACCTGTCATCTGTAAATATTTGCTCTTAATGTAGGTAAAGGAATATCTGACAGTTTTTTGTTGTTCGGTTGTGTCTGACTCTTCATGGCCCCATTTGGAGTTTTCTTGGCAGAGATACTGGAGTGATTTGCCATTTTCTTCTCCAGCTCATTTTACAGATTAGGAAACTGGGGCAAACAGGGTTAAGTGACTTGCACAGGGTCACCCAGTTAGTGTCTGAGGCCAAATTTGAACTCAGGAAGGTGATTCTGCCTGACTCTAGGCCTGATGTTCTATCCACCTATGTAGTAGACCAGACTTTCATGCTCCCCCTCTTCTATGAGGCAGATATGCAGAAAGAATATAATCTTGTTGGGTGGATGCTTTCATTGGTTCTATGAATATCTAAAGTAGCTTCCAGTAGTCAATCAGCAAATGATTGCCTGCTTTGTTTGTATCTCTGGGAAAGGTCCTGAGGAAGAAGTCTCATTGAATAATTGGGCTGGGGTAGGGAGTGGTCAGGACTAAAGAAGGGTCCTGGCATTTCAATTTACTCAGAGTCTCTGCTATAAGGTATATAAACCCTGTGATTTTCTTGTACTTTGGCTCTGTATGAAATGGCTCTGTAATAAACAGATTATTGAATACATCCCAGTCTCTCTCTCTCTTTTATTCAGCTGGTTGCTAGGCCACATTTCTGTGCTGGTCACAGCACACCTAGCTGCCCCAATTACAGTTATTCAAATATGGAATGGGATATCTCATGAAGTAAAGCCCTCCTCATACTGGACGTACTCAGTTAGAAGCCGGATGATCCATTGTTCAATAAAGTTGTTTCTTGTTCAGTTCCCAGGTTGACTTGATGGTTTCTGAGATCCCCTCCAACCTTGAGATTCTGGGATTTAGTAAATTAACAATTATATAGATTTTGTTAAAATTTAAGTTAATGACATTTTCTCCATTAGGGGGAAGCCAACATTAAAGTCCATCTTCTGGGTACAATTAGTGTAGAAGTCTCAGACTTGATTATAATCCAGTAGAAATAATGCCAATTATCTTTTCACTGGTATGGTCCCTCCTGTACACACCCTGAAGGGTGAGGCCATGGGTGACAGAAGAAATAGCCGAGAGAGAGAAAGAGAGAGAGAGAGAGAGAGAGAGAGAGAGAGAGAGAGAGAGAGAGAAAGAGAGAGAGAGAGAGAGAGAGAGAGAGCTAGAGGTACATGTCTCACATGCCTAAGGAAATAAAGACCAAAGGTCAGAAATTAGCAGCAAGAGAATAACTTTTCCTTTGTTCAGAAGGATGGTCCTCTGAGGCAATGGGAGGGCATTTTATGTAACGGAATGAGAATGAGACTAGGATTCAAAGGCCAGTGCTGACCACCCGTCACTATTTTGGGAAAACCAATTAATCTCTCTCAGCCTCTGTTTTTTCATCTACAAAATAGGGATAATAAGAGCCTTGTCACTCAACTCAGAGTTGTGAGGATTGAACAAGGTTGTGTGAAATGCTTTGAAAACCTTAAATCAATATATTGTTACCACTAGGTATTAGGTGATCCCTCTCCCTAAACCTCAGTATCCTTAGTCCTACTCGTGTGCCAGTTACTGTGTTAAATACTGTGGATACAAAGAAAGGGAAAAGAATCTGCCCTCAAGGAGCTCACAGTCTAATGCAAACAACTACAAACAAGCTACCTAGGAGACAAATTTGATATAAACAACAGAGGAAAGTTCTTAGCATTGAGGAGAAATGGAGAAAGGCTACTTTCAGAAAGTGGGATTTTAGTGAAGAAGTCCCTGGAGGATGCCAGGGATGCCTGAAGGCAGAGGTAAGGAAGCAGTAAGTTCTGGGCATAGAGGTGGGGTGGCGATGAATAGCTAGTGAAAATATCTAGAATTAAGAGATGGAACAGTAAGGAGATTAGTGTTACTGGAACCCATCTACAAATGATGCAGTTGGTCTAGACCAGAGGTGTCAAACTCAAAAAAGGATCCCTGGGGGCTCATATTGACTTAGAAAACCATGCATCAACATTATCTATGTTGCATTATATTTTGTTGTTGTTGTTGTTAAATATTTCCCAGTTTACATTTTAATCTGATTTGGGGAGCACTGAAGAGTGTTGGAAGAATGTGGTCTAAGTGTTTGATACCACTGATGTGGAAGATCTCCAAATTTCTTTTCTAAAACAAAATTCTATGAATTTATGCCTCTAGCTGTGGAAAGCAACAGCAAATTGGGTCCAGTCGGCCAAGGAGGATTTATTAAGCACTTACTCTATTACAGTCCCTATAGTAAGTATTGGGAATACAAAGACAAAGGGTATGACTGGGACATTCCAGGGAAGTTCTAAACTGGAAAAGAGAATCATTACTTCCTTTTACAATGTCCCAAGGAAGGGCAGAGAGGAACAATTTTATTCCTGATCCCTCTAGGCCAGAGGTATCAAATTTGCTAACAAGAACCAGGTTAAAGTCTAATTAGTATTTTACAAAACAAAAATACAACAAAGACAATGCTAATTTGTGGTTTTCTAAGTCAATTTTCAGCTCCTGGGATCAATTTTTATTTGAGTTTAATATCACTGATTTCTAGGTAATTAAGGAGTTAGCTGTGTTTGGACAGAGCTCTGAATAGGTAGGCTGACATTGGAAGTGAGGCCTTCTTCATTTTTTCTTCCCCATTGTTTCCTTACCTGATTTGAAAGTTAAATCTTTTGGCAGAGAGTACCTTGGAGAGAAAGTCAAACCTAAGGGGAGGAGTAGTTTCACCCACATTAGAGTGGAAGAGGAAGAATAAGACAGTGAGGACTGAGTTTATGCGCATAATCTAGCAGCACATCACCACATGGGAGAAGCAGTTACGTGCTCAGTGGGTAGAGCTGGGCCTGGAGCCAGAAAGACTACTCCTCCTGAGTTCAAATCCAGTCTCAGACACTTAGTAGCAATGTGACCCTGGGCAACACTTAACTCTGTTTGCCTCAGTTTCCTCATCGGTAAAATGAACTGGACAAGGAAATGGTAAACTCCTCCAGTATCTTTGGCAAGCAAAACCCAAATGGAGACATGAAGAGTTGGACATGAATGAAAAAATTGCTAAACAAACACCATCACCACATCACTGCTACACTTTCAGAAACACTTTCATACACACTGATGATAAGGTGACTCAGTCCAGGAAAGTCTTATGGCTTGATGGTAAAATGATTATGACTATATATGCATGTCTTCCAATGCACCAGAACCTTTTCCCTGATTCTACGACAGCAACACAACTACTGGTTCCCCTTTGATGTTGAAGGAGAATTTAGTCATTTATGTAGCTCTGCCCCTGTAAACCCTTTATGACTGGGACCCATTTAAGGAGGTCCCTCAGGTCAGCCATCTCTCCATTTCTTACCTGGCTGCATGACTTTGAACATTTTTTGGCATAACCCTTCTTCCCTTTGTCCCCTTTTGAGCTTCCTTTGCTGTACAATTTTCCTAGCATATAGCACAAAGTAGGTGCTTGAGAAATGATTATTGTGTGAACAAAGTCACCAAAGGGGTGGGGGCAGAGAAAATGGTTTGGAGGAAGAGAACCAGGTATTTTTTCTGCGACTATTGAAGCAGCAACAATTTTGTTTTCTGACCACTCTGCTACATTTTGCCCCCAGGAAAGATACATTTATTTGAGCTGAGGAAATTTCTCTTCTTTTTACAGATGTCTCTTCAGTATTCCAAATATTATATAGGTTGAAATTAGTCCTTTTATAGGGTAAAGTTCTATTTGAAAAGAAGAATAAGAGGGAGTAAGGACATCTCCTTGATACATGTTAGTGATGTCTAACCAATATGCTTCTATACAAAGGTGTGCAAAAAGACCATTGAATGTCATTTCATAAAGGCTACTGTCTCTCATTCTAAAACTTTCAGCTCACTTGTAGTATCCTAGTCACTTTAAATTCCAATCCACCATCTCATTCCCCCCCAAAAAGTTCAATTCTAAGGGAAAAAAATCCCTCCTTTAGTCATAATGGCATTTAATTTGTACAGAGAGTTGAAAAAACCAAGACTTAAACAAAATCCAAATGAAACCTATCCAAAAGACTGGGTTGGAATGAAGACTGGGTCAAATACAAGACAGAATCCTAAAGCAATACCTTGCTGGAGGGCGTACAAATCTATCTACATTTATTCTAAATGGAGAATGACCTTTCACTATGAAGCCTTGAGCTTAAACTCAGCTGAAGTTATTGGAAATCATTTCCAAAGGTCATTCATGGGAAAGAATGTAATATGGATTTAAAGATGCCTTCCATATATACAGAAAGTCAGGTCTGCAGTACTTATAAAAAAGTCTTATGAAGAAGCAAAAAATGCATATAAAAGAGAGGTTTTTGAAAATAATCTGAAGAGCCTAGAATTGCACAGATCACAGTTAAATTTTCTTCCTTACCCGTCACTGCCATTATGTTTTACCAACATGGTTTATACTGGAAAATAATATGTAAGATTATAGTTTGGAGAGGGACACTAAATTTGATTTATTTTCATTAGATTTGAGATAATATTACTCAGAAGTCAGTCAGGGCACATTCCCAATGAGTGAAAAGTCTGGTGTCTCATTCCAAGGGCTAATGTTTATAGGGCAGCATGTCTAACATGCCATTAGTCATTTTTCAAAGGGCAAACCTATATAGTTGGAATCACTGAGACACAATAACAAGTGTTCTCTTAATGAAGGGAAAAATTCTTTGCTTACTCAGCCCGGAAATTAAAATACTCTGATGTTTTGTAAGCAATTAGTGTTGTCACAGTTAGGGGGAGGAGGATAAGAAATGTAATATACTTTAGAAAGCCTCATCAAATTTTTTTTGGCTCATGTCTGAATAAAATCTAAATATTTAGAATTATTTTCTACAGAGAAACATTGAGTACTTTTGGGGAGAAGCTGAGAGAGGAAAAAAATTAAGTCTCCTTCACTTTTATGTTGATTATCTTGCCATGATGGTTTGTTTCTCAGATTTTTTTAAATTTCCTAACCTTTCCAGTAGCCTAGTAGTTTTTAAAAATGGTTTTCTTTGGGTCAAGTTGCAGTCTCCATTTTAAAAAAATTTAATTTTTGCTTCCAAATTGTCTCCCTCCCTCTCCCCAGTCTCTGACCATTGAGAAGGAAAAAAAAATCCGTTACAAATACGTATAGTTATGTAAACCAAATGTCTGTACTAGCCATGTTCTAGGAAAATAAAGAAATAGAAGAAAATGTACATCAGTCTATTGGACTGTAAGCTCCTTGAGGTCAGGGACTACCTTTTGTCTCTTTTTGCATTCCTGGGGTTCAGCACAGTACCTGGCACATTACTGATTGATTGATAATGATGTTTGTCCACCGGCAGCCAGGTGGCACAGTAGATAGAGGAGCAGGCTTGGAGTCAGGACGACTCATCTTCCTGATTTGGCTTCAGACACTTACTAGCTGCGTGACCCTGGATAAATCACTTAACCCAGTTTGCCTCAGTTTGTAAAATGAGCTGGAGAAGAAAATGACAAACCACTCCATGATCTTTGCCAAGAAAAACCCCAAATGGGGTCATGAAGAGTCAGACATGACTGAAAATAACTGAACAACAAAAAATTATTAGATATTCCTTTCCTTACATTAAGACCAAATATGCCTACAAAATACCATCTTTATAGTTAAATTACTGTCTACTGGAGTGGTTTGCCATTTCATTCTCTAGCTAATTTTACAGATGAGAAAACTGAGGCAAACAGGGTTACATGACTTAGCCAGGGTAACACAGCTAGGCAGTGTCTGAGGTTGAATTTGAACTCAGGTCTCCTTGACTCCAGGGTTGATGTTCTATGTACTATACTACCTACCTGCTTCCTACTTCACATACTAGTCAGGATAGAGAGATGGATGAGAAGAAGCCACAAGTATCTTCAGATGACACCAAACATAAAAAGACCAGTCCAAAAAGAAGAACTTAGCAGTGCAAGGGGACTAAGAAAAGCAAACAGTGTCATATAGCTGTGGAGGGATCAGGATTAAATTAAAAGAACTTTTACATATTCTGGGCTATTAACTTTTTCCTTTTCTTCATTTTACTAAACTTTCCCCTGCATTAAAGAATATGCTAGAAAACGTTTAACAAACAACTCTCCAAAACAAACCAAACAAAAACCACTCACAACACACTTTGAATTGTAACTTGCATTATTAACGTTTCCCCATCACTTTCCTAAATCTAGGGAATGAATAAAACAGCACATCAAACTCTGGTTTGTGTTGTTTACCAGTTCTGAGGTAAAAATGCTTACACCATAAAGTCCAAGTTGACTCCAGCACATCTCTGCTCCAGCCACATGCTGTAGTATGGGCTTCATTATCAATCTGCTCTAAAAACCCAAGATTAGAGCACTGTTATCAGGGTTTTGGAAAGTGGTAGGCAATGGGAACAAACAAACAAACAAAGAAATGACCTCCAAAATATAACACCCTGGGCTGCTCTCCCTTTGGGGGAACTGAAGTTTGGATACCAGGGGCAGCAAGATGACAGAGCCAAGATGGCGGTGTAGAAGCAGGAAAATTCTGTGAGCTCCCCCCATAACCACCTCAAATACCTATTAAATAGGCCTCTAAACAAATTTTAGAGCTACAGAGCCCACAAAGAGACAGAGAGAAACAAATCTCCCACTGAAGGCAGCCTGGCAGGCAGACAGGAAGGGTTCATTGCAGGTGCACTGGGAGCCGAGCCCAGCCACACACGAGCCCATAGTTTTAGCCCCAGGGTGGACCCAACCAGTGGCTGCAGTGGACTTCGGGAGAGTGGATCACCAGCAGCAGTAGTGGTTTCCAGAATTATCAACCCATAAATGCTGAAGAAAAAGGGAGAGGTCAGTGTAGAACTCTGTGGGAACTGCAGGGTGGGAGGAGTGGGGGGGGTGGACAGAGGAGCAGGTCCGGCCCCTTGCCCTGGAGCTACAAGTGATGGAGGTGCAGCAGCCCTGCAGCTGCCTCCACGTAGCTGCTTCAGAGCTACTGGCCCACAGATCGCATGGGGGGAGGAGGGGTAAGTGAACATTCAGAGGGTAATTGCTCTTGCTTTAACCTGCTTGGATCTGGATTGCTATCTTGGGTGGAGGTCCTGAGGCATATGACCAATGAGCCAGAGTTTGTGGGGGCTACAGAGATGGCACCCTCCTAATAACTCTGGCATCAGCAAAAACCCCAGTGATTTGGGACAAAGTTCTCCCCTCTGGAAGAAGAGTTCTACTGTGGCAAAGAGCTCAAAAGTCAAGTAACTGAGTGGCAACATGAACAAGCAAAGGAAGTAAAGCAAGCTCAGCAATCCAACTTTAGATTCCTTTTTTGAGAACAAAAAGGATCAAAGCATGGAATGGGAGGAAGAGAACACAGTCAGAACTCCCGCACCAAAAGCTTCCAAGAAAAATATGAGCTGGTTACAGGCCATGGAGCAGTTTAAGAAGGATTTTGAAAATCAAGTTAGAGAAGTTGAGGAAAAATTGGGAAGAGAAATAAGAATGATGCAAGAAATCACAAAAAGAGAGTCAACAACCTGACTGAAGAAAATAACACCTTAAAAAGTAGATTAACTCAACTGGCAAGAGAGGCCCAAAAACCCAGTGAAGAGAAGAATGCCTTAAAAAACTGAATTTTTCAGATGGAAAAAGAATTTCAAAAGCTCACTGAAGAGAATAATTCCTTCAGAATTAGACTGGAGCAAACGGAAGCTAATGACTTTATGAGAAATCAAGATACTATTAAACAGATCCAAACAAATGAAAAAATAGAAGGCAATGTGAAATATTGCATTGGAAAAACCATTGACCTGGAAAATAGATTCAGGAGAGATAATTTAAAAATTATTGGAGTACCTGAAAACCATGATCAAAAAAAGAACCTAGAAATCATCCTTCAAGGAATTCATAAGGAAAATTGCCCTGATATTTTAGAACCAGAGGGCAAAATAGAACTTGAAAGAATTTACCGATCACCTCTTGATAAAGATCCCCAAAAGAAAACTCCTAGGAATATTATAGTCAGGTTCTGGAGTTCCCAGATAAAGGAGAAAATATTACAAGCAGGCAAGAAGAAACAATTTGAATATTGTGGAAACACAATCAGGATAGCACAGGATCTAGAAGCTTCTACATTAAGGGATTGAAGGGCTTGGAATATGATATTCTGGAGATCAAATGAGCTAGGACTAAAACCAAGAATCATCTACCCAGCAAAACTGAGTATAATGTTTTAGGGGAAAATATGGTAATTCAATGAAATAGAGGACTTTCAAGCATTCTTGATGAAAAAACTAGAGTTGAATAGAAAATTTGACATTCAAATACAAGAAGCAAGAAAGAAATGAGACAGTAAACAGGGAAAAGAAAACATAAGGAACTTATCAAAGTTGAACTATTTACATGCTTACATGGAAAAACATTAATTGT
>CM053580.1:398272665-398303737 GCA_028627135.1 Pseudochirops cupreus | reverse complement strand
AAATATGGTAATTCAATGAAATAGAGGACTTTCAAGCATTCTTGATGAAAAAACTAGAGTTGAATAGAAAATTTGACATTCAAATACAAGAAGCAAGAAAGAAATGAGAAAGTAAACAGGGAAAAGAAATCATAAGGAACTTATCAAAGTTGAACTATTTACATGCTTACATGGAAAAACATTAATTGTAACTTATGAAACTTTTCTCAGTATGAGGATAGTTGAAGGGAATATAAATGTATATATATATATACATACATATATAATATGTCTATATAGGAGGGTATATGTGTGTATGAATACATATGTGAGTGTGTGTGTATATATGTGTACAGGTTTGCATAGACAAATGACACAGGATCAATTGAATAGAAAGTGATGATATTTAAAAGGTGAAATTAAGAGATAAGAGAGGAATATAATGAGAGGAGATGGGGAGAGACAGAATGGGGTTAATTATCTCATATAGAAGAGGCAAGGGATAACTGTTACAATGGAGGGGAATAACAGGAAGGCAAAAGGGAATGGGTCTCATTGAATTTGGTTTAGGGAGGGAATGACATAGACATTAAATTGGGTATCTTGCCCTACAGGAGAGAGGGGGGAAAGGGATGAGAGGGCAGAAGATGGAGGGGAGGGCAGGTTGTGGGGGGAGGGTGGTTAGAAGGACACACTTTTGAAAACGGACAGGGTGAAAGTAGAGAATAGAACTCATGGGGGGGTGGGATAGGATGGAGGGAAATATAGTCAGTCTTTCACAATACATCCACTATGGAAATGTTTTGTGTAACTACACATGCTCAACTTATATTGAATTGCTTGTCTTCCCAGTAAGGGTGGGTGATGAGGGAGGAAGGGAGAGAATCTGGAATTTAAAGTTGTAAAATCAAATGTTTTAAAAATATTATTGTTATTATTATTATTGTTATTATTGTTATTTACATGCAACTGGGAAATAAGATATGCAGGTGCTGGGGTAGGGAGATCCATCTTGCCCTACCGGAAAGTCGGATATAGGAGAGAGCAGATTGGGATATACAGTGGGATTGCTGTATTGGGGAAAGACAGGGAGAAAATTTGTAACTCAAAATCTTGTGGAAATGAATGATATAAACAAAAAATAAACATAAAAATTTAATTTTTTTTAGAAAAGGAAAAAAAGAACACTTAAAAACTGAGTGTGGGTGAGAGAATCTGTACTTGGGTTTATTGAGATTGATAGGAGGCAGGAGAGGGGGCGGGGAACACAACTTGTAAGATTACATGGTACGTTACATATACCATTCAGAATCAATATATTACTAATTTAATTATAAATGGCATATACCAATAATACCTGAGACCATGTTGTTATTTAGGTAATTACTGATTATTTAAGGAGTCAGAGCTTTGGAAGGGGAAGAAAACAATGATTTATTAAACACTGTATGCCAGGTTCTACACTAAGTGCTGTACAAATTTTATCTCATTGGATCCCCGTAATAATCTGGGAGGTAAGTGCTTTTGGATCCCCACTTTCCAGTTGAGGAAGTAGACAGTGGGGGTTTTGTTAAGTCACACTGCTAAGTGTTTGAGGCCAGAATTGAACTTAGGCCTCCCTGACTCCAGGGCTCAGCACACTATTTACTACACCACCTACCTGCTCTATTAGGATGAGCTTAAACAATCATCGTGTATTTTTCCTGGTAGTGACTGTGCAGTGAACTACATTGGGGGTATTTTTGAGGGCCATGAGAGAGTGGCTCTGGAAGCTACTTGGTGGCATAGCATCCTGCAAATCTTTCTAGTCTGTTTTGTGGTGACTGAGGGCAGTGGATTTCTAAAAGGTGAAAATTTTCTCCCTTTTTGTCTGAAAACACTAGTCCTATCATTATCTTATGAGAGGAGATACCAGCAATGACTATTCTGTCATGCAGCGTAAGATGGAGGTCAAAGGGTGTTTTAGAAGCCTAGTGGCAATTTCCTCATCCGTAAAATGGAATAATAATAGTATCTAATCCTCAGGTTTGTTACGAGGATCAAATGAAATAGTATTGGTACCATGCTTTGCAAATCTAAAAGTGCTATAGAAATGCTATTACACAACTAGATGATTTTTTTCTAATCACATGTATTTCCACTTCTATTGAAGTATTAATCCCAAAGATCAAAACTATAATTAGATACTACATATAAACACATAGTTATATTTATGTGTTGAATATTCACATACACATATGTATATGTTTATGTGTATGACATACATTAGCCCTTCAAGGACCTGTGATTATGCTACATTCACTTATTCCCATACCAAGGAGATAATTGATATTTAGATTCCTTGGCATTCTGAAATTTGGTAACATTTGTGCAAATCTTTCAGGCATATTGGACAATATCAAAGACTTAGAATTCAAGGATGGCGGCCTCATCATTGGAAGTTGGATCATCAGTAATGACCTTGTCTATGCTCTAGGCTTTAGGCAATCTCCCCATAGGTGCTAATGTTGCTTACCAGCTGGGGGGATTGCTCCTTCAACAGGAGAAATGGTGTGGAAATTAATTTTGACAGCTAATGTGGGGCTCTCTTCTCTCTGAGTCTTTACCTCATCTTAGTTCTATTTCAATAATTCATGAAAAAGCCTATTGATAAGTAAGTTGTTATTGATATATAATGGGAAAATAAAAAGTACAAAAATGTTTCAGTCTACCATCTTCATTTCTGCCATGGCATCTCTGTTTATTGGACGCATTTAACTAGATATTCCATATACATTTAAAATTCAACATATCCAAAAATGAACTCAATATTCTTTGTCCCCTTATCCTACCCTAGCCCTCTACTTTTCTTACTTATATTACTCTCAAGGGTACCATCATCCTTCCAGTCACATGAGCTTAAAACTTAGGTGTCAACCTTAACTCTTCACTGTCTCTCATCCCTCATAACCAATTGGTACTCAAATCCTTTTGTTTTTATCTTCATGTCATCTCTTGTGCCCCCATTTCTCATCTGACATTGCAGTTACTCTGGTAAGACACTCATCACTTTATTCCTAGACTTAAAATATCTGGCTGGTGGATTTAACTATTCCCACTCCAATTCACCCTCTATTCAGCTGTAATATTGATCTTTCTAAAACACAGATCTGATCATATCATACCTCCACCTATTCAATAAATTGTAGTGACTTCCTATTACTTCTAGAATCAAGTATAAAGTTCTCTATTTGGCTTTTAGAGTCAAGTGGCTCCTTCCTATCTTTCCAAGCTTCTTACACCTTACTTCCCTTCACATACCTAGTGATCCATTGACACCAACTTTACTGTTTCTCACACAAGACATTTCATCTCTATCTTATACATAACTGCCAAAAGAATTTTCCTTAAGTTGACACTGACCCTGTAATCTACTTACTCAATCAACTGAAGTGACTTTCTATTGTTTATAGGGTAAAA
The DNA here is from genome assembly GCA_028627135.1 of Pseudochirops cupreus. NCBI lineage: Eukaryota > Metazoa > Chordata > Mammalia > Diprotodontia > Pseudocheiridae > Pseudochirops > Pseudochirops cupreus. The sequence continues at coordinate 398,300,299 of CM053580.1, read as the reverse complement.
TATAAGCCCTCCTGTTTAACATCTAAAGCTCTATACAATTGACCTTTTAAGACTCACTGGACATTACTCTCCCTCCAATACTTTGTGATCTAGTGGCATTCATCTCTGTTCCTCATATACAATGTGCCATCTCCTATATTCATGTCTTTGTAAAGGCTGTTCCACATGACTACAGTGAACTTCCTTCATCCCTCTGATTCAGTGAATTCCTCTCTTCCTTTAAAACAGCTCAAGTTATTTTTTTTTTAGCATGAAGCTTTCTGATCCTCCCAACTTTTAACACTTTCCCTAGCCAACTATCTTGTGTTTAACTACTTCATATGTTTGTGTTTATTAATGCCCAATGTATATATGTATGTATTGATATGTCTTGATTTTCTTTAGCATGAGAATATAAGGTCCTATTCTATCACAATCATGTATCACAACTTCTTTAGCAAGTTGTACAGAATGGATTTGCAGTTTCTTGTGCAGTCATCTTTTTACTTATACTATGTCATGAAAATGCTTGTTTTATTCCATAAATTAAAAATAAAATAAGAAAATAAAGTATACAGAAGAAAACAAAAAGAAAATTCAGAATGATACATAAGCAAGGCAATTTTGTTACTATGGCATTAAATTTAATATAACTCAAACATTTCCAAGTAACAACAAAAAAAGTAAGGTCCCAGACAGTTGAGATTATTTCATTCTTTTCACCTGCATCCGTGGCACAATGCCTGGTAGGAAGGAGGGACTATCTACCAGGCACTATAAAAATGTTTATTTGTTTAATGGATTGATTGAACTCACTTGATTGCCTTGAGGGGTGTCTGATTTTCTTCATACCTAGGTTTCTCCTTCCCAAGACTTCTTGTGCAATGTGATCTCAAAGTGTTTAACATTGTCAGTCCAAAGGGCTAGATTTCCTAAGCATCTACTTGTTCCTGTCTTGCATTGTCCAGCTACTATTTCTGACTTCTTCTTCTTCTTCAATGCCATTTTAACCTCTTCATGTAGCACATTTAGGACACTGTGTGTTCCTCAGTACAAGAAGTGTAAAAGCATCCAGGATGAACTCTCATAAGAAGGTGAATATATGAGGGATTTGGGGGGAAAAATACCAGAGAAAATGCCATAGAGCCAGAGAGATGGAAGAGAAAAAGGCAGAGGGAGATAAAGGTAACAGAGCAGTTCAATGCTCTTTCCCCAGCTCCAGGCTTCCCTTTAGGAAGGAATGACCTATTTTTCTTGCAAAAAAAGAAAAGAAATGATTTCAGAATCAGACTTTGGTTTAGTGTTAACCACCATGTACTGTATCTTCTCTCTTCTAGCAATTGTAAGGTAAGGAAAGGGAACTATGGGGTTTGAGATGGGAAAGAATGGGGGGAGGCAGGAAGAATGAGAATAAAGGGAATTTTATTAAGAGCAATGAAATGGCATAAAGTCACTATAAATGGGGTAAAACTTGAAAAAAAATGGAAGAACTCGGCAGGCTCAAGTTTAATGAGAGCATTTTAACTTATTTGTAAAACCATTGTGGGACAGATTTTTCTAAATATCTATTTTCTATTTATTTGCTTTTTAACAAATAGTTCTATGCTCATATAATCTCTGGGCAGGGATACTGGAACACTTTAAATGTATGTCAAAAATTAAAACTATTCATGACAGCAAAATAAAACTGCCTGTTAGGAACTGCTGCACCTTATAAAAGTATAACTTCTTAAGCCATGCATTGGAAAGAGCACTGAGCCTGGAGTCAGGAGGAATTGAGTCAAAATACAGCCTTAGATAATTATTAACTCTGGGACCCTGAGCAAGTCACCTAACCATTGTCTGCTCCAATTTTTTCAACTTTGAAATGGCAATAATAATAGCATCCACTTCATTTGTTGTGATTAAATGGAAGAATATTTGTAAAGCACTTAGCATAGTGCCTGGTCCTTAGCAGGTGCTCAGTACAGATTTGCTCTCTTCCCCATTCCTTGAATTGTGCCATTAAATTTATCCCCTGGAATAGAGCAGGAATCAAGGTCCATGATATATTCATGGTTGGCACTATTGGATTCAAAACTAAGACAGATTAGCAAAGGTTTTCACAGAGTTTTGATATTATTTATTGTGAGAATACATACTAATGGGGGGACAACTCAAATCTAGATGCAGAAAATATCTCAGACACAAAAGTCATCTTGCTATCATGAACTATTTTAAGAGTAGGAGAAGAAAGAACAGAAGATTATCATTGTGATGCTCTCTGGTTACAAATCACAAAATGTGATCTTGGAAGAATCATAATTACATGTGTCCCAAAGGGCAAAGATGCACTGTGTTTGTATATGTATATATGTGGTATGTGTAAGCAATTTACAGTAAATCATAAAGAATAATGATATAACAAGTGATGTTAAAGACACCATCAATGACATCCATGATTGGAAAAGGAAGTGGATTAGTCATGTGGCAATACTAGGAGATGATAGCTGGTCAGCATGTGTGTTGCTTCACTAACCATGAATATTGAAAGAATAAAAGGAAGTTCTCCATCACCTTATCTGTATCATCTAGGGAAGATCTCTGCAAAGATATGGATGGAAATCACACAGGACCAGAAGGCTGAAATAGGTTACTGGAATTGATGAAATCACAGATTTACTGAGACATTTCCTTTGGTGTTAAAAACAAACCTTTTGGGCATACATTCATTCATTAATAGATGTGAATGAAGGTTTATTTAGCATTGTTTTAAGCCATTTTGTCAAGTACTTTGCAGTAAAGAAATGTGTAATAGATTTACTTCCCACTTCTAATGATGATTGATGTAAATAGTTCTGAGATTCTCAGCAAGATGTTCCTGGAGAGGAAGGTCATTATTACCTTAAGATCACCGAGACAAAGAAAAGAGGAACAATACACAGGTAACAGAGAAACATAATTTAAAGAAGAAACAATTTCCTCATGAAAACAACAGTTGAATATGATACAATGAACCTTATCAGACCATTTTCTTCTGCAACTTTCAAATAAGGTTAAAGATAAATCTCCATATAATTTTTTTCTTTAAAACAAAATTGTCTTAAAATGTTTTTCTCCTTTCTTTCCTTCCTCCCTCTCTCCCTCTCTTTCTTCCTCCCTCCCTTCCTTCCTTTCTTCCTTCCTTCCTTCCTTCTTTCCTCCTTCCTTTTCTTCCTCCCTCCTTCCCTCTTTTCTTCCTTCCTTTTCCTTTCTTTCTTTTTGTGTATTTCATACATTTCAGTCAAACTGTTATAGAATGTACCTTAATTTTAAACATGATTTTATTATTTCAATGTTTAAGTTGTAGATCTTTTCTTCATGTAGGTAAATGTGATTAGACTCTATATACCTATTCACTTTTAGAGTGAAATGACATCAGAATTATCAAATAATCTTATTTCCATTTTAAGCATCAGAATATATATTAAAATTCGTATGCAAAATAGACAAATTTCCAAACTGTATCTTATAGCAAAACATAAAATATATAAACCCCTTCATGTTTTATATGGTATGTATACTTCATGGAACAGCAAAATTACAGAATTTGAGAATTGGAGAGACCTCAACAGCCATTAGGGGTTCTTAACCTGGGGTCCAGGAACTTAAATTTTTTTGGACATATATTTTATTTTATGCATTTAAAAACATGATATAGAGAAGAGGTCTATAGGTTTCACCAGATTACTAAAAATGTCCATGACACAAAAAAGTTTAAGAATACCTTAGAGTCTAACCCATACCATAACACTTCTACATTATACCTGATAAGTATTTATCTAGGTCCCAGTTAAATGCTTCCTATGAAGAGCTCATTACTTGATGAGATGCCTCATTATACTTTGGCATAACTCTAATTATCAGAAGATTTTCCCATTTGCGTTAAGCCTAAATTCACCTCTTTTGCCATTTCTATCTATTGTTCCTGATTCTGCTCCAAACAGGAGGCTTCTAATTTCTTTTCCTCATAACAGCCCTTCAGGTACTTGAGGACATACATGATGTTCCTCTTGAATCTCCTCTTCTTCAGGCTAAATGTTCCTAATTCCTTCAAACCTATAACTTCAGTTTCTCATGTATCATGGATCCAAGGGCCTTTACCACCCTGGGTGCCCTTCTGGGGATACTTTCTAGCTTATTTTCAAAATTGTGGTGCCCAGAACTGAACGCAACATTACAGATGTCTTCTGACAAGGGCAGAATGAGACTATCACTTCCTTGGGAAGCGAGGTGGTGCAGTGGATAGAGCGCCAGACCTAGAGTTAAGACCCATTTTTCTGAGTTCAAATACAGCCTCAGACACTCACTAGCTATGTGACTCTGGGCAAGTCATTAATCCTGTTTGCCTCAGTTTCCTCATTAAAATGAGTTGGAAAAGGAAATGGCAAACCACTCCAGTTTGTTGGAAGCCTTCTCTCTCAATGTAATCCATGATGACATTAACCTTATTATGTTTTATTTTCTTGCTTCATATATGTATGTTGTAGGTGTTTAATGCATATGGGACTGTGATGGTGGTTTTGTCTCTGTGAGAGATACACATTTTTCCATATCTTGGATATAGATATGAATTGTGCCTCAAGGTTTTAGTCTCAAAAAAAGGAATTAACCAGCCTAACCTGAAGACAGTTCTTATCAAAAAGACTCTACAACCAATAACCTTATTAATTCCTTGCCATCCATGGGCAACTACAGACAAACAGGGTTCCCTCAGGCATCAATCTCCCAGGAGCATAAGACAAGGCACTCTTTCAGTACCTAAGCTTTTGTTCTTTAGGGAGCTCACACACACACACACACACACACACACACACACACACACACACACACACACACACACTTGAGTAAGGAGGAAGGAGTATTAGGTATTGCAGGGAAGGAGTTCCTCAAGGTATGAGGTCTTGCAGAAGCAGTATCCTAGCCGTAGAATCACAGAATTTTCCCTATGAAATTATTTTCCTCAGAAAGTTATTAAGGTGATGGGGAGAAATCAGGTGCTCTGTGCTGAATACATCAGTGACAATGGTTTTATGTAGTATCAGGTTGATGTGATATTTTAGGTGCGGGTGGCAACTGAGGAGAAATGCAGATCCTTCTTGTTGATATGGCTGTTTTCAGATTGCCCTGTTCATATTTTCATGCTTCCTTTGGCTGTTCAAGACATGCTGATTTGACTCTGGTGATGGTGCCTGATTGGTGGTTGTGCCTCATTCTTGTCAACTGGAGGAAAGATTGCATATTATCATAAGTTCGTGCTCCCCAAAAGTAAAAGTCCTAAGGCCTCTGACTGTCAAGGTCCCCATGATGTGTGGCACAGGAATGCTTCTTGGCAGCAGCAAGAAATCAGGCCACTGAACCTGATGTATCTTACCATAAAGAATTCTGTGGCTTGGCTTAGGTAATCATACTTATTTAAACAAATTATTTTAAAAATGATTTATCATACACGTTACATAAACCCAGCTGTTAAAGGATGATTTTTATGTCCAGCTTCATAGGCCAGCAACAATTATTTTTTTAATTGGATATAAGGATTTAGATAGATACAGAAACATAAAGTTAGAAAAAAAATTCAGGAGATAAAGAAATCCTCAAGTACACATTCAAGCTTTTATTACTTTTTTTAAACATAGGATCATAGGATTTAGTTCTAAAAGGGAGCTCAGAGATCATTTAGTTTTACTTTCTCATTTACAGTAAAGAAAGAGAGGTCTAGGGAAGCAAGATTGCTTGCCTAAAGTCATACAGGTAATTGGCAATAATTACACATAGGATAGGCTCCTAATAGGTAGAGAAGGGAAAAGGGAATATTTTTGCTCATAAGGATACTAGAGATCAAATATCTTTGGACAATATCTACATTTCCTAGCCATTCTTCAGGGCAATTAGCTACAGTTAGGAGATTGCCTTGAAGTTATTATAAATCACATGTCTAAGTGTGTGAGCCGTGTGTGGATGTGTAATATATTCCATAGCTACCTATAGGCCTCCATGGGCCGCTAGGTGGCGTAATGGATAAAGTGCCAGGCCTGGAGTCAGGAAGACTCATCTTGATTAGTTCAAATCTGACTTCAACAGACATTTGTATTCTAGTACTTACAAGTTACAAGCCAATTAACTTCTCTGTACCTGTTTTTCCTCATCTGTAAAAGGGGAACAATAATTCTTTTACTAGCTGTGTTGCCCTGAGCAAGTCACTTAACCCTGTTTGCCTCAGTTTCCTCATCTGTAAAATGAGCTGGAGAAGGAAAGGGCAAAGCACTCCAGTATCTTTGCCAAGAAAACCCCAAATGGGGTCACAAAGAGTCAGACATAATTGAAATGACTGAACAACAACAGGCCTCCTATATACATATCTTGACTAAAGAGTTACAACATTATCTTTAAACATGGACAACTAACATGAAAAGTTATTAGCAAAAAGGATGTCTATAATTCTATTGCTTTTATCTTCACAAATTGCAACTCACTTACTGTTGCCATATCTATCTGAATATTTTCTATGTGTTTGTCCAAATGGAAGGCAGAGAAGGGCAAAGAGGGAGATGGATTTGGAATCAGAGGGCCTGGGTTCAAGTGTGGTAGGACCTAGCTCTATTATTTGCTACTTGTGTGGCCTTGGGCAAGATACTTAAAACCTACGGGCCTAAATGGGGGATGGGATAGATAACATGAAAGGTCCTTTCTGGTTCTGAATTGATGATCCTATGGAAAAAAATCCTGATATTTCATAAGTATATATCAATTTCAAAGGTTTCATATTTCCTAGTAGGGACAGAAACTCACCAAAAGCCTTCTATGGATATTATAAATAATTATCCTCCACCAGGGCATCACAAACAGGACTTTGTCTATGTGCCTCCCCGATAAGCTAATATTTTTACCCTGTTTATAAATATTTTGGGCTTTCTCCCAATAGAAAGTAAGCCTCCTAAAGGAAAGACTGTTTTGTTTTTGTCTGTGGATTGGGTTTCTTCTGCCTTCCCCAGTACCTAGCAAACAGTTGGTGCTTAGTAAATGACTGTCAAATTGAATTTAGCTGTAATTGACATAATTCTCAAAAGACATGATTGTATGAATTATTACAGCATGGACTTTGGTGTAGCTTCTGTTTTTTTTTTTATGAAAATAAGTCAAAGATTTAATCTAAAAGGATTAGTTACCAGAAATAGTATGATAACAATAAAAATTGCATTTCTGTAATAATTTATGGTTTTACAAAAGCAGTTTCCTCGTGTTGAACTTGTGAGATTGCTTGTGAATTCTTATTCCAACAGTCTTACCTAAATTAATTTCAAGGTGTGGCTCCTAAGCATGTCATTAGTGGGAGCATTTACTGCATACATGAAATATCTACCTCTTATTCTATACAATGAATTCCAGGTAAGTAGGCTGCGTGAATTGTTTTTTCCCCTTAACTTTCATTACAGGTAGTATGGTGTAGTATAGGAAAATATGCTGTTTCTTGTTGTTCAGTTGTTTCATTCATGGCCAATCCTTCGTAATGCCATTTGGGATTTTCTTGTCAAAGATACTAGAGGGGTTTGCCATTTCCTTCTCTAGCGCATTTTCCAGATGAGTAAACTGCAGCCAACAGAGTTAAGTGACTTGCCCAGGGTCACATAGCTAGTGTCTGGGGCCAGATTGAACTAAGGAAGATGAATCTTCTTCAGCAAAACCAGGAAAACATGGTATACAGTAATAGCAACATTGTGTGATGAACAACTTTGATAGACTTAGCTCTTCTCAGCAATACAATGATCCAAGAAAGCTCTAAAAGATTCATGATGGAAAATGCTGTCCACATCCAGAGAAAGAACTATGGAGTCTGAATGCCTATCAAAGCATACTATTTCTCTCTCTCTCTCTCTCTCTCTCTCTCTCTCTCTCTCTCTTTCTCTTTGTTTTTTTTCTTTCTTGTGGCTTCTCCCTTTTGTTCTGATTTTTCTTTCACAACATGACTAATAGGAAATATGTTTGATAACGATTGTAAATGTAGAGCCTCTATCAAAGTGCATGCTTTCTTGACGATGGGGGGAGGGGAGGAGAAAAAAATTTGGAACTCAAAAATCTTAGAAAAACAAATGTTGAAAATTATCCTTACATGTAATTGGAAAAAATAAAGTATTATTAAGTGGTGGGAAAAAAGCATGAATCTTCTTGACTCTAGGCCTGGCCCTTTATCTACTGCGCCACCTAGCTGTCCAAAGTATACTGGACATGTAACTTACTAGTTACAAGTCAATTAACTTCTCTGAGCCTTTCTTTACTTGTCTATAAAAGGGGGGCAAACATTCTTTTAATACATATTTTCATATGGTTGCTATGATGATAGTTCTTGGTATCTTATTGTGATGCAGAGATAGGGACTGGGTCCTGTGATTTCATTGATGTAGAAAACTTTCAGGTGAGAAAACTTCCTCCACTATTGTAGATTCATACCTTCTCTGCAATTCATAGTCTTAGAGAGTGGCCTAGAGAAGACAAGTAACTTACCTATGGGATGTATAGTAATAGTCACGTATGCATTTAAGGAAGGACTTGAAACTAGGGCTGCAAAATTTCAAAGCCAGCTCTTTCTCTACTATATCACACTGCCTTTATTATGGTGCTATGTGAACATGCATTCACAGAATCTTAGTTAAGAACTCTTAAACTTGTGTTAGTGATGATAATCCTTTAAAAGGTGAATGAAACAACAAAGAGAAATTCTTTTCTGGAAATAACGTCTCATTAATAGGAAGGACTTGGTTGTTAGGGTAGAAATGATGAGAATCCTGGGTGAATGGTAGAAAAGGAGAGGAAATTCAAACATAGCCTGCCATTCAGCCTAACTTTTGGGAAAGCAGATTTTAAGGGGTTCAGAGGAAGATTGAAATGAATTAAAATGCTTTAGGGGAAGTTATCTCTGGAGATGTGGAAATGCTCAGAACAGACCATCACAAGGGAAAATATTCCAACAAGGAAGAAACATGCAAAGTGTCTGAAGAGATTATTATGAATACACAGGGGATTCAGTAACTACCATAAATTTTAAAAATGTATGGTAGAAACAAGAGCAGGGAAAAGAGATGTATATAAGAACATGACCCAATCCTGTAAAAATGGGGTAAGGAAAATGAAAAATATGGTAAGGGAAATGAAATAAAAAATAGTTATCTATCCAAAAAGGAGAATCAGAGAAAATATTGATGACCAACCTGTTCATTTGTTACAGGAAAATGAACCGAGAGTGGTTGCCTTGAAAATTCACTTTGTCATTCCCAGGTAAACCACATCCTTGGGTATTGAATGAAATGATAGGTGTGAGTGCTGAGTGATTGATTGACAGATGACAAATAGGAGAGGTACCAGAATACTTGAGGAGGGAAAATGTACGATTTTCAAAAAATGAAAGAGTGTAGATTCTTCAAATTACAGGCCAGTGAGCTTGACTTTGATTTCTGGGAAAAGTCTAGGATGAATCATTAAAAAGATAGTTGGTGAAAATCTAGAAAAGGAAGTTGTGATTTCAAAAAGTCAGAATGGCTTTGTCAAAAACAAGTCATATGAGCTTATCTTTTTTTCCTTTTTTGGATAAAATTATTAAATGAATTGATGAAAATGATGTTATAGATATAGTTTATCTAGATTTTAGCAAACTTTTGATAAAATCTCATATAATTGTTATGGAGAAGATAATGTGGACTAGATCATAATAGGTGAATTCAGAAGTGGTTGAGTGATCAGACTCAAAGAATAATAAAGAATAAATGGTAAAAGGTCAATGTGGAAGGAGGTCTCCAATGGATTGCCCCAGGGATCTGTGTTTGGTTGTATGCTGTTTGACTTAAAAAAAAAAACATTTTTGGATGAATGCGTGGATAGAATGTTCATAAAATTCTCTGATGAGATATAAGTTAATTAAATGGAGAGCAGAGTCAGACTCCAAAGATCTTGACAGATTGAAGTTGAATCTAATAGGATAAAATTAAAAGTCTTATACTTGGATACGCTAAAAATAACTTCCATAGCACAAGGTGAAAGAGACATAGTAAGACATTTATCTATAAAAATTCTAGGGGTTTTAGTCAATTGAAAACTTGAGTCAACAGTGTTGTAACAAGTTAATGACATTTTGGACTCTTTAAAGAAACAGTTTCCAGTTCCTCTATTCTCTGCCCTCATTGGACCTCTGCTTGAGTACTGAGATTACTTCCAGGTACTACAGTTTAAGAAGGACATGGATTAGTTAGAGAGTGTCCAGATGAAGGCTACTAAAATAATGAGTGGCCTGGAATCCATGACATAGGAGAATTGGTTAAAGAAACTGAACTTGTTTGTCGTGGAGAATACTCGTGGGGGGACATGATAGCTCTCTTCAGCTATTGTATGATTCTGTGGTTTTGTAATCCTGTTACCCACAGGCAAGGAGACTAGCAGAGTCCTTTCCTGAGTGACTTTGCTATTTTGGATACATATGGACTAGACAGAGTGCTTTGGATCAGTCCTAAATGGGAAAAATCTGAGGTACATAAACTCACACAATGGGTCAGCATCTCACTATAATACCTACAAAGATCCCACGTAAGAGATCAATTACCAGGATGCCTGAACACACAGCGTTTCAAGAAGTAATAACTTGCCTAAGCTAGCCTGAGTCTGAAAATCAGATCATCAGAGACCAAGTATCCTGAGGACATTGAGGATATGACCAGAGATCAGACTGCCATTGAGAAAGTGACTCTGAAGAAATCTTCATTTTATTATGAGAGCATTCATGGAAGACTTGTAACAAGGCACAAGTGTCAGGTTATGAAGCCATTATGTGACAGATATTAGCTGGCCAAACAGATCCTGTCATGGGCCAACACCATTCCTAGCATTGTTCCCCTTCCAACAAGAGGAGAAGTTCTTTGCTACAACCAATTATTGATGGTGAAACAGCTTCCTTCTTCAAGGATATAAAGGAGGAAGAAGATGATTCAGAAGATGACAGAAGCGCAAAGCCACACTTCACAATCTCCATAGAAACTGACTTCTGCTTTCCTGGACCAATTTGAAGATAATGCTGAACATTTTGTTTCCCCTTTGGATGATAAGTTACCTTCAAAAGGCAATCAGGATATGAAACTCTCCTGTCCTCATGCTGCATCTATACATAAGCTCTTAGAACAGCTTCAAGAAGTGAAAGAACAAAAGAAAAGAATCACAAAAAATACATCGTGACTTTGAGGATAATTTTTTTCAGACAAAACTCAAGAAATGTCCGGAAGGAAAACCCACTCCAATGACTGAAGAGTACATTGAATACAAACATGTGAAGGCAATAATGTTTTTATTTATTTATTTATGGTTTCTTTTTATTTATTTTAAAAATAGACTAATGCTACTTATTCTAGGGGAGGGGAGATGATGATTCATTGGCACTGCATGCCCACACATTTGTCCTTTTTACCTCTGGGCTTCAGTTTCATCAGCTGTGAAATGAGTCAGATGAGATGACATCTAAGGTCTTTTCCAATTCTAAGATCTTATGATTCTATGATACATATTTGACAGTAACATCATGCTGCTTGTAATTATGTGGTGGAAATTGTTTTTGCCAGTGGTGGCATGGCGACTTCTTTTCTGTTGTTTGTGTATTGAACAAGACAAATAATGATCCCTTCTACTACTAGCTTTCAAGTCAGTCAATAAACATTTTTTCTTTTAAATTGTATTTTATTTTTTCTAAATACACGAAAAGACAGTTTTTATCATTCATTTTTATAGCATTTTCCATCACGTGTCCTTTGAAATTGTCTTGGATCATTTTATTGTTGTGAAGAGCTAAGTCAATCATTGTCGATCATCTCACAATGTTGCTGTTATTGTATACAATGTTCTCCTGGTTCTGTTCACTTCACTCAACGTCAGTTCTTGTAAGTCTTTTCATATTTTTTTGTAACCCTCCTGCTCATGATTCCTTGTAGCACTATAATAGTATTCCATTCCATTCACATACCACAACTTGTTCAGCCATTCCTCAGTTGATAGGCATCTCCTCAATTTCCAGTTTTTTGCCACCACAAAAAGAGCTGCTATAATATTTGTGTACGTTTAGATTCTTTCCCCTTTTTATGATCTTATTAGGATACCGACCCAGTACTGGTATTGCTGGATCAGAGGGTATGCACCATTTGGCTGCCGTTTGGGCATAGTTCCAAATTGCTCTCCAGAATGATTGGATCAATTTACAGTCCAATTTACAATTGGATCAACTTGACCAGCAGTGCATTAGTGTCCCAATTTTCCCGCATCCTCTCGAAGATTTATCATTTTCCTTTTCTGTCATATCAGCCATCTGATAGATGTGAGGTTGTTTTAATTTGCGTTTCTTTGATCCATAGTGGTTTAGATTTTTCCATATGACTATAGATGGTTTTCAGTTCTATGTCTGAAAACTGCCTGTTCATGTCCTTTGACTGTTCATCAATAAATAGTTAACAAGTGCCTCCAAGGTCCAAATAGACGAAGTTGCTGAACGTAGGCGTACAAAGTCAGAGGGAGACACTAGCTCCTCTCTTTAACATCTTCAACAGCTTTTTGTTTCCCAAGCACTTCGATTCGTCAACTTCACAAAAGAAAAAAGAGGAAAAGAGAAAGTTTTCTATATAAGGATCTCTGTTCTGGGAACCTAAATTTCTCCTTCCACATCCAATAATTATGATTCACTTAGTCCCCTTAATGCTAGTCTTCCTTTCTGTTGATTTTCTCCAATTTATTCTACATATGTAACAATCAAAACACATCTGCTAAGCACCTACCATATGACAATGTAATATTAATAGAACATGAAGATCTTCCCCATCCATTGATAAGCCACATGTATGACCACATGTCCCCTTTTCTCTTGGAACAGGAGCCATGTTCCCAGGTCTAAAGGTCCACAGGTATTTCAATCACTCCTGTGATACATCCTAAGTCACATAGAGTATGTTGGGGGAGGAACTTGCCTAGGAAGGAGCATGCTTATGCAGAGGCATGCTTGTAGGAAGGCTTTCACACCTTTTGGTACAAAGTTAATTAGGCACATGAGGGTTGTTGTGCCTTCTGGCTCTGAGCCTATTAGTTGAAAACTATATATGCTGGGAGGTTGGTATTTTACTTTGGGGGCTTGCTCATGAGAAGGACCTTTTTTGATTCCCTGGATGCGACTTTGAGTAGCTGTTTGTTAAGAGCCCCTGATTACTCAGATGTTGGCTCTCTCCCAGTCTGGTGGTATATGTAGGTGGTTGTATTACTTTGTTCAGGCAGTAGAAGCCCTGTATGTTGGATTCTTTCTTGGATACTCACTTCTTTCTACTTCTCTGTACTTCTCTGTCTGTTAATTAAAGTAAGATTATCAACCCCTTTAAAGCTGTGTTTCCTTTAGAAAAGCAGATCAAAGAACCTGTGCTAGCAGCCCACTCTGCATGCTACTGTGGTTGCTAATACAGCCAGGCAATGTGATAAGAGCTAGGAATACAAAAAGGCTTAAGACAATCTCTTCCCTCAGACAGCTTAACATCTAATGGGGGAGACAACATACAAGAAATATACAGTTATACAAAGCAAGCTATGTACTGGATAAATAGGAAATAACTAAAAGAGAGAAGGCACTAGAATTAAGAGGGGTTGGGGAAGGCTTCCTGTAGAAGGTGCGATTTTGGTTGGGACTTAAAAATAGCCAGGAAGATCAGCAGTCTGAGCAGAGTACTGAAAGCTTTGCAGTCATGGGGGACAGCCAGAGAAAACGTCCAGAGCCAAGAGATGTAATGTTTTGTTTGTAGAACATCCTTTGTTTATATATATATTTGTTTGCATGCAGATTCCTGCATTAATGAGTGAGCTCCTAGAGATCTTTTACCTTTCGTTTTGTCTTCACTGCTTGTCATACTGCCTGGCATGTAATAGGAGCCTAATATATGCTTTTTGACTGACTATCCTTTAATCAGGAAGAAGTAACTTTCTATTATGTGCTTTTATTTCCTCACTCCCAAAAGTTATTCCACTGGACAAGGCTTCCAATCAATTTGTTTGAACCCAATAGTAAAGTACGCAAGTGATGCCTTGACTTTGGGAAGCTGATTGGCCTCCACAACATGTTAACAGTGAGGGCACTGTGTCAGATGTTATGTTCCCAGGGCTTTATTAATTTTTTCCCCCTGAAAGATCATGAATCTTTTATCAGATAACATTCTGTGATCAAACAGTGAATGATAATTTTGAGCATAAATTTGAACTGATTTGATAGTAGTATCTTGTGAATTTGATAATTTCTATCATTGAGACTGGAAGGAAACTGCTTTATGGCAATTAATTGATTTGTTTCTAGAAGTCTTTGAAGGAGGAAGATATTCACAGGAACTTGTAAGGGAAATATGTGGGAGACCGTTGTAGTCCATTTTAGGAGTAATATTCCATATAATAGAGGAGATGCTTGCGCAGGACTAGAATGGGATAGCTAATTGGAAAGTTAATCAATCAATAACCATTTATTAAGCACCTACAATGTTCCAGGCACTAAGCTAAGTACTGGGGATACAATAAGAGGCCAAAGATATTCCTACCCTCATAGAGGTTACAATCTAATGGGAGTTTGAAAGTCAGGAGGTAATGTGGTTCCTGAAAAAAGTCAGGACTGAGAGTCAGGAGCCTTGTGTGTCATTAACTAGCTACATACTCTTGGCAAGGAAACCTAACTTTAGTCTCATTCTTTCATCTCTAGAATAACATGGTTGGACTAGATTATCTCTGAGATCCTTTGCAGCTCTAACATTCTATGACTCCATGGCTGGAATACTAAGAAGATAAATATAGGAAAAATTAAGGAAGAGATTAAGTAGTCTGAAACAACTTGATTTTGTTTGTAAAAATCCAACATCTATGCCTATCTAAGGGGGGGGGGCGGAGGTTCAGATAATTAACCTTCATAAACTCTGAATAGTCTACACCTCACCCAAGGCTATCTACTCTGGACATTTCCTTTTAAGTATCTAAGAATCATGGGAATTACTCTCAGGCTAAGTCTATTATTGAAGTATCAGGGGAGCTGTTCTCAGGAACAGACACAATCCCAGCTTTGAAATGTGTTGACCAAGATGGAATAAACTTCTGCTTTTAGGATATATTGTTTTCCCATATGGAAAGGCAGTCATTTTCAGAAATGTTTCCAGTGTCATAAACTAGAGTCCTCTACTGGGGTGAGTGTCCTAGGAGAAGGGAATGTATTATAGTCAGATACATGGTCAGGGACACAGCTACAGCTGAACCATTTTTTCATCACTGGTGTTTGTCCTGCTGATAATTCTATCTTTTTTTTTTTTGCTACCTCTTTGGTTTTGGACAAATATAAACACGGGAACTTCCAAGGAAGGGAAGGAATATCTTGACAGGAGTCTCAGAATCAAACTGACTTCCCAAAGGATCATCTTGGACCTGGATGGATCCAGCCAGGGTGATGGTGCAATAGATGGAATTTCTTTTATCCAGTCTAAATCTGTAGCTCTGTGATTTTTGAACTTCTCTAGGACTTAGGAATGCAGGAAGGAGGTAATTTATAGTTAGTTTATGCTAACTATTATGGGCTTTTGCAGTATAGGGTAGCACACTGAACATAGTTTTAAAAAAATATTCTGAATATAACAAGTGAGAGAGATAAAAAGAGTAAGAGAGATAGAGAGAACATTTCCATCTACAGAATAGAATAAAATGAGAAGATTATAAGTAAAAATACTAATCTCTGTTATGTACAGCTTGGTTTCTCAAAAGTGTACAAGAGATTAACCATGTTACTTTCAAAGTTATCCTGCTTGTCTGTATTTTCTTTTGAACTTCTTTTTGTTTGCATTTAAGATTTAAGAAATGCTTCTTTTCTCCTTTTTTTTGGGGTAACCCTAATCCAATATCTATTTTATCCCTTAATCCCACCTCCCAGTAAAAGATGAAAAACATGAACTTTTTAAAGAAATAAGCATAGTCAAGTCTAACAAGTCCACAATTTGCCATAACTAAAAATGTATATCAAATTTTGTGCCTTAAGTCCATTGCTCCTCTGTTAGGCGGTGGGTAGCATATACTTCTTCATCAGTTCCCTGGAGTTATGGTTGATCATTGTTTGTAACATTTTTTAAAGCATACTTTAAAAAATTATTAAACATTTTAGAAGATATATGCATTACATTTTCTCCCTAATTTATTTTTTTAAAAGAAATATGCGTTGTTCTTTTTTTTAGTTTCAAATTCTCTCTTTCTCCATTCATTCCCTGCCCTTTCAAAAGGCAAGAAAAGTGTTAATTTTTGTCACCATCCTAGCAGGAATGCATTTATTTTAATAAAAATTATGTTTTTAAACATTCATTTTAAAAAATGGGTTCAAAATTCTTTCTGTCCCATTAGACCCTCTCTTATTCATTGAGAAAGCAAGCAACATGATTGATTATACATGTAAAATTAGGCAGAACATATTTCAGAATTGCCCTTGATCATTGTATTAATCAGAGTAGCTAAGCCTTTCACAGTTGATCATTGTTACAATATTGCTTTTATTGCATAAATTGTTCTTCTGGTTCTGTTTTCTTCATTCTGCATCAGTTCATATAGGTCTTCCCATGTTTTTTTGAAACCATTCTGCTCTTCATTTCTTATAACATAATAGTGTTCCATCACAATCATATATCACAACTTGTTCAGCCATTCAACAGTTGATGGACATCCCTCAGTTTCCAATTCTTTGCTAACATAACAAGAGCTGCTATAAATATTTCTTTAAATTTCTATTGTATTCTCTGGTTCTAAACTATCAGGGCAGTTTTACTTTATAATTTCTTGAAATATGATATTTAGGGTCCTTTTAATCATGGATTTCAGGCAGTCCAATTATTCTTAAATTATATCTCCTTGGTCTGTTTTCCAGGTGTTTTCTGGTGAAATATTTCACATTTTCTTCTATTTTTCATTCTCTTGATTTTGTTTTATTTTTTTTTTATGGCTCATGGAATGATAAGCTTCCACTTGCCCAATTCTAATTTTAAAGGAATGATTTTCTTCAGTGAGGGTTTATATCTTTTTTACATGCGGTTAATTCTTTTTAAGGAGTTCTTTTCTTCAGTATCTTTTTTTTTTTGCCTTTTTGATCATTTGACCAATTTTAGTTTTTAAAGTATTATTTTCTTTAGTATTGTTATGCCTTTTATGTTACCAAGGTCTTAATTCTCTTTTCATAATTCTCTT
This sequence comes from Pseudochirops cupreus, assembly GCA_028627135.1. Classification (NCBI taxonomy): domain Eukaryota; kingdom Metazoa; phylum Chordata; class Mammalia; order Diprotodontia; family Pseudocheiridae; genus Pseudochirops; species Pseudochirops cupreus. The sequence goes on along the minus strand of CM053580.1, from coordinate 398,283,064 downwards.
GCATCACTCTCAATTCTATTCTCAATTTTCACTCTATTACTGTTACTGCTTTCTTTAGCTCATCTAGGAATTCTTGTTGGGCTTCTGTCCAATTAACATTTTTCTTTGAAACTTTGCAAGTAGCTCTTTCCACATTGTTGTCTTCTTCTGAATTTGTGCCTTGATCTTCTGTGCCACCATAATAGCTTTTTATTGTCAGGTTCTTTTGTTGTTGTTGTTGTTGTTTGCTCATTTTTAAACCTCTTTCTTAATGTTGAACTTTATGTTACAGTTTGACTCTGCTCACCTGAGAGTGGAGTACTCCTCTAAGCTTTGAGCTTTTCTATGCTACTGTTTTCCGAGTTAGTTTTGGTTAGATTTGTAAGTTTTTGGTGCTTCTAAGTGGTATCTTCTGGGGAAAGGTGTGATCACTGTTTTCTTGGTCTGCATTCTAATCTTTATCCAAGAAAGACTCCTGCTCCCTAGCAATTACAAGCATTAGTATTTCTCTCAGCCCAGGAATGTCTTTGGGCTAAGAGATCCCAACACTGCCATTGCTATCATAGCATTCTCTGAGGCCCATCACATGGCACTTGGGCACGTGGCCAGCCACATGGACACTTGACCAGCCCCCATCCTGGGTGTCATAGACCTTTACTTCCAACTTCAGTTGTCTTGGGCTGGAAAATTGTCTCATTCTGACCTTTTGTTGACTATGAAACTCCAGAATTCAATTTGCTGAATTATTTTAAAGTTTTTTGAAGGAGAATATTCAGAGAATTTGGTTGGGTTGCTACCTTTGCCATCTTAGTTTGCAAATCAAATTTAAGGCTTAGGCATCAGTTCTACAAATACGTAATAATGCAAAACAAATTTTTGCATTAGTCATGTTCCCTCTCTTCCCCTCCACCCCTGAAAGGAAAAAAAAGGATAGAAAAAATATGCTTCAGTCTATTATGAGTTTGTCAGTTCTCTATCTGCAATTTCATCATGAATCTTCTGGAATTGTGGTAGGACACAGCGTTGATTAGAGTTATTAAGTCTTTCAATGTTAATTATCTCTATGATATTTGCTTTTATTGCATAAATTGTATTCCTGGTTTGCTTTCTTCATTCTTCACAAGTTCATATAAGTCTTCCCTGGTTTTTCTGAAATCATCTGGCTCATCATTTCTTAAAGCATAATAGTATTTCATCACATTCATCTACCATAATTTTTTTACCCATTCCCTAGTTGGTGGGCATCTATCAGTTTCCAACTCTTAGGTACCTCAAAAAGAGTTGCTATAAACATTTTTGTACATATGGGGCGTTTTCTTCTTTATTTCATCTCTTTGGGGGTATAGATATAGTAGCATATTGCTGGGTCAAAGGGTATGTACATTTTTATAGCATTTGGGACATGGTTCCAAACTGCTTTCAGAATTGTTGGATTAGTTCACAGCTTTATCAACAGCAAATTTCACATTTTCTTATATTTTTTAATCTTTTGATTTTGTTTTATTATTTCTTGGTACTTCATGAAGTCATTAGCTCTCATTTGGCCAATTCTAATTTTTAAGTAGTTATTTTCTTCTATGATGTTTTCTACCTATTTTCATAATATTTTTCACTGCTCTTATTTCTTCTCTACCCCCCTCCCCCAGCCCCTTTACTGCTCTTCTTTGGTTTTTAAAAATTATTTTGTTCTTTTTTATCTCTTTCTTTAATGCTACTAAGAATGTTCATTGGACTTGTGTTGCATCTGTATTTTTCTTTGAGGCTTTGCTTCTTTTCAAGTCATTATCTTCTTCTGTGGTTATTTGATCTTCCTTGTCACCATAGTGGCTTTTTTATGGTCAGGTTCTTTCTTTCTTTGTTCATTCTTGCAGCCTATTTCTTGACTTTGGACTTTATGTTAATATTGGGCTCTACTAACTTCTGATGTGCGTTTAGGGAGCATGTCTCTCCTGAGACTTTTTCATGTCTTTTCATATCTTTCTGCTGCTTTTGAACTTCAGTATAAGGACCTGCAAATTTTTGGTGCCTTCAAAGTGGTGTGATCTAGGCAGAGTTCTGTTCACCTCCCTCCTGAGCTAAGCTCTGCAAGTTCCTGGCCCAGGTTTGGATCTATTGGCTTGTGTGTGCTCTCTTCTTCCATTTCTGCTCCTCTATTTGGCACTCTGTGCTCTCTTTCCTTCTTCCCTCCAAAAAGGTCCAGAAAAAAAATCTCTCCAAGTGAAAGCAGAAGAATAGAGGAATGGAGATATTACCACTACCAAACTGCCACCACCAGTGGGTCAGGGCTTGGCTTGAGACTTCCAGTATCAAGAGAGGAAACCTTTGCCCTGCTGTCCACATCCCTCCATGTATCAAGTGCACTTGAACCATGTGCTAGCTCCCTTCCTCCATCCACTGTGTGGGCAAATTTGCATTACATGCAATGAAATTTTCATTTGCATTGCAAATTGCAAATTTGCGTTATATGCAATGAAAATTGTTTTACGTAAAGGTCTGTGGAATGGTCCACTTATGAAAAGTGAGAACTGTCTGGCCTTTGTTCAGTTATTTCCCAATTAATGGGCATCTACACTTTTTTTCAGAGCTTTATTGCAACAGAAATAGCTGCTAACAATACTTTTTGTATATATAAATCTTTTCTTTCTTCCTTTGATTGCTTTGGGGTATAGCCTTATTACTGGCATTATTGCTTCAAAGGGTTTGTACAGTTTTGGGGCATAGTTCCAAATTGCTTTACAGAATGGCTAACTAAATTTGGGCATATTTATTATGTTTCTTATAACCATAGGCTCATAAACTAAAAAATTTTAATCCTTTTCATGTCTTTCCCAACCCCTCAATCCTTAGGTCTAAGGATTGTCATATGGAGATGCCACTTTTACAAATCCAAAGAAGTTCTCCATCATTCACTTTCATTAGATGGCCCTTTTCTTGGAAAAATGAAACAAATAAAATTTATTTCAATAATGAGTTTGTGGGACAAATTTTGAAATTGCTTATACTACATTTATATAGAATTGAATTTGCTTATACTTTATATATAGGAGTATATTTATGGTTCAGAACTACAGAGGAGGTAAGCAGATACCAATTTAATTTACTGAAACTTTTTTTTATTACCTTTTAAAATAAAAATAGTACTCTGCAGCTCAATTCATATAAAACTATAATATGAGAAAACACCTTACTTTGATTTTTCTGAACCAAATTTGACAGGATTTAGTCTGTAACCCAGGGATTCATCTTCTTTAGCAAATATCACCACTGAGATAATGTACTTTTAAAAACTGTGTTCCAGGTGTGATATTAGATTTTTAGCTCACAAACATTAAAATTGACTTTGCCATATTTAATAAAACATATTTTCAGATGAATTGTAAATAATAATCACCTCCATAGAATGAAACAGAATTTTTGTTATTATTTTGAAAGACTGACCAAGAAAAATGCAATTTTAAACGCTTAAGGAAAATACTAAATGCAATAGGAAGAAAAGAACTCATAAAATATTGATCATCTGTTTCTTGAGCAAGCAATTTGTTCTTTTTGGGCCTTTTCTTATCTAAAAATGAAGTTAAAATATGGAACTCTAATTTTCTGTTTAGGATTTTTTTTAAAGATTATAATTAAGGATTCTGGGCTACTAGGAAACAGTCACTGTTATAATGTAGGTTTTATGTGTGTCATCATCTAAACACTTATTGTAGTCCTTTGACAAAGAGGAATAATAGCTTACAATTATATAATGCTAACATCTATTTGTATAGTACTTATGGTTTATAAAATGCTTTAAACGTAGAATCTCATTTGAACTTTGTGGTACCCTCTGAGATAAGTTGTAGAAACATTACTATCACAGGCTATTTACCAGCAGTTCCCTCTTTTCTCTTCCTTGCTTCAGATCATTTAGACACATTCCACTACTATCTCTATCTTTACTCTTGATTTAGATGAAAGGATGCCTCTTCTTCACTCCAATGTCAACTCTTCTACACGCACTCATGATCCCCTCCCATCCTTTCTTCTTCTACAGCTTAGCCCCATTATCATCCTCACTCTTGCTAACCTTTAGTTTCTCCTTATCTACTATCTCCCTGATACCTACAAATAATGTCATGTCATTCTTTTTAATTAAAACAAAACAAAAGAAAACAAAAAAAAAACTATCACTGCTGTCATCCAATATCTGTGCTCCTCTTCTCAGTTAAACTGAGTTTCATCTATAGCAGATGACTCCACTTCCTCCTCTCATTTACTCTTTAACCCTCTGAAAACTGGTTTCTTGATCACATTGTTCAATTGAAATTGCCTTTTCCAAAGTTACCAAAATCTCTTAATTGACAAATGGAATGGCCTGTTCTCAATCCTCATTCTTCCTGAACTCTGTAGCCTTTGACACTTTTGATTATTTTCTTCTCCTTAATACCCTCTTTTCCTTAGATCTTCATGATAATGTTATCTCCTAATTCTCTTCTGATATTTGACCATTCCTTCTCAATCTGTGTTGCTGGATATTAAACCAGGTTGTACTAAGTACCATGTCTTTGTTCTGGGCTCTCTTCTCTTTTCCCTCAAGTCTAGTATTTCATTAGGTAGCCTCGTCAGTTCCAAGGGTTCCATTATCAGCTGTATTCAGATGATTTCGACATCCATACATCCAGCCTTAGTTTCTGCTCTCACAGTACTATCTACCATATGTACATCCAAAACTGTATGTCCAGTAGGTATCTCAAACTCACCATGTATAAAGTACAGTTCATTATCTTTGCCCCCAAACCACATTCTTATGAACTTACCTGTTACATTCATAGGCATCACTATCCTCCCAGTCTTCCATGCTCAACCTCAGTGTTATCTACAATTCCTTACTCTCACTCCACATATCCAATCCATTGCCAGCTCTGGTAATTTCTACATTTATAACATCTCTCAGGTAAATCCCCCCACCCTTTTCCATTTATACAGCCATGCCTTGGCATACCTGCACTAAAGAAGTGCTATACTCTGAGAGTGAAGCAGATTTGCTCAAAAGACATATGAAATGCACAAATTTATAGACCTCTCCACTTCAAGTGGTAATGTGGACTATTTGAGTCTGACCTGTGGTAGAGCCTTCCAAGCTCATATTGGTATGATCACCCACAATCCAACATACTGTACTTTGACCCAAGCATAATGACAACGTTTTGGTCCTCTTCAAGAATGAAGGACAACAATGATTAAGCACCTATTATATGATGGGCACAGACTAAAAGCTGGGGATACAAAAGAAGTCAAAAGACAATCCTTGCTCTCAAGGAGCTCACCATCTAATGGAAAAAGACAATGCATAAAAAATGAAGTGAGTAGGAGCCATGGTGGAGGGGAATGAGAAGGGGAGCAGGCTAATTGTTAATGGTGGTTGAATTATGAAGTCCAGAGGAGTGCAGTAAGTAAGAAAAATATAAAATGGTTGCTCTGGGTATGTTCCTGAAATGGAGTGTCTGGGAGAAGCTCTGCATTGTCTACTCTTTACCTTCTCTATTCAGAAGAAAGGAGAGGCCCTAGAGGAAGAGAGTAACAAGGAGGTGACTAATGGACTTTTATATAGCTGAAAAACTGAAGCTATTAAAATATATTAAAGATATTAAAATGCAAGTAGCTTGCTCAATGTCACATAGTTTGTGCAAGGTGAGGTAGCTACTTACAATAGGGTGCAGTGGATAGAATGCTAGGAGTCAGGAAGACCTGAGTTCAAATCTGATCTCAAACACTAGGTGTATGACACCCCAGTCAAGTCTCTTATGGCTACCTGCCTCCGTTTCTTCATCTGTAAAGTGGTAATAAAATAAGACCTATTTCCCAGGGTTGTTGTGAGAATAAATTAAGGTAATATTTATATCACACAAATAAAGACAGCTTCAAACAATTGGAGAAATATTAATTGCTCACGGGCAGGCTGAGTCAATGTAAAATAATTGATTTTTGATTGTATTGAAGATTTTCCACAAAACTAATGTAGCCAAAATTAGAAGGAAAGCAGGAAACTGAATGAAATTTATAGCAAGTTTCTCTGATAAAGATCTACATTTTTTCAAATATGCAGGGAATTGAGCAAATTTTATAAAAATAAGAGCCATTTTCCCAGGGATAAATGGTCAAAGGCTATGAATAGACAGTCATGTAAATGCTCTAAATCACTAATAATTAGATAAATGCAAATTAAAACAGCTCTGAGGCGCCTCACACTTATCAGGTTGATTAATGTGATGGAAAAGAAAAACGGCATTTTGGAGAGGACGTGAAAAGCAAATGCGCTAATGCAGCAGCAGGAGAACTACGGAATGGTCCAACTGTTTCGGAGAACAATTTGGGATTGTACTTAAAGGGTTACAAAACTGCACACGCTCTTTGGCCCAGCAACACCTCTACTAGGGCTGTACTTAAAAGACACCGAAGAATTAGGAAAAGGACCCAAGAATCTTTAGAGCAGATCTTTCAAGGAGGAAAGGGTTGGAAAATGAGGGGAGGCCCATCAATACGGTCGTGGTAGAATACAATTATTCTGTAAAAAATGACAAAGGGGATGGTGTTAGAAAAAATGTGGGAAGACTTATCTGAACTGAAAGAAAGTGAAGTGAGTGGATCTAGGAGAATATTGTACATATAACAGCAATCTTATAACAGTCAGCTAGGAAAGATTTAATTACTCTCATCAATTCAATGATTCATGGCAATTGCAAAGGACTCATGATGAAAAATGCTAGTTACTTCCAAAGAGAGAATAAATGAACTTTGAGTGCAGATTGAAGCATAATTTTTTAAATTTAATTTTGGAGGAGGGAAGGCAAGACAATTAGGGTTGTGACTTACTAAGGTCACACAGCTAGTAAGTGTTAAGCATCTGAGGTCGGATTTGAACTCAGGTCTTCTTGACTCTCAGGAAGTCAGTGACTCCTTATTTCACTGCGCTACCTAGCTTCCCCTTCTCTTTTTCATATTTTAAAAACCCTTTTTATTTTTCTTGCACCACCCCCAACATGGCTAATATGGAAATTTGTTTTGTATGATTTTTAAGTGTATAATTGGTATTGTATTTCTTGCTGTCTCAGTGGGTGAGGGAGTGGGTAGAGGGAACAAGAAAATTTGGAACTGAAAGTAAAAATTAAATTAAATAAAAAAATTTTTAAAAAAAAAAAGATAAATATTTTAAACACTTAGAACAACCCCTGGCACATAGTAAGCTTAACTGATAGATGGCTGATCAAATTCGAACCTAGATTCTCTGACCTCAACACCATTTTACATATATTATTTAGATCCTCATAACAGTTCTGAGACAGGAAGTATAAGTATCCTTTCCTCTATTTTACTAATGAAGAAATTGAGTTTCAGGGAAGATAACCTAGTTGTATAAGTTTACAGCTAATAAGCGTCAAGACTCAAAACTAAGTCTCCAGATGCCAGGTCCAATGGTCTTCCCACCTATCCTGTATTGTGAATTGGATGCAGCTGAAAATGAATTCATCTGAATGGAAAAAAACCAAAACAAAATGAATAGCTGACAAGAGAAAGAGTTGTGGAAAAATGAATAGCCCACAAGAGAAATAGTTGGGGTACAAAGTTATGTCATAAGCAGTTATAAGATGTCATTGTCAACATAGCTATCCTATTAGAGAGGTGCATAGGTCATGATAGTATAGAACAGTGGTTCTCAACCTTCCTAATGCCACCACCCTTTAATAGTCACATGTGGGCACATCTGCATGTGGGCGGACCCGCCTGGAGACTGATAGAGGAGGTTCCTAAGACCATCGGAAATATGTGTTTTCCAATGGCCTTAGGCAACCCCTGTGACCCTTGTGAAAGGGTCGTTTGACCCCAAAGGGGTCGTGACCCACAGGTTGAGAACCACTGCTATGGAACAAAAAAGTCATTTGGGGATCACCTTTCTAATCTAGAGACATTTCTTTTGGAATCCTGTGGATTGGGGTTAATGAGACAATTTTTATTTGCACAGATTTTGTGAGATGTTATAAACTTGCAAGTTAACTCACTGAAATACCAGCTTTTCTTTAAAAAGGATTATTTTATTAAACAATCACAGTGATTAAAATAATTTATATCATGTTCTCGCATTTATGTTCAATTTATGTTGTATAGATTTATGTGTTTGTTACAACTATGCTTGTGTGTAGGTTGTGAGAAATGAGCACGGGGTGTGTAATGAAATTGGATGTTCTGCACAGCAGAAATTTCTCTAATGTTATCGCAGTTGGTTAAGGATTAAGGACTGCAACTATTTCTGACGATATTTCTAGCAGGGGAGATGTCATAATACGCATGGAATATTCTAGCAAAACTACTTCTGGAAACAAAGTATATCTGAAAATCCATCTGTTTATAATGAAGGAACAAGGCAAATGAGAGATTTACCAAACAGCCAGCAAAGAAAGTGCTTAGCTGGGCGTGTCATAAAATAACAAAGACTGATGGGAGTAAAATATAAGGATGTGATCAATATAAACTGATTAGTACTTTGCAAAAGAACTACCCTTGAAAATGTATTCTCCATCAATCAAAGAAGTAACATCACTTCAGGCTTTTCCTGACTAGATTGCTGAGTCACTAGTAAGGTGCAATAAACTTTCTTGTTACAAGAACTTAAAGAAAATCCTTATCATTATTTAAAGTTATATTAAAATACAAGCTGTGCCTACACAACACCAAAACAACTGGACAATTTGGGTCAGTGTAGTTTAAAAAGCAAACAAACTTTTCTCTCCAATATCATATAGGTAAAAATTAATTTTTATTCCCTTCGGTGGACAAGATACTGATTTTGTACAATAGTAGGTTTAAAATGGTGAACCACGTACAATTCTTTAGAGTAAAAGGCAAATACTTCATTCCTGGGAGTTGTAGTGAGATGAGATACAGTATAATGAGCAAGTGGAGAAAAGAAACAAAATCCTCAGAATGGATTCTAGGTGGGTGAGGAAGTAAAAGGGTGACGTGTAAAGGCAAACACTGGTAAATTGACTAAACTCTAGAAGGCCCATGCTCTGAGTCTGAATTTTGGTTTATTTATTTTTTCTCATGTGATATATTCTCTGTGCATTGACGAGTGGAATGGATATTTTAAGATTTGATTTTACTTGAAACAATTTAATGAATATGAATCATATACGTGAATTTGGAAAGCTATGAAATAACACGGTGAAAACAACACCTAAACTGATATTTCTTGTTTATGTGAAGAAAATACTGAAAATTATGTTGAGACCAGAGTTGAATGCATCTCATTCCAAGAGTAAGAGCGGTTTATTGGGAGCAAAGCTCTGAAGTAATCTGCATAGTAATTACAATCACCATTTTCCTAACAGGAAAATTGATGTCTCTAGTATTATCCATGGCCACATGGTGAGTCAAGGGAGCTAGGAACCAAATTCAGTCGTCCTAACTCCCAAGCTAGAGTGTCATTATTTTATAATACCCCTATCTTCTGCTCATGGGAGGTTAATCTGAAGCTCACAAACTAGGTCAGTGGGTGAAATGCGGCGCGGCTTTCTTTGTTTCAAACCACAAGTTGAAATGATGGGCTTGGCCTTGGTAAATTGTACTTGCAATTATTTTCTTAATTATAACTGCAGGGTAGGTTCAGCAGATGGGGTGTATAATATAGGGAGTATTTTTTTTTCCCCTTTACATCATGAATAGGGCAATTGAAGGTCCCCTACCTTTTCCACAAGGTACTTCTGGGAAGGTATCAGATAAACCTTCCAAAAACTTCTAAAACTTAAATAAAATTCTTATCATTATTTGAAATTATATTAAAATACAAGCTGTACCTACACAACACCAAAGCAACCGGACAATTTGGGTCAGTGTAACGATACTGGGATTTGAAGATTTTCCATGCCCCTTAAACTTGCTGACATAGCAGGAAGGGGTGGAGCAAGAGAACACCGGAACCAAGCTAGTCTCCGTGCGGTGCTGACTGGAAGCGGCGGCAGAAGCAGCTGCAGTTGCGGTGCAAACTCTTTCTTCTTTGAGCCAGCCAGAATCTCTGCTAAGGACTCCTGCTGAGGACTGCTGTATCAGCAAGCACCCTAGTATACCTAGGGTGGCTACTAGCACAGGTTCTTAGATCTGCTTTTCTAAAGGAAAGCAACTCAAAATGGGTTAACAATCTTACTTTAATCAAGCATATCATTTAACTAGTTCAGGGGGAAAAGTCAGCACCCTGAACTTCAGAGAATACAAACAGAAGTTACAAACAGAAAAACAGATCAGCAGACGGCTTCCAGCGTCTGACCATTAAATCAGTTACCTATTCAGTTACTAGAGAGGGAAGCACCAACATCTGGGCTTTTCACAGCCGGGGGGCTCAGCGGCTGCCCAGAGTCTCTTCTGGCCAAATCACACAACTCTTCTCAAA
>CM053580.1:398253782-398272165 GCA_028627135.1 Pseudochirops cupreus | reverse complement strand
CTGATCTGTTTTTCTGTTTGTTTGTAACTTCTGTTTGTATTCTCTGAAGTTCAGGGTGCCGACTTTTCCCCCTGAACTAGGTAAATGGTATTTGATTGATTAAAGTAAGATTGTTAACCCACTTTGAGTTGCTTTCCTTTAGAAAAGCAGATCTAAGAACCTGTGCTAGTAGCTGCCCTAGGTATGCTAGGGTGCTTGCCGATACAGTTTGTCATATCCTTCTCCAGTTCATTTCATAAATGAGGAAACTGAGGCAAAGAGGGTTAAGTGACTTTCCCAGGGTCACGCAGCTAGTAAATGCCTGAGGCCAGATTTGAACTCACAAAAATGAGCCTTCCTGAGTCTAGGTCCAGCACTCTCTGTCGTGTGTGTGTGTGTGTGTGTGTGTGTGTGTGTGTGTGTGTGTATGTGAGAGACAGAGACAGAGACAGAGACAGAGAGACAGAGAGACAGAGAGAGAGAGAGAGAGAGAGAGAGAGAGAGAGAGAGAGAGAGCACATAAGATTCTTTAAAAAATTTTTAAAAGTAGAGGGCCCAGAACAATGACAGTGAACAGGCCCCGCTTCTCTACCCTGGTCAGGCCACTCTGAAGTAGAGTAGTGCTGTCCCATTCCATATTAGGTATGATATTTTAGGAAAGATATTCATGAAGTAGAGCAAATCTTTCGAAGTACTACTAGAAATATGTAAGAAATTAAAGCTATATCATACAAGAATCACTTGAAGGACCTGAGACTGGTTAGCCTGGAAAAATGAAGAGTTGGTGGGGAGGGGCAGAAGGCATGATTCTTGCCTCAGTTTATCTGAAGGGCTATGTGAATGAGGGATTAGAAGTATTTTACTTGAAGTCAGAGAGCAGAACTAGGAGTAATAGATGGAAGTGACAAAGAAAAATATTTTTACTTCATTAAGAAAAAACTAATAATTAAAGCTCTCCCAAAACATCACGGACTGACTTAGGAGGAGGAGGAGAAACTGCTCTTCACAAGAGGTCTTCAGAGCTAGATGGCCATTTATAGGCCCTGTAGAGAACGTTCCTGTTCTGTACAGGTGGGACCAGCCAACAACTGAGGCCTTATCCAACACTAAGAGTCTGTGATCCGCCCAATTTTCCACTATGAGAATTCCTTTTCTCAGAGGCAAATCCCCTATCCCCTTTCTATTTGAAGTCATGCAGTCAAGAGCTACAGGCAACTTCGAAAATACAGAGAGCAGGAAGTTCCAAGCATGAGGAATAGTCTGACTAAAGGAGGAAGATGGAAACATATGCATAATACAGCACCTTTGCTTTCAACCTTTGGGGGAAGGTAAAGAGCAGGCTCTGGATATTTGAGAGTGAGAGGAAGAGAGAGAAAGAGGGAGAGAGAGAGAGAGAGAGAGAGACAGAAAGAGAGAGAGACAGAGAGACAGAGAGAGAGAGAATCTTAGAAGATGAGACACGGTGGAGAGACAACATATATGTCACATCTTCCTTCCTTCCCTCCCTCCCTCCCTTCTTTCTTCCTTCCTTCCTCCCTTCCTTTCTTTCTTTCTTCCTTTTTCTTTCTTTCTTTCTTGCTTTCTTGTTTTCTTACTTTCTTTCCTTGTCTTCTGGCAGGCAAAGCAGCATGTGGTGTCTCTTTTCCTACAGAGCCTCACACTGCTTCTGTTTCTACCTCTGCTTCTGTGTCTCTGTATGTTTCTCTGTCTCTGTGTCTCTCTTTGTCTCTATCTTATCTCTTTCCGTCTATCTCTGTCTCTGTCTCTCTTCGTCTCTGTCTCTGTCTCTGTGTCTCTGTCGATCTTTCTCTCTCTCTCTCTCTCTCATACACACACACACACACACACACACACACACACACACACACACACACACACACACACCATCCCCAGATACCAGTTCCCCATCCTCCTCAACTCAGTGCCTCAACAATGTCTAAACCCTTTCCAGTACTGGCTATATATTCTTTTATTCTCCTACTTATTAGTTGTATCAGAGGGATCAGAATTCTAATTCCCCATTGCCATTTCTAGACTGTCCATCTGCTGCCCTCACTCAATAACCTTTGCTCCCTTGAGGCCCATGCTTCTAAATGGACCACTCTATCCAAATGATAGTGTCCATTATATGTTGACCCCAAGGACAGTATCCTTCTTCTTCAATGAATTTGGAGCCTGGCTCACAGTCTTTCTTTCTACCTCAACTGTTGCCTTTATATGAGAGGACTTCAACAGATATATGGATGTTGCTGTAAATACTCTAGCTTTTGTTGTTGTTATTTAGTTGTTTCAGTCATGTATAACTCTTTTTTTACCCCATTTGGAGTTTGTTTTTTTTACAAAGAATACTGGAGTGGTTTGCCATTTCCTTCCCTAGCTCATTTTATAGATGAGGAAATTGAGGCAAACAGGGTTAAGTGACTTGTCCAGGGTCACACAGCTAGTGTCTGAGGCTAGATTTGAATTCAGGGAGATGAATATTCTCATCCAGGCCTGGAGCTCTGTCCACTGCTCCAACTAGCTGCCCAGACTCTGGCTTTACAATGATTCAATCTACTTAATTTCCATGAGGCAGTTAGGTGGCATTGTGGATAGAGTACTGTACCTAGAATCAAGTAGAATTGAGTTCAAATCTGGCTTCAGATCTTTACTAGCTGTGTGACTCTGGGCAAATCACACTCCTCATCTGTGCTAGGATCATGATAAGGCTGAAATAATATTTGTAAAATGTGTTGATATAAACCTTAAAGCATTATATAAATGCTGCTCTCCACTTCACCTCAACTCCACACAGAAAAGGTTTGATTTTTCTACTGTCCACAAGTGTTCCCCTTCCATGTTCATATATTCCAAAATACCTGGCCTGGATCATCATCTTTTTTCATTCCATCTTTCCTTCCATGTTGTGAAAGCCTAGTTTTCTATCCTCACTATGACCACCCTTTCCTCCTCCCCTCAGTTCTTTCCTGCACCATTGCCCCTGCACTGGCTACTCTTTCTTCTCTTTCCTGTCTCTTGATGTCTACACTGTGCTCTACTCTCTAATCCTTTACATCTAACCCTTGCCAAACCTAAATCCTGGATTACTCCCACCACATGCTTCTCTCATTCCTTCTCACATGCTGTTGGACAGAACTGGAGAAAATTGGGAAACCATTTCAATTAGGTTCTCAGTAAAAATTTGTTATCTAATCTCAAGTGGACCCTCACATCAACAGTGCAATTATTCTACTCTCCCACCCAACTGATTTTCTACCCCAAACTCCACAAATGCCATTTCAAACCTTGTCATCTCTTCTCAAGTTCTTCTCAAGATTTCCTCGCATCATACGTTTAACAGAGAACCTTGCCTCATGCTTTGCATAAAAAATTTGAAGCTTTTTGCCAAGAACCTGAGCTTCTCCTTTCCTTATCTCACATCACTCAGACCCCTTCCTCCACTATCTCCATTCCTGCCTCTGAGGAGAGATAACCCTTCTCCTTGCCCGAGCCGGCTCATTTACATATACCCTTGATGACTTTCTCTCCTGTCTTCTCCAACAGATCATCTTTATTATCATCCCCAAGCTCTTTTTAAGCTTCAGTTTCTCCCTATCTACTTGTTTCTTTCCCACTACCTACAAATATAGCCATGTCACTCACCTTTGGGGGGAAAAAAAAACCTCTCACTTCATCCTACCATCCCTGCCAAATATCACTCTATACCCCTTCTCCCCTTCTCAGTTAATCCCTCTGATAAATCCATCTACCATCCTCTCCTTTCACTCTCTTCTTAACCCTCTGGAAAGTAACTTTCTTGCCTCATCATTCAACTGAAACTGTCACCTCCAATTACCAACACTCTCTTTAAAAAAAAATTTTTTAATGTTGTTTTTAGTTATAAAATAAAACAAGTATTTCCATAATATAGTATAATAAAAAGATGATTGTACATGAAACTGCAAATCTACTATGCATAATTTGCTATTCCTTTCAAATATACAACAAAATTATGTATATTCATTTTTTTCTTTTGTCCCTCCTCCCTCGCCCTAGAGATAGATACCACTAGACACATATGTATGTAAAATTTACATACACACACATACATATGTGTACATATATATAGTTCTTTGTCTGGATGTGGATAGCATCTTCTTTCATATGCTCTTTATAGTTAATTTGAGTGTTTATAATAGACAAAATAACTTATTCACACAAAGTCATTCTTAAAACAATATTGTTCTTACTGTATACAATGTTCTCTTGGTTCTACTCATTTTTGTTCTCTGTTATTTCATGCAAGTCTTTTCATGTTTTTCTAAAAACATTGAGCTCATCATTTCTTATAGTACAGTAGTATTCCATCACAATCATATACCACAACAAGTTCAGCCATTCCCCAACTGATGGGCAACCCTGCAGTTTCTGATTCTTTGTCACCACAAAGAGAGCTGTTATACACATTTTAGAACATATAACTTCTTTTCCTTTTTCTCTAAACATCTTTTGAAATAGATCAAGTAGTAGTATTGCTGGATCAAAGGGTATAGTTAGTTTAATAACTCTTTGGGCATTAATTCCAGATTGCTCTCCAAAATGGCTGCATCAGTTCACAATTCCACCAACAATTAATTAGTGTCTCAATTTTTCCATACCCTTTCCAACATGTATCACTTTCCCCTTCTAACATTTTAGCCAGTCTGGTAAGTGTAAAATGATATCTCAAGGTTGTTTTAATCTACATTTCTCTAATCAATAATAATTGAGAGCATTTTTATATGACTATAAATTGTTTTGATTTCTTCATTGGAAAACTGCCTGTTCATATCCTTTGACCATTTGTTGATTAGGGAATGACGCATATTTTTATAGATTTGACAAAGTTCTTTATGTATTTTAGATATGAGACCTTTATCTGATAAACCATTTATTTAAAAAATTCCCAATTTTTTGTTTTCTTGGCTAGTTTTGTTTTATTTGTAAAAAAACACTTTTCAGTTTAAAGTAATCAAAATCATCCATTTTACACCTAACTTTGCTCTCTGTCTCTTGTTTACTTATAAATTGTTCACCTGTCCATAAGTCTGATAAGTAATATGTTTGAGCAGAGAATGAGACTGATGACTTTGCACAGCTCTGACTCACTTAAATCTTATTCACTTGCAAGTCAAGATATCACCCTCCTGATGTCATTGGTCCTCTTTGAGAATGAAGGACAAACAATAATCTATGAGTACTAGTTGCTGACCCACGGCAGACCCAACTGGCCAGGTCCAGTTGGGCAATACTCTTTCCTTTCTTCCTTCTTTCCTTCCTTCCTCCTTTCCTCCTTCTCTCCCCCCTCCATCTCTCTCTCCTTCCTTTCTTCTCTCCCTCCCTTTTTTCCCTTCTCTCCCTCTGTCCACTTGGAGAATCATACCCTTACATATGGGTGCTCTGCCAAAAGGAACATAAATTTTAATCACTTAAATCTCACAAGACAAGTTGGGGCTTATGAACTAGAGTTTTTCTTCTTTTCTTCTCATTTATTCTTTCTATTTTTTTGAACTGGAATAATTAACTCTTTTGTCCCATGTAGTTTCATTTATGATTCCTTGAAATGGAACACTGGAAAACCAGGCTTTGACAAAATGCATTCGAATTCAAATAGAGCTACTTCACCATGCCCTAAACCCAAATCACTCTAACTCTCCCTGATTAGCCAATAATAGGCCCCAACCCAAACTTACCTTGGTTGTTGTTTAGGTTTTGATGGCTCAGAGTGATTTTAAATAGCAATTGTTTCTGTTCTGGCCAGAAATTCTGATGGCCTTCCCCTTCCCAGTTTCATTTTTTTAGGTAGGCAAACTAAGCCATCTTTTGCCTCATTTTGTACTGAGCCATGTAAATGGTTGAGAATTATACTGTAAAAGATGAAATGGCAAAATATGACAAAAGGACTGAATGCGGAAGAGTAGAAAACAAGTAGAACTGTGAACCTCTAAAATTATCAGGATAAAAATGCTACCAGTTGTCAAGGCAAAGGTGTATGGTAAGGAGGACTCTGGTGAGAAGTGTAAAGATTCATGTCAAGTTTCTGGAACACGTAAGACCGTCAGCTAAAGATAGGCAGAGAGGTCAAAAACAGAAATGTATACTGAGGAATCAATCCTATACATTATAGAGGGGTATTCAAAGTGAATGATTTCATAAAGGAGGAAGCATAAAGCCAAAAGAGTTGAGGGATCAATTACAGAGACCATGGCAACATCCAAAGTAAGGGCACAGAAGAAAGAGAAAAAGGCAGTCAAGGAAACACTGAAGGAGTGGTTGATGAAGAACTTATCAAACTGAATACTACAGAGGTAAAAGTCAAGACAAGAAGGTTAAAAAGATGGGGATCAATGCCATTGAACGAAATTGAACTAGCTTGTAGTGATTACATTATTTTCCAAATAAACACACAAAATGCAAGTTATAACCAATCAGTGGTCAAGTCTGCCAACAGATCTTAACAAACAAGTGTTGGCAAGGGAGCATGTCACATATTGTTGGGAAAATGAGGTGGTATCAGCAGGTATATGTACATGCAATGACTTGTTTACATTATGATGCTATATAGTTACATGATGCAATACTACAAGATTTTAATGCAGGAAAAAACTCACAGGTTTGCAATAAATTATTTAATTTAAGATTTGTCATTTTTTAAAAATATTTTTAAATGATACAAATTTTTAAACCGTTAAAAGGTTAAAGAAAGTAGATTTCTGGGGGGACATTGAGTAATTTTTTTAAAAGAGGGTGGTAGGTCAAATAAGTTTAGGACCCTCTGTCTCAAGAGATTAAGTTAATTGTTTAGTAACAGATTAGTTTGATAGGATTCCTTTATCACACTATATTTGAGTTGCACTAGGTACAAAATACCAGGTTTAACAGATCCACGATCCTTTAAAAAGGTTTGCTATTTAAATGGTCTACACTGATTTTTTTTAATAACTCCTGAGGCTAAATCTGACTAGTTGAAGTCACTGTGGGATTGTAATCCAGAAACACAGAACTAATTTCCTTGTTTTACTTTTAAATTAGTTTTTTTCTGTTAACTAAAATTGAAATGTTTCAATTATGAATAATGCCAAGATGAATGGGTACACTTCACTGAGTTTAATGAAGCACACATGTTCTTATAAGTGTGTGAATGATTGCATGGTAGCAGAGCTCCTGAATTCTGTCATTTAATATGCTAAATTTTACATGCTTTATTTATGGCATTACTTTTAACAATCATGAGTCTTTTGTTTAATTCCATGCTTAGTTTGTGTGTTTATGTATGTCTGCATGAGGCGGACCTATGCCAAGGTCAATCACCCACCAAATGCTGGGTCTGCTTGCATTCCCTTCTCCTATATGTTCTCTAATCCATGTGGAAACAATGGGGAGGGGAGGAACAGTAGTATAATAATAAGATGCTTGCATTTGCCAAGACTTCATTGTCACACTTTCCAAAATCCTGATATTGTCCTAATGGGAACATTTGTACCTTAGTATTAATGGATAGGTCTTTATAGTCAACCACTTAGGCCAAGGTAACCTATCCCTACCTGTTCATATCCCCACATATATAATACAGAATCAGCTCTGAAGATCTGCCCTTGGATTATCTTCTTGCTCACTGTAAGCCAGAAATTTACTCTAGGAAGGGTTTCTTAACCTTTTTGTATGTGTTAAAAATCCCTTTCATGGTCTAGGGAAGTCTATAAATTGCCTTCTTGGAATAATGTTTTTAAATAATTGAGGGAAATGTTAAATTTCAGGTAGCAGTTAGAAAAAATAAAGGTGCTCGGTGATACCTTTATTAGGTCTATGCCCTAAGAAATCAAAGAGGAAAAGGACCCAAATGTAAAAAAAAAAAAATTATGGGTACTTTTTTCACAACAGGAAACTGAAGGGATACCCCTTTATTGGAAGACAGTTAAACAAAATAGCATATATAAATTTGACGATACTATTATGCTATAAGAAATAATGAAGGGCATAATTTAAAAAAAAACATGAAAAGACTCACACAACAAATGATGCAAAGTGAAGTGAGCAGAACCAGGAAAACAATTTATGTGATAACAACAATAAAATAATCAGCTTTGAAAGATCTAGTAACTCTGATCAACACAATGACCAACCTCCTTTCTTTCTTTTCTATCTTTCTTTTCCTTCTTTTCTAGTTTGTTTTTTCTTTCTTCCTTCTTTTCTTTTTTGGCCATAGCCAGTACAAAAATTCATTTTACGTGACTACATTTTTATGATAATTTTTGTTTTTCTTGCCTTCTCAAAGGGGACTGGAGGGAATTAGAAACTGAAACTAAAACTGAATTTAAAAAGAAATAAAAATTAAGTTTTCCCATCCAAGTTCATAGACACATCCTCACTGCCACCAAAATCTATCCATGTATCTCTTCATAGTCTGTGAACTTGAGCCTAAAAACTCCTGCTCTAAAGCTTCACCTTTTCCCTTTCACACTTACTCCTCAGTATTCTGCTCCCATTCTGGACATGGCCAGACTAGTCCATACTTCATTTTTAAGCACTGTTTTTAGATGATATTGTGCCAATTGTATCAAGCCCTGAAATGCCATGGAACCTCTCAAATGGAAACAGATGCTCTCAAAAAAATTCAACCTCACAATCCTCATGAGGAAAGGAGGGAAATAGAATAAGGAATGAAAAAAACACTTATTAAATACCTTTTATTTTATTTATTATTTGTTAATACATTTATTAAATGTATCAGGCTCTGCTTTAAAGGTTTTATGAATATTCTTTCATTTGACCCTCACAACAACCTTGGGAGGTTAGTACTATTATTATCCCCATTTCTCTATTGAGGAAACTGAGATAGACAAATGTCAAGGGACTTAGCCAGGGCCACACAAATAATAAATATATGATGCCACATTTGAACTCAGTTCTTCCTGACTTCAGACCAAGTGCTCTCTGCACTATGTCACCTAGTTTTTCTCTAGGAAAAAGAATGCCTATTGTGAAGACTATAATGTGCAGTTGGAGAGACGACCCATTGAAATGATCCTTTAGTACATATATCTTAGGGAGACACTGAAAATAGTCAATGTGTTGCTATCAGAATTAAATAAGAGGAAGAGGACTGATCAGATGCATTTGGGAAATTACACAGCACTTTCATGGCAAGGCCAACAAAACTTTAACTTCTTTAACACTCTCCATAATGTCTGGTCTCTGGAGACAGATCTTTTTCTTAGAGATTAGTAAATGCTCTCCTCTGTCATTCTGAAGAATTGAATCAATATTGCTTATAATAGAACATAAACATGCAAAAACACATCTGTACACAGCTATATCAACAAATAAGGCTGTTATTACTTACCAGGATACTTGTATGTCGGGCATTTATTCCCTCTCTCCTGTGGAGTTTGAGTTAGCATTTCATTTGTATAATCCCAACAAAAACAACTCTATATAACTCTATTAGACCTTTGATTTCTCACTCATTTCAAAGAACAACCCAAATACATTTTTCTGGCATTTGCCAGATAATTTATGGAACAGGATTCCCTGAGAAGATTTCTGTACATATCACTTAGCACATAACATGTCAGCAACAACTGGTCCTTGCTTTTTACTTTAGCCCCTAAAAACAGCTGTCTCCCTCTCTTCCCCCAGTAACTTTCTAAATAATTGTCCAGTTGGGCCTAAATGGATTCATAGATAAGTATCAGATAATATCCTCTTTAAACTCCTCATTAACTAAACTTAAGTAAATTGGGTCACATTCCACTCTCATTGCTTTTAACCAATTCCTTTACCCAAGGATCCTCAAGTGAGGATATGGAAATGGAGGTAACAGATGACATTTTGATCCCCACCAATACTGTCCTGAAATTCCCCCAGAGGAGAGAGCATTTCTAACACACATCAGAAAAGGAACTTTGCCCATGCAAAAAGGAAAGTCTGAGGAACTGACTCATGAGCTGGTAGACCACTATACCAATCTGGGGAGTTGCCACAACATCACCCCAGTCTGATTAGGAAGCCTCCCACATTTTCATATTCATGTCTGTAGTATATGTTTGATATTTCATGTTGTCCATGCAGGTAAGAGTACATTTCTGGAAGATGACTCTCACTGACTTGCAGAAATCAAATATGAGACAAAAGTGGGAGCCTTCCCAACTAGAGTTGGGCTCAAAGATCAATCTTTTCTCCTGTTGTGTTTTTTTTTTTAATTCCTGTTCTACTATTACTTCCTGTTAGATAATAGCCAGCTCTCTCACTAGTGAGAATAATTCACCACCACAGATTAATCCCATAAATCAGAGGTCTCCAGACCACATATAGAGATTCTGGATCCCTCCCCTGGCAATTTCCATAGAAGGACCTTCAGTAGTGTAGGAATAAGCCTTACCAGGTGAAGAGATAAGGGATAGGCATCACTGATTTTCCTGAACTTGGCCCAAAACTGCTGAGGATGAGAATCATTTTTAAATTGTCTCTGAACACGACACTTTAGTGTTCAACTGATAATGATTAAAACAAAGAGTGAAAGCCTCTAGGAAATTAACGTCATCTAAAAACAAAAAGTTCAGTTTGCAACAGACTGACAAGGAATTTATTTGTATTTAACCTACATACCCGAACAAGTGATCTGAAGACATAAGGAAGCCTCCAGAACATTGAGTCAACCCCCTGTGGAGAGTTTATGAGGAGACAGACAAGATGAGAAGGTATGGATGGGCTACAACCTGCACCTTTTGGGATTTGCCCACCACAGAGATGTCACAGAACAATAGAAGTACAAAAGTCTAGATGCTACTTTGAGGCATGTTAATGCCAGGACAAGAAGAGGGGGTACAGTGAATTTTAAGGACCGTGTATAAAGCTTTATTCTGCATCTATTCTGCCACCTTAATGCTGCCAACTCACTACCCTGTTGATCAAGGGTCTTGACTACTTGATCCATCCTCCAAATACCTATCAAAAGCTGTCTTTTCTCCCAAACACCACCCACTCGACCTGAACATTCTCTTATTATATTAGGGTCCAATAAATGGAGTCCATAACTATAATCTAAGGACAATGGTACTAGTCAGGAACCTGCTATATGGTTTACCATCTACCTACTTTGGATATTTTCCAGAACACTTGTCAACCTCAGGCATCCCTATTTAAACTGGGACCTCTGGTCAAAGTCCTTAGACATCAAAACTGTGCTGGCCCTTGAATTGTACTTAAATCAATAGTGACTGACATTTGTAAAGCACTTTTACATTTTATTATTATTTCCATTTTACAAATTAGAAATTTCAGTCTCAGAGAGATTAAGCGAATCGCCCTTTAGTTAGACAACTTGTAAGCAACAGAGAAAGGATTTGAACCCAGGTTCTTCCTGACTCCAAACCCAGTGTGCTTTCCAGTGTACACTGCACCTTAGCCTCAGCTAATACCTAACGATAGAGGCATTTCTGAATATAAGAAAGGACTGATAGCCCCATTAGCCTGTTATATTTATGCTTTAGAGGCTCTAGTTTAGCTAGGGAGTTATAGACCTTGTATCTCATAAAGCCTGGAACAGAGAGCTTTGGGCCCTGAATCCTACTGTATTTATTTAGAAAAGACTCTTCTTGAAAATATATCTCATGGAGTTATTTTGAGGATGAAGTGAAATAATATGTGTAAAGTACTTTGCAAAACTTAAAGTGCTATGTAAATACTAGGGGAGAATAGACGACTTGTGATTTAATTGTTATAGGGAACTCTCAGGTGTGGTAATTCCCTCTACTAATGAAAGTTAGAACATTTCTGCAACCTATAGACTTGGAGTTGTCTTGAGCCCTGGGAGATAAAGGGCTGAATTTGATTGCCCCAGGTCACACAACCAGAATGTGTCTGTGGTCATAGATCTTCCTGGCTTCCAAGTCATCTTTCCTTCCCCTTGTACTATGCTGACTCTCCTATATATATGCTAATTATCATGAGAAGGTGACAGCATCTCTGTGATGCTAGGATCCCAGAAGTAGCTAACAAATAAACATTTCAAAACCCTTCAGAGATTTTGTAAAGGATTAACAAAAAAAAAAAGATTTGTTTTCATACTATTTTAGCAAAGCAATTAGCAGCTTCACAAATGACAACTGTCAGCTTTAAAAAAAAAGACAAAGCCACTAATCTGAATGGCAAAGTGACCTCACAATTTGGAGTATCCTGGTATGAGGAAAATTTTCTGAGCTTTCTGCATTAAAGAACTATAGGAATAATTCTACAGAATGCAAAATAAAATGAAAAGCAATGTTTGTTGGGTTGAGTGAGGAGTGATAACCCACTTTGAGCAGTATAAATGTGCTTCTGACAGTTCATTTTAGTAGAGGGTTTTTTTTAAATATTTGATAATAGCCTTTTAAAGAAAGTCACAACATTATAAAATAATAAATTAAATAAAATTAAACTAGTATAAAAGCCAGTTTAACTTTCCATTTCATTATTTCTCCCTCTCCCAAATACAGAAGTGAGAGAATATAGATTACAACCAGGTGACCATGTTTTATTATCATATTTAGTTGTATCATTTCCCCCATTCCCTCCTCATAGTTTGACTCCATGTAAACTTTGATATGAAAAAATTATATTATAGAATAAATATGAAAATCTGTATTATAGAATAGTAGATATAGACTAAGCTTCTTCAGAGGTCATCTAATCCAAAATTCCCATTTTACAAATGAGGAGACCCCACAAATTTCTACATATTTTTGAAACCTTCACTCACAATTGAAACTAAAATTCCTTAAGCTCTGGATAGCTGACAGCACAGAAATTAAATGTTTACAATCTCTGTTGAATTGTGGCATCTCCGCACATAATTCATGTGGCTCCTATGGGGATGGACACTACAGAAATAAATGAATTTGCCACCATGGGTTGGTTTTTCCAGGAGTGATGAATTTCCAACAATCTCTCTGTCTGCTTTCTCCTGGCCTTCCTTGGGAACAGCAACATATATTTGAAATATGGTTGATTGGGCATAGAGATATAGACCATGGGACATAAGAACAAAGCAGAACCTTGCTAATACAGTACTATAGCCACAGAACAAACTAAGCAATCATTTTTTAAAATAAATGTATTCATTTGTTTTTCACATATTTATTATAATCTGTCTTTCCTATTACCTACCCATTGAAGAAAAAAAGAAAAATGAAAACCTTATCATAAACATGCTATTCCAGCAAAACAAAATCTCACATTGCTCATGCCCCAAAGTATATGTCTCTCTCTGCATTTTAAGACCATCACCTCTCTGGCACGAGGTGAGTGGTGGGTTTCATCTTCAGTCTTCTTGACTTATGCTTTATCACTACATTGTTCTAAAGTCCTTCAAAGTTTGGGGATTTTTTAAAATTTCTCTATAATGTCATTATTGTTGTATATATTATTTTCCTAATTCTGCTCACTTCATACTGCATCAGTCAATAGAGGTCTTCCCAGTTTCCTCTTCTTGTTGTCATTCAGTCATGTCTGACTCTTTGTGACCCTTTTTGGAGTTTTCTTGGCAAAGAGACTGAGATGGTTTCCCATTTCCTCCTCCAGCTCATTTTACAGATGAAGAAACTGAGGGAAATAGGGTTAAGTGACTTGCCTAAAGTCACACAGCTGGTCAGTGTCTGGGGCCAGATTTGAACTCAGGAAGAATCTTCCTGACTCTAGGCCTGACACTCTATCCACTGTGCCGCCTAGCTGCTCTTACCAGCTTCCTCTAAAGCTATCCATCATTTCTCATGACACAGTAATATTCCATTAAATTCATATACATAATGTGTTTAGCCATTCCTTGATGGGAAGACACCCCCTCAGGTTCCAATTTGGGCTGCTACAAAAATAAGAGCCACTATACATATTGTTTAACATAAAGGCGATTTTCCTCTTTCTTTTATCTCTTTAGAATATCCAGCCAGTCATTTGAGAAGTAAAAGCAAATATTCTGATAGGAAAAGTTATAGAAAATCAGATTAAACACCCTCTACATGCACTTTTCACAAATCAATAAGAATGATATCAGTGTTACATTACAACAAAGATTCGCAGGGATGTGCATAGGGAAGCATAATGATGATCACAATAAATTACCTATATAGTATTATTTTGCTTCTTCTTCATTTTATTTTTTGAAACTATGTCGCCCTATCTCTCCCAGGTTGGAAGGGCAAAAATCACTCACAGGCCCGACCCCACTGCTGATCAGCACCAATGTTTTGATCAGTTCTGTGTCCAACCTGGACCTATTCTTCACTTCTTAGATAGCCTACTGGCCCTCCATCCCAGGGGACTCACTATATTAGCTCCAGACAATGTAAACACCTGATCGGCTTCAGACCTGCCTCAGCTCAAAGCTCAAGTGATCTGCCAGCCTCAGCCTCCCCAATGGAAGGGATTATAGGCATGTGGCTCTATGTCAGGACTATACTTTTCTTTAAGAATTACAAAACCTTTTCCATAAAACAACTTGATGACATCAGTAGAACAAGTACTACTTTTTCCTTGTTTCACAGATGAAGAAACTGAGTTCCAGAGAAGTAAATGTGAATTTCTTAAGGTCACACGACCATTAAGTATCAGGGCTAAGACATAAACCTGTGTCACTTGACTCCAAGACCAGTATCCTACCTAGCTAAGGTGCTATGCTACCTTTCATAAAGTCAAAAGAGAAGCTGACAGGACAGCAGTAGTGTTCAATAAACTGAATTCCTGCAACTTCAATCTGTAAGACTTCTTAGTGTTTCTATGGCATCATAAGGATCAGCCTTTCCCTTTTGCATAGTAAGCACTAGATGATAG
Organism: Pseudochirops cupreus; assembly: GCA_028627135.1. Classification (NCBI taxonomy): domain Eukaryota; kingdom Metazoa; phylum Chordata; class Mammalia; order Diprotodontia; family Pseudocheiridae; genus Pseudochirops; species Pseudochirops cupreus. The sequence goes on along the minus strand of CM053580.1, from coordinate 398,257,363 downwards.
ATAGATAGATAGATAGATAGATAGATAGATAGATAGATAGATAGATAGATGGATAGAAGGATGGATGGATGGACAGAAAGACAGACAGACAGATAGGCAGATAGACAGATACAGAAAAATGATAGAAAGATATAGCTATTTGGATATAGGCGTATATTATATGCAATGTGCATATATTTTACCTCACTGTTGAAATTTAACAGAAGGCTTTTGTTCCTCAACAGAGAGAAGTCTTAAATGAAACATCCCCTTGAGAGACAACACTAAATCCTATTCACATTTGTGTGTAAATAGCTGATAGCAGAACCTTTCCCTTAGAGAAAGTTTTGGTCACAGGTGGTCACTAGGAGCCTAATCCAGTAGATATTGGGCTCCACGGAGTAAGGAAAAGGACAAAGATGGTGGAAGTCAGAGTCATCCTTCAAAGTTCAGCTCGAGCTTCACTGCCTACACAAGTCCTTTCCTGATCTCTCCACCTGCTACTCGCTTCCCTACCCACAATTCCTTCGTATTTACTTTGCATGTATGCTGCATGCACTTGCATGTTTGCATGTTGTTTCCATGATATTGTGGAATGTCATTGAGAGCAGGGTCTGCTTCCCTCCTATCTTTGTATCCTCCGTGCTTAGCATAGTGTCTGGAACATACTAGGCATTTAATAAATGCTTTCAGGTTTATTCATCAAGCAATCATTGATCTGGGGGTGGCAAGGTGGTTCAGTGAATAGAGAACCAGCCCTGGAGTCAGAAGGACCCAAGTTCAAATCCAGTCTCAGACACTTAACACTTACTAGCCGTGTGACCTCGGGCAAGTCAGTTAACCCCAATTGCCCTGCCTCCTCCGTCCAAAAAGCAAAAAAAAAAAAAAATTATTGATCTGCATTGTTAGAGGGAATTTCCATCCTGGAAGTATTCTACACCAGTGAAACCATAAGGCAAAAAAACAAAAAAATATGCTGTTGGATCATAAAATATTAGTGCCAAAAAAACCTTACATATTATCTAGTCCAACCTCTCCTAACCCATAAATTTACAGATAAAGAAAAAGAAGCTGAGAAAGGTTTACTACTTTCACAAGTTCACACAGAACAAGAACTGGAACCCAAGTCCACTGACCCAAAAGTTAACGATCTTCCAAGTCCCACATGCTATTGCTTGTCAGGGTTAAAAAGAATGAATTGAATCAGCGGTTCTAATCTTGATATTTCTTATGATCATAGATTTCAAGCCAAAAGGAACTTCACAGGCAGTCTAGTCCAACCTTTTTATTTTATGGATGAGGAAAATGATTATCAAAGAAATGAAATGACTTGTTCAGAATCTCAGAGGTTGAAAGCCTCAGGACCAGGGTTGAAACCCAGGTTCTCTAACTCCAAATACAACCTTCTTTCCACTCTAGCATCCTTCTCCTCTCATCACTGACAGAGAAGAAATAGTGTTTCATTACATTCCCCAAAATCTTATTTTAAAACTGTAACTGGAAAAGAAATATTATTCTACAGAGTTTTCCAATTGATTAACTTTACACTACAAAACAAAATCTTTATTTCTTTCTAGGATGTCATTATAGACTTGAAAACTTTTTTTAAACCCTCTAATTAAAATACTGTGTTTATAGTATGAGTATTTTATTCCTGTAAATGACTTTGTGATAGAAAAGAGGAAAGAAAATACTTAGAACTAGATGATTCATTATTTAGTCTGAAAGTAATTTTGAAATTGAACTTTGTCACTAGGGGGCACCTAGTGATATAAAATCAGCCTTGAGAAAAATAAAACTTCCTGACATATAAGGGAACATTAAAACATTCTGTTCCAACAGGAAGAGTAGGAGGAGAGGAATAAACATTTGGGTGTCCCATTATGGATCCAAATTTGTTAGATGCAATGATGGACTGTGACAGCAAAGAAAGGGGGGATTCAATAAAATAAGGACATTTAGGGAGATGTCAAAATAAAAGCTTTCTCTCTTTTTCTCCCTCTCCTCAGAAAGTTAATATATGTTCAGAAAAACATATATTATAAAAGGAAAATAAAAAAATGTATCATTGTTCTATCTTTTTTACAATCTACTCTCAGATTCTTTCTCACTGGCCCACTTGGCTTTCTTGAATACTTCTCTCATAAGTTATTCCTTTCTTTATCTTCTGTGTGCATTTATTTTAGTGCTGACAGTAACCTCTTCCTCTTCAATTTTCTCTTCTTCCTCTGTGAAGATCTCTTGCCTTTCATTTTTATCTCCCCTTGTGCTTAGATGGTTTTCTTTCTGGTCCCACTTCTTTCATTTGATGATTCAGGATTTGGATCACTTTTGTTATGGAAACACGGAATTATATTTCTTAGGTCACTTATGCCTTAGCTTATTTACATAAATCAAGGGATAAATCAAGAGAATTTTTTTTTCTTTTACTTATGAAGGATGGAGGATTCTTGGAAGGACATGATCAAGGACTGCACAGGATAAGAAGCAATAGAGGGGTTGTGATTTTCACTACTAGAAGAAACACCCTCAAGTAAACAGAGTTGGAAGGAACAAATAAACTCCTCTCACCTTGACTGTCACCCTCCTCCTCCAAGATCTTACTTTTAAGTTACCACTTTTATAAAAATAAGAAATAAATGCACATTAAATGGATAGAAGCTAGACCATTTATTTCATTGGTAATGAACAAAGCCCCTTTTCCAGTGCAGGATAACATCTTCTCTGCAACTTAGTCCTAGATGTTTTCCTGCAGCATTGAGTTCAAGTGACTTGTCCAGGGTCATGCATCCAATATGTGTCAGAGGTGAGACTTGAACTCAGGTCTCCCTGGCTCTGAGGATGGCTCTCTATTCACTACACCATGCTGCCTCTCATATCATACAGCGTATATCTGCAATCCCAGAACAACTGGTAAAAAACAAGCCAAAATTATTTAAAAATTAATTTTCACCTACATGACATTGGAGAGAAAAGTTTGTTTGCTTTTAAACTTGACTGTATAAGCAATGCAGTATTCACAATGCCTACAGTAACTATAAATATGCTGATATGGTTATTTATTACAAAATATAACAGGCTCTCTATATAAGAAATATAGCTAAAGCATTCATTTAAATACCAGAAAACTGAGTCCCAAAACCAGAAAGTCAAAGCCAACACAGTAGTTATGAAGTTGACACATGTAGTTAAAGTAGTAAACACCCACATTCTCCAGCCTTCAAAAAGGAACAGGCTACGGGACAGGCTACCTCAGGCAAAGATCCTCCTCTCCTCATGCACGCAACTGCTCAGCGTCCAGGCAGCTTGCTCCCAGCAGCTCCGGCCCAGTTCCCACCCCAGGCAGTTGTTATGGGAATCTGAAGATCTTCCCTGCCCCTAGGCCCTTTGCTAAAGTGCCTAAGTGACTGAGGACCCTTGGATATTTGAAAGTATACTCTGTTCCCTAATAGGCTGAATGTGGTCACGTGGAGCCTGTGGCGCCAGGCTTGTTTTCCAGGAATGCCCCGTGCCTTGTAGCTTTGTGATTGGGCAGTGGGTCTAGAGGGCTGTGACATTCTCCAAGCCAGGAGAAGGCTATATATACGCCCTGATGTGAGGTT
>CM053580.1:398164889-398253282 GCA_028627135.1 Pseudochirops cupreus | reverse complement strand
GGCAAGAGATAATTGTTACAATAGAGGGGGAGAACAGGAAGGCAAAAGGGAAAGAGTCAACCTTACTTTCACGGAATTTGGCTTAGGGAAGGAATGACATAAACTCTAAACTGGGCATCTTGCCACATAGAAGAGTAGGGGGAAGGGGGATGAGAGGTGGGGTGATGGAGGGAAGGGCAGGGTCGGGGGGAGGGCTGATGAGCGTTCACATTTCTGTAGAGGGACAAGGACAGAGTGGAGAGTGGTTGGGGGGGGGCAGGATAGGAAGAAGGGACATGTAATCCGACTCTCACAGTGTGCTCACGATGGAGAGGTTCTGTGTAATTTCACATGTTCAGCCTGTATTTGATTGCTTGTCCTTCCAGTGGGAGTGGGTGATGAGGGAGGAAGAAAAAGTATCTTGAATCTAAAGTTCTATAATCAAATGGTAAAAATATATACCTATATATATGTGCAATTATTATTATTATTATTGCTAACCACATCCAACTGGAACTTGAGATACACAGGCACTGTGGGTTGGGAGATCCATCCTGCCCTACCGAAAGGTCAGAGGGGTGAGGGGGGAAGACATAGGAGAGAGTCGATTGGGGGAGAGGGGATACACTGGGATGGCTGTTTGGGGATGGTGGGTGGGGGAAAGATGGGGAGAAAATCTGTAACTCAAAATCTCGTGGAAATGACTGATGTAAACTAAAATAAAATTTAAAAAAAAGAATCCTATTTTTTTTTTCTCCAATGTGCCTCTATTGGACACAATTTTTGGGAGCCACACCCATAAAATGTTTGGGCCTTCTAGAGGTACCTTCTGTTTTCTGAGGTCACATAAGCACATTTAAGGCTCATTCACAACACCCCACCTTCCCTATTGTACCTATGTGTGAGAAAGAGCATGCAAAGTCCAGTGATTTAATGGAGGGAATGTTCCGCTATTGGTAGCATCAATCTCCTTGGGGCACAGAAACTAGTGAGTTCAGATTCCACATTTTAAAATTACACTGAACTGCATTTTCTTAACAAAACCATTCACTGTGCTCCAAGAAATACTATGCTGTCAATATGTAAAAAGGTATTACCCTTGAATATGTGGGTCCCTTTGCTGGTACATAAACTCTGCTTCAAGATTTCCTTCATGAAGGCAGAGGAACATTTCTCAGTTCACTGACCCTAGGAAATGATTTTAAATTACCTTTACACTTATGAAATAGATGGAAAACATTTTCCAGCACTTGTAAAGGCAGTTTCAGGAAAGTAGAGGGACCAGGAGTTGGGAAACTTGCATTTCAGGCTGTTTCTAACTTCCTTTGAGGTTCTCAAATCATAGGATCTCAAACCCTATGATCAAACAATCATAGATTTTGAAAAGGAAGGGGTATTAGAGGTGATCTAGGCCAGCTCTAGTTTTAAAGATGAGGAAATGAGGCTCAGGAAAATTAAGTGACAGGCTTAAAAGGTCACACAACTAGCAGAGAGCAAAGATTCCAGTCTGGGTCCTCTGACTCCAAATCCAGCATTCGTAGCTGGTGCCTTTCTGCAGTGTTTCTGTTGGGTCTAAGCTGTTGTTCCACAGAATTCTTTTTTCTCTGAAGAAATTGACTATTGTTTCAATATATGTAATCCAAATGACTTTCATGGCACAATAAGAAAGTCTAACTACTGAAATGCTGAGGCATCTTGGGACTAGAAAACTGGTTGTGTACCTTAATTTGAATCACTATACCTGAATTCTTCTACCTAAACTGGAAATACTGTTACTTGTCCTCAACTCCACTGGGATAGGATATAAAACCTTAGTAAAAAGAGACAAACAAAACCAAGATAGTTTGCACTGGGGAGCAATGTGAAAGGAATGAAGTATCTGGAAACATATGAAGGAAGCTGTAGTGGCTGTTTGAAATCACATGAAATCTACAATTCCATAAATACTATCCAGCAAATAAAATTCTTAAAATTATAACATTTAAAAATTTGAATCTTACCTTCTGTGTCAAGGCTTTTTACTGTATACTATACTGCTTTAAACCTTTCTACCTTGGCTGTCTTCTGGAATCCAAGGAAGATGTTGCTGGGCCTTTAGCTGCTGCTGTCAGAAGATGCTGAAATTGGTGAGGTCTTGACATCACCTCTGACATTTTGTCCTTCACAGCTGGTGAATGGTGATGGAGATCATGAAGGATATACCAGTTAAAAATAATCCATCAGCTATGTCTGCTTCATGCTTCATTTGAGATTCTCAAGGGTCTTAGAATACAGGAGCACAGCAGAAGGGAGTTGAGGTTTAACCTTGAGGCTGTGATCAGTGATGACATTGGCAGACTCTATTTCTCTAGTCAGCTGAGTGATTATGCCAAGCCACCATAATAGGATCCCAGACACTCCAAAAACCTGTGAGCATTGTGCTTCTCTCTTTTTTTCTCTACTGTGCCTACCCGTGAATGTGTGTGGTTGCCAACAGGTAAGTGAAAACAAGGTTACTAATAAAATCATGCAGATGCTTGAAGTTACAAAAATTAAATGTGGGAATGTTGAAGATTGACTGCAGTTGGGAAGTGGAAAGGACAAAATGTGTTCTTATTTGCATCTTTGTTGTTCCCTTTAGTAGACTTAGAATGAAGATAGTGTTAACAGTGGTGATCAAGAGAAGCCCGAGTCATTTCCTTGATTAGGTTCCAAGGTATGAACCATTGTTGGAAGGGGGCACGTCTTAGCAGAGAGCTAGAACGTATGTTTAGCCTCACAAGAGGAGCTCTCTTCTAACAAAAGTCCACATCTTGCAATCTCATCAAGTTAAACGTGAGACCCATCATATTGATGAGGATTATGCTTCTCATCCTTGTAGCATGTGTGTTCAAATTAAGAATGACATGAGTCATAGGGAACATGGTCGTAGGGTACTGTAACGTTATAGCATATCTGGCTAAGATCTTAGCTACCTTTAGGTTAGGAGATATACTTGCTGGTGGTGGTGGTATAATTACAAGGACAAGTTGGAATTTTCTCCTGGGGCAGTGGATTCAGTCAGAAGGTCAGGGTTCAAATCTCATATCTCATTGCTCAATACCATTTTTCCAGTAGAAAAACCAAATGGTGAAGACACTTTACCATAGTTACATGGAGAAGTCATATATCCACTATAAATATGGCTAAAGTTCACATTTATCATACAATAGAGTTTTCTTCAGGTAAAGAATAGAGACAGTAGAATACATGATGATAAAGTCTCTTGGGACATTCTATACAGACATGATATATTTCCATATTTCACACATATTTCATAGCACATATATCTCAAAAGCAAGGGTGAGGAGAGGCACAGTGAGAGGAAAGTCAAGGAATCAAGGTTGTCATAAAGGTCCTTTTGCATCTTCAACTTTGTTTCCAAATCTTTGTCTTACTGGGCCTAACAAAATGATAGAGACTCAATGTAGTTCAGTAAAACCACCAATGGGTTCATAAAAGTGATTGTGAATTTTAAATTTTAACATCATATTGGTCAGGGATCAAATTTAATTCTTAGAAAAAGCTGATATTCATCATTCCTAAAGACAAAAGCATTGTCCTGTTTGGAACTGGTACAATAGTCTTGGCAAGTGGAATAATGAGTAAGGGGAATTAACGGTAAACAATGGGGGAGATATTACTTCACTATACTTCCTTTACTTGATAGTACTGCTGCCATGTTGGCATATTTATGATGACCTCTAGCAAATCAAATCTTCTCTCTGAGGCAAGTTTAATGACCACCGAGATGGATCTTGACAGCTAACCTTCCAAGATCCCCAAGGGTTCACTCACAGCAAAATCTGGCTATTCCAAAGGGCACTGGAGTGTGAGAGAAACCTTAATATTTTCACTTTCTTATGTGGGAGAGAGAGAAGCAATAGTCTACTACTCCTGTAAATAAAGTATTGTGGAAATGGATCACTGTGTAAACCTTAAAGCACTGTGCAAAGATAAGCTATTAGGGCAACTATTGTTATTATGGCTAACCATAACAGTAAGTTCTTCATAGCTGCCTGGTATGGAAGCTTAAAAAAGGTACAGTGGGGAAGGTGGTTTTCTTCTCAGATGATTTAAACTCTATGTTGCTTCTGGATAGGGAGGTGAAGTATAATAGAAAGTGGACACACATAGAATGCACAAAATTTCAGAGCTGGAAGAGATTTCAAGGGCCATATAATCTAATTGATCTCTGAATAGGGATCACTTTATGACATTCTCCCAAACTGGTCATCCAACCTCTGCTGAAAGATCCCCAGCCATTGAATGGTGACTCAGTTGCCATCCCACTTCCTCTTCATGTCCTAAGTGGGCAGAAGAAGCATAGTCGGAGTGCCAGACAGATGAACCAACACTAATTTGGTTTTTTTCCAAATTCAGAGTCTGCATATCATCTAGTAATTTTCTTGAATTATGTTGTGGAGGTGGGGTGACTAAGAGATCTATTTGGCAGACAAAAAAAGCATGAAAAAGACACAGGAAGGAACTGCCTTGGATAAACCTTATTTTTTAATTCCTATAAGGAAACATTCCAATACAGGGTATCAAAAGCACCAAGTTAGCATCAGAAAATTAGAATTTATCTTTAATAACTTTCCCTAATGTGAACACAGGGAAGTGATATCTTGCCAGTCTTATCATTAATGTTAACATATTTCCTGATTAGAAATGAAATGGTTATCTACTATACACTATTATATCACTAATTGTGCTAGGGTGGGGGGACTAATCTGAATATAGAAAAAGTCAGAGCTATAGAAAGAAATCTGTCTCAAAACTTGCACTCCACTGTTTGATCAATGTGTGGCAGAGATTGGGATCTCAAAGGCTATGTCAGGGAAGCACAGACACTCGAAGTTTCTAGAAAGCTGGAAAGGGTTTGAGTGTGGTCCTAGTCACATTCTGTGTTTACTGAGTTGTAGGTCAGCAACTAAATGATGAACTTTTTGGCCATAGAAATGTCTCCTTTACTTATCTACAGTGATGATGGTTGAGTAGAAAAAGGGAGCAGAGGGTGCTAATAATCACATATTTTTATAATATTTATAATGTATAAAAGCATTAATTGTTGGTTCTTTAAATGTGAAATTCTTGCCCAACAACCAAGTTGACACATTATTGGAGGACCTGATAGTTTTGAAATAAATGAAGACTGAAGACAAAAGGAAAGTTGTAAATAAAGGGGAAGGTGGTCCACAGGTTTTACATGGTAGGCAAATAAAGGAGTTGGCAGAATTGGTTTCATCCTTTGCCTAATGGCAACCAGAAAAAGAAAAAAAACATTGCGTAGGGCACTTGGTCATCTTTATTTGTAGTGGTCAATAGGAGCTGGAATCAAAGAGCATGAAAAAGTAGAAAAATCTATGAAGAACGTGACATTCTCTAAACAAAATCAGCATTTATATGTATATTTTGACTTTAATGTGATGATGGACATGGGAAAAACGGTGAAAACTATGTCAGAAAAATATTGTTCAGGATTAAGGAATGAAAGTGACTGAATGTTTGTATGTGCTGCCTGTATGACATGAATGCAAATAGAGGGCATTGGGCATTATAAGTACTGAACAACATCATAAATAAAGGGATTGACTATATTTTAATAGACAGCAAACTTGTTATCAAAATAATATTATTTTGAAGAAGTCAGTTGAGAGAATACGAGTGATTCTTAATGTATTCCTATTTTGCAATCTCCATTCTTTACCAGAATGCCATACATGAATCTGGTGTATCCATCATGAAAACATGAAAAGGAAGTACTTAGTAATGATCTTCTACTTCAGGTCACATCTTCACAGTCATATCACTAAATGAAAGTTGTGGGGAATATGAGATCTTGATGAATTTATTTATTGTAGATAATCGTTTTTTAAAAATTTGATGCTGAATTTATTGCCATTAACTTCCAACATCACTGATTAAAGTAATCCTATTTTTAACCCAAAGTTTAAATATAATGCTTCCTTTAATTCCTTCTGAATAATAGAATTTTAGAGATTGAAGAAAACTCCTTAATAATTCAGACCAACTCAATTTCTTTTTCTAAATATAGAATTTATTTATTTATTTTTAGTTTTGAACATTCACGTCCATAAGATTTTGAGTTTTCAATTTTCCCCCCACCTTCTCTTTCCCCCTTCCCAAGATGGCATGCGATCTGATATAGACTCTACTTATACATTCATATTAAACATATTTTCCCATTAGTCCTGATGTGAAGAAGAATTAGAATTAATGGGAGGAACTATGAGAGAGAAGAAACAAAACAAAAGAACAAAAGAAAAGGAAAGCAAATGGTAAGCTTCAATCTGTATTCAGACTCCAAATTTCTTTCTCTGGATGTGGATACCATTTTCAATGGTGAATCTTTTGAAGCTGTCTTAGATCCTTGTATTGCCGAGAAGAGCTAAGTCTTTTAAGGTCAGTCATCACATAATGTGACTATTACTATGTATAAGATTCTGGTTCTGATCATTTCACTCAGCATCAGTTCATACAAGTCTTCCCAGGTTTTTCCGAAGCCTGCCTGCTCATCATTTCTTATAGTACAACAGTATTCCATTACATTCATATACCACAACTTGTTAAACCATTCCCTGATTGATGAACATCCCTTCAATTTCTAATTCTTTGACAATGCAGAAAGAGTTGCTACAAATATTTTTGTGTGTGTGGGTCCTTTTCCCATTTTTATGATCTCTTTGGGATACAGACCCAAAAGGGGTATTGCTGGGTCAAATGGTATACACAACTTTTTTATGGTACCTTTCAGCAAAATATATTTTCCTTCCTTATTTATTTTAATAGCATCTATTTTTGCTTTTGCTTTGTCTGAGATCAGGATTGCTACCCCTGCTTTTTTTTTACTTCAGTTGAAGCATAATATATTCTGCTCTGTGTGTATCCTTCTGCTTCAAATGTGTTTCTTGTAAACAACATGTAGGATTATGATTTGTAATCTAATCTGCTATCCACTTCTCTTTTATGGGAGAGTTCCTCCCATTTACATTCATAGTTATGGTTACTATCTGTGTCTTTCTCTCCATCCTATTTCCCCCCTTGTTTATGCAGTTCTCTCTCTTTTCTCCCTTTCCTTTGTCACTAGAATTTTGCTTTCAACCCCTGCCTCCCTCAGTTTGCCCTCTCTTCTTTCAGCCCCCTCCTTTTTCTTCCTGTTTACCCTTATTACTTCTTCCCTCTCTTCTATTGACCCCTTCCCTTTTCTTTTCCCTTTCCTGTCCTACTTACAATAGGGTAAATTAGATTGCTATACCTAACTGATTATGTTATTCTTTCTTTGAGTCAAATCTGATGAGAGTAAGGTTCAAATAAAGCTCATCTACCTCCCTTCTTTCTCTCTACTGTAATAGGTTTTTGTGCCTTTTCATGTTATGTAATTTACCCTTGTCTGTCTTCTCCTTTCCTCTTCTCTCAGTACTATCCCTTTTCATCATTAATTAGATTTTTTATCATCACATCAAAGTAAATATATACACATGCCTTCTTTCTATGTATACCCCTTTTAAATGGTGTAATAACAATACAATTCTCAAGAGTTACAAGTATCATCTTCCCTTGCAGGGATGTAAACAGTTTGCCCTCATTAATAACATGTGCTGTTTTTTCTTTCCTGTTTGCCTTTTCATACCTCTTCTGAGTCTTGTATTTTGAAGATCCAATTTTCTTTTAAACCCCAGTCTTTTCATCAGGAAATTTTGGAAGTCCCCTATTTCATTCAATGTCCATCTCCTCCTCCAAAAGATTATGCTTAATTTTGCTGGGTAGTTGAGTCTTGGTTGTAATCTTAAGTTTCTTTGCTTTACAGAATATAATATTCCATGCCTTCCAATTGTTTAATGTAGAGGCTACAAGGTCCTGCATAATCCTGACTGTGGTTCCATGATATTTAAATTGTTTCTTTCTGGCCGCTTTCAGTATTTTATCTTTGACATGGTAATTTTGGAATTCGGCTACAGTTTTCCTTGATATTTTCAATTTGGGATCTCTTTCAGGAGGTGATTGGTGGATTCTTTCAATCACTATTTTACCTTCTAGCTCTAGGACCTCAGGGCAATTTTCCTTGATGATTTCCTGAAAGATGCTGTCTAGGTTTTTTTCTTTTTTATTATGGTTTTCAGGTAGACCAATATTTTTAAAATTGTCTCTCCTGGATCTATTTTCCAGATCAATTGTTTTACCAATGAAGTATTTTATATTTTCTTCTATTTTTTCATTCTTTTGTTTCTGTTTGACTGATTATTGATATCTCATAGAGTCATTAGCTCCCACTTATGCAATTCTAATTTCTAACAAATTGTTTTCTATTAGATTTTGTATCTCCTTTTCCATTTGGCCCAGTTTACATTTTAAAGAGTTCTTTGGTGAATTTTTATGCCTCTTTTTTCATTGGCCAATTCTACTTTTTTAAGGAGTTGTTTTCTAAGTCAATTTTTGTCCTTCCTTTTCCAAGCTATTGACTCTCTCTTGCATACCTCTCATTTCTTTTCCCAATTTTTCTTCTACCTTGCTTATTTGACTTTTAAAATCCTTCTTGAACTCTTCCAAGAAGACTTTTTAGGCTTGAGATCAGTTCGTATTCCCCTTTGAGGTTTTGGATGTGGGTATATGGATAATGTTGTCCTCTTCTGAATTTGTGCCTTGATCTTCCCTGTCCCTGTAATAAGAATCTATGGTCATTGTCCATTTCTGCTTTTTGCTCATGGTGTTTGCTTAATTCCTGGCATTTAGAGTTGAGCTCTCTTGTTGGAGTGCAGGGGAGAGTGACCCAAGCTTCTTGTGCTGGGAGCCTGGGACCTGATCACTAGCTTTGTGTGCTGGCAGCTGGAGGCTGTAGGAGTGGGGCAGCTTACCCGATGCTGAGCTGGGGTCAGCAATAGTGGAGCTCTTGGGGTGGGGGTGGGGAGTCTGGCCCCTGGAGGATGCCTGCTCACTTGGACCTTGCACTTGAATGTTTGATTGCTGGAGGATGTCTGCTAGCCTGGAGCTATGCTTCCTGGAGTTGTGCTTCCTATAGTTATGCTGAAGAGAAGGGAGATTTTGCTACTGGAGAATGACGGCATATGTAATGGTTTTCTGAGCCAGTGTCTACTGGTTCCCATGATTGTACTGAGGCACTTGGGGGTCTTCGTGTTGGCACTTGCGTGCTCTACCACCCTGGGGTTCAGGATCTCCTCTTGATTTGCTGAGGTGTGGCTTGCTGCTGGCTGCTGGGATGCCTCCTGTCCTGTACTGCTCCACCCTTCCCCAAAGAGGCCTTTCCCATTAATCCCCCAAGCTTCCTGGGCTGCAAGATTTCTGCTCAGATGCTGGCTCAGATGTTCCAGGGTTTTTCCTGTGATGATATTTTTCTGGACTTTGAGAAGTCAGTAAGGGAGGGTGAGAGGGACTTTCTTCTTACTCTCCCATCTTGGTTCCCTGAGACGATTATTTTTAAAAATTCACTCAGTTGATCAAGAAAGACTTGAAGTTTCCCTATAATAAGGCATTACCTATTTGTATGTTAAGATCGTATAAGATTACTTTAGAGACACAACAATAGTGGAAACTTTATTCAACTGTTCCTACAGATCAAATAAAGAATCAGAGAGAGATTCAGATACTCCCCAAATGTATTCATCACTGCCATGGAACAAGTATTGCACAGAGACCTATAGATGGTGGTGTCTTCCAAATGTTCCTGTTTTCAGGTGACATTGTGTTGCTTCCATCAAGCTTTGGAAAATCACAGATTTCAGTGAGGTTCACTACTCAAAATTCAATTCACAAATGAAAAAGCAAATTCATAAAAAATACTTATTTCCCAGACTATGAAATGCAGTTGAAAAGTAAGCCATTGAAAGAAATCTATCAGTAAATATATCCTAGATACATACTGCTAATGGACAGAGAGCTAGGACCAGGATTGAACAGGATCTTAAAAGAGAATGAATGGGATTGCAATCGGGGAAGCCAGATGGCACAGTGGATAGAGTGATGGCCCTGGAGAACTCCTCTTTCTGAGTTCAAATCTAACCTCAGACACTTACTAGCTGGGCAACTCACTTAACTCTGTTTACCTCAGTTTCCTCATCAGTAAAATGAGCTGGAGAAGGAAATGGCCAACCACTCCAGTATTTTTGCCAAGAAAACCTCAAATAGGGTCACGAAGAGTCAGACATGATGGAAACAACTGAACAACAACAACAACAACAACAACATGGAGATGGTAATAGTACCTAGCTCCCAGGGTTGCTGTGAGAGCTAAATGAGGTAATAATTGCAAGTGCTTGGCATGGTGCCTCGCACAGGGTGTGAGCATTATAAATGTGAGTTATTATTAATTATGATTAATCAGTTAATTGTGGAAAACCTGTAATGCTTCCATGCTGCTCTCTGACACAAAAGCCCATCGCTGAGACTTTGCTGCTGCTTCTACATGGATATGAATTATAGAAACATCAAAATGCTGAATAAAAACAACATAAGTCTTTATGAAACACCTACTATGTGCTAATCACCAAGGATATGATGGTCAAAACAAAATTGTTACTGCCTTCGTGAAGTTTATGTTCTATGGAGAGAAATAATCCTAGACACATAAGTCAATGCAAAGTACATACCAAGCAAACATGAAGCTGTTGGGTCCCCCTTTTGCCTCTAGAATTAAACACACCCCTCTGTCTGACGTTTCAAGCCCTCGACAGTGAGATTCAGTTCTCCCTTTGTAAGCTTACGCACCCTGTTTCAATCACACTAAGCAACTTTCTGTACTTTGTAAATGATAACCCATCTCTTCTCCTTACGCCTCTCCTGATTTTCCCAGTTGCTAGCACCTCCCCAAATTATTTGGGATATATTTTCAAGTATTTTTATATTTTATATGATTATATGTTTGTATTTTTATCAAAATTGCAGATAGCTTAAAGAACAATGGAATTACACGTAGTGGACATTACTTGGCTACAGCATATCACCAAAGATAATGCATGTAAGAGGTGACGTAAAGATATCTTTCCCAGGAGACAGATAAACAGAAAGGAAAATGGGCCAGTCCTATGAAGAGAGTAAGGGATAATAAATGGATAGCCTGAAAACTACCCTCATACTACAGAATGTTAAAAGGCCTAGAACTCTAGCACATGGATGATCAAGCAAGACAGGGACAGGAATATCAGGGCATGATTAGGGGTGCATGGGTCTTCGTCATTACCGACAGAGGGCATTCCCACATTAATGGGATCTCAAAGGAGACATACCAGTGACATCTTATTGTAGCACAGGAACAAAGGAAGTTTTGTCACTGTCAGTGATTTAATTTTTCTTTCTGCTAATGAAGTATTTCCATCCATGTTTACTTCAATAATCAATCAAAACAATTTGTGATTGGAATCATTCATTTGTGCTGAAATTATATGAAAAGCCATTAAAATGATATAAACTTTTAAAACAGACTGTTCTCTATAATTTGCCGAATAGGCTCTTATAGAGAATCCAGTGGTAACTTTTAGGCCAGGCCAAGATGAATTATCCCAAATTCTGAATTAGTATAAACATATTTCTTTGTTGATGTGGACAGTTTGTGGAAACTCATATGGGAATGAAGTTCAAATTCAGATATTAAACATTAGATATAGAAAAAAAGTAAAATATCCCCAAAATGAACTCATATACTTATCCAGACGGCTCATTATATCTAATATCACCTAGATTATCTTTAGTTTTTCTGTTTCCTTTTACTTTACAATCTTCAAGTTACGCTTTCTTCAGGGCTTGCAGATAACCTGGTTTTATCTACAGTGCCACCTCCTTAATCCAGCTCCCTTAGGAAGGCTAAAATCATGATTTCAAGTGACAAAACAGCACTGTAAAAGTGACCTGAAAGACCAATTATGATCATTCTTAGCTGTAACTATCTGTGATTCAAATAGTATTGAGACTTTACTCACTGATTCTGGGTGCAGGCTGGAAGTAGTTGGTTGTCCTCAGTTCTGAAGAGAAAGGGAAAGAAAATCCATATATTACGTTTGTGAAGCACTCATCTCCAAAGCAAGCTAGAGAAGGTTCCCCTACTGCACAGAAACACAATGACAGTTAAAAAGAAGGAAAGCAGGAGGAGAAGAGAAACAGGAAGATAAAGAGAATTAACCAACTGTGTTTTTCAGCTAATTCACAGAAGGATATGAGTTTTATGTTAATGTTATTTACAAGGCATGGGATAAATGAATCGCAACTTGGAATCACAGAGTAACAGAAATGGAAAAGCTAGATAAATGACAGATAAATACATTTCTATTATTATCGTTATTATTGGCATAGAAATTCACCCAAACCTCCTTTGATAATCTAGCAATTTTTTTTTTTACTCTAGTTATTCAAGAACCTCAGGACATCATTTGTTTAGATCTGTCTTCCTAAAACAATTTTGTCAGGTTGTTATTTCTTCTCTTATCTAATATTTCTAGGCACAAAGATAACACTATGTAATAAGAAAACAAAACAAAGCAAAGCACTGGACATGGATTTGGAAAACTTGAGCTTGAGTCTAAAGTTTTCCAATTTATTAGTTGTGTGACTGTGGGCAAATCACTGAAATTCTCTGGACCTTGACTTCCTTTTCTGTGAAATATGGATACTAATGCTTTACTCAACAATTGTTCATTGAGTACTTATATGTCAGTAGATTCTGGGGATAAAAATACACTAGGATTATTTAGTTAATAGGCCTATTGTGAGGTTAGAACCTTGTAAACTGTAGATATGTAGAAATTGGAGCTATTATTATTATCACTATAGTTATTCTTAAATAAGTTTCCCCTAAGTTTTCTTTGATAGACCAGTGGTTTATTTATTTATTTATTTTACTCCAATTGTTCAAGAAATAAAAGTTTTTTCCCCCCTTCTGGCATTTGAACTCCTCATTCCATAGACCAGTGGTTCTCAACCTGTGGGTTATGTTCAATTTGTAACAATGAAAATACATCCTGCATATCAGATATTTACATTACTATTCATAACAGTAGCAAAATTACAGTTATGAAGTAGCAACGAAAATAATTTTATGGTTGGGGGGTCACCACAACATGAGGAACTGTATTAAAGGGTCGCGGCATTAGGAAGGTTGAGAACCACTGCCATAGACCTAGAGAGCAAATCCCTCAATATTTTCAAGGCAATAAAGTCTCACTTTGGCCCTCTTTTCCTAGACTAGAAAACTGCGATTCTTATAAGCTTTCATTGGAGAAACAATATTCTGTCTTGTCAAAAACTTCTATTCTCCTGATCATACTCACTCTTTTTACATCTTTGTGACCAAAACTGGTTGTTGCATCACAATAGAAGTAAGACCTCTGTAGTGGAAGAGTTACTTCCATATTCTTGCATGCTATACTCATTATGTCCCAGCATCATGTTGGCTTTTTTTTTTCCCCAACAGCACAACATCCTAGACATATTTAGCTCTGGTCAAATATAACATCCATTCTCTGGTCTTTCTTCCTATATAATGCTTAGCTAGTCTTCTATTAACCTTATATTTGTCCCATCAAATGCCAATCTATACTTGTTCTAATCTAAAGATATTCTGGTTGTGAAGGAGGAAGAATGAAGGACTATTTTTCAAGTTTATCAATGCTTTTTTGAGCATTATTGTTATATTATTTTTATTGCAGTGTTGCAATATAATATGTTTTGATTATTCTTTTTTATTTCTTCTGATTTTGCTGTGATTTCACCTTGCCTATCTGCCTTTCTATTGATTTGATTTCTCCTCCCTTTAATCATATTAGCTAAAGATTTATAAATTTTATTTGTTTTTTCAACCCAAAGAACCAGCTTTTGTTTTATTGATCATTTCTTTTTTGCTTCTAATTTGTTTCCCCCCCCAATTTTAATATTTCCTTTTTGGTGCTTATTTTAGGTTTGTTTATTTGCTGATTTTTCCAGTATTTAAGACTTCATATTCAGTTAATCTTTCCTTTTTCTATTTTGTTAACATATGATTATAAGGATATGACTTTTCTCCCTGAGGATTGCTTTAACTGTATCCTGAAAATGTTGGTATGTTATTTGATTATCATTTTATAATTATTATTTTATTTTATATAGTTATTAATTGTTCCAATGATTGGTTTATTGACAATTTATAATTTAAGATTTCTTTGTTAAGTCTACATTTGGGTCATATCTTTTGTCCCTGACCAATTTCTATTCTTATTGTAATATGGTCTGTAAAGGATGTATTTACTATATCTGTCTTTTCAAAGTTCTTTATAATATCTCTATACCCTAGTAGATGGTCAATTTTTTAAAAGTTCCATGTAGTGCAGAGAACGATGTGTATTCTTTTCCTATCTTATTTAGAAGATGCCACAACTTTTTTAACTTTAGTTTCTCTAGAAATTTATTTAGTTCCATATCCTCTCTTTTATTTATCTTTCCATTAGATTTATCCAAAACTGATTGAGGGATATTGACATTTCCTGGCACTATTGAGTTACTTTCTATTTCTTCTTGAAGCTCAGATAATGTTGCCTTTATGAATTAGGGTACTAAGGCATTTGAAACACATGAGTTTACTACTGATATTGGTTTATTGTCTATGATTCCTTTGCATATACTATAGTTTCCTTGTTTGTCCCTTTTTTTTTGTTTTTTGAATGTTTGCTTTTGCTTTATCTAATGGCATGAGGGCAACACTTGATTTTTTTGGATTCATTTAGTGCATAGTAAATTTTTTCCCCATCCCCTTCACTTTTTTGGGTGCATATTATTATTTTTTAAAGGTGTTTATTTTAAGCAACTGATTTTCAGATTTTGTTTTCTTATCAATCTGTCACTCTTTTTCATTTAATTGGATTGTTTAATCCATTTAAATTCAAAGTTACAAGAGTTATTTTTTCCTACCCATCTGTCTCTAAAATTGTTTTTTCCCCCAAGTTACATATTCTCTTCTCTTCTGCTGTACGCACAGTTTTATGTTGCTTCCATGACTTTACTTTAATCTTCTTTCTAATGGTGTTCCTGTTCCCGTTGACTTTCTTCCTCTTACTGCTGATCGCTTCTTATTTGTTACCCCTTTCCCTTTAGGGTTTTGTTTATTTGTTCATCTCTCCTGGTTTTATTTGGTTATATATTTCTTCCCCTCTTTTTTCCTCCAAGTCAAATAGATTCCCCCTGTCCTGTCCTTCCTTTCAACTAGTCTTCTTCATTAGTTTTCAGAATTTTATTTTTGTACCCTTTTCCAAAAAGGATTTCTTTCACCCTCTTCATTATCCATCTTTTCTTTCTATTTGCTTCAGACCCTAATTCTCTGATTCATGAAGCCCATAATTATCTGGTCTTAGTCTTTTCTCTGTATTCTTTATAATATAGTCAAAACTTTCAAGATCTCAATTCTAGGCTCTACCCTCTAGGTACCTCCTGCCATGGCCTTGTAGGGCTCACCCAATAGATTCACATTTTCCATTATGCTTTGCTCCTAAATGTAGGTGTCAGAGATGACACTGCGCTATGGTCAGGCTCCTTCCTGTCCCCTCCCCACTGACATATACCCTCTTTTATTGACCCTTTTTCTTCGACATTTGCATGGAAATCTCCTTGTGTTCATGCTCTCCCAGTCCTCTATGTTGCAATTGCCCCTAGTGGTTCCAATCTCCCCTACCTCCCAGGACAAATAAATTTTTCAGGGATCAAAGCTCCTGGGCCTCATCCAGTCTAAAGTTCTCATCTCCTTTCACCCACAGGAGTATTCACCAGTTGGATCTCCTCTCCCACCTCCAAGGTGAGACCACCTTCCTTCCTCCCTCTCCTTTTCAATCTTTCCCCTCTCTTCCCCACCTACTTTTCTGTAGGTTCTTCTTGTTCTGAGACCACAGAGATCACCTTCCCTTCATTACTAGCCCTTGATTTCACTCAGACACATCCCTCCCTCCTCTCTACCCTCTTTTTACTTTTCCCCTTTTATGTTTTCTCTCATGTTGTAATGTAGTTTCTCAAAAGTGGCATTCACCTCTACTCAGGACATAGGCAGATTCTGTCCATAATGCCCCTTGTCTGCCTCTTCATTAAATGTTCCTTTCACCCTTGTTTCCTTGTGGACGTTTAGAAAGAAGTTTCTTATTGGCCTTTCTGTTATCAGTCTGTTGCTGTTGCTGTCTGCATTTATTCATTCTTTCTGCAATTCTGTTGTTTGGGGTAATTGAGAAGTTAATAGTCTCTTCTGTTCTGCTTTTCTTTTTAAAAATAGTTCAAATTTTTATTATTGAATGTTCATTCTTTGTCCTGTATGGTTAAACTCAGATTTTCAGGACATGTCACCTGGGTTGTATCCTGAGCTCCAATTCTCTTTGGAATACATTATTCCATTTCCTTCTCTTTTTTTTCTAGTGGTTACAGACTAGTTTTGCATTATTTGAATTTCTTTTCCTTTGCATTTGAGGGGCTTTCTCATGATGTCTTGTAGAACCTGTTTCTGAAATGAATTGTTAAATTTAATCACTATTTGCCTTTGAATTCACAGCCTTGTTTCCCACCCCCTTCCCCTTTTTTTTCTTTTCCTGCAGGCAATTTGTGACTTCTTTCAGGTATTTTTCATTTTCTGTGTCAGAAAATTTGGGTAGGTTTTTTTTTTTGTATTTTTCCTTTATTACAGTGTTAAAGTTTTTTGTCCTGCTATGTTCTTGTGGGATAGACTATCTAGGTATTGTGCTGGCATAGTAAGCAGATTTTCTTTTGATGTTTTCTTTTTTTTTTGCTTCTTTTTTTCAAGGTTGTCCTTCACTTACATGTATTTCATTCCCAATCTATTGTTCTTTCTTTTGTTTCTTTGGTGAAACTTAACATTGACGATCCAAGTTTTTTCTATTCTCTTCATTATTTTTGCTGTACTGGACATAAATCCTACTCTTCCAATTCTCATTTTTTCTTCTAAAAACCTCAGGAACAGCTTAATATGGCTCCATTTTCTCCTCAAATTCCACAGGGTCCTCTGGCTCATCAAGTGTTGACTAATTTTCTTTAATTTTTTACAGCATTTATTCAGAGAAGCCTGAACTGGTTTAGTATATCCACAGGACATATGACTTTCTGTTCTTACTGTTTTTCCTATCAATTTATCTGTCTATGTTCAAAGTCTTTGAGGTTTCTTCTTGAAATCTTTTGTACTTTCAATTCTTCCTTCCTCCCCTTATTTTCCTTATTGCTCACTTCTCTGCACTCTCTCCTCTTTCATTGTGGTTTTCATGGGGGCTGGATCTCAAGCATCTCAGCCTCCACCCACCTGGTTATTCCATGGTTCACCAGCCCAGTCTCTGCTTCAAGTGTCTTTTTGGCCCTACCTGGAACACAGTGTTCTTTCCCTCCAGCTTGGAGGACCTCTCCACAGCACCCCCACATGCCTGGTTTTCCATACTGGTAACCTGTCTCACTCCCCCTATTCCTTAGTTCTCTGGTCCAGCACTGGCAATTCAAAGTCTACTTTTCTTGTTCTTGGCAATTCAGAGCCTTGCAGTGCTGGACCTTTTGGGTTGCAGGCCCTGATATACCACTATTTTTAATGTTCTATGACCAAACTGACTATCAAGGCTCTAGCAAACATCTACACGCTGGAGCTGTTTTTCTTATGGCATCTGAAAGATGGAGAGGGAATGGGGTATAGGAATGGGTTGTAATGTAGGCCTGAGTTGTATCTTTGGGTCTGTTAGTGTGTCCCTGTAGCTAGTAGTATGGGAGGTAGAGGAGGGGTTACTGAATGAGCTTAAGGTCAGTAGGCATCAGTTCTTGGGTTTGGGGGTAGGGCTTATTTTCTTTTGGATACTGGGTATCCAAGACCAAGGAAACAGATGAAATTGCTTTATCTTTGGCACAAGATTTCTTCTTTGAAAAGATTTGAGTACTATGGGAATTGGGAAAAAAAAAGTCTAGTTCACCCTCTTGTTGCTCATGTGACCCAGAAATGGATCCATAAGCATGTATATCTTCTAGTGAAATTTCATTAAAGAAGATAATGCTGCACGAATTAAACACCACCACTAGTTTTTACTGAACTGTGGACATTTTAGGACTTTGCTGACAATGGTCACAGAATCTTAGAATTGGAAAGGGCCTTAGAGGCCATGTAGTACAATACCTTCTTGATTAAGGATCCCATCTACAATATACCTGATCATCCAGCCTCTGTTTGAAAACTTACACTAAGGGGAAGCTCATTACCTTTCAAGGAGGCTTCTTCTACTTTAGTTAGCTTAAATTATTAGGAAGTTTATCTTCACATCAAGCCTCAATTTGCCTCTTTAAAATTTCAGATCATCACTCCTTGTTTTACTGAAATAAAATAGAACAAGTCTATTTGGTCTTCCCAAATGATAACTCTTGAAAATATTTAAAATAGATGCCATGTCCTCCTAGTGGTTTCTCTTTTCAATCCATCAAATCAGTCAACAGATATCCATACATGGCTAATTATTTACCCAGGCCACATTTTTCTGGGCCAACGTATAGGGTCCTAGTGATACACAAGTAAAACTGAAATTGTCTCTACCAAGTTAAACATCCCTACTTTCCAGTAACTCTCATAAGGCAAAATCTCAAAGTCCTGCACCATGCTTGTTTCTCTTCTCTGGGCACTATTCATTTTATCAAGGTCTTTCCTAAAATGTGATCCCCAGAATGTAACAATACTCAATTGTGTATGTTTACTGCATTGATTTCAGACAAGCATCTGTAGCTTGTCATTCCTCTTTGGGGTTAAATGCTTTCCACAACTTAAATTTAGGATACCTGACAGGGATTGTGAAATTGAAATAATAAACAACCATGAAAATAGCTTACATTCATATAACACTTGGTGGTTTACAAAATACTGTATATACATTATCTTATTTTATCCTCTTGACAACCATCAGTGATAAGTTGTGCATGCATTATTTATCACCACTTTAAGGATGGGGAAACTGGAGCCCAAAGAGGTGAAATTACTTACCCAAGGTTATTCAATGCCACAGCGAGGATTTCTATCCACATTAATTTACAGTGATAGAAATATGAATAACATTGGAACTAACTGGATACTGTAACATTTCATAAGGATGAAATTCTTCTAATGATTGCTTGGCATATATGTCATTCAAAATTCCACGGAGTCACAACCGTACTTGCTTTCTTATGAGTGAAATGAGATATACAAAGCACTGTAGTTTTAGCTACTTAAAGGCATGGACGGTGCTTCTCCACCTTTGATGAATTGCACAGTGCCTGGCACAGTGCTCAGCCCAGGGCTGCATTTAATAAATGTTGACCAAGTTTGACTCAGAATCCCATATTAAATGCCTTTCAATGCCATTGAACTGCCAGGTATGAAACTTTAAAGGTCAGTTCTCAAACTGCCTTAGATAGTAGGATCTTAACTGGATTTAGACAGAGCTACTTACATTAATGAGGTTTTGAACACTGTGTCCTGTGTACATGCCTTGTACTCAGTAGGTGCTTGATAAATGTTTGTTGAATTTAATTATTCATGTGATCACAGTGTGCTCAGAACTCTGATGACTGTACTAAACATCTTCCCCATTGTCCTTGTAATTTAGTAGTGTACATAATCAAATGAGAAAGGGTTCTTTCTCCTTTTTCTCCTCTACTCTTTAGAGGCTCTGAATCATTTTTATTTTCTGAAAGGAAACACATTTCACCCATTGGAGCTTCCAGGCAGCTGCATAATAAGGAAATAGGTATATAGTGTTGCTGGGAAATCAATTTTTGAAGTCAACATTTTCAGTGATTCTCATCTTGAGGTTTAGAGAGCATCACGCAGCATAAATGAAGCACTGATCTCAGAATCTCCAGGAGCAGGAGAGTACAAATACGAACATTTTGTATTGATTATACCATACTGTTTTTTAGAGGAACTGAAAGCACCACTCTCTTTGCTTTTC
The DNA here is from genome assembly GCA_028627135.1 of Pseudochirops cupreus. NCBI lineage: Eukaryota > Metazoa > Chordata > Mammalia > Diprotodontia > Pseudocheiridae > Pseudochirops > Pseudochirops cupreus. The sequence continues at coordinate 398,233,354 of CM053580.1, read as the reverse complement.
CTCCATGTATATATCTAGAAAATAGATAAGTGGACTATGAGATAGACATTTTAAGAAAAAAGAACACACAACAAAGAAAAATCCTGAAAAGAAGGAAAAATCCTGTGGTTTTTCTGGACCTGAAAATAAATTAGATACTGGGGGTGGCACACAGAAGTGCCCCAGAAAGCATTCCTTATCTCCCAAATAACCTTAGTGGAAATAGATGGAGAACACTAGCATGACTATATGTACCTACTGTTTTAATGAAAAGGGCATTTAGGAGGATTCTCCAGACAAGGATTTCTGCTGTAATATTTAAATGTTATCATAGAGACTCTAAACCAGGGCTCCTGTGGATCCCTGGTCCCCACCCTGGTAGGCAGGTAACCTATCTTGCAGCCTTTAGCAGTCATGTTAGCACTGGATGCTCACTATGTTGGGCAAGATGCAGGGCTTACAAGAGACCAAGGTTGGCTGCTGATGAAAGTTTACAGACTGACCAACTTCCAGCTTCAACATCATCTTTCAGCATCTGAGTCTTTTTCCTGGTCACAGGATTGTAGACTGGCAAGGAAATGGGATATCATCCCGACTATCTTCATGTCTAGACCCTGGTTGGTTTGCATCCTATGGTATGTGTGTGTGCGTATGTGTATGTGTGTTTGTGTGTGTGTGTGTGTGTGTGTATGAGAGAGATAGAGAGAGAGAAACAGAGACAGAGACAGAGAGACAGAGAGAGATAAAGAGATGGAGACAAAGAAAAAGGCAGATAGAGAATAACAGAAACAGAGATGTGGAGACAGAGAAAAAAAGTGTGTGTGTGTGTGTGTGTGTGTGTGTGAGAGAGAGAGAGAGAGAGAGACAGAGAGACAGAGAGACAGAGAGACAGAAAGAGATAGAGACAGAGAGTGACAGAGAGAAAAAAGTGTGTGTGTGTATATGAGAAAAAGAGCATGAGAGAGAGAGACAGAGATAAAGAGATAGACAGAGACAGATAGTGATAGAGATAGAGATACAGAGACAGAGAGAAAAAGACTGTGTGTGTGTGTGTGTGTGTGTGTGTGTGTGTGTGTATGTGTTGTATGTGTGTGTTGAATAGAAGCCTCATATCTGTTCTGAGTTTTGCTGGAGGCACCAGGTTCCTGTGAAGTTTTTTTTCTCAGTTTTCCTCATACTCATCTTCCTTCCACAACTGACTGGAGTGATACTGACTTTTACCTTTAAACGTGGATTAAAGATCAACTCAACCTCTTCATTAACCAGAGTTGTAGCCTTCGAATTACACTGACTTCTCCTACTCTGACTGGCAAAGATCCCATGAAACATGTTCTTAATACCCAATGCAGTTATGATGTCCAACTCAAACTGACAAAAAACTCGTTTACTTGCTGTTCCCACAAGAAGTCATTGTTACCTCACTGTGTCTTTACACAGCTAATTTTTCATACCCATAACAATCTTCCAAATAACCTCCATCTCTTACAATTCTTAGCCTCCATCATGACTCAGCTTAAGTAGCATCTTCTATGCTAGATTTTCCATGATTTTGTTCAATTGTTGGTATCTCCCCTGGCATTATTTTGTATTCATTTTGGATATATTTTATATTTATATCTTCTGTGTACATGATGTCCCTGACTCCTGAACAGTAGAACATAAGCTCCTTAAGGGCAGAGATTGACTGAGGGCCTATCTTGCTTTTTTCCCCTTTGTATCTCCAGGACTCAGCAATCAAAGAGTTTGGTTGTACATTTCAAAAGTAGATCCTTAATAAATATTTGTATATTGAATTCAAAAGTGGGCTTTGTCTGATCTTGTTCTCTCTCTTCCTCCCCACATACCATTATGATTCTATGATCAACCTAAATGTTGAAACACTCTTAATAGCTCATTATGGCATGAAGGTAACCCTGGGTTCCCAAATGCAGTACCAGTGAAGAGAAATTCTGATAAATAAGTGAAAATGCATTTCTTAAGTTATTTACTGTGTACCAAGTACTGGGTTCAGTCTTGGTGATACAAATGGAAAAAGCAAAACAAGTTGCTCCTCTCCAGGAGCTCATGTTTGGTTCAGAGGAATAAAACACACAAGTGAAAATTCAACTTTGGGATGTATGAAAAGGTCCAGGGGTCCTTTGGTTATTTCAACAGGTCAGATGGTAACACCAGGGGTCTGGAGGGCATAGAGGCAGGGAAGCTGGTAAGCTTGGTGGTCTTACATCTCAATGGAAGCAATAGAGTTGGTGACTTCCATCTTATAAATAGTCAAGTAGCCTAGATGGATTCTGGGAAACTTTTGGTAGGTAGAGAAGGGTAGGGGAAAGTACAAGGAAAAGGCCACTATCAGTATTGACGGATTTTCCTTCTTCTGCTTCATTTTGTATCATCCCAGTGAGAGACTGAATTCCTGGCTAAGTTTAGAGATAATGATAACCAGAAGGTTGATCACTAGATGATGAATTTTTTCAGTCATAGTAACTCACTAAGACTATCTTTGAAGAACTAGAATGGTTGTGATCTGAATGTGGAGAGAGAAAGCCTACAGGGAGAAAATGCAGATTTTTTGAAGTGTTGAAGTAAAATAAAGTGAAAGACTCATTTAGAATAATGATTTTAAAACATTTTTTAAAATTATGCAAAGGAATCCTTAACTTTCCATCTTGATTTCTCAGTAATATTAGAGTATCTCCATTCTAATTCCATGCTTCCCTTAGAACAACATATTTCCCCTGCTAGAATTTAGGGTTTCTGCCAGAAGCATATGAAGTTAAAAGAGATGTATCTACAGAATCATGTGGGAAAAAGTTCCAAATCACCAATAATTAGAGAAATGTACGTTTAAGTAAGGTTTTATCTCATACCCATTGTATTGACAAAGCTGATTTTTTAAAAAAAGTAATAAAAATTTGTAGTTTTGCAGGAAATCAGGCACATTGAAGCAATGTTGACAAAGCTGTGAATTGGTCAGATGTTCTGGAAAGCAATTTGGAATTATGTCCCACAAAGTTACAATTTAGTAACACTTTTGTTATGCCCTTTGATCCAGCAATGACAGTACTAAGCCTATGCCCCAAAGAGATCAAAGAAAAAGGAAGAGGTGACATATGTACGAAAATATATATAACTGCTCTTTTTATTTTTGGTAGTTGGCAAAGAACTAGAAATTTGGGAATTCCTGAAGAATAAGTTATGGTATATGAACATAATGGAATACAATTATGGTGTAAGATGTGAAGAGAGGGTTTTTAGAGAAACTTGGGAAGACTTGTATGAACTGATACAAAGTGAAATGAGGGGAACTAAGAGAATAATTTATAGTATAACATCAATATTATAAAAATAATTCTGAAAGATTTAAGAATTCTGGTCAACGTAATGATCAGTCATGATTCCAGCGTATGTATACAGTATGAATGGAGGGTAATTGCAGAGAAAACTCTAGGTGGGGCGTGTGAGTAGTCAGGAAAGTCTTCCAGAAGATAGGATTTAAACTGAGTTTAGAAAGAAGCTAGGGAAACTAGGAGGTAAAAATGAGAAGGGATATCATTGTAACCATTCTGAAGGTAATCTCAATGAAGGCACAAAGTCAGGAGATGGTGTCATCTATAAATAACAGCAAGTTGGTCAATGCTGTAGAATCATAGATTGTATGGAAGGGAATCAGGTAGAAGATTAGAAAGACAGGATGGGTCCAGGTTGTGAAAGGCTTCAAATGCCAAAGGATTTTAGCTGATCTTGGAAGTTTACGTTAGTTTTCATTGTCTGCTTATATGTTCAATTGACTCACATTGAGTTTATAATCTACCCAAACTCTCAGATCTTTTAAAAGAAATTACTTGTGTAGCTATATCTGCCCAAACTTCTATTTCTTGAATTTAAGGTGGGGCTTTATAGTTATTTCTATTATATTTCATTTTATTAGATTTGGGTCATTGTTCCAGCCATTTATTCCTTCATCCCAGGTACTTCTATACATATACATATACATATACATATACATATACATATACATATACATATACATATACATATACATATACATATGTGTATGTATCATATATATAAGGATACATACACATATATAATTTAGACATCTCTCTGTTTTCCTCCTTCATTCTCTCTCTACCTCTCTCTCTCTCTCTCTCTGTCTCCCTCTCTCATTCTATCTCTCTCTTTTTCTCTCCCCCCCCCGCCCCATCTATCTGTCTCTCATATAAGGTAGCACAGAACCCTTGGACTTTCCACTAAGCACCTCCTTCTGAGTTCCCATCCATTTATTTCATGATTATTCTTTAGGTCCAGTCATTCACTCATTTCACGACCCTGAGGCTTGGTGGCCAATAAGCAGATGGCTCTGAGTATTGGGCGCAAGAGCTAAAGCACTGACTCCATGGAAAGGGCACACAAGAGAGAGCTTACTTGGGCTTGGTTCAGTGGAAAGTTGTCTAAATCTCAGTACTAGCTGAGGACCAGTCCTTAATCTTGAAGTATCCTCTTCCTATGGAGCCATTCTTAGGGAATTTCCCAAGTACTTTACATTTTTAAAGTCTTAGTCTTAAGCAACTTGTGAGCATCCCAGAAAGGATTTTATAGTTTTCAACTCCAAATGCCCAACTGGAATTTTATCCGTTCCCATTAAATACTCATGCTTTGAAGCCTATCTTAAATTTAGTCGCCAAGATAGTTTTCCTGCCTTGGCATTCTCCAGCTCATTAACTTCAAGGAAGAAATTAGAAAAGCATTACAATCATTACGTCTTCCTAAGGAGCCCAGAACAATGCACAGGTTCAGAATGTCATTCTTTCTAAAAGATGAAGTTAGGCTGAAAAGCTTGTACACAGAGCGCCTTCATGATACTTTTAAGATAACAATTATTTAACGTTTACGTAGAGAGGTTTTAGACGTAATTACAACCATTATCCTCCCTGCAAACAAATTGTGCTAACTGTACTGTGAAACCCCCCACCACTTCTGAGGAGGAATTAAAAAAAAAGAAACATTTGAGCTCATAGTTGATATTTCATCCCTCATTTTTCCCCCCTGAGTGTGGAGATTATAGGAAAAATAATATATAATAAAACATTTTTAAAAAGCAACATTTGGAGGAGTGTGTGTGTGTGTATGTGTGTGTGTGTAGTGGAGAGTGGCAATGGATTACTCTTGCCAGCACAATGAGGACACAAAGGGGACCAAGGAACAACAAGCACAGTTAAAATTCAAATACTCTTGTTGAATGCCCCTTTTTAGAGGGAATCCACATTTCAGCTGAATCAGCTGTTTGTGCACCCCAGCTTCCCTGTGCCATTAGAAATCCATTTCAGTCCCTAAGCAGAACAGTAGAACCTTGTTATAACTGTCCCTCTTCCCGTGTTTGCTTTGTGGATTCTCATACAATATATTCCATGTCCCAACACATTTCTAAAATATAAGTAAAAGCCTGGTAAGATTAAGATGAGAGGTAGTATGATATCCTGGTGACCAGTTAGGAAATTATTGGTCAGGAGACCTGGGTTCTAATCTTAGGTCAGTATAGAAATTATATGACTTTGGACAAGTCATTTATCATCTTTGAAGCTCTCTTCTCTCTAGGTTTTGGACACACCTCTCTGTCTGTCTGTCTGTCTGTGTCTGTGTCTCTCTGTCTGTGTCTTTCTGTCTGTGTCTCTCTGTCTCTGTATCTGTGTCTCTCTGACTCTCTGTGTCTCTATCTCTGTCTCTCTGTCTCTGTTTCTCTCTCCCTCTCTCTCTTCATCTCTCTCTCTCTCTCTCTCTCTCTCTCTCTCTCTCTCTCTCTCCTCCTACCTATCTGACTGATTTTTCTCAGTCTCCTCAGAAGGATCCTCTTTGAAAATCACACTCTCCTATCATAGGTTTCCTCAGGGTTCTGTCCAGGGCCTTCTTTTCCCTCTTTATTACTTCATTTGGTGATCTCATCAATTCCTGTTGATTTAATTACCATATCTACACTGATGATTCTCAAATCTTATCTTGCCCCAGCCTCTCTGCTGCCCTCCTACCTCATATCTCCAACTGCCTCTCAGACTTCCTAAACTCAATGTCCAGTAGCCATCTTAAACTCAATGCATCCAAAACCAAACATCATCTTTCCCCCTAATGCCCCTTCCTCTCCTACTTTCCTTATTAGTGTAAAGGGCAACTTCGTTCTTCTAACCTCTCAATTTTACCAGTCATTCCTAGGAGTCATTTTTGATTTCTCACTCTCCCTCCCCTGCTCCCACCTCACCGTATAATGAATATACATATAATATATTCATATATACTTCATATTATGGACAAGTAAAATAAGGTCTAAATATTTTGTTCTGTCTAGTCCAGTGGTTCTCAACCTTCCTAATGCCGTGACCCTTTAATACTCGTATGTGGGCATATGTGCATGTGGGCAGACCCACCTAGAGACGGATAGAGGAGTGGCGTCTCAGTTCCTTAGACCATTGGAAACATGTATTTTCTGATGGTCTTAGGCAACCCCTGTGACCCCTGTGAAAGGGTAGTTTGACCCCCAAAGGGGTTGCGACCCACAGGTTGAGAATCACTGCAATACAATTGGTTGACAAAGCCCATCACTCAAAACTTTACAATGTCTCTTGAATATGCCCCCTTTTCTCTTCTGACACTGCCACTATACTGGTACCTGTCCTCATGACCTCCTGTTTGGACTATTGCAATAGTCTGCAGATGAGTCTGTCTGCCCCAAATTTCTCCCCACTTCAATCCATTTTCCATTCAGTCACTTAAGTGACTTTCTTAAATCACAATTCTGATCATGTCTTCTACTCCCACCCCACCCCACCACACACACACACACACACACACACACATACACAATAAACTCCAGTGGCTTCCCATTGCCTCAAGAATCAAATACAAAATCCTGTTTAGCATCCAGAACTCTTCATAACCTGTCCCTTGCTTCTTTCCCAGTCTTCTTACACCTTATTCCCTGGAATGATAGCTGTTGTCAAGTATTTGAAGGGTAAAAACTGCAGAGAGACAAATTTAGGCTCAACATAAGGAAAGTATTTCTAACAAAGCTGTTCAAAAATGGAATAGACTGAATTAAGAGGTAGTGAGACTTTACAGTGTAGTGGAAAAAAGGTTTTTGGTTTGAATCTTACCTTCAAAATGTATTGGTTATATCATTCAGTCTTTTTAAATATTAAATTTCATCTGTAAAATAGGTAACAACCTGTAAACAAGGGCTCTTAATCTTTCTTATTTCAAGGACACTTTCTAAGAATATTGTTTTGATGCTGAATGTTTATAATTGAAGGAAATGTTAAATTTCCATTAGAGATTAGTGAAAATAAAGATGTAAACTTTTTCCTCTATCCAAGTCCATGGACTCCTTGAAATCTACCCATGAACATTTTGAGCTCATGGATCTCACAATAATTATTAGGAAAATTGGGATTATTATGGATTAGAAAACTAAGGCAAACAGGGTTAAGTGACTTGGCCAGGGTAACAAAGCTAGTAAATGTCTGAGGCCATATTTGAACTCAGGGACATGAGTATTCCTGACTCTAGGACTGGTGCTCTATCTACTGAACCACCTAGATGCCCTTGTTTTCCCAAGTGTCTGAGATTCTTTCCAATATTGAGATTCTGCTATTTTACACATGATATGTAGAGTGCAACAATTTTAAAGGCACTTGGGGATCATTTCTCAAAATATTTCAGAGAAGGCAAGATTCTAAAAAGAATGGAAAAGCTCATGGATGCAACAATTACCAAAAAAAGGAAATACCATATTTCATTGCAAAATTGTTGTAGATTTAATAGCAAAAAGGTGGGGTGCAACCATTATGTGAAGCTTTCAAAAAATTGTGCTGGTATTAATTAAAAATCATTTATTACTAAACTTTAGTGTAATATTTGGATGCGCAGAATACTCCTGAATACATGTTAAAATAGAATACTGACAACGTATGTGTGCTGAGAATTCTAGGCTTATAGTTTACAATGTGCAAGAGATAAAGGTATATCCATATGCCACTGGTGAATGCATTGCTGCTCTGTTTACCTTTGAAGTGGTGTGATGAACATAATAATGCCATGTGATGATTACGCAATAAAAGGTTATAAACCAGTTTTTAGACTGAAAAAAACAGAGTGCCATGATTACGTGGGAGATTATGCAGTGAAATGTGGTAAATTGACCATTGGATAAGCATTTATTACATATCTTCTATGTGTCAGGTATTCTGCTAGGCCAGCACTTGTAGGTTGTGTTCAATTTAAATACATCCTGCATATCAGATATTTACATTACAATTCATAACAGTAGCAAAATTATAGTTATGAAGTAGCAACGAAAATAATTTTATGGTTGGGGGTCACCACAACATGAGGAACTGTATTAAAGGGTCATGGCATTAGGAAGGTAGAGAACCACTGTGCTAGGCACTAGCGATGTAAGACCTGGTTGCTATAGTTATATATCAGAAGCTCACTATCTTTCATGGTCTGACAAATGACAAATCCCTACATTATAAATATAAACCTCAAAAATAACACAAAGAACTCAGTGAATAAATGGCCTAGAACTGGGCAAACCATTTTCATTGATCAAAATGTAGCCCAGAATCTTGTGGACATGATATGGAATCAAACTTTTGTTAAGTGCTTAAGCACATTATGCTTAGCACTGGGCAAACAAAAAGAAAAGACCATTCATACCCTCAAAAAGCTCACGTTCTCATGAGAGGGACAATGCACATGGAAGATTTCAGCTACAAGTTGGATGGAAAACGTCCCGTGGTCCTCAGATTGCAGCAGCAAAAAAGATGTCCTCATATAGCATAACCCTTTGGTACCTCCCCCTACCCACTTGTAGTCTCCCAATACTGGGATGCTAAAATTAGGTAGTTTGCAGTAGGACAGGATGCACAGTCATGAACACTTTTAATGACTAAAAGAAGCACTTAATGATTTTGGTCACATTCAGAAACAAGTAAGGAAACATCTAGGTACAATGACTCAAATCTTCAATCAACAAGTACGAACACAGGCTCAGAATAAACAGATGCTCAGCTTCTTTTTGGCTCCTTGGCATTAACTAGGAAGTCCTTTGTGGGATGATGCTGACCAGCAACGCTTAGGATTTGAGAGGGGGAAAAGTGGAGTAGAGAGGTTGTCTTACTCCACCTCATGTTGTAAAGGTTTAATAAGGCAGGCAGACTTCAAACTACTTTTGTGTGAGTGGGGGACATTCTAGGAAGATGGCAGAATAATCAGAGGTTTACAGGCACTACAGATTTCCTCCACAAATAAACAGAAAATTGCTGTGAAATGAATGTAGGACAACAGAAACAAAGGGGTTAAGCAGTTGTTCCCCTAAGATAGCTTGAGAGGAACTTAGAAAAGACAGGGCCCTTAGGGGCTGAGGTCTGGCCTGAGTAACTCCACTGCATCAACAAAAAGTAGGCCCTGAGGGCAGTTCTGTTGCAAGGTACAATAGACCTCAAGAAATTTCTTCTCACAAACTTTCATCTCACAGCCTCAGGAACTTTCTCTTTCTCAGGAACAGCAGACTGGATGGGGGGCGGGGCAGAGATTGAAGGAGTGAATAACACAAGTTGTCTATGGGACTCCCTACAGAAGAATTCTCCCAAGAGATCACAAATGAATATGACCAGAAATAAACACTTTGATCCATATGAACTTAAGAATAACATTTTTAATAGATGCTGCTATACTAAGTCAATGTTTTGGGTCCTCACAGTCTGCAAGATACATAGAATGAAAATCAAAATACAGAGACTAAGCAGAAGAAATCAAAATCCTATAGGAAGAGGACGAACAGCACATTCTCCTCCATCATTCTGTCTGCTGTTGTGATCACACTGAGGATGATTTCAAAAGGTGAGTTTACATTCCAGTATTTTTATTCAATTACTCCAAATGAGCTATCTTCTCCACTTGCACCATAGTCCATAGTCCATTTAAAATAAAATAATGACAGTATAGCAACTAGTCTCAGGGTTCTGAACTCCATAGAAAAAAGATGAAAAGAGTGATTTTTTAAAAATAATCATAATAGCAATCATTTAATCAACCTGTATATAGGCCTACTGAACATGATTGATTCTATTGGAGCTCCATCAAATATGCCTGTCAGTCAGTCAATAAACATTGTTTAAGCACTTAGTGCCAAGCACTGAATTGTGTATTAAAACACAAAGAAAGGTAAGAGAGGCTCTTCTCTCAAGAAACTCACAATCTGGGGGAGGGTGACACGTAAACAACTGTGCATACAAGCTATCTGTGGGTAAATGGGAAATAATCATTAGAGGAAAGCTGCTAGATAGAAGAGGAGTCTGAAAGACTCTCTGCAGAAGGTGGGATTTTAGCTGGGCTTGCAGAAAGATTGGGAAGGCAAGGCATTAGAAATGATGAGAGAAAGCATTCCACGCACAGGGAACAGCCCATGAAAACACCCAGAATGAGGTGCAGCAGCAGAGGAGTCCGTGTCACTGGATCAAAGACTATGGGAGGGAGTGTAAAGTATAAGAAGACTGTACAGGTGGTTGAGAAGGTGATGAAGGGATTTGAACACAAGAGAATTTTGTTATTTGTTACTGGAGGTAAAAGGAAGCCACTGAGGTTTACTGAGTAAGGGTATGTATGAAATGGTTAAACCTATGCTTTAGGAAAATAAGTGGAGGAGGGACTTGAGTGGGGAGAGATTTGTGGTAAACAGACCAATTATCATAATATTGCAATAGTCCAGGAGTGAGCTGATGAGGGCCAAGGTGATAGTAGGGTCAGAGAAGAGAAGCTGGTATATGTCAAAGTTGTTATAAAGTTAAAATTGATAGACCGTGGCAACATATTAGATATGAGGGTTGAGAAATGTTAATGGGTTGAGGATGAGACCTAGGTTGTGAGCCTGGGTGACTGGGATGATAGTGGCTCCTTTAACAGTAACAGGGGAGTTTGGAAGTGGGGAGGTTTTAGGGGGAAAGAGAATGGAGTCAGTTTGGGACATGTTGAGTTTAAGAAGTCTACAAGGACAACTAGTTTGAGATGTCTCAAATATGTAGGTGGCGACACAAGACTGGAGGTTGACAGAAAGGTTGTAGCAGGATAAGTAGATTTGAGAATTATCAGCATAAAGATGATAATCAGGGGAGCTGATTAAATTACCAAGTAAAGTCATATATAGGGAGAACAGGAGAGGTCCTGGGAAGGAGCTCTGCAGAACACCAACGATTGTTGGCTATGACCTAAGTGAAGATCCAGGATAGGAGCCTGAGGAGTAATGAAATGCATAGGAGAACTGGGAGAGAATAGTGTCACCAATACCTAGAGACAACATAGCATCAGGAAGAAAATGGGGCAGCTAGGTGGTACAGTGGGTAGAGTGAGGGACTGGAGTCAGGAAGACTCATCTTCCTGCGTTCAAATCTGGTCTCAGACACTTACTAGCTTTGTAACCCAGGGCAAGTCACTTAACTTTATTTGCTTTAGTTTCCTCATCTGTAAAATGAATTGGAGAGGGAAATGACACACCATTCTTGGGTCTTTGCTAAGAAAACCCTAATGAGGGCACAAAGAGTTGTACATGACTAAACAACAAAAATCTCCTTTCAAAAAAAAAAAGATGGTGATTGACAGTGTCAGAGGCTGAAGAGAGGAAAAGAAGAATGAAGATCAAGAGAAGGCCATTAGATTTTGCATTTAAGAGATTATTAATAACTTTGGAAAGATTCATTTTGGTTGAACAATCATTTCAGAAGCCTGGCGTAAGAAGAGAGAGAGAGGAAAGGAAGTGGAAGCAGTTATTATCAGTGACCTTCTCAAGAATGTTAGTCATAAAAGGCAGAAGAGAAATGGACTATATTTACTAGATACATATGGATCAAGAGAGGGTTTTTCGAGGATGAGGGCATGTTTGTAGATGGTAGAGAAGTAACTAGTAGACAGGGAGAATGAAATAACAATCTCTAATATTTATATGCTGTTTTAAGGTTGACAAAATACTTTATATAAATGATCTCATTTGATTCTCACAAAAGACCTATGGAGTAGTTTTTTCAGGTATTTTCACCCCCGTTTTACAGATGAGGAAACTGAGTCTCAGAATAGTTAAAACTTACTCATGGTTACAAAATTTTTAAGTATTCAGTGGGGAGGTTGAACTTACCTAAATCTAAATTCACAAGAATTCTTTGTGTTTAGTCATTTTCTAGTCATGTCTGACTCTTCATGACCCCATTTATGGTTTTCTTGGCAATGTATAGTAGATAGAAAAGAATTGCCTTGCAAACTGAGAGGTTAAGAAGCTTCCTATGGTCAAACAGCTATTAGGTGTCAGAGGACTTACTGACTCTGAATCTTGCTCTGTATCAACTCTGTCTGGCTACCTTGCATATAATAAATTGCCTTTTAAAAATAAAACCACATAGTATTTGTGAATTTACATATGTCAGTTTGAATTTGTTTTTAGCGTGTCCCAGTGACACTTTATCTAAATGCTCAGTGCAGTGCATTCTGTTAAAAAGTTATCTGGGAATGAGTCCATCTATTCTTTCCACATACTTTACTGCTCAATATGAGTTTTCAAGATCATAGCCTCAAATCCCAAGAAATGAGCATCTTCCAGGACCTTACTGTTAGAGGCATAGACCCTGCTGTTTGAAGCTGTGAGTTATAGGAGGTGCTGAATTCCTTCAATCACTTTGAATGTGAGATTTGTTCTTACTACTATCATTGTTTCAAAATAAATTCTGGTGGTTGAAAAGAGACTCTCCCTAACAGTAATTCAGGGGTGCTTGAATTGCTTCTGAGCTATTCTGTCCTCTTCCCTCTGAGTTGTTCATGTAATATTTTGGTTGCCTCTCATCATTCACAACAAAATTCTCCTTTGCTTTGTGATTGTCAAACCTTCTGCCTTTTCTATTCAGTAAACAGCATGATCACCAAAGACTCTGAGAATAGCTACATATTTCTTAGGGAATGATTGGCCAATTAACAAGCATTTATTGCCTTATATGTGTCAGTCACTGTGATAAGTGCTGAGGGTATAAAGAAAGCAAAACCCAGTCCTTGCTCTCAAGTAGCTCAAAGACCAGTTGGGGAGACAACATGTAAATAAATAACTTGGAACAAATAAGATATGTACAAGATAAATTGGAGATAAACAGCAGAGGAAAGGCACTAGTATTAATGTGGATCAGAAAGGCATCTTGTAGAGGGTAGGATTTTAAATGGTACTTGCAGTAGGGCAGGGAAACCAGGAAGTAGAGATGAAGAGGGAAAGAATTCCAAGCATGGAGCAACAACATTTATATTTAAAAAAAAAAAAATATATATATGTTATACATTATAAGTAAATATATATATACATTATAAGTGTACATTATATATTACATACACATTATAAGTAAAATATATTTTAATATTCTTACTCAAATTTCATTTTTTTAATGTAATCAGAAAAAATTAAAATTTATATTGGGATTTCTATGAACACATTTTTTTAAACTGGTATATGTATTTTACTTAAAAGATGTTTAGCCTCTGAAAAATCATTGTTGCTACTCTTGCAGTATGACTGTTACAAATATTCTTTGTTTATAAAGCCCTCTTACTTGGCAATCCAATAAAAAACCTTAATCTCTATTCTTTTTCTTTAAGTCACTCTCCCTTCCCTAAAACTAACATCTGCTAAGGTTTTCAATTAAGTACTCTTCTCTTTTCATTTATTGACTGTTTTGCATACCTTCACCTTGAGAAAGACTGCAATGCTGATATTTTAATGACAATTGAAATTAATGGCAATACTCAGCTAAAATAAGCAAGAAAGGAAGCAAGGTTGTATTTTTGAATGTGAGACACCATCTTATGAAAAAAAAAGAATGAAACTGAGTTTGGGGAATGTTTTAGTTTACTAGACTAAATGCAATAATTTCTAGACTCCTTTTCTAATGCTTTGGAGGGCTGATAACAAATATATGAAGAGTAGCATCAATTGCTTTTTTAGAGGAGAAAAATTCAGATTTGGGAACTATCCATTAGTAGTAAGACATTGAAAATTACTTCCTGCATATTCATATTTTATATAAAATATAATTTTTCAGTATGTACAGAGCATCTAGACATTAAACCCACAATAGTATTAAATGTTTCCTCTGTCTTGTGGGCTAACATTAAAAAACACTGCAAATGCTCAGAAAGATGAACCTCTTGAAGCCTGATAAATATTTACAATTGGAACATCCTCTTATGAAAGCATGTAATACAAATTATCCCTAAGACTTATTTATCCTTGTGTACAGGTATACGCAAAATACTTAATGCCCAAATTTTATATCCTTACTCATTACAATTTCATTGGCTGTAGATTATGCCACATAAAAAGGAAGCACAACACAGATCTGGGAAGTAGGAGAATGAAGAATATAGGTTCAGGAAGAGTGGCAGCGGGTAGTATATCAGGTCAGGGAAAAGGTAGAATTTTGCCATGTTGGTGAACTGGAGGAGCAGATGAGGGTCTGGAGCTAGGAGAAGTCAGTTAGGTTTTGATTAGTATGAATAATGTAACTTCTAACATTGTTGTATTATTCAAATTTGCACTACATATTACCATTGGGCTGGAATGACCATATTTTACGTAGTTAGAACTTCAAATAGTACAAGTTCAAATACATGGGACCAGTTGTTGTTGTTTGTCATGTCTGACTCTGTGTGACCCATGGACCATAGCACACCAGGCCCTTCTGTCCTACAGTATCTCTCAAAGTCTTGTCCACATTCATGTTGACTGTTTCCATGACACTATATATCCACATCATCCTCTGTTGTTCCCTTTTCCTTTTGCCTTCAAATTTTCCCAACATTAGGTTCTTTTCTAATGAATCTTATCTTCTCACTATGTGCCCAAAGTATGTGACCACTTTAGGGGATTCTTTATTTACATGGATTGGAGCTAGCTGTAAAAGCCCTCTGAGGGTAAGAAACTGTCTGACTTCCACATTTGTAGCTCCACCTCCTAGAACAAGGTAGGTGCTTGGTAGACACTGGCTGATTATCCATGAATTAACCTAGTCTTACTCTTTGTTCTACGATTCCTCAGAAGATTGAAAAGGACTGGGTAGGTTTTTCAGGGTGAGGTGTTATTTATATTCACACCTCTTTCTGTAGCAAACCTTACACATTCCCTATAGAAGCAAAAACAAATGTGTAACTACGTCATCTTCTTAACTAAGTCTGTATACATTTTAAGTTAATATGTATCTGCAATTTATGTCTAAGCTTAAGACTAAGCTTATTATTGTAAAGCCATGCACAAGCAGCTTTCCAGAGGACTGTTGCTATGAGCAGCTTTCATGGTTCTGATTACATAGTTTAGTGAGCCCTCTATTCAGTAACAAATCAGAGCAAAACATTCATAGAAAATCAAAATACAGCATTCATAATGTTACAGCTTATCACAGAAAATCAAAATAAAGCATTCACCATGTCACAACTCAACAATTTATCACTAAAATGGCCACATAGCTTCCACCAAAGTGGTCACATAGTTTTAAACAAAGTACATTCATTTAGTCAATCACAAAATCCTTAATTCAATCACAAAGTACAAAAGTCAAAGTTCTCCACCCTTAGGTCACAGTAAATCTTAATCTTCTCAGTCAGTACACTGTATCCAAGTAAAGTCTTCTTTCAGCTTGACTCGAGGCTGACTCTTAGCTTCCATGGTTCCTCTTCCATGGTCCCAACTCCAACTGTCACCTGGGTTCAAAGGCAGGCAACTCCCAGTTCCTTGTCCAGCTCCTTGTCCAGTTCTTCATCCAGTTTCTGTTCCATATTGAAGTTCACAGTGTCCAGTCAACCTCAAGTCCTTCACAGTTACTGTTTCCGGGAAGACAAAGCTTGACAGAGCCACAATAATATTCATGCACATTGCTGGCACCATCATCAATTCACTATCTGCCTGTGAAATAAACTCAGAGCCACCAACAAGGTCTGAGAATTCAACACAAATTATCAACATAGAAATCAACAAAGACCCACAAACAAGGTCCAAGAGGACAATACAAATCATCAGTAAAGTCCCAGGACCTCCAAAACCCTCCTCCAGGTCTTCTGTAAATAGACAACCAGAAAGTCCTCTTTCAGGGCTTCCAGTAAGGTTCCAGGGCTTCTGTAAAAAGTACCACAAACAAACATCAACACAGACAGAGCAGGCAAACAGAGTGCCGGGATACCACAAGTTTTCTCCTCCTTGACTCTGCAACCACAAGAGTCCTCTTTTCAGTTCTGCTGTCTATAGCCTGGGGCTTTCCTTATATATGGTCATCAGCTCTTCCCCAGGAGTTCGTAAGTTCTAAGGCTCAAAAGTTGTAGGGTTCACATGTTCTTTTTCTTAACAGACTTGATACAAGACTCAAAAGAAACTTGAACTGAAACAAGGTGTTAATTCAATAGCTGAAACAAGGTGTGAAACTACTTCTGTGCTTGCCATTACAGCTATACACTTGTGCATAAAGTGGAAACTATGGTTGCTCTGTGATTAATATATTTTATTTGTTCTCTCTTGAAGTCCTGCTCTGATCCCCATGATCATAGGGGTAACTCTGAGTTTTTAAATGCCATGCTAATAGAGTATAAGCTCTGGTAGGTTCCTATATGTTTTAAAGACCTCAAGTCTCAAGGCTCAATGACAGAGTGAATGTCTATTATCTGGATATGTGCCTACCTAAATCAGGATACTTACCTTCAGAGGGTTGGCTCCCAAGTAATGTTTGACTCTAGCAAGTCATAAAATCATTTACTAAGGCATAAAATGATTATAATTCATAATGATAGAGGAAGTACTCAAAAGGTTGAAGAATCAGAATATTAAGCACATGGTTTCTACCTAAACCACCACTCTTTAAAAGTGATCTGACAATTTATTTTCCTTTTTAGATTCCAAGATAATAACAAAACAAGCACTGAGGTAAAATAAGGTGTCCAATTATTCATTAGAACATTCTTCTGTTTTGACCTCATATTGTTATCATTTAGGTTTTATTCTAGCCACTGTACACTGAATATTGCATGATTCAAATGGTCTATTCTGTCCTTTGCAATATTTTTCTTTGTTGGTTTCTTATATATGATAATTTAGCAAAGTAGCATGATGTGATAGAAAAAAGTATTGAATTTTTAAATAGAGAATTTAAGTTTGAATACTGGTTCTCCTCTAGTCTAGCTGAATTACTTTGGGTAAGTCATATTCCCCTCTCTTACTTTCCATTTCTACATGTAGAAAATAAGAGAATTGGATAGAATGCTCCCTGAAGTCACCCCACTCCATGATACTATGATAAATTTTTAAAAATTGTGGAAAGACTTGGATGTCAGTCAATCAGTCAATAATATTTTTTTAAACAAAGGTTTCTTTTAGAAGATAGGATTTTAGTTGAGACTTGAAGGAAGCTAGGAAAGCCAGCAAGCACAAATGAGAAAGGAGAGCATTCCAGGTATGGAGGACAGGCAGAGGAAATTCCCAGAGCCAAGAGACAGAGTGTCCTGTTTATGGAACTGCCAGGAGGCCAGTGTCACTGGATTGAAGAATATGGGTGGTAAGGTATAAGGAGACTGGACTGGTGGGATAAGGGGGTTAGACATCAAAGGTTTTGGAATGTTAAACAGAAGGTATAATTTTTTTATTCTGGAGGTGATACTAAGTGTCTGGAAGATACTGGAGTTTATTGAGTGGGGTATGTGTGTGTGTGTGTGTGTGTGTGTGTGTGTGTGTGTGTGTGTGTGTGTGTGTGTGTGTGTGTGTGTTCTATAGTTGCACTTGCATTTTAGGAAAATCACTTTAGTGGGTGAATAGAGGATGAACTGGAATGGGGCATGACATGCATCAGGCTTACCAACCAGAAGGCTTTGGGAAGACAATCTGTTAGTATTTATTACTTTTATTTTTTGTTTGATTATAGGATTAAACACCCTTCTTTAGGAAAAGCTAGCCCTAATGACTAAGCCAGACTAACAAAGGTAGTCTTTTAATTCTGGATTACCTATAGATTTTGTGAACAGATAGACTGATAAAACTTTATTTTTTTATACTCAGATAATTCGGAGTAACACATATGTTTTGAAGGAATAAAATAATCATAGGATTACAAGACTCTTTGTGAAGGCTAAGTTCCCCTTCTATCTGCTGGAAAAAGGGGCTTGCCTAAGGGCTAAGTTCCCCTTTTAACCAAAGTTAGTCCTCTTTGCAGTCTTAGTGAATAAGCTCCCTTTTTCTCTTGAGCTAAAAGTTAAGTTGACTAATAGAATCTTCTAAGGTTGACCCCTGGAAGATGCGGGGTGACTGCTAACTCCAAACCACAAGTTCCTCTTTCTCAGTGAGCTTTCTGGTTACAAAATGTATCACCTGTAGCAAAAGGACTTTTGGAGTAGTCTCACTTTGACAGCTAGATGTTACTGTTGGGTTAAGAAAGCCTGGGAGAAGTGCACTAGTCAGATGATCTGTCTTGTCTGCTTAAGTTATGTTCAAAATAAGTTTCTGTATTTTTTTATTCCTCTTTTCTGTGGTAAAAATCACCTCAGTAAATCATTCCTTGTCTCTGACATCTGAGGAATCAGATGACCTGGTTTGATATGCAAATGATAACTTTGCAAATTAAATCATAAATGGTTGATCCTCAGTTTCTTTTTATTTCAGAGAACTAATTTTAACAATTGCAGTAGTCCCAGTGGAAAAGGTGAGGCCAGGTACCAAGGTGTTATCAATATCAGGGCAGAAAAGGGAGTATTTTCAAGAGATGTTTCAGAGGTGAAATCTGTAGGCCTAGGCAAGATTGGATGTGGTTGTGATACCTAGATTGTAAGCCTGGGGGACTAGGAGGATGCTGGTTCCCTTGACAGAAACAGGGACACAGACACATATACACATGCATATACATGCAACTGAGAGATCTTTGTGAATGCAAGCAGATTGTCAAATAGCAGTCCTATCCACATGAAGTGGTTATAATTACATAAGAAGTTAAGCATTTTGTCTGCCTGTATCCATTTCTGCCCAAAGATGCCACTCATATGAATATAACCTAGAGATAATGAAACCTGTGAAAGCCTTTCCTCTTTTAGCATCTAAGTTTATTTTCATCCTCTCAAGGACTATGATTACTGTAAGTAACTTTCAGAGTACTTTCAGTTAGCAAAATATCATTACTGGCATGGATGCAATGCAAAGAAAGCGTACATCCTGAATATAGACTCATTGGCTCCAACAGACATTCAAAAACCACTAAAGGAATGAGACTATATATAATTATAATAGGAAGCATTACACAGGAGGCTACAGGTTCTTTAAAGTAAAATTGAAGTGAACTGAGAAGACTTAGCAAATCTATATTTAAAAACTTCTAGTTATGGTATCAGAAAAGATTTTTGGTTATCTCTTCAGGTCTTTTTTCTCTTCTCTCCTACGTGGTTACAAATTGATGAATATTGAGAGAAAATATGATTTTTAAACATTGATGAAAGAGAAGACCATTCCTTTTCTTTTTCCTGAAAAAAAAAACCCAAACCAAGAAATCTTGCTTCAAAGTCCTAGAATTCTATGAACATATTACTAAAAAAAACCCCACAAAACCTAAAATTTCTATGATTGCCCTTTTGTTGTTATACTATCCAGTGATTCTAATTGGCTAAAAGTTAGCACTAGCTTTTGAATACATCTGATGTGTAAAATTGTCTTTATAAATACTACATTCACCTTCTCCAGTTCAGGAAGCTCCATTGGCTCCCCATGGCTTAGAACTGGCCTCAGGCTCATTATCTTTCTAGGCTTAGGACATATTATTCTCCTTCACACATTCTACATTCCAGCTAACGTGATCTGATTTTTTCCCCTCATATACAACATTCAATTTCTCATTTCTGTGCCTTTGCAAAACCCATCTCCCCACTTCGAATGAGCTGTTTCTTCCTCTCTGCCTCTTAGAATACCTGAGCTTCTCTTGTTCAAGACCCAACTCAAGGGCTATATCCTTACTGGTGGCCTTTCCTGATTCTCCCAGGATGTTCCTACCCACCTCCTAGAAATTACTCTGCATATGTTTTACTTATGGTTACCATGTTGCTTTCCCTTAATAAAATAAAAACTTCTTGAAAGCTAGTGAGGTTTTTTTTTTGTCTTAGCATCTCAGGTACCTAGTAAAAAATCACTTAAATGCTTCATGAATGAGAGGATAAAGAAAGTATTTTAAACTAACAATTTAGCTAAATGACCACTGAATATTTAAAATTTAGTTAGTAAATTAATTTGTAAAGAGATAACAACCATTAAGTTTAAAGTCCCTGGATCTCAGTTTCCTTATCTACAAAATGAGTAAGTGAGACTGAATCATTTCTGAGTTTTCTTCTAGTTTTAGAGCTACAATTCTATGACCCATTTAAGGGGCAAATCAATTATATGCTTGTCAAAATATGGTTTACCCAGTGTTTTGACATTTGGCAAAAGGTTACTCTTTCCAGCAAAGATCTTGCAAATGTATTGATAAGGAAACTTTTGAATGTTATACCTTGACTTTTAAAAAGTCAATTCCCTGAAAGATGCTGTATGGATGTTCATAAGGCACACAATGATGGATACTGTGCAGGAGGTCTGTCTAACAGAGAGCAACGCTGGGAAGGCACACAACTTTAGCTTGGCTCATTCTTCTACAAAGAAAATAAAATGTGAACTTCTCCTGACTGAGAAATATCAAGGCTCATATTTCATTATTTTTCTAAAATGCAGAGGCCTAAAGTGGATGTCTAAATTAATAGCAAATGAAGTACTAAAAATTGAACTTGATTGCAATTAAAAGGTATGCCAGAGTATGCAATGTTGCTATTAAAGGTGAGAGACAAATGTTAATGACAGACTGTACTCTCTTTTTAGTTCAAGCCCTCAAATTGCTTCTGAACATAGGTTCCTGCTTACAAAAGCACATCAGCACAAAGCAGAAAGATTCTGAATATGTGGCATATATATATATATATATATATATATGTATATATATTTACAGGTACTTAAATATATATTCTGGAATAATTACAGGATGCCTCAAAGGAACAGATAGAACAAAGACCAAAAAAGATAAAAGATGTGGTATTTCTGTTTTACATTACTGTGTCACTGAATAGGGGATACTTATTAACTTGTCAGGTAGACAGACTAAATTCAAGACAAGTAATATGGAGTGCCTAAAGACAAAGATGTAATTCAAAAGTGTCAGATCTCCTCCCACAAACACAAACAATTAAAAGTTGACTTCTGCACCTCTGGAATTAATAACAAATTCAATTGTTAGGTACTATTCTGACTCAAATCAAAGTAACTGAGATATGAGGTTGTGTATTTATTAACAAATTTATTTTTAGGGAGACATTATGGTGCAGTGGCCAGAATGCTGAGCCTAGAGTCTAGGTTACCTGAGTTCAAATCTACTCCCCTCTCCTGTTCACCACTCTCCCCTCTTCCACCCTCTCCCATACACTTAACAGCTCTATGACCCTGGGCAAGTCACTTAACCTCTAAAACTTATATACTTAGCTAGAGAAGGGTTTAATAATCATAATTTGCACATCTGACCCTTTAAGGTTTATAAAGTATTTTGTGTGTATTAGTTCATTTGATCCTTGTAACAACCAGAGTTTTTGAATGCCCAGGACCATATTCATTCCAATACTATATTCTTTATTGACTCCAATATTATTTCTAAGTAAGGAAGACTATGTGATATTGTACATGATCAGACATTTAATCTTCCTTTCTATTTGAATTGCTGCTACTAACATTTTCCTATTTCTTACTTGTTTTCCTTGTGTAACATCTTCCCACCAGAGTTCCTGCCTGTTGACCCTTCTACTCGAGATGGGTCTTGAATAACTTTTAAAAAAATCATCCAAGTCTTGGTTTTTTTTTTTTTTTTACCAAGTCACAACAAACTTTTCAATTGTGCCCCATCTCCATCAAATTCTGAATCCATCAATGGACATCATATTTACTTGGCGCAGGCCTCCTTCATACTTTTATATTCTATAAGAATTTTTCTTTTCTTTTTTTATATTAATTTTAGTTTATATCATCCATTTCCAGGAGATTTTGAGTTACAAATTTTCTCCCCATCTTTCCCCTACCCACCATCCCAAAACAGCCATCCAATTGTATAACCCCTTCCCCAATCTATTCTCTCCTATGTCCTCCCCCATCACCCCTATGAATTTTTCTTTTCCAATTAGGGTAAGGATGCTTGCTTAGCAACTGCCATTATTTCTTCCTAGAATGTTTCTATACCATTTTATCTTTGCTTCAGACTAATCTCTAGATTATTAATCCTCACCTTATTTGTTAAAATTCTCTTGTCATGTTAAGACTTACTATAGGACCTCTATTCAAGAGAAGTCTTCCTCTATGTAAGCTCCTTCAGAACAAAGATCATTTAATTTTTGTCATTGTATCCCTGACACAGGAAAGCAATTTAGTAAGCAAATTTAACAATTTGTTGATTGATTAGACTAAGTAGGAGCTATCTTGTTAATTTGAGCAATTCACTCTCATAGCTTCAATCAACCACCACATGCATATGATACAAAACTCACTTTATACAAACGTAATCTTTTCCCTTGAAGTCTGTCTTATATTTCCAACTGTTTGGTAGGCGTCTCCATGTAGCTGACCCAGTAAC
Organism: Pseudochirops cupreus; assembly: GCA_028627135.1. Taxonomy (NCBI): domain Eukaryota; kingdom Metazoa; phylum Chordata; class Mammalia; order Diprotodontia; family Pseudocheiridae; genus Pseudochirops; species Pseudochirops cupreus. Next base: position 398,210,663 of record CM053580.1, on the reverse strand, counting down.
ACTTCTGACTCACTATGTCTAAGACTTAACTCAACCTCTTCTTAAGCCTGCTTGTCCTTGAAAATTCCTTATTTCTCTTGATGGCACTACTAGTCTTCCAGGTACTCAGAGTCAAAATCTGAGTCATCTTTGCCTCTCCTTCTCTCCCCTTTCTTTCATATCGAATCAGTCCAAAATTTCTCTCTTCTCCATTAGCAGTGCAACCCGCACAGCTCGATTTCACCTCATCATTTCTCTCTTAGAGCATAATAACAACATCTCCGTTGGTCTTCTTCTCTCTTCAATCAGTCTTTCCCACAGGTCTGACTATGTCACTTCCCTACTCAAAAGTCTTTAGAAGCTCCCTTTTGCCAATGGAATAAAAAATAAACTACTTAGCTTGAATTTAAAGCCTTCATCAATATGGTGTCAACCTGCCTTTACAGACATATCATATTACTTTCCATCAAGCACTTCACATTTCAGCCAAATGGAATTATGAAATGACCCTCAATCTCTGGGTTTCATCAGTTACCTTTATGCTATTTTGCACAGACTGTCCAAAATGCCTGTTTGCTATCTCTACCTGATAAAATCCTTTTTTTGTTCTCTTTGGGGTTTGCTAGGATGCTATTTCTTCCCTGAAACTTTCATTGATCCCAGATAAAAGTACTTTCTGGAGTACTTTGTCAGCGTCCCTACTTTGCCCTATCACACCCTACCTTGTATTACACTTATCTCTGATCCTTTCCAGTTCTTCCACCACACATCCATCCCCTTCCTCCAAGTACAGTGTAAGCTTCTGGGTGCCATTTTTCATCTTCACATCCTTGGAACATAGCACAGTGCTTGTACTTAGTAGACCCTTAGTAAATATTTATTTAATTGAATTAACAGATCATGTATTGTTAATAATAATTGTGATAGTAATAATGCTTGACATGCATTATCTTATTTGATTCATTTAATAACTGCAATTGAGGTAGTATGAGCATTAGTATCCCCATTTTACAAATGAAGAAACTGAGGCCCAATGGGACCAGATGACATGACAGAGGTCATACATGTAGAAAGTGCCAGAGATGGGGACTCAGCCTCATGTCTTTTATATTAGAATATATGATCTTCTTTTCATTATAGTATTATATTATCTTAGTGCTTTTTTCACCTAGTTTTCCTTAGATTTCAAGATGTCTAAGGCAAAGCCCTCTTCTAGGGCTCGTGATGCTAGAAAAATTGTAGATGGACAATACACTTTTTAAATGAATGCAAAAGGCAAAATATGATATAACGGCAAGATCATGAAATCAGGAGTCCAAAGACTTGGGTTTAAATTCTGTCTCTAGTAATTACTAGCTGCATTACAGTGGACACCTCACTGAACTTCTCCAAGATTCAGTTTCCTTATTTATAAAATGGGAATAATAATATTTTTACTCCCTAGTTCAAGAACTTAATGTGATGAGCATGTTTAGTAAATTACAAAGTGTTATTTAAACACGTTTTATTCCATATAATTAAGATATACATGCAATTTTATTCATGGTAAGCAAAAACACTAGACACTAATTAGACAGCATGGTACAGTGAAGGCAGTAAAGTAAGAGCATTAGATATTGAGTCAGAGATCTGGAGTTCAAATCCTATCTCTGCGTGAACATAGCAAAGTCACTTAACCTTTCTGGGTGCCAGTTTCCTCATCAGTAAAATGTTTGACAGTCACTGAGGTGCCCTCCAAGCTCTAGGCTAGAGGCAGCTAGGTGATGCATTGAACCTGGAGTCAGGGAGATCTGGAGTCAGGGAGATCTGAGTTCAAATGTGACCCCAGACACTCAGTAGCTGTGTCATTTAATGACTGCCTGCCTCAATTTCTTCAACTGGAAAGTGGAAATAATACTAGCACTTATCACTTAGGGTTGTTGAGATGATCAAATGAGGTAATTATTCTAAAGTGCTTAGCACAGTGCCTGGCACATAGAAAGCACTTAATAAATGATTGTTTACTCCTCCTTTTTGTTCTTCTCCCTTTCCCTCCCTTCATTTCTTCTTCCATTCCTTCTTTCCCTTTTTTCATTCTTCCCTTTCTTCCCTCCCTTTTTCCTGACTTCCTTCTTTCCCTTTCTTTCCTCCCTCCCTCCTTCCTTTTATTCCTTCCTTCTTTCCTTCCTTCCTTCCTTCCTTCCTTCCTTCCTTCCTTCCTTCTTTCCTTCCTTCCTTCCTTCCTTCCTTCCTTTTTTCCTTCCTTCCCATGTGAGCACTTTAAATACAAAGTGTGACAGTGGACTTGATAGAAAAATAACCCAGAAAAGCACTGGGAGAATACTTTGGAGGAAGATAGTTATTAATAGTGGTTGTTTTTATTTCTCCCATGAACATGGGATCTTAGAGCTGGAAAAGACTTTAGAGGTTTTCTAGTCTAAACCCCTCATTTCACTGATGAGAAAACTGAGACTCCAATAAATTAATCAATTTGCCCAAGGTCACAAAAGTAGGAGGTGGGGGAAACCAGGATCTGGTATTCTTTCTGTTATACCATACGACCTCTTCTAGAGCCATTACTGAATTTTGAGCAGACATTAATGTATTTTCCCCTGCGTGACCTCAAAATTGCTGGTCCCACTCTGTCAATGTTGCCATGATGGCAGATTCTGTCAGATTATAACATTGCCCTCATAACAGCTCTTCAGCTATAGAGAGCTCCACCATCTTTCTAGTCATCCACATTCACAACCTTGCCTTTTCATTTGCTCCTAACCTCAGATCCGGTCAATTTTATCCACCATACTTTCTCTGACATTTGTCTCCTTACCTCTTTTTACATGCCCCCCACCCTAGCTTAAGCCCTCATCATTTCTCACTTGGACTATGGCAAGAGGCTCCTAATTGGTCTTCCTAGCTGCCAAAGTGTATCACTATATGACTCCCCTACTCAAGAAACTCCCATGGCTCCCTTTTGTCCTTAGAGTCAAAACCAAACACCTCTATTTCACATATAAAGTCCTTCAGATCTGTTTCTAACTTATTTTAGCCCTCTTTTTCTCCACGTCCCTTCATGTACTCCATTGTCTCACCTAATTGGCTTTTTTTATTTGTTCTTCCTCACACAAGACTGTGCCTCTGTACATATAGGCTGCTCTCCTTGACCAACATGCAGTCCCTTGGCATTCCTTCCTCTTAGAGTCTTATTCTTTGTTCCCTTCAAAGATCAGCTCAAGTGCCATCTTCTACATGAGATCTTTTCTGATTCCCCCAAACTACTAGTGCCCCTCTCATTTACCTCACATTTACTTTACATATATCTTGCTTATGATTATATGTGAACATGGTGATTCCTGTAAACAGAATGTAAACTCCATGGAGGCTGTCATTCAGTTATTCAATAGTGTCCAACTCTTCATGACCCCATAGACTTGTCCATGGGCTGTTCTTGGCAAAGATATTGGAGTGGTTTGTCATGTTCATCTCTAGTATGTCCCCATTTTACAGATGAGGAACTGAAGCAAATGTAGGTTAAGTGCCTTAGCCAGAGTCACATGGTAAATGTCTGAGACTGGATTTGAACTTAGGTCTTCCTGATTCTAAGTCTAGTGCACTATCCATTGAGACACCTGGCTCCCCCTTCCATGAGAATAGGGACTATTTATTTGTGGCATTGTATTGGTTTTATTGAGCACAGTGACTGGCACGCTTATTAATTATAGACTGATTCTAGGACAGTGTTACAAGGGGAGAGGGAAAACTATCTGGTTATAACTTGTAGAGTATTACCTTAATTCTGTTATTGTTATCATTATTTTTGTTAGTCTCATTATTATTAATATATTTACTGAGCTATAGTAGAACACAAAGGTAACGTGGCTCAGAGAAGATTTCATAAAAATATATTTTCATTGAAAAATTGTGGAGTGGCTGGAGAAGAGGTGTTTACATGTGGGAAGGGAAGGTTTTGTGTAGGGGGAGGGAAGAGAAAGTATGGTATAACAGATAGAAAATTAGCCATACAGTATAAAAACCTGAGTTCTAACTCTGCCATAGATACTACACAATCATAGGTAAGTCACTTACCCTTTCTAAGTTTCAATTTCCTCATCTGCAAAATGGGGGGAAAATAGCATTTATAGAATATGCTGCAAACTTCAAAGCACTATAGACATATGAGGTATTATAATAATGCTAATTAAAATGTCCCATGCAGAGATTTACTTCAACAGACAAGTAGAATCAGGGAAAAATGAGAGGCGATACATTAAGGATAAGAGCTGCAATAATCTTTTAAGAATAAATACAATATTTAAAATTAATTCAGTGTTTCACACTCAGAAAACTGGCAAAGATGATAAAATATGGCAGTAGTCAATGTTGGAGGAATTGTGGGAACACAGGTACATTGTTGATGGAGCTATGACTTGGGCCAACCATTCTGGAAGGAAGAGATTCTCTATCCCACAGATTCAGCTTCTAGGCTTATAACCCAAGGAGGTCAAAGACAAAAAGAAATGTCTCACATACATCAAAATATTCATAGTAGTACTTTTTATAGTAACAAACAACTGGAAACAAAGCTGATGTCTAAAGCTTGGATGAATGGCTAAGCAGACTGTGGTTTATGAATTTAATAAAACATTACTACTCTGTAAGAAATGAAGAATATGATGAATCCAGAGAAGCACGGGCAGAGAGGAATTCATGCAAAGTGAGGTTGGCAGAGCCAAGAAAACAACACGCGCAATGACTTCGATGATGTAAGTGGAAAAACAATAACAACCCAAAATACCCTAAATGTGTCATAATTTTATTAAATAAATTTGACCTCAGAGAAGACGTAGGAAATTATATTTCCCTGCTTTCCTTGGAGAGGTGAGGGCCTTTGAATGCAGCACACTGAATGTAAAACTTGTTGATGGTTCGATTAGTTTTGCTGAACTGCGTATGCCCTTCCCCTTTCTTTTTTATCCTTTCTCATAAAGAATACTTTATGAGTAAGAGAGGAGATATATTAGAAAAAAAGGTGTTGTAAAAATGCAAGGTATGAAAACCATTTAACAAAAAGGTAATGCAAGGTTTATACTTATTCACATTAATCCTACCTATATGGCCACTAAGAATGCCTTGCTCCTATATACAACATGTTAAGGAACCTGAAATTCTCACTTTAGACACTCCCCTGGATTAAGGAAGCACTGAAAACCCCTGTAAGATGTGAATATGCTACTTTGAAAGAATAAAATGTTAACTCATTATCATCTATGAATACCTGGGGGCATCTAGGTGGTGCAGTGAATAGAGTGGCAGGCATAAGTCAGGAAGCCTCATCTTCCTGACTTCAAATCTGATCTTGCACACTTACTGTCTGTGTGACCCTGGGCAAGTCACTTAACACTATTGCAACACCTAGCTACATAAGGGAAACTTGAAAGGCAGTGTCTTCAAGGACAAGAGAGATAAATTTCACTAAGGAATATAAGGATCCTGAAGTTAGGAAGCCTAATTTTTCTGAATTCAGATCTGGTCTCAAACACTTACTAGTTGTGCAAGTCACTTAACCCTGTTTGTTCCAGTTTCCTCTTTTGTAAAAAAAGTGAGCTGGAGAAGGAAATAGCAAACTGCTCCAGGATCTTTGCCAAAAAACCCCCAAATGGTGTTATGAAGAGTTGGATATTGCTGAAACAACTGAACAACAACAATGAACAACTTAAAGGTTACCATGCTCATTTTATCATGTTCCCATAGAAAATAGTTTTGTTGGGAGATAGGGAGCCAGGGAGAGAACTGGAAAATTTCTGGGGCATTCTGGTTCTGGAACCATAGGCCTAGAATGGAGTCTCTTAGCAGGAGACTCTTGGGTAGGTGGAGGACAGCTTGAGAGCATGGCAAACAGATGAGGTATACTAGCTCATGTGCCTTAAAATTATTTTTTTTTGTTTGGTTATGATAGATTTAGCACTTATCCATGCACATTCTCTCCTTTGAACTCCTTTGTGATCAAGGACACTCCATGAACGAATGGAGAACCCCCTCCCTCAACATTTATTAAGTGCTTACTGTGAGCCAAGTGCTAGAAATACAAATGGAAGGATACAATCTCTGTTTTCATGGAGCTCATATTCTAATTAAATGATAATACAATCAGGGCTTTAACTGCAGGACAGATATAAGAGCCCACTAATCCTGAGGATGCCACTGAAGAGGGGATGGCAAGGTCCAGGGGTCCAAAAGATACAGTGGCAAAGCGGATAGTTAAGTGGGTCAGGCAGTTTAACTGAAGTTCAGATGTTAAATCCCAGTGTACCACAAGTAGCAATAGTAGGAAAGATGATAAGCAGCAGTATTACATTGAAAGAAATTATTATTAATAACCAATGATTTGGGGAGATCCAGAGTTCTTCCTTTTTCTATAGGCTTCATTTCAAAGTTTGGTCTCTTGAAGAACATTACTGGTTATGATATTGAATTAACTTTCCTCAATCTTGGTCAGACCCCATCCAACTTTCTACTCAGGTTTGGATCTAATGGTCCTGATCAATATCTTGCTGATGGGCATAGTGAGGCCTGTGACTTTGTGCAGTCCTTCCTCACTTAAATCCAATTCACTTGCGAGTCATGGCATCACCTTCCTGATGTCATGGTCCTCTTCTAGAAGGAAGGACAAACAACAAGAACAAAACAACAGGAGGGCAAAGACTTTGGATTCCTTCTTGCAGAGGTCTGGTAGGGCAAAGGAAGTATTGATTTCTAGCCAGGAGAAGGAAAGGGAAAGTTAACAGGCAGGGAGGTTGGGGGGTAAGGGCTTTCAGTGAGGCCAGCTTAGATGATGATGATGATGACAAAATAAAAAGAACAGGCATTTATAGGATGCTTTATGGTTTGCAAAGTGCTTCCTAAATATTGTTTCCATTTCACAGATGAGGAAGTCAAAGCAGACAGAGGTTAAATGACTTGCCTAGGATGTTTCATAGCTACTAAGTGCCTGAGGCATGGTTTGAATTTTGACTTCCCTGACTCCGAGTTCACTACTCTATTCTGTACCACCTAACTGCCTATGGGATCTAGGCCAGGACGTATGTGAGGGTGGGGGGGGGGGGCGGTGTGTGTGTGTGTGTGTATAGGTGTATTTATCTCTAGCACTGCCTGCTTTTTGTTCATGCATACATTAGGTCCAATTTCTAGCCAGAAAGGAGATTTTCCTTTTGTGAAGCTATCTAGCTCTGAAGGGGGTCAATTTTATGATTCAAGCCTAATTAATTCCACTCTCTAATCAACTAAAGCTGATATTACTTCAGTACTTCAAGGTTACATGATTTCTGGCATACAGCAACTCACTCCCTATGTGAGTGGTCTCAGGAGTTGGGGCGTTTTACCCTCTCTGTTGGTGATATGCCTCTCTGAATGGAGCCAAGTTGGTTCTCAAATGACAGATATTCATTGCTGGGATTTTTAGTGTGTGAAGACTTGCCGGAGCCTGTCTTTTGCTGGCATAGCCTTCAAGATCACAAGTTGTGGCATCAGATTCATATTCTGAAAGTTGACATCATTTCCAGCTCTTACAAGGTTCTCAGACTTCCTTATTAACCTGTGTTTCTGCCCATTTATAATGAAATGGCTTGTACATGTTTGCAGTGTTGATATCAGGGCTCAACAAGATTCTCCCATTGCCTTACGGATCAACAAAAAAGACTAAATTATATGCTGTAACTTTTAACTTGTGTATTTTGTTAGAAGAGAGCTCCTATCTCAGAGAGATTCCACTTCATAAAAGTTCACATTAATACACCAATCTCCCTGGTCAGTGTAGAAACAATACTATCTGCCCTGTGTGCTGGGGTACATAGTTACTTATCCCCATCTCCAGGGTGCAGTAGGACAACACAGTGGCTATCCTTAAGAGATGGTAAAAAAGATGCCATCCATCTTTATGCTATTGGTCACTATTTCACTCTGCTTAATCGATTTATTTATATTTTTAAGCCTTGATATAATATCCTTCCCTAATATATCATTTATATTTAATATTTGATTCAATATTGTGTCTCTGTGTGTCTTTTCAAAAAAATGTTCAGAGTCAGGCCTCATAAAGTAATATAATTCCATTTTTCCTCCTGTAGAAAAATTAGAAGTGACATTTCATTTTGAGTCAGGATGATTTTTCTTAGGAAAAAAACTTGCCATAAAGTCAAAGATGGCCTTTATTACAATTCACTGAAACTTTTTCATTCCTTTACAGTAGAGATGATAATTTAATTATTAAACTGAGTATTTGTATAATCCCATTATTCTATTTCCCAAACATACCAAATAATAGTTTGTTTTATCTCCTACGTGGACATATATAACAAGCAATTTTAAAAATATTTTAATATATCTAAATTTAACATCTAATGATTAAGTATTGATAAAAAGAATAAAATAACTTCATTTTTATATGGACAGATATCAATATTGAGTCATGAATAAGGCCTACATTCTCCAAGACTTGCTTTTCCTATGTCTTATTTAATGAATTCTATCATAAAACTACCGAAAGGGCACTTTGCTTTGAGCAATCTTCCATTAAAAAAATTTAATTGGAAAAAAATATCAGTAGCTCAGAGATATAACTAGGACAGGACCAAGGGCAGGGAATTTGCCCTATGACATGAGATTTAAAAAGGAGCTGAAAGCAATTACAATCCACTAAGAAATATCATAAGGCCAGCTAGGTGGTAGAGTGAATAGAAGGTACAGCTAGAAGCCAGGAAGACCTGAGTTCAAATTTGGCTTCAGACACTTACTAGCTTTGTGACCCTTGGCAAGTCACTTAATCCTGTTTGCCTTAGTTCCATCATATGTAAAGTGAGCTGTAGAAGGAAACAGCAAACCACTCTGGTGTTTCCCCAAATGGGGTCAATAGAGAATCAGAAACAACTGAAAAATCATTGAACAACAGAGAAAAATAATTATTTATTTTTAAGCCTTCTGGTATGCTGGGGGATAGCGCAGGAAGAAGAAAGGGATGTTATAGCTGTGACTAGGTAGACTTCTGGGGAAGAAACAATAGTCTCACAGATATTCTCTGGCCCCATCCCTCTTTAAAACCTTCATTTTATTCCCTTCATCCAAAGCATTTTTCTGTTTGCTATGAGGTAACTCTTCTGGACTTGGAGTCAGGAAGAATGGAGTTTGAACTCTACCTTAGACACTTACCAGCTGTATGCCCTGCACAAGAGAGCTAAGCATGATGAACTTTAAATATTCCTGCCAGTTTGAAATCTATTATGATCCTTTATCACCCAGAAATTAGAATTCTTGAGTACCAAGTGTAAAGAAAGAATCAATATTAGCACCTAGGTATCAAGAACACTGCATTTTAATATGAAGCTGATGAATAGCTGGATTCTTGGGGCAGGGAACTCTCCCTAGCAGCAGCTAGGGAGTTGTTTCCTGGTTTTCTAAGTTATCTGTCTCCTACTGGGTAAACCTTTCCTCTCCTTCTTCTCTCCAGGGGAGCTGAGGTTTGCAGAGCTCACCCAAGGTGCAAGTATTCCTACTTATGTCTGTGACTCAATGCTCCACTCTTTGCCACGTATTTGAAAAGGTTTCCATTTATTTGATGTAAAATGAATAAATGCAGTCCCTAAAGAACCCTTAAAACTATTTTTGAGTGACGGGAATTACAAGTCTTCTCTTGTATTAACTCTCTTGCTTGAAAGGTACTTTCATCTTTCCATAACTATTTTTCACCCTTTTGACCACACAAGAGATGTTAACAAAATGAAAGTCTCTTTGAGCACGTGTGTGTGTGAAAAATAAGCAAAGAAATTAAATATATCCAAAACATATTCATAAATCTTCAGACGTCAAAAGAATCTGAGAATTCTTCTGATTCAATTCTCTCATTTTATGAATAATAAAAAGTGAGATCCAGAGGGGTCAAAGTATTTGTATAAGGTCACTGTGTAATACATGGTAAAACTGGGACCTGAAATCATGTCTTTTAACTTTAATCTATTGTACCACCTTCCTTTGTACATTCCTTGTTGTTGCTGTTCAGTCATGCCCAACTCTTCATGACCCCATTTGAGGTTTTGGGCAAAGATAACCAGAGTACTTTGCCATTTCCTTTTTCAGATCATTTTACAGGAGAGGAAACTGAGGCAAATGGGGTTAAGTGACTTGCTCAGGGTCACACAGCTATTAAGTGTTTGAGGCCACATTTGAACTCAGGAAGATGAGTTTTCCTGACCTCAGACCCCATACATTCCTTAGGGAAGTTCATCTCTCTTGTCCCTGAAGGAGTCACCTTTCAAGTTTCCCTTATGCAGCTAGTTGATGCCATAGTGCATGAGCACTGGCCTGGAGTCAGGAAGACGTCAGTTCAAATGTGGCTTCAGACACTCACTAGCTGTGTGACCCTGGGAAAGTCACTAAATTGTTGTCTACGTCAGTTTCCTCACCTGTAAAATCGGGATAATAATAGCAACTAGCTTCCAGAGTTGTTGTGATGTTCAAGTGATCATAAAGTGCTTAGAAAGCTCAGTGCCTGGCACACAGTAGGCCTCTATATAAATTTTAGCTATTATTATACAACAAGTAAAAAATTAAGTGTGCTAAAATACAGTGAAGCATGATAAAGGAGTATAAGGTCAATGCTTTTGTATCAGCTCTGTGACTATGTGATCCAACATGACAATTTTCCCTACATTAGTTATTTATAGTTTTGGATTTGTTTAGCTTGCATAAACACACCATTTTTAATACACTGTTATACAATGAAATCTAATGTATTTCCAAAATACTGTAGCACAGCTGTGCTGTTATTCTTGCTCCATCATAAACCTGACTAGCTGGGAAATGAAGTTTCCTTTAAAAAAAACACCTCTAGTCTTCTTTTAACTAAGCTACATGTAACTTTCCAATTTTGTGGATGGAAAATGAATCTAAGACATTCTATTTTACTCAAAAAATGTTACTATTTTGAAGCTATAAAGCCAGAAAAAGAACTGCTTATGTTTTTTGATAGGATCCATTAACATACTATAACTTGGAGAAGGCGGCTCTTGGTGAAAGCAACTGAGAAAAGCAGACGTAGGAGATGAGTGGCCCAGGAGGCAGAAGCAGAAAAACTTGTAGCTTGAAATATTGGGAAGGACAGAATCTTGATATACAGACATTTGAGACATTTGAGCACAAGGTATAAGAAAGATACACATTTATTTCAGCAACAGGGCTCTTTGGCTGGTTTACTACTTTTAAAACTTAATTCTTACTAGAATAATAGGTGGTGCATTAGATAGAGTGCCATGCCTCTAGTCAGGAAGACTTGAGCTCAAATCTGACCTCAAACACTTATTAGCTATGCGACCTTGGGCAAGTCACTTAACCTTGGTTGCTTCAGTTTCTTCATCTGTAAAATTAGCTGGAGAAGGAAAGAGCAAACCACTCTAGCATCTTTGCCAAGAATTCCTGTCTGCGCCATACCCCCCTCCTGGGGAAGTCATGAAGAATTAGACACGACTGAAAATGACTAAGTAACAATAACAAAAAAGAACAGAACTTGCTGTAGCATTTTACAAAGCATGAAAGACCAACAGAGGAAAATCTCTTCTAAAATAATCTTTCACTTAAATGGGTTTGTATGTGGAACTAAGTGAACATTACGGAATTTAAAAAACTGAGTGGAATTAGGGAAACCTTTTAATTCAACTCTTTCATTTAACAGATGGAGAAACTGAGACCCAGGGAAGTTAAATAACTTCCCCATGTCTTCTGGCTCTAGATCCTATGTGATCCTGCTGTCGTGGGTGGAGAATGGTAGTATTTCAAGGCACAGGCTATCATCTCAGGTTTTTTTTTAAGGATTATTGTAATTATTATTATTATTATTTTTTGTTTGAGAATCAGCTTGGCATACTGTGTAGCAAGCCAACCTTACAGCCAGGAAAACTTGCTTTGGATATATGTTTGTTGTATGACCATGGAGAAGACTTAAAGCTTATCAGTAATTTCAGGCAATTTTTAAAGTCTATAAATAGAAACTCTTCATCTGCATCAGCAGAGGCCATTTCCATGCTTTTGAATTCTTTATTTGAATGAAATAGAAGGTCCAAACTCCCCTTGTTCCTAAATAAATCGGTTGTACAGTGTATAAGGACCATTGGACAGTAAGTTGGTCTGCATAGATACTAATGCATAGGATGAATGGCTATTGATTATGCGTTCATTTCAAGGACTGCCCTCAATAAAAGATATCTAATTAAGGAATTGTTTGCTGTCCCCCTGCCTCCCCCCAGACAGTATGTAATTTTTCATCAGTATCTAGCTAATCATTTTCTGCCTGAATACTCCTTCCTGAACCAGTGCAGTGTTGGGTGATGCAAATAAGAGTTGTAAAATAGACTTGATTATTGACATACTAAAGGGGGAAAAAAAAAGCCAAAGCCAATATTAGTGGTACACTCAGAAAAGCAAATGACATCGAATTGAGCTCCTCAGAATAATATTCCAACATTTGAAAAATTTAAAAGAAATCAATCTAACTTCATAGCTCAAGAATAAGTGATGCTGCCCCATCCACACATATTTAAAAAAAAATAAATCTCAGAAGTTAAAAACCAGGCCTCCTCAATATGGTAATTCCAGCAATGTTCTTGTATCATCAATAAAATGTATTCAACTTGATTTAACAAATGCATTTACACCATCCTGACCATTTCTGTCTCTTGTCCAGTCTTGCTGAATTTCTCATTCAATATCTTACAGAACTTGAAGATGAGTTCAAGAAAATGCTTGGAATTTGGGATGATGTGTTTAATAAGTGATGGCAAACCATTGTTTACTTTATCTACCCTTTGAATTAATCCTTTCCTGAATATTAATATGACATCCCCTCTGAAATCTATGCCAGATTGAGTATGATAGCCTTACATGCACCATCATATTCAATGAGTTCTTTCTTCTGAGGAGTTAAAAAGAGGCACACAAATTACTTATCCAAAGTAACTGGAAAATGGCCACATTCTCGTCATGTCTATTTTTGTTAGTTAAGGAAATTGAATCAGAGAGAGATCTGAGAACTTAAAGAGAGATGATAACATGAAAAATTAGGTTTCCTGATAAATTCCAATTCTAAACTTGGGAGTATGATGACCTTTACCAAAAATTAATTTAGGCAGCATGTTATAGTGAAAAGGATATTTGGCTTGGAGTTAGGGGACATGGGTTGAGTCCTGACCTTGCCACCCACTCCTTAGAAAAAATATGTTAGGGATCATCTAAGAGGGAATTGAGATTGTAACAGATAATGTGTGTAAAGTGTTTTTTGAATTGAAGAATGTGGTTTAAGTAGTGAATATAGGGCATCATCATCATCATTGTTATATCTGATCCTCTAATTCTTAACAAAGTTTTAATGAATATTAATACCTACCGTATGTTAGGCATTGTGCTAGGCTTTGTTGTTGTTTGGTTGTTTCAGTCTTTTCCAACTCTTCATGACCCCATTTGGGGTTTTCTTGGCAAAGATACTGGAGTGACTTGCCATTTCCTTCTCCAGCTCATTTTACAGGTAAGGAAGCTGAGGCAAATAGATTTAAGTGATCTGCCCAGGGTCACACAACTAATAAACGTCTGAGATCAGATTTGAATTCAAGAAGATGAGTCTTCTTGACTCCAGGCCTGATGCTCTATTTACAGCTCCACCTAGCTGCCTCTGTGCTAGGTATACAAAGCAATAACACAGGCCATGTTCTCAGGGAATTTAGGTTTTAAATGGGGCGAGGAGGACAAATATATAATTACTCAATATGACAAGTAAGACAAATTCAAAGGAGCAATACAAAGCGCTGAAAAATTTGAGGAGGGAGACATCATTTAATTGAGTGATTCAGGAAAGCCTGTATGGAAGAGACGGCATCTGAGTTAATGCATGAAGAGAAAGATGTCCACGGATGAATGAAGGGCTGGGAGAGTCCATTGCAGCCATGGAGACCATTGCCACCAAGGGAGCTGGGAAACAGCTGCATGAGAACAGAGGGTAGATAGTAGACTAATGCGGCTGGAATGTAGGATAGACGAAGAGCAGTGGTATGAGAAAAAACTGGACAGAAAGACTGGAGGCTATCTTCCTTGGTGACATCCTCAGTTCCCCTGGATTCTGTTACATCTCAATGTAGATGAATAGAAAATTTACATATCTGTAGCCCTTATCTCTCTTCCAGCTCTGCATAGACAACTCCTCTCTGGATATTTCCACTCATTTGTGTCTCTCTCTCCTGTTGCTTCCTTTCACATGTTCTACATTTTAGCTAAATTACTTGGAAAACTGGTGCCCCCAAGAGTTAGTGAGAGAGGTCAGTGTCGTAGGTATCATAGTGACAGCTAGGTGGCACAATGGATAGAGTTCTGGGCCTGAAGTCAGGAAGGCTCATCTTCCTGAGTTCTAATTTGACCTCAGACACTTACTATCTGTGTGACCCTGGGCAAGTCACTTAACTCTATTTGCCTCAGTTTCCTCATCTGTAAAATGAACTGAAGAAGGAAAAGGCAAACCACCCCACAGTACTTTTGCCAAGAAAACTTCAAATGGGGTCAGGAAGACTTAGACATGACTGAAATGACTAAACAGCAACAAAAATTGTAGATGTCAAAGGAAGATAGAACATTAAGAATGAGGGACTGGGAGCAGCTACGTGGTGCAGTGAATAGAGCGCTGGCCCCGGAGTCAGGAGGACCTGAGTTTAAATCCAGCCTCAGACACTTAACACTTACTAGCCACGTGACCTTGGGCAAGTCACTTAACCCCAATTGCCCTGCCTTCACCCCTCCAAAAAGCAAAAAAAAAAAATGAGGTACTGGTCCATATAAGTGTTCATTGTTGAATGTCACAGTAAGATCAAGGAAGTAAGTACAGAAACAAAAGGTCATTGAATTTGGTGATAAAGAGGTCATTTGTCACCTCCAAGAGAGCTGTTTCAGAAGAATGGTTGGGACAAAAGCCATGCTGGAAGGGCAGTTACTTATGTGTTACAGACTCACTTTCCCCATCTGTGAAATGGGAAAAAAAAAACAAAAACCAAAACACTTATAATAACTTCCTCGCAGGATTGTGATCATGTATGGAAAGGGCTTTACAAACTTTGAAGCACTATAGGGATGTCAGAGGTGGAGTAGCCACACAGATAGTGGGCTGGTCGTGAAGCCAGGAAATTCTGCCTCTAACACATCTAGGCTTAGTGACCCTGGGCAAGTCACTTAGGCTCACTGTGCCCTAGGTAGTTCTTTATGAGTGAGCAGCAGAGAAGGTGATCTGCATTGGGAGAGAGAGAGTTTACACTACCAGTAGTTCCCTATATTAATGAAATTACAGTCCATATAACCAAACCCAGACTTCATATTATTATCAATGGATAGTCCTCTGGTATTAGAGGACCATTTGAATTCCACCTCTGCTATTTGCTAACTCTCTGGACTTCTAAGTTCCTCAGCTTGAAGTTGAGGACATTTAATTCTATGGTGGTCACTAGGTGGCACCATAGTGCATAGACTGCCAGACCCGGAGTTAGGAACATTCATGTTCCTGAGTTCAAATCTGGCCTCAGACACTTAGTAGCTGTGTGACCCTGGGCAAGTCACTTAATCCTGTTTGCCTCAGTTTCTTGATCTGTAAAATGACCTGGAGAAGAAAATGGAAAATCCAGTATGTGTGCCAAGAAAATCCCAAATGGCATCGCAAAGAGTTGGACACAACTAAAACAACTGAATAAACAATAACAAATTGTTATGCTACCTAAGGTCCCTTTTAAGACACCATGATTCTATAACTGAGGACTTTCTAACATTCCTACAAGATTATAAACTACTATGGATTTTTATTTTTCATTGTTATTCTTTCAAGACATTCAACAAACATTGCCTGAAGGTTAAATTACAAACGGATATAATTAAAGGGGAAAAGGATAAAGGTAGCAGATAATTTTGGAACCAATTAGGTAAAATCTTCCCTTTTCCTCTCCATTCTGTGTGGAATAAGAAGTGGCAGTTCAGTTGCAGTGTGGGGCCATGAGAACGTGACATGCTGCTGCTAAGGTGAGAATATGAGACACAGTAATTTCTAAATTCAGTCTCTACCAACGCAGAACCCAATGTGCTGCTGGACATATTCGGACACAATTGGCAGTATTGAAAACAGAACGCTCTCAAATCCACTTCTGGAAGCCACAGTCGACAAAGATACAATGGAGAAGCTAGCCAGATTTCACGGAGATTGATTTATTGTGATGTTATGAAGTTCCAAGTCACATGACAACAACAACAAAAAATAACACTCACATATACGGGGCCCTAAGAAACCCATGACAAGCAGAGACAAGCCTACTAATGGCGGCTTTTGGTGAGGACTATAGATGCAGTGTCATTAACAGAGTAATTTTAAACACCACTAGTTATACACATGGGCCATTCGGTTAAAGGATATGAATTCTAACCAGCCCATAATTTGGCTATCGTGTTTTTATTAATATCGTCTATCAACATGAGCTCCAAACTCAGAGTTTTACAGCAGATACATACTCCATGTGGAAATTTGTGTAGGCATTTCTACTAACCACCTTCAAGACCTTTAACATCCTGAATATTAAAGTATTTTGGAAGAGCAGAAAGATCACTGGATTTGGAGTGAATTTGGAGTCAAGGGGTCTGGATAAGAATCCTGGTTCTGACATTTAGTACCTCTGTAAAGTTGAGTAAGTCAGTTAATCTCTCTGAGACACACTTTTCTCACACTTTCTGTAAATTCAGGGAGCTGGACTAATGACTTCCAAGGATTTTTTTTCTAACTCTAAAATCCCTGAAAGTGAAATTTATACAATCTTCCATTCATTGCAATTACAACAGGAATAGAATTCACTTAAGTGACGTCATGATTAATAGAAAATTCTATTCATTTAAGTGATTTCCAGGGGACATAGTTGATGCAATTTATTCTAATGACTCAAACAGATAAATGGCATGGCTAGGCCATTTAAACGTTACATCTATTAGTACCAGGGATCAGGTTTCTTCTAAATTACATTATGCTTTTTTCTGGGCAATGTTTTCCAAAGTATGTACTATACTCTTTTATGACTGCTGTAGGAATCAAACATTTCAATCTATCTTTTTAAAATATTTCATTGATAATTTTTTGTTTTTATATTACTTACAATTCCCCCTGTATATGTCCTCCTCTCCCTCCTAAAGAGCCATAACTTATAACAAAGAACATTTTTAAAAAGTAGAAAAAATTAGAAAAAAGCCATGAATATATTGAAAAAAATCTGATGGCATATGTGAAGTTCCATGGTAGTAGGCTTCCCCCATCCCCCATCCCATAATGGCAGAGTGGTGAGGATGGAGAAAATAAGCATTTATGTAACACCCACTATGTGCCTGGCAGTGTTAAGTGATTTTTACAATTATTATCGTCACAGCAATCCTGAGAGGCAGGTGCTATAATTATTTAAATTTTACAGATGAGGAAACTGAGGCAAATAGGAGTTTTAGTGACTTGCCTCTGATCACACAGTTCGTGGGTGACTGAGGCCAGATTCTGAGTTCCAGTCTTCCTGACCCTGGGCCTGGTACTCTCTGCAGTGCATCACCAGTCTTTGGTGAAACAGAGAGGCTTCTTCTCATAGCTCTTTTTAGAGACTGAGCTTGGTTTTTAATAATTTTATAACATTCAATTTTTATCATTTTGAGGTGGTTGTTCTTTCCATTTACATTTTTTAGTCCTGATTTCTCATAAAGTCATTTGCTTCCATTTGCTCAGTTTTTGTAGTCCTGGTACATATTGTCCTCCTGGCTCTGATTACTTCACTTTGCAATAATTAGTATGCTGTTAGAAATTTTGTGTTCATTACATTTATTTCTTATAGTACAGTAACAGTCTATACATTCATATATCACATTTTAGTTTAGGTATTCTCCAATTGATGGGCATCTACTTTGTTCCCATTTCTTTGTTGTTACAAAAAATGTTGCTATAAATACGGAGGGGTATAGTCTAGTGCTAAGGGTGGGGAACCTGCAGAACAAAGAAGTTTGGATTCAGTTGAAGGGTCATACCTGAGGGCCTCGAGGCCACAGGTTCCCCACCCCTGGTCTATGTGCAAACCTAGAGGTAAATCTAGTAACCCAGAGTAAAATCTCTGGGTCAAAGGGCACAGACATTTTAGTTCACTTTATTTGTATATTTCCAAATTGTAGAATAGTTATACCAACTCATAGCTCCACCATTAATGGTCAATTGAATTTTGTAACAAACTTGACATGCTCCCAAGTCTTAAGTTTTAAAATACATAAGAACAGCCATGTGCAGGAGTACAGGCCTGTGATCACTGAGTCTCGGGAGCCTGAGGCTGGTAGATCTCTTGAGCTTGCAAGTTCTGAGCTGCAGTAGGGCATAAAGCTGATTTGGCATTTAATATGAGAATTTAGCATTAATATGAGAAACCCATGGATGGTGGTGGGAGAGGACCAATTTGGAAAGCAGTGATGTAGTTTAGGTCAGAAATAGTCAAAGCTTTCCTGTTGATTGGTAGAGAGATTAGGGCCATGAGTAGCTACTTCCCCCCTTCTTTTTTTTTTTTTTGCCCTTGTGGACAGTTTATTTGGCAAAGTTTATCTTCGGACTGCTTCAGGTTCTTTTTTCCCCAACAGACTGAATGGAAAGAATTCTATATGCTCATCATCAATTCAATTTGAGAAAAAAAAGCAAATAAAACCAAAACAACACATTGAATCCTGGAAATGCCTTGATGTGGGTCACTGAGTCAGCTCTGTGTCATTTAGGCACTATTTCCCTAAAAAAGTAGCTTGCTGAGCAATCACAAGGAGATAAATTATCTTCATTCACTATTATTTTCTAGTGTATTACACGGCCTCAAAAATACCTTATGTGTATAAACATAATATAAGTTATACGTACATATTTTTGAGACCTTAAAATATATAACATATATTACATATATATTTATAGTCTAAAAATGTGTGTATATACAATTTGCATAAATGTATATAAATGACATATTTTACAGACATGCATATATACATATATACCCATCTTCACATATCTATGTATGATATATTTCTCTATCTATCTGTCTATCTTTCTGTCTGTCTATCTATCTATCTATCTATCTATCGCAGGTGGGTGCTGAATCTGAAGTCAGGAAGGCATGAGTTCAAATCTGGCCTTAGAAACCTGCTATCTGTGTGACCCCAGGCAAGTCACTTAAGCTCTGTTGTCCTCAGTTTCCTCAACTGTAAAAATGGGGATAATAATAGCACTTCCCTCCTGGGGGTTGTTGTGAGAAGATAGAAAGATAGCATTTGTAAAGTTCTTGACACAGTGCTTGGCACATGGCAGGATCTATATAAATGTTAGCCATTAATAAGTATATATATGCATATAACAAATATGTATATACCTGTATATGTGTATGTATATATAATATGCATATGTTTGTTTGTATATATGCATGTGTATATATATATATATATATACACACACACACAAACACACATTTATGTAGCACCTGCTGTGCGTGTGTATGTGTGTATTCTAATAACTATTGCTATAAAGGCAAACAGTCTAGAATGTTAACTAACTTGTATTTGGATATATTGCAAACTGCCAACTTTGAAATGGTGATTGTATAAGTCTGGGGATGTGAAATTTGCATATTTATTCTGAGAGTCAGTAGTTGATTTGCCACTCTTTTTTGCTAATAAGATATTGTAATGGTAATGGGAATTTGAAGAACTTCCCTGCCCCTTGATAGGCTTAAGTGAATTTGAGAACCTTCTCTGATTTGAAAGTATACTCTGCCCCCTAATAGGTTGAATGTGGTCACATGGAGCCTGTGGTGGGAGGCTTGTTTTTCAGGATTGCCTACACCTTGTTACTTTGTGATTGGGCAGTGGGTCATGAGGGCTGTGATGTTCTCTGATTCTACAGAGGGCTGTATATACCTTTATGTGAGGTTTTGCTTTGGGGCTTACTTTGGGAAGAGTTGTGTGATTTGGCCAGATTGTCTAGCCCACTGGCTTTGAAAACCTTTATGTTGATGCTTCTCTCTCTGGGGACTAACTAGGCATGGATGTAATGGTCAGACAGCTGGAAGCTCTATCTGCTGGTCTGTTTCTCTCTCTGTATTTTTGTATGCTTGTAACTTCTGTTTGCATTTTCTCTGAAGTTCAGGGTACTGATTTTTTCCCGTGAACTAGGCAAATGGTATATGTTTGATTAAAGTAAGATGGTTAAGCCCTTTTTTAGTTGCTTTCTTCTAGAAAAGCAAATCAAAGAACCTGTGCTAGCAGCTATGCTGGGTAGGCTAGGGTGCTTGCTGCTACAGATATAGCCATTTAATTATTTTTGGAATGGGAGAGGAATTAAAAACATTTTTTTTGTTTATTTTCTTAAAAAAAAACACTGGCATTGAAAACTCTCTGTCTATACCCTCCCGCATCTCCAACATACCCCATTCCTCTTTCCTAGCCCCCAGAAGGATCTTGCCTGTAAAAAAGGTACACTTAAGAAAAACAAATCAATACATTGGTCCAGTGTAATGCCATGTACCAGCAGATTCCCAAAAGAATGCTACTGTGAACAGCTTTTAAGGTTCAGATTATACAGTATGGTGAACTTTCCATTTATTCCATTACAAATAAAGGTAAGCATTCACAACAAATCACAATATAATATTTACAACATTACATCTTATCACAGAAAATCACAATATGGTGTTCATAACAGCTTTACCTTAGAATGGCCACACAGTTTTCACTACAGTAGCCACAATATTTAGAACAAAGCATTCAATCAATTCACAATACAGTAATCAATACTCAATCATTCAATCAATTCACAATACCATAATTAGTCTTCCACTCATGGGGCAACCATTAACTTAATCATTCAATCAATTCATAATACAGTAGTCACAGTCTTCTACTTATGGGGCAACCATACATCAACTCAATCAGTCATTAAATACAGTCATTAGAAAACCCCACAAACCCTCCGCCCCTCGGTGTCCAGCAAACCTCAATTTCATCCAAGGGAAGGCCTTTCATCTTGACTTGGGGTGGTCTCTCTGATTCCCTGGATCCATTTCCATGGTCCCAGCTCCCTCCTGAATCCGTCAAACAGTCACCTGGATTCAGAAGCAGACAGCTCCCAGGTCCTTGTCCAGTCCTCAGAGGTAGAGAGCTCTCTGGTCCTTGTCCAGTCCACAGGGCAGTCCCTGGCATATACTGAAGTTCACGGGGTCCAGCACATCTCAAACACTTTGCCACTTCTCTTGCCTGGAACTTAAGGATCAGCCAGGCCATGAGCAAACAAAGTCTTATCCCAGTCATGCTTCTTCAGTCCTCCAGCAATTCAGCTGGCCCTAGGACCCAGAAGAAATATCGGCCTTCCAGGCAAGCCCTCTGAGCCTTGCAGGAGGCCTTCCAGGCAAGCCCTCTCAGCCTTCCAGGTGGCCTTCACCAGATTCTGGTCTCAGGAAAACTCCATCTCAGTTCTCAGTCAGCTTCCAGATGCTGGAAGAGAAACTCTCTCTCTGTCAAGAAAACTCCAACTGTTCTCAGCTTCCAGATGCTGGGAGAGAAACTCTCTCTCTCTCCCTCTCTCTTCCTCTCTCAGCCGGCTTCAGTCTCCATGATTCTTCCATCACCAAGAGCAACATTACAATTCTGTCTGTCTGTCTCTGGAATTCTTCTTTATATACACACTGGCCTACTGTTTCAGCCAATCCTCTTCTGCCATGTCATCAGGGGAGTTCACACCCTCCCAACAGGGGACAGGGCTCATACCTTCCATACTTAGCCCTAAGTTACTAAGTGTTAAGTATCTGCCAAGTGGATTGCTGTTACATCCAGTTTGAGAATCCTATTTCATAATGCATCACCCCTCTGTCAAGGAAATGGATGCATGCCCTTCCATCAATCCTCTGAAGTCACAAGTCATCATGATATTGATCATATTTCTTATGTTTTTAAACGTTGTTTTCTTTCGTATTTTTATGGTTACATATGATTTTTTCTTATAGTTCTAATTACGTTGGTCAGTACCAGCTTCTATAGTCTTTTCAATTTAAAATTTTCACATTACTCCTTGCTATGGCAGGATAACATTTCAATATATTTATATACCCCCAAATTTTCAACTATTCCCTAGTCAGTGGGCTTTCAATGTGCTTCTAGCTGTTTTTACAATAAGTGCTTCTATAAATATGTATTATCTATGTATATACAAGCATAGACACACATATTACACACACACAAACATATACACACACACAAACACACACACACACACATACACACACACACACACACACACACACATGAGCTTCCCCTCAGTCTTTGACCTTCCTGAGGCATACATCTACTCATATTATTTCTGGGTTATGTATATAGGTCACTGTTTAGCCTGCTATTCAATTTATTCCCCTTTTTAATATTATCTTCCCAATCTTTTCAGTGGAGGTTCTTATCTCGGGCTCTGGGAACTTATCTTTAATATTTTGATAACTGTATTTCAATATAGTTGATTTCCTTTGAATCATATGTGTTTTATTTTGTGTATTTGAGCATCACTTTGAGGTGTTCTATTCAATTCCCAGTTGAATCTCCAGTGCTTAATAATTGATTTATTGAGAGGGTTCCATGATACCAAATGTATTAAGAAAGCCTGCTCTAGGGCAATCCAAGGGCATGTTTAAATATTTCTATTTATTTATTCATTTATCTATCTGTTTATTTATTCAGCCATCCATCCATCCATTTATCTGTTTATTTATTTATTCATTCGTTGGTTCATTCATTCATTTATTTTTGATATTTTCCATTTAGTAAAATTGTTATTTTTTCAAATTTATTAATCAGTTGACTCAAACTCTAATTCCAGTTCATTAAATATTATTTATTAAGTGAGGTGGAGGACTTTCCTTTCTTAATATTACTTATATATGCATATAAAATATTAATATTAAAGTTACTGGACATAGCTCATTAACACCTGTAACCAATACTAAATAAAAAATATAGATAATGATATATAATATATTGCCTATGAGAAATATCATACCCAGAATCACCTCAATCACTAGATAATTAAGTGAAACAGTGGATAAAACTCTGGGCTTAGAGACAGGAAGATCTGAGTTCAAACCTGACCTCAGACACTTATCTGTGTGACCCTGGGGAAGTCACTTAAGCTCTGTTAGCCTTGATTTCCTCAAATGTAAACATGGGGATAGTATTTGTACCTGCAAGATCAAATGAGATAATATTTGTAAAGCACTTAGTATCTTGCCTGGCATATAATAAGTGTTTACTATGCACATGTTTCCTTCTTTCTTTTATTGTAACAACCGATGTAACAACAACTCATATGAAAATACAGTTCTGCATCATTTGGTTTTTTGCAAGATACCAAGTAAAATGTCTCCTCAAAAAAATCCTCTTATTATGAAAGTGAAAAAAAAGTTTTATTAGAAGATTTCTCCACCACCTTTAGTTTTGCCTTTTTGAACTTCTTTCAAACCACTATAGGAATAGAGTTTCTTAACTAGACTCACTCCTCATAGAGTTCTCTTCATGAGAACTCAATAGAGTTCCCAATATAACAAAGATAGTTTTTTTTTAAATTTTCTCCTAGCCTTTTCTACAAACTCCTCACGGAACCCTATAGATAAAAGGTTAAGTACATACACCTGACTTTGTAGGGAGAAATGCCTCAAAAAATGACAGTTATAACTGTAACTATGAACTGACTTTTCTGCAACATTCCATTTGGCTCTTAAATAATGGTATTTATAGTCTCTGTGGAAGATCTTAGTGAACTACTTCTTAAATACAGTTTAATAACTTTTCTATTATAATTCTAAATTATTTTCCAGAATGGTTGGGCCAATTTGCAATTCTAGTGACAATGAATTAATGTTCTTGTCTCCCAACACCTCCAACATTGACCATTTTTATCTTTACCAAGTTGAAGGATGTTAATTTTAATCCCAGGTTTGATTTATTGCTATTGGCACAGAAATTTGAATACATTTCTTTCATTGTAAAATTTCTTAGACAATTTATAAATTTATTGATCTGTACTAGTAGAAAGAGTTTCCAGACCAGAGTCCCCTATACTTAAATAATCACAGATTTGAACCAAAAAAAGAAAGAAAAGAAAATGCTCCAAATAGAATTCAACTACTAGCAGAGGGAAAAATAAGAAATAAACTATTTTTCTTTTTGTCATCGGTACCTAGATTTATCTGATATTGTACAATGTCTGAACATACTAAGACAATGCCGTTTAATCCTTAATGCTCCTAAAAAGTTTAGCTTAACTATGACCAACAGAAGAAATGAAGGCAATTTCCATATATTAGAACTTGAACATCAACATGGATATGCTGTATTAGAAGAGTAGATGATGTCTTTGCCCAGAGAATCACAGAATACAGAACATTCATTTATCTTAGAAGATGCACTTCATTCTGTCAGAACAGATGATTGTTTTTACAAAGCAAATATATTATAGTCTTATTACAAATTGAATCTAGATACAATAATCCATATGTGGCAAGTAAAAGTGGAATTGAGGACTCTACACTCATGGAAATTCATTACACATTAGATAACTTTTTGGTGATTTAGAAAAATGCATTTAATTACACACTAAACTCTGAGTCTCATGTTTGTTTCATTTAGTTATTTATTTTCTAAAGCCTAGTCTTGATTTTAAGCCAGCTATCTTAGGCCTAAGGGTGCTGGCATTGTCCCGTACAAGACATTAAATATATATGAAATTATATTCCATTTCATTTAGCTAGAGGAGTGCCATAATTACTGTTGATAGTCTCTGATCTTTCCCAGGCAGAGAGGCATAAATGGAGATTCAAAGATTTCTCACTCATAATGGGAAATGGTGACATTTATACTGTAACTCAACATCTCTTTTTGTAAGTCATAAAGAGCAATAGGAAACATTGTTTCTACATGTATTCTATTTTCACACTCAGAAATTCCTTCTTTCCACTGAAATATATTCTCTCTCCCTTCTTGTAGCCATCCCTTTAGAACAGAGCTTGCCATAGGTCCTTATCAAGCTTCACGCTCTGAACTACCCATTTTTCACAAGCCACTTCTGATTCTGCTTTCACTTTCAGGCATTTTATCTGCCCCTTGATAATAATCTGACAGGTAGTATTAATCACTTCCTGTTGCTAGGATACCTGGAAATGTTCATTTTTGCCGTAACATGCTATGAGGAAAGCACAGATTCATGACGAGTAAATTAACGTGGGTATGATACTTAACACAGTGTACCATAATTGCCTGATAACTGAATATGAAATGCTGAATTTTTCATGTTGTTTTTATTTTACCTATAGTCTAGCATTTATTAGAAATGTTTTGTGTTAATAAAAGTCAACAGCATCCTATATACTCTTGTGTTAGTATAGAACAAGGTAGAATAATAAAATTAGATTTAAATAATATTCCTTTAATGAAATTGTAATAATAGAAGGTGATTTAGAGAACTAAGGTAGAGTAATCAGGACTTCATTCTTGGGCACCAAAATTTAAGTATAGACAGCACTCTTCATTCATCAGGTAGAAATAACTGAGCATAGCACCTAATTAGCCAGGATAATTTACTAAAATAAGAAACTGCATGAGAGTGTTTCTTACTCTTGAGGAAACCCAAAACGGATTTCTTTTCATTTCTGTCTCACCCTGCTCCTTCTATTGGCAGCAGACTAATTTAGTAGTAGCCCTTGTCTTAGGTCCTGAATCAACTGGGCTTGTGTCCTGGAATTTCTGTCTCCTCAATATCGGATGATGTCACCTCCTAACCCTCATCTGCCATGGAGTCTTTTGTCGTGAGGAAAATCTGAGGTCTTTCCTCAAGGTTTCTGCATCCCAAATGAATTGATTTTTAAAAGTCGATTTAAGAATATATTTTAATCTGCTTGGCCTTAGGAAATTTTTAGGTTGCTTGCTTAGGACACCAGAGTCGCTAGTTATAGCTTTGCCTTAGAGATTACTTAGCTCAACATCTTTATTTTTATAGATGAAAAAGACTGAAGCCCAAAGGAAGGAAGTCTTGTTAGTAGAAGAACGTCAGCTTGAGGGATTCTTACCATTTCCTGAGGCTCTTTCTATTATACCACACTGTCTACTTAGAGAGTTACTTACTTTTAAAATAATTGTGAGAATAATCTTTTAAGATGCGAACTTAAAGCTAAATAAGGCAATTTGGTACCATTTAACAGTAATTGATATTTTAGTTAGTAGTCTATTACACTTAACTCCTGATTATGCAAGAGAATTGTAACACAGAATCATAAACTTATAACTGATGAGAACTTTAGACATCCAAATTGCTCTTGTTTTACAGATAAGAAAATGGAACCAGTGAGCTATTAATCTTAAGGTCACTTACTTAAGGTCACAGAAGAGGACAGTAGGAGTCCTGGGGTCTGAACTTAGATCTTCTGACTAAGATGCCCTCCGAAGAAAAGAATTCTATGGAGAAATGAACTCCACAGATTTCTGAGTAGTCATGAGTTTTAATGTCTCCCTTAAACCTTTTGTGAACTCTGACACCAATTAAGGTATTATTTTAGGTGGAGGTACCAACAGGTATTGACATAGCCAAGAAGTGCTCAGCTGCAAAGAGAAAGAGAAATAAGCGCTATGAATAATCCATCTACCTGAACAATCAGGCTTGGAAACCATGAGTTTTAGTTAAATTATTCATCTTATTAACTACTCTATACAAAATCACCCATTTGATGAAACTGACTAATTGTTTTAAAATTAAAGTGCAGCTGAGCCAGACTAAAGGAAGACCTCTCCTGGCCTTGAGTTTCTAGTCATTGGCTAAGGCTCCTTAGCTGAAATGAATCGTTAGGTGCAGTTCTCTATTAACATCCCCTTCCATCTTCTCTTTCCCAAAATACTTAGACTGTTTGAATAGTCAAATGGCTTGTTATTTTATTAGATTCTTGAGGGTTCTTTGGGTCTTTCCCTACTCCTTTATTTCCTTATTAATGCCTGTATTTCTTTGTTTTCTACTCTTTCCATGGAGAATGATCAATTTCTCTCCTTCATGATTTGTCCTCTTAGATGGTGTTATGGAAAGAGTGTTAAACCATAAGTTATGAAGACCTGAGTTGAAATTCTCCTCAGATACTTACTAGCTTTGTGATCCTATACAAGTCACTTAATATTTCTCCATCTCAGTTTTCTTATCTGTAAAATGGGGCTATTAATAACATCTAACTCCCAGGATTGTTGGGAGGATAATATTTATTATTATGGTTGTTATTATCTTTCTCAGAGTACTTGCTTTCATCAAATATAAATTGCTTTGATAATTGTCCTTTCAGTTTTGTGTTGGTATGTGGCCTTGCAGTAGCCCTACAGGTCTTTGGAGACTGAGGTTTGTGGTTGATTTCCCACCCATGTATTTGAGCAGCAACCAGCTATTGGCTTAGATCAGCCTGCTGGCAATCAAAGCATAGTTATTCTGACATCAACAAAAGTGTATGGCTCATGAAAGGAGGCCTTGGCCTCAAAATGAGCCCTGACTTCCAGAACTGGTTTTACTGTCTGACCTTTAGTACTTTACTTAATATGCTTGTGATTCAGTTTCTTCAACCATGAAGTTGGGATTATTACGTCTATCCTGAACTCCAGGAGAAATTACGAGAGCATAAGAAATAATAAATGTGGAACTGTATTAAATACTTCATAATTATTGGAGCTACATGTACGAAGAAGGCTGAATAATGACATTTCAGAGACCAACAGGGATCAAGTGGCCTAGAAATCATACTAGAAATTGGTTGGCTTTTATACAGTTTAATGGTATGAAATTGGCTGGGGGAGGGTTGCTTATTTAATTTCTTTATACCCATGCTCATGCCAATATCAAAATATCTTTGCCTACAGATATTTTTTTAACAACAGTTTTTGATCCAGTTGTGAGCCCTTTCCCATCTCCTGCTGGTTTAGCTAAACTCTAGCAGCCCTTGGGTCGGTTTCTATTTGGTTAGTTAATGACTTTTAGGCAAAACAGAGCGTTATGAGGAAGTGCACAGATTGCTGTGAGCCACAAAGAGGGTATATGTTGAGATTCAGAGAAAGACAGGTTCTTTAGAAACGTATCAATATAGATAGAGCTGGGCCTCTGAGGTTGGCCATCTGTCTTGGCAAAGATGGCATTCCATCTGCACTCTGCAACCTCTGAGACCAGTATCCATCATAGCACATAGGAAGGCTGAGAACTGAGAGCAAAACAGTTCTTTCTCACATAGCCCCCACTGGAAAGAGATGGTAAAGTTGGGAGAGAGAAATAATAGTTTTATATTGTCCTAGAAATTCTGAAGCCCAACACTGCTTCCCTTCTCTCCCTCCCCCATTTTCAAATGCTACCTAGATTTCCTTTATCCCAAGGAAGCACATAATTTAGATGAAAAGCTTCAGTCAGTCCCAGGCCCCCAATGTTGGGCTAACTGAATTAAATATAGGTTCAGACTATCTGACATTCAGAATCTTACTTTGAGGTAAACGTTTCCTGGCAGGAAAGATTTTTCGGGCAAGACCTTTGGATGCTAAAGTCAGACTGGCAAAAGTATACAGCAATGATTGCCAGATTATGAATTTCATTACAAAACAGGAGAGGTACTCTGAGCGCCTCATATAAAATGAATACAGCTGTGCTTTCCTTTCAATGAATATATATGTACATTAAACTTTAAAAAACTGAGTCATAGTTTAAATGACTTAGAAGAATTGTGGTAGAAAGCGAGCCTCAGAACTAGGATGACTTGGATTTGAACTCTGCTTTGTGTGACCCTGGACAAGCCATTTAACTTGTCAAATGCTCTAAGAAACTCTCCAGGACTAAGTTGCAGAGAAGACTGTGGTGAAGCAAGCCAAAGCATTTGATCTTGGGGGTCAGTTCACATGCAGATGTCTTGGAGAAGCAGTTTTGGCATAGATTTGTGTTAAACAGACCTAGGCACTTTGAAACCTGCTCTAATTTGCATCATCTTTGTTCATGCCTTTAAAATGTTAACTGACTTCCAAAGACTTGTTGGATTTCCAAAGACTTTTGGTGCCTAGAATTCACAAAACTTCAGATACTTAAAAAAAGACAAGCTTTTTATTAGATTTTCCATTCCTGTTTTGGTCCCAAGGTATGGCAGATTCAAGACAATGATTTACAAAACCTAGATGTTTGGAGGTCTGCTCTGATTTGCATCCTCTTTGTTAATGCCTTTAAAAATATTAATTGACTTCCCAAAGACCTGATGAACTTCCCCAGAGTCTTGGAGCCTAGAAATCAGAAATTTTGATTTTATCTGAGTTTACTTCCAAGATGTAATGGACTGTTGTAAAGATAAAACTATGATAATATCCCAGGATGTGATAAACCAAGTCTATTGATGAGAATACTTGAATCTTTGTCCTTTGGATCTTTAAAAATCTTGTTCAAATCATCATTAAATGGAGTTCATGGTTCTTCCTGAACTACCCACGTGGCCTGGTCACTTCTTTTATTCACATCTCCGATCATGCTTAATGCTGGACATTAAGCAGGCTCCCAACACTGTGATAGAAGGAATTTCCTAATCAGGGTTGTGGCTAAACTAATGGAATTACAAGATCATACTATTTAAAAGATATTTTGCAATTTTATTTATTTTGCAAAATAAAAATATTATTTAAGAGATATTTTGCAAAATAAAGACTTTCCTATGAATATTTACTATTTTAAATTAATCTTTATTTTTTGAACAAAGGAAAACAGGGAAGCAAAACCTGGGTTTGAGTTTTGTCCTGAGTTTGTCCCTAGCCCTTTTCTCTTTTCAGTTTAAAGTATCTTGCTTAGTAAAAGCATTAGTTCTTATGGGTTCAATGATTATTGCTTTGCAGATGATACACAGATTTCTATATCTAGCCCTAGTTTGTTTTCTGAGTTCCAATCAAGCATCACCAGCCACTTCTTAGACATATTTACCTAGGCATCTCAAACTTAACATGTCCAAAGTTTAACTCATAATCTTTTCCCTTAAATCCTTCCCTTTTCCAAAATTCCTTTTTGTAATTGAAGGCATAACTATACTCCAAGTGTCCTAGGTTTATAGTCATGTGGTCATCTGTCACTCATCCAACATATTCAATCTGTCTTCAAATCTTGTTGTTTCTACCTTTACAAAATCTCTTTTATGTTTCTCCTTTCTGCTAGAGTTACCACTCTAGCTCAGGTTCTCAGCATTTGTCACTATAGCAATGTTCTTCTAAATCATCTCCCTAACTCAAGTCTCTCCCCACTCCAGTTCATTCACCAGTCTGCTGCCATGAGATGGAACTCTTTGCTGGGCTCTAAGGATTGGTGCTCTTGTAGAATCCTGAAGGTGCTATTTCTCATTATGTCTATATAATCCTTAGACCATTGCCTCTCTTGGAACACTACTACCAGCTCAGATAAGGAAATCAAAAGCTTCTAACTTTTCAGAGTTCCATATGTCATCCTTTGGTCATTGAAGTGATAGGAGGAGAAATTCAATATTACTCTTAAATATCTTCCAGCTCTCACTTTGTCCTCTGATTCAAGACATAAACATCATGCTCCTCAAACTTGAAGCAGTTGTCAGAATGCCTCTTTTGGAATAATTTTCGCTATTAAAGAAGGGTCTAGAGTTGTCTAAATCTTTCAATCAACCATGTATATTTCCTGTGAGGCATCATCAGATTTTATCTAATGGTTCAAATGCAGCTCACTGCCCTTGTTCACACCTTGTTTGAACATTTGATTGAGTGATTCTATAACTATCAAAGAAGAATTCTCACATGATAAAGGTATCATGGTGTAGCACATCTTGTTGATTATGTTAATTGAGGTTGAAGAACATTTCTTATACATGTACAGCAATCCATAAGCCTTAAAGTGATACCTAAAAATGATCTATTATGGTATACGTATTATAAGTGAGTTCCATACATGTATGTATTAGCATATAAACCTACATGTAAATGCTTCTTAAGTTCCTTAGAAAATATTTAATGCAAGTATTGTAATAATTTTCTTTGTTGTTGTTTTTAGTTTGGTAACTATCTAAATTGGCTTTTTACATAGCTCGAATTGACCAGGTAATCAAAATTGTGGTGACATGGTAAATAAATGTTGTTGTTGAATCATGTCTGACTCTTTGTGACCCCATTTGTGGGTTTTTCTTGTCAAAAATACTAGAGTGGTTTGCTGTTTCCTTCTCCAGCTTATTCTACAAATGAGGAAACTACAGCAGAGTTAAATGACTTGTCCAGGGTCAAACAGTTAGGAAGTGTCTGAGGCTAGATTTGAACTCATGTCTTCTTGACTCCTAGTCAAGAAGACATGACTCAAGAGCCCAGTGCCCTATCCATTCTACCACTTAGCTGCCCAACAGTAAATAAAAGCAAATTACAAATGGATTCCATTTGTGTGTGACCCACAGTAATGGGGTTAGTGAAGTAGAAAGAGGAAAAGAGGATTTTACGAATCCCAGAGTTTTAAAACCACCTATAAATTTCATTTATTAGTTGATAGTCTTTATAAGTGATGTTTGTGCAGGGACTGAAAAATTAATTTGCTATTGGAGGAATTTTACCTCCCCATATTGACATTCTTAGTATAAATGAAACCAGGTTATATAAAAAAGTTGCACCTAAATGGAAGGATAGCTCATGAGTTCTCAGAGAGATGGACAAAGGAGTATGGAGAGTGCATTTATATTTCACCCAAAGAATATAAGAAACATTATTTCACGGGATACTTGGTCATCTTGCCTTACAGCAATCATGACTAGAATAAGCAAAAAGGTGACTTTGAAGCTTATACACTAACCTCATTTGCAGAAAATAAAAAGAAGTATAAAATTTTATTAAGAATTTTACAAGATTCTCCCAAGTAACTTAACACATACTTTAATACTTGGTAATTTCACTTCAAAGGTGTGCACAAGGGATTGCATAAAAGACACTAGAAAATGTGTGGATTGAGAAATGAAATTGAGGCTTGTAAATTATCCAGATTTGTTAAGTCCTTGTATTATGAGTACTTTCTCCATAAAAAAAGAGTCAAAAGGAGTGCTGGGTACAGCAAGAACAGAACATGACAAAAGTGAAATCGACTGTATTATAACATAGGAAAGAACTGATTATAACTACTGGAGTCATAGCAGAATCAGCTTCCTTTGTGTCGTCAGATCATTGATTGGCTAGAGCAAAGATCTCACTCAACAAGTTAGAAGAAAAGATTAAAAGCTTATTTGCAAAACTTTAAACTGAAGGATGATAGAAGACACAAGGAATATTGGCCTCATAAATTAGCAAACAGCAAGTGCAAAGAAAATAAGCCTGCAGA
This sequence comes from Pseudochirops cupreus, assembly GCA_028627135.1. Lineage (NCBI taxonomy): Eukaryota > Metazoa > Chordata > Mammalia > Diprotodontia > Pseudocheiridae > Pseudochirops > Pseudochirops cupreus. Next base: position 398,178,241 of record CM053580.1, on the reverse strand, counting down.
CAGGTAGGTGTCTATATCAGACCATCCTGAGAGCATTTTTAGATGAAGCTGGAAAATGAACAATGAATGCATACTAAATGGGGTAGTTCTGTCAGCCATCTCCATTAATCTCCCGTTAATGAGTGTAATCACTACATTAGGACTCTTAATACTTGAGGTATTATGTATAATGCCACTTGCTATGTGAAGTCTTAAAGAGCTTCTGGGCATAAACAAATGCATACAGAAAGACTCAATTTGGAGTCAACACACAGTTGAAAGCACTTAATATATTATATTTTTGAGATATTTCATAAAGGGGAAGATTTCCAAGGAATGAAAAGGATCATGAAAATTACAAAAAGGTGATAAGAAAAAACTTAATAATTACTGACTTATATGGCTATTTTCTCATCTCAACATAATCTTTTATGAGACTGGTACATATGTGCATCACGTACTTGGTGAAAATATAAGAATAGAATAACTAGGCTTTCACAGGTTTTTTTCTACAGGAGAATACCTTTTCTCAGATACATAATTGACTTAAATGTGTAGAAAATACAAGTTATTGTTGTATTTGTCATTTGTTGACAATTTTTTAAAAAGTTCTTGATTTTTTAGGTCACCTATACGTCTTAAACTATGGGTCATGACCTGTGACCCACAGTTCAAGAAGTGTTGAAGGGGTCTAGAGTGGAAAAAGTTTAAGAAGCCCTGATAACTACTCTCCTCAAACAAATTATCTACCAAACATATTTTCAAATAATGTAAGATTCCATGACAGATGTGGCCATAGAAGTAATAATTCTTGAGCATAACATCCAATGAGGCATAATATCTATCAATCCGTATTTATTAAGCACCTACTGTGTGTCAGGCATTGGTGAAGTAGGCCTACCCAAAATGGACACTAGTGTCATGTGGAGTACTTTCTATGCAAAATCAAAGTAGAAGGAGGCTTTGGTTCTAGTGATGATAGATTTAAGATTTACAAAGTGTTTCTTTACAAGAAGACTTTCAAGTAGGTAGTAAAAAGATTAGCATCTCTGTTCTACATGTAAGGAAAGTGAGATTGAGAAATTAACTTTTCAATGCCTCATAGCTAGTGATTGGCAGAGCTCAAACTTGAACCCAGGTCCCTTGACTCCTATTTTATTGGTACTGATATTATACCATGCTACCTCCATTGTACTGCACTTCCCTGGCACGCCTATTTGAGTATATGACTCCTTTTCTTTTGCTGATGTCATCCAGACATGGAAAACTATTTCCTCAATGAGAGCTATAGTCACTCAAAAATGATCAGATTAGCTGTTCATGTTGGTAAAATAAGCAGATTAAAAAAATACATTGTCTACACTATGTTTGCAGCTATACAAGTAGACCATTGATTTAATCCCTCAGCATATAAAAACTTGGACAGGCATACAGATGGACCATGATAGTATGATTAACGGGATCACTTTTTGGATATTCTTCAATATTTTCAATAATCTCAAGTTGCTTCCTGCCTTAACTCTTTACATTTTAAAAATAGTAAAAAAAAATTACTCACTTAAATATTAAAACTTACCTTAACTTTTATACTAAACATTTGTTCAGCTTTACTAAAACACAGAAAAAGAACATTTCTTTACATATAAGAGAATACAAAAAGAAGATTTTTACATGACATTGTGAAACTGTGATTCTCCATTTCATGCGTCTTGCTTTCCTCCCCTTCAAAATAAATTCTACATATTTTTAAAACTGTGCTGTCTTTCTCTGCTTCCTTCTGAACTGTCTTCTCTTTTCTTTGGTTAGATGTTTACTCTTTTTAATACAAAATTCTCCTAGAGATGCTATATGACTGAGAACCATAGAATGCCATGACATTAACACCACTGAAGGTAAAACAAGAGCTCATGGAGAAATGGATGGTGAGTGTAACTTGATTACATCAAAGTACCTACCTAGAGTAATACATGAGAAGTGGCATAAAAAGACATATTGAGGACTTGTGTGACCAGAAAAGGAGATATGTTGGTCATATAAGGTCTGAGGCAACTGGTTACAGTGGATAAAGTGTTGGGCTTAGAGTTCAAACCTATCCTTGGACATTTACTAACTATGTGACTTTGGGCAAGTCACTTAAAGTCTGTTTGCCATAGTTTACTCAACTGTCAAATGGGAAAAATAACAGCACGTAGCTTTTAGGATTGTTGTGAAGAACAAATGAGAGAAATGTAAAAAAAAATACTTTGTAGAATGCTTGGCACAGAATAGGTGCTGAATGAAAATGCTTTATTCCCTTTCTTTCCCATAATAAGAGTAAGAGAAAATGAAGGATGCCCTTAATGTTGCAGTAGAATCTATAAAATGTAAACAAACAAACAAAAAACCCTGATGTCTCCCAGTGTATTTGGTTAATCCTCTATTGAGGATGAGAAAGCATGGCTACTTTGTGAGCTCCCTTCCTGGTGAGAATAGAAATTTGAAACAATGGCTCCATTGACATGTCAAACCATTGATCTGATTTTAAAAACAAAATTAGCAGGTGTCAAGCGTCTGACAGTCTTCTTTATTTAGGACTTTTCTTTCCTGTACAAGCAATCTTTAGACTAGGGAGGGTTGAGGGTGGGGGGGGGGGGAGGAGGGAGGACAGAATTTTTTTGTGCTATGTCTATGCCCTGGGGTGGGACTAGGTTACAGCTAATAGGTCTGACACAAAGTCAAAATTCTTGTGGTTACCAAGTTAACTTTTAACAAATGCTTAGAGATAACTCACAAAATCTCTGAAATTTTATGGAATATCACTTCAAAAATGCCCATAGGCTTTGTTGTGGAGGGACACTCCTGTAACAAACTGTTTAAAATCATTCTTTTGTTCTGGACAAAGTAGTTAGCATCCTAGAAATCTGAGAATATTTGGTTATAGTAATTGTAATTTGCAAAGCTCATGAAGTATTAGAATATCCTCATCATAACAATTAGCCTAAATAGATAAGCTTCACTGTGAAAAAGGCTTCCAAGCTTTGTTAGTGTTTTCATGGAGATTGCATGATGGGGTCCCAGGTGTCTTTTTGGAATCCAAAAATATGCATTTGTCCAGATGCAACCATAATTTACATGGGCCTGACATACTGTGTAATGTGATTCAGCGTGACGATAACTTGTATATAGCAGAAGCATACTTTGGGAGTTTGGGAAAAAGAAACCTAAGACAAACACAATTTTAAAAAATCTTATTTTTTCCCCTTCAGCACCCACATGTACTTTGCTCATGGATATATACAGGAGCAATAACAGCAGTTATAGTCCACATTTATTTAGTACTTTATAGCTTAAACGGTGTTTTCCGTTAGTGTGCTATTCCCATTTTGAAGACTTGTGACTGATACACACTTTTGCCATGTTAAGAACATTTGACAGGATTTAATGTGACAGAGTATGCATTTGAAAAGACACAAACAACACATAGGTTATATCTGCTGTGTTTACTATGCCTCCAGTGAGCCTATGACTTTCTTTGCTCTGTTAATCTTAAGATATTTCCATTTGATTCCACGTTCATTAGGATGACTGCTTGCAGTGACTTTTGGCACTTTGTGGTACATGCTTCACCCTACAATGCACACACAATTTGAAACAAATTGCCACTGGCTTATGGGAGGGAGGAAAAGGCTGGGCCTCCTGGGCTTTCTGTCATCTCACACATTTCAAATATTGTCCCGTCCCTCTGGTACAGTGCACCATGGGCAACGGATCCCCTGGTGGGCTTTTAGTCTCAGTGCATACAAATAAATGAGTTGACATGGACTTACTGGGATAGGAAGAATAGTTTTGACCCTAAGATTCTTTTTCCACCCTCCTTTAAATGTCATGAAAGCTCTTCAGTGCACACTACGATATTTCATCTTTGATATCTGAAAATTTTCTGTGATATGACTGCAAATATTTCTTTTTTTTAAGGATGTTCTCTGAATAATAAGAAAAATATTCACAGTGGTCACAGTTCACAATAAGGCAACCAACCAACCACAGGCAGTGCAATTCTAGTCTCTCTTTCAAATGTAGCATAGGGGACAGGGTGCCAAAGTGTATGAACAGTCAGTAAGGACACATGCAGTTTGGAACCCTTTACATAACGCTACTTCTGAAAGAAAGACTAGAATTGGGGTAAGTTTATGGTTAGTTGGCTGGCTGGTTGAGAACTGTGAGTACACTGAAGTGGTTTTGTATGAAATGGAAATAACAGTGCTTATACTATGTACCTTAGAAGGTGCTTTTGGTTAAGACAAAGCAAGACAGTAGCATCTCCTAAGCACTTGCAACGTATTAGGCACTGTGCTAAGTGCTAGGAGTACAGACGGCTCCCTTTAGAAGTTTATATTCTAATATATTTTGATGGCAGAACACAATACTCAAACTAGTTGAAAAGGGGTTGGGACGCCTGCACTGGGGACATGGTGTTAACGAGCAGAATGTCAGAAACAAAGCCAAGAGAGGGAGGAAGGTTGGTTGGCTTAAGCCCCTTCCCAAATAGAGGAACTCACCAAAGGTAGAAGGGGATAGCAAGGCAGTGGTGTGAAAGTCCTGGGACAGGGTGGATGTTTCTGAGTGAGAAGGCCCCAGGCAATGAGCAAATTTTCAGGGTGAAAGATGTCTGAGGCATAGTGGCAAAAGGCTGGAAAGTCAGAAAGTACTTTGCAAACCTTAAACTGAGCTCTTATTCCTCTGATATTATGATGGACCTGTGATTTTGTCAATGGGGGTATGTCTCTGGCAATGCAGATTGTAGCCCATCTGTGCCTTTTCTTATTGTACAGCTCCTGTCCACATCTTCCTATAAGTCCTTTGCAAAGAGTTCATCCAATGTTCTCTGGGCCTTAGGATTAATCTCTTGGCATTGCCCCTGCACAGATGGAGCTTGCAGGTTCATTTTTCTTTCTCAACATATGACTGACCCACTCTTCTTCCCAGGTTTGCGCCTCTGATGAGATCTATATACCTCCCCTATGTAAATCTTGGTCCATCCAATCAAATAGAAAGAAGACTTTTTGGCTGATGAGATTAAGGCAATGTGACTTAGGGGTGGGAGACTGAATGATATCTTTTGTTTAAAACTACGTGGCCACTTTGGCAATAAGTTGTTATATTAGATCATTGTGATTGTTGTACTTTGGTTTATGTGAATGATTTGCTTTAGTTTACTGCTGAATAGAGAGTTCACAATACTATGTGATCAGAAACCTGTAGCTATTCACTGCATCAGTCCTCTGGAAAGATGTGTGTGCTGGGCTTTACAGCTACCCACAATGTTGGATGGATTATCTGCCTTAATGATAACACAGATCCATGGAAGTATCAAAAAAATAATAATATCCATAGCTCACATTTGTGTAGCACTTTAAAGTTAGTGGACTATCATTTATTATTTTCATCTTTTATTTATTAAATTAAATCTAATTAATTTAATTAAATTATATAATTATGATTATATTAAATTATTATACAGGTAATATGCATTATAAACTATATATTAAATTATATAATGTATTGTATAATAGAAATAATAAATATAAAAAACTTAAATTTATTAAATATTAAATATATCGTATGTTTATTATTATATTATTTGCCAGGCATTGTGCTAGGTACTGGGAATGTAAAGAAAGACAGTTCCTACCCTCAAGGAGCTCAAAATCTCATGGGGGAGACAACACGCAAACAACAACGTGCAAACAAGTTGTAAACAGGATAAATTGGGAGTAGTTTCAGAGGGAAGGCGTTAAGATGAAGGAGGTCTGAGAAAAGTTTGCAAACTGATAGAAAAATGTGGCGAGCTATTATGTTGTGGCCATTTATAGCCGAGGACACGAGGCCCAGAGACCGACCGTAAGCGCTTAGCCCAAGGGGGCGTGCGCAGGTGGGGCTCTAACGCAGCGAACTACGCGTCACCTGGGGCTCTGTCTGCGGCACCAAAGCTGCGAAGCAGAACTCGCTGGCTTAACTTTACGGCTGGTCCTGAAGCTCTGCTGTTACTAGGAAAAAACCCTTAAACGCTGGACCACACAGGGGTTTGCGGTTTGCTTTTTATGGCTCCCACTTCGGTAACAAAGTTTTTCTTCTGTGTTTTGATGTTGCCATTTTGTTTGCTGTGATGTTTAATGTTTTCCGTATCCAGCACCTTCTGACTTTATTATTGAAGAAAGTTTCCGTGGCATTTATAGGCATAACGTTTTGAAAGAATCTGTGAGCCACTGACTTCCTTCATTTCTTAATCCTGAATCATTTCTTCAAAACTATATTCCCTGTCCTATCTCTGTGCATATTTTCACATTGCAACTGCCTGAATGATGGTGGGCAAATTACCTGGCCTTTCTTGGACTCAGTTTTCTCATCTGTAAAAGGAGGGCATTGGGCTAGATTTGCTCTGAAGCTCCTTCTGCTACTAAAACTATGAGTCTATGTTCCTTCCATTTGGAGTTGGTGCTAGACATCCTGTATAACAATGACATACATGTTTGAAATCTCCCTATTTTGTGTTTCATGAAACTTTAATAACTAGAGGGTCTTTGAACAAAGCTATCACTGCTGTTATATCCTCCAAAAACAGTCTATGGTTTAATATATGAATCTCAGGATTTGAGGATTGGTAAGGACATCATGGGCTATTGTAATGGTGATGGAATTTAAAGATCCCTCTGTCTTCACGTCAACAAGTCCAAACTGTGGGATGCAGCAAGAAAACACATTCAGTGCACCTGCCTTGCTGCATAGCCCTTATCTTGTCCTGTGGCTGAATTCTGAACTCCTGGGCTCCTCCTCTTCCCTCAGGAGACAGCCACTCCTGGCTTCTGCCTCAATCCTGGTGCAGGCAGTTCATCATTACTGCTCTCACCTCATCTAAGTCAGCATGCAGGCAGTTCTGTGCTCCTGTTCCATGGCTCCACAAAGTCACAGCTACAACAACTCGGAAACAAACAATTATCCCAGCCCCCATACTTTCCTTTTAGTTTGCAGATCCTGTTCGTGACACCATTTGTAGCAGTAAGCACCCTAGCATACCCAGCATGGCTGCTAGCACAGGTTCTTAGATCTAAAGGAAAGCAATTCAAAATGGATTAAAAATCTTACTTTAATCAATCAAACATATATCATTTACCTAGTTCAGGGGGAAAAGTCAGTACCCTGAACTTTAGAGAATATAAACAGAATACAAAACACAAGTTACAAGCAGACATAGAAACAGATCAGCAGACAGGGCTTCTAGCTGTCTGACCATTACATCCATACCTAGTTAGTTACCAGAAAGGGAAGCACCAACATCTGGGTTTTCAAAGCCGGGGGGCACGAGAGCTGCCCAGAGTCTGGTCTGGCCAAATCACACAACTCTTTCCAAAGTGAGCCTCAAAGCAAAAACTTACATCAGGGTATATGTAGCCTTTTCCTGGATCAGAGAATGTCACAACCCACTTGACCCACTGCCTAATCACAAAGTAATAAGGTGTGGGCATTCCTGAAAAATAAGCTTCCTGCCACAGGCTCCATGTGACCACATTCATCCTATTAGGGGGCAGAGTATATTTTCAAATCAGGAAAGGTTCTTAGAGTCACTTAAGCCTATCAGAGGGCCTAGGGGCAGGGAAGATCTTCAGATTCCCATAACAGCTGTCTAGTCCAACCTATATACATGAAAGACAGAGCAACTATAATATTTCTAACAAATAATCATCTACTTTCTTCTCTAAGACTTCCATGAGGGGGAAACCACCACCTCTTGAGGCATCTCAATTTTATTTTTGAAAATATCTAATTGTTACGAATTTTTTCCTGACATCAAGCCTAAGTCTGCCTCTTAATGATGTCCATCAATTGTTCCTGATTATAGATTCTAAGGTCATACAGAAAAAAATCTAAGTCCTTCAAGTATTTAAACACACAAGTCCTGCTAAATCTTCTACTTTTAAGGCCAAATATCCTTAATTTCTTCAACTAATCCTCATATATCATGGACCTATTTTTTTCACCATTTCAGTTTCCCTCTTCCAACATAACAATTTTTATCTTAAAGTAGGCACCCAGGAAGGCAGCTGGTTGGCACAGTGGAACCTGAATTCAAATCCTGACTCAAACACTTACTAGTTATGTGACCCTGGGCAAGTCACTTAACCCTGTTAGCCTCCATATCCTTATCTATAAAATAAGCCAAAGAAGGAGATGGCAAACCACTCTAGTATGTTTGCTGAGAAAAGCCCAAATGGGGTCACAAAGAGTCAGAAATTACTAACACCTCAGAACTGAACAAGTCCTCACCAATGAGGTCTGACAAAGGTAGACTGGCATAATTCCCATTGCAGCATGGTGCAATGAATAATGTGTTGGACTTGGAGACAGAAAGACATCTCTAAAGGGATGAAGTTGACCTTCATGACCTGTAAGTTTTCTTCCAACTAAGAATTATCATGTTAGTCCTGGAAGTTGTGCCTCCTTTAATGACAAAGTGGCATTAGGGTTTTTTTTTTTGGCTGTCACATCACACTTCTGACTCATATTGAGCTTGTTGTTCACAGACCCAACCCAAAACTTCTTCAGAACTGGTGTCTAACTATGATTCTCCTATCTTGTACTTGTGAGATTAGGTTTTTGTATTCAAATGTAAGACATTCTCTTTGTCTTTATTGAATCTCATCTTAATAATTCAATAATGATTGATTTAAACTGGCAAGAATTTTTTGGATGCTGCTTCTATCATCCGCTGTGTTAGTTATCACTGCCAGCTTTGTATCACTTCTGAATATATCAGACATGCCATCTACGCCCTTATTCTACATAATTGATAAAAATGTTAAACAGCACAAGGTCAACTTCAAATCCGTGAATATTCTATTGGAGATGTCTTGAGCTAGCATTGAACAATCAAAAACTTCTCTTTGCATCTGCCTATATAACTAGTTTAGAATTAATGTAATTATATTATAATTTGGTTCACATTTTCCCTCCTCTCAACAATGATAGTATGAAGAACTTTATCAAATGATTTGTTAAGACTTAGGTAAATTATATATACAACATTCTCCTCATCTACTAGTTTTCCTCATGTCCCAATACGCATGGGAGACATCTAGTTGAATAAGAACCTTTAGAGAAACATTTTGAACTCCTGGAACAAATGATTTTTAAAAGAGTCAATTAATAATGAGCACAATGGGATCTTTTGTTTTATCATAAGTATGATATAGCTTCAGCAGTGTAGCTTCCTATAGAATATCATTCGTGAAATCCTGTCATCATGATGCCTTTGATACATCTTTATTATTTTTAAAGATTATTTTAGATACTTTACATTGTTACTTTAAAGGTTACATAAAGATGTGAAAGAAAGCCCTAGGGTCAGTGTTATTGAAATGCTCTTGATTGCCTTTTTCAGTAATAACAAAAGTTACGAATTTTCCCAGGCATTCAGCATATTCTCTTATGGATTCTTAGGAATCATATCCTAAATATCATGAAAAATATATTCAATGTGAACCTCTTTTGCATATATTTGGTACTGTTCAAGTCTTCTTCTTACTTTGTTTTCTTTAGTATCATCTCTGTTTCTTTATGTAGCATATTAGGAATTTGATATTAGATTCCAAATATATAGTCAATGATGGAGAAATTGATAGCTCTTTTTCTGTATTTCATTTCTTCATTGTCCTCTTTAAACAGCCAGGGAATGATCTAGCTTTACTGAATTTCTTAAAAAATTTTCTGTAACCTTCTTTTCTTCCATTGTTTCTTATTACTTTATGAGGTGACATTCCTCATAATCTTCTACCATTATCCTTCAAGATTTTTATGCATATGAATATGAATATGAACCCGAGTTCATATTCTAAACTATCACAGTCATTGACTGCTGTATGTCCTAGCTTCTCAATGAAGAATACTGCTTGGATGATGTGATTTCTCAGTTCTTTTGTTCTTATTGGGACAAATAATTTCAGGAATTGGGATAATCTCTGACAAGGTCTGTTCTTTTATCAATTTCTCACTTTTTGGTGTCAGTAGGTCAAATAAAAATGTTTTAATTACATATGTGTATTCTTATTTTTATTTTTCTAATTTGGTATTGAACTTATCTCGTCTCTCCTAAATCACTGGTTTAACAACATAGTAACTCAAAATGGAGCCGTGCTTTAGTAACTATTTGCTTCCTATTTGATAGAACATAATTGATAATACTTTTTGTGATATTATTTGGTTCTTGCCATGTCCAGAACCTCCTGACTTTTTTCTTTAGGATGATGATGACGACGAAGATGATGATGATGAAAACAGTTATGATATACTTCTAGACTTAACCCAAGTTAAGGATACATAGGTTTAAATCCATCTCTGATATTCTCATTCATTCAACAAAATTTGTTAAGTAATTAGTATATATCATGGATTGTAATGAAGATATAAAGATAAAGACAAAATACTCCCTGAAATCAAGGAGATTATAATTGATTGGATTGGGAGGGACTACATACATACATACATACATATATATATATATATATATATATATATATACATACATACATACATACATACATACATACATACATATAGCAATTAAAGCATAAAAACTGCAGTAAGATTTTTGGGACATCCTGATAAATAAATACAAAAAAATGTTAAAAGTAAATGCAAAATAATTTCCACTAGAGGAAAATAGGAACTGAAGGAATCATGATAAGTCTCATGCAGAAGATGATCCTTAAACTGAACTTTGAAGGAGGCAGAAGTGAAGAGGGAAGGTAACACAGGTATGGGGAAGAACCTGTTCCAAGGCATAGATTTTATCTTATAAATAGGGAGCACTAACTAGGCCACTTTGGGAGTAAAGTGTAAAAAAAGGCTAAATGTGCAACATGACTGGAACAGAAGGCTCAACCCAACTGTGCAGGGCTTTAAATGCCAAAAAGAAGAGCCTGCATTTTATCCTACACACATCAGAGAGCCAACAATGCTATTTAAGCAAATGAATGATGTGGTCAGATTTATGCTTCATAACAGGGGGGTCACACACCAGTGGTCACATGTTGACTGAGAAAACCACAAATTAACATTTTACCTATGTTATATATTGTGTTTTTATTTATTTTACACTAAACATTTCCCAATTGTATTTTTTTTTTACTTTTTGGAGAGGGAAGGTAGGTTAATTGGGGTTAAGTGGCTTGCCCAAGGTCACATGGCTAGTAAGTGTTAAGTGTCTGAGGTCACGTTTGACCTCAGGTCCTCCTGACTCCAGGGCCGGTGCTCTATTCACTGCGCCACCCAGCTGTACCTCCCAATTGTATTTTAATCTGGTTCAGGAAGGGGCATTAGGGAATTTTGTTAGGCCAAAAGTTTAATACCTTTACTTTAGGTCAGTTGTATGGATTAGAAATATTGGAGACAGGGAGGGTGATTAGGAGGCTATTCCCCATATTGTCTATGCCTTACACAAGGAAAGATGAAGGCATAAACTGAGGTGATGATCATGCTAGTGGGGAGAAGGGAATGGATCCAAAAGATGTAGTAGAGATAGATTCAACAAGCTTAGTGACCAATTGGCTAAGAGGAGTGAGGGAGAAGGAAATACTGAAGATGACTTTGAGGTCTCAAGCTTATGTGAATGGAAGGATGGTGGAACCTTTGCACAAGCAGAGAAGTCAGGAAGAGGGTTTTTTTTTTTAAGGAAAAAGTAAAAGAGTTCTGTTTTGGGCATAATGCACAATGATTCTGAAATGCCAAGGAATATCCTTTTGGAAATTTTCAATAGTCATGTTGTGATGGATCTCATTTAAAAGAAATGACAAGTAGGAGGGTTTCAGAAAAACCTATAAAGATTTACATGAACTGATGCACAGTGAAGTGATCAGAACCAGGAGAATGTTGTATATAGTAATAGCAATAGTGTATGATGAAGAATTGTAAATGACAGCTATTCTCAGCAATACAATGATCCAAGACAATCCAAGACAAGACAATCCCAAAGGACCATGATGAAGCATGCTATCTGCCTCCAGAGAAAGAATTGATATTGTCTGAATTTGGACTGAAGCATGCTATTCTTCACTTTCTGTTTTTCACTTTTTCAAATGTGAGTCTTCTTGTACAAAATGACTAATATGGAAATGTTTTACATGATTTGCACATGTATAGACTATATCATGTTTCTTACTGTCTCAGGAAGAGTTTTGGAGAGGGAGGGATAGAATTTGGAACTCAAAACCAAAAACTGTTCTAACATTTAATTGGGGAAAACATAAAATATATTTAAAAAGAAAAAAAGAATGTATTTCAGTACAGTGACTTAGGTTGGATATTTCTGAGTGTCACCTGAACAGAGATGATAATTGAATGAACGCAGTGCCCAAAGTAAGAGGAGTGATATGGATGATGATCTTGCAAAGGAGTTGGGGTGTCTATAGATAGGTAGGAAGAGAACAAAGAGTGAATAATGTAATAAAAACTCACAGGGAAAAGCAACCTATTCAAAAGGAAGGAATCATAAACAATGTCAAGTGCTACAGAGAAGTCAAGAAAGATAAATACTGAGAAAAGGCCATCATACTCAGTATTGGCTAGCTATGTAACAATGAGCAAGTCACTTAAACTGTTAAGGCTTCAGCTTCCTCATCTGTAAAATGAGAATGGTAGCCCCTTAGTAACTATTTCACAAAGTTGCTGTAAGGTTCAAATGAGAAAATGTATGTACATTTTAAAGTGCTATAAATATAGTTAATTATTATTATTTAGAATGTAAATTTTAAGGATTTTTTCCAGTTTAGGCACACCAAAGGCACTTAAATTTTTACTTTTATGGCATTTTTCATTATAATTTTCATAGTCATTAGGTGAAAAACAATGTCTAATAGAGTATACATGATTATAGATCACCCCAAATTAAACTGAAAACATCAAATTGTTATTCTAATTTTAGTATCAATATGCTATTCTTGCCTATCATATTATATAATAGTAGCAACAGTGGTACTATTGCCCATGAGTACAGAGTTGCTTAAGTTTTTTTACACTAAAATAAAGATGAAATTAAAATTCATCTTATACCTATCTTTCTTGATCATTCACTAAAAAATGAGTCTAAATTCCTTACATAATTCACAAACACAAATTTATATGTAAAATTCATCTACTAATGAGCAGCAGCAGTATTTATCAATACAATATTTTTTAGGTTGAATTAAATCTATTACTTGTTAATTGCTGAATCTATTTAACTTCCTATATTTAGTTGTAAGCGCCATATGGATCAGGGATTATTTCTAACTCAGTTTTGTAAATCCTGTGTTACTTAGCATGACACTTTGCTTATTAAGAATCTGCTGTTCATGATTACATTT